>CM033470.1:36979724-37704724 GCA_019447015.1 Hymenochirus boettgeri | reverse complement strand
CAGCCCCGGACATCTAAGGGCATCACAGACCTGTTATTGCTCGATTTCGTGTGGCTGAACGCCACTTGTCCCTCTAAGAAGTTGACGCCGACCGCGGGGGTCGCGTAACTGTTACGGGGGAGTCTCGTTCGTTATCGGAATTAACCAGACAATCGCTCCACCAACTAAGAACGGCCATGCACCACCACCCCAGAATCGGAAAGAGCTATCAATCTGTCAATCCTTTCCGTGTCCGGGCCGGGTGAGGTTTCCCGTGTTGAGTCAATTAAGCGCATGCTCCACTCCTGGTGGTGCCCTTCCGTCAATTCCTTTAAAGGATTGTGAGCAAAACAAGAACAGACCATACTCTTGTTCAAAACCTAAAGTCTTTATTGAATCACAGCATAAAATCCAAAACCCAGTATACACTCACATGTGTACAGATGAAACTGGTTCAGGTCCTCACCTCCAGTACTAGAGGTATGGGAGGGAGGGTAGGATTAAAGCATTTATAGTTTGTCCTAAAGCAAGGCCCAAGGTCCATATGCGGACTGTTGTCTGCTCCTTACTGGCCCCTCTAAATAAGACCTGTACCCCAAAATACCTTAATATTAAATAATTGCCTCAGGCTGGATAATTGGTTTATTTTTATTCATTTTTTTCATAATAAAAAGACGACCTGATCAACTGATTAATAAAATATGATGGAATGAACTTTAAATACTACACGCCTTCTATTAAAAATTGCAACTAATAATAAAAAAATCCAATGAACCAGGTATATTAATTTCATACTTTTTTATAAAATCCAGTGTTGCAAACTCTTTAAAAAAATGTTTTGAGCCTATTTGTCCTGCACTTTACGACAATCCACATTTGTCATGTGAAATTGAATGGCCAACCCCTGCTTTATATTGTGTAAAGTGCTGCAGCCACAAGTGCCACCAAATATATTAAACTGATTGTATGCCTGCATTTCAGTCGATAAATAAATATTTGCATTATTGAATGATAGAATGAATGTTTAATTATTACAGAAATATTACTTATTTTGCAAAACCCCTCAAAAAAAACCATGTTAAATTAGCATATTTTTTTTATAACAAAATAAATGTAGTTGTAGTTGATGTCATCACCATTTAATAAAGTAGAGAGAGTCAATAACATTGCAATGTGAATTGGTAAACACAGAAAGAAATTGTCATTGCTTGGACTACCCCATGATTTGACATTGACCAGCTGCTAAAGAAACATAAAATAGAAACACTTTACAAGGTCAATGTTTGGACCATGCTTGGTTCGAACTTTTCATAATTAGGAGTGAACATTTACAGATTTACGGCTGTGTTGTGTTCACTTACCTATTATTTTATTTTATTTGTTACAGTATACTGCTTGGTACCGAGCAGGGGAAGGTTGAACACATGAACCTACCTCTGGATGATGTAGCTAAAATACGTTGATTTGCTGGAAGCACCTCACTGCCAGCATTTGGACTAGCCTAAGCAGTTGACCACCTGCTATAAACGATAAGAAGCCATTTTTGGATACAAAAGAGCAAATATTTATTGTTGATTACATTTCAGGTGTCCCTTTACTACAAGGGAAGGGAAGGTTACCCTAAACACATTTTCCAAAAAATAAACTGTGACATTTGCGTTAGTGTCCAGGGAAATTGCAACTTCTTATCAAGCGCAAACATGTTTTCTGTACACACTGTGTGTGTTTGTGTGTGTGTGATGTATCCAAAATTCATTTGAATTTTGGAATGCAATAGTGATAAAACTTCATTTTGACCTTATGGTAAAGATACAGTACAACTTGAAAATAGTGAAAATTGATTTAGACTTTACAATTTGTCAGTTCCCTTAATTTACCTTCTGATTGTAGCTGTTTTAGAAATAAATGGTTGTCCCAATTTTTTTGTTACCTATTCTCTCTGGATAAGGAAATGTTCAACTTTTAAAGAAACACTATAGTGAAAAAATTACTTTACCTCATCTTAATCTATAAATGAATACATGCAAGTAGCACTTACTCTGAGGCATGTGTGTTGCTACATGCCTTCAACCCAGCACTACCCCCCCTTAGCCACTCCCACTTCCATCTGACCTGACTTTTTTCCCACAAAACAACTGTCAAACTACACACAGCATATAGCATTAAAACTGTCAAGGTCTGTCACCATTCCAGCTACAGAAAAAACTGCTCACAGAAGAATAGTTTATGAAAGGAAGGCACCTGATTGACAGATGAAATGTAAGATGTTTTAGTATATCTAAAGAAATAGGGCACAGATCAACAAAAAAAATTGATACAGTGGGGGTTTGGAACGTTTACAATTTCCAGCAATGGTCAATTTAAAATAACTTTTTTTTTCCAGTATAGATGACCTATAACTTCATTTTTCTTTGGGAAATGAGCTGGAGAGTCAGTCTGTAATAATTGGCTGGGAGGCCGGGGTACTTACGAGTATGCTTTAGGAGGAGGCGCTCCGATGGCTGTTGGGATTGCAGAACTGGATACAAGAGACTGCTGGGAACTGTAGGTTGAGGAATGGTGACTAGGTGCTGCTGGAGAGAAGGCAGGATACTGGGAACAGGCAAGGCAGAAACAGTCACTGAAATAGGTCAGGTGAGTATGGATACTGGAACTGGCAAGGTAAGTCTCTGATGATGGAACTGGCAAGGTAAGTCTCTGATGATGGAACTGGCAAGGTAAGTAACTGGAGACTGGATGCAGGCAAGGTAAGTATCTTGAGACTGGATGCCGGCAAGGTAAGTAACAGGAGACTGGATGCAGAAAAGGTAAGTAACTTGAGAATGGATGCAGGCTAGGTAAGTATCTGAAGATTGGATGCAGGCAAGGTAAGTAACTGGAGACTGGATGCAGGCTAGGTAAGTAACTGGAGATCGGTTGTAGGCAAGGTAAGTAACTGGAGACTGGAGAGAACAGGAACTTGGGCAGGTAAGTAGAAGGAGCCGGGGAGGTAGCAAACGCTACAATCAGGCACCGGGTCCAGGAGGACGCCTTTTTTGAATCCTCGCACTGCCCAGCACGTCGGCATCATGACGTCTACGACGCCGCCCACCCGGAAGTTCAGTGCGACGCGGGACCGGAGCGGCAGGTAAGTTCGTGACACAGTGCCAAGAAAGCAAGCAAGAGCAGCAGGGACTTTTTTCTCATAAAAGGCAGGTACTGATATAAAGACAAAGTTTTAGAATTACGTCCCCTAAGAAGGTTAAAGGATACTAAGGTGAAAAAGGTTAAAAGTTAGGACCCAGCAGAATAAAGCAAACCTTGAAGTTGGTAAAGTAAAATGTAAGCAAATTAATTGGATGTGCACTAGGCTTCTATTTTTTGTATGTATTAAACAAATTTGGTCACAAGTTGCACTATGTGTGGATGTATACTATCCTGTTTCTATATATATGGCCTGGGAAATGGTCTGGGTATCCAGACCTTGAAACAAAGTAACTTCCTTTACACTCGCTTCTTTTGAGCTTCCACATTCCACATTTAATAATTAGCCCATATTTGAAATTAAGGGTTTCTGAATTTGCTAATAAAAGCATAAATCGCCCCTTTCTGAATTCGGTAAACCTCCTATATACGGATTTAAGGGTTAACATTTTTTTTTCATACACAGAATCAAGGGTTTACTAATTCAGAACAGAGGGTTTGTACATTTGATATTTCTTGAAAACGACCCAATACATTTGATATTCGAGAAGTGTTTGTTCAGATCCATGAAGTCCAACTCTACATTCAATAACTAAATGTGGGTTTAGTAAGTTTTCACATCATGACAAGTCTATTAACCTGTGTCACTACCAAGAACCATTAGATAAAATTTCATGCTAAACTATTTTTTCTTACACTTCATATATCATACACATCTCTTTCATTTTAATCTCTATCAGGGAGATTCAATAAAAATGGTGCTAATTTTGCCCTAACCAATTAAATGTTAGAGTTCAAATGTTAAATAAGATCTGATTGGTTGGGGCAAAATTAGCACCATTTTTAACGATAAGAACTTTTATTGAATCTCCCTGATAGTATTTAAAGTTTTTTTTTATTCTGCATCTACACTGAATGTTATTAAGAAAATTCAGATTCAAAATATCTAAACTTAATCAGCGTTGTCATCAAATAACTTTCATTAACTCATCATCTTTATAACTATTCTCCAATTACAGCCTCTGTGAATTACAATATTTACACAATTACAAGTACAATTAAGGAATCCTTTGTGTAAAAAGTTGCCAGCATGCCTAAACGAAATGAAATCTCCCCTGAACAAATATTTTCAAAATTAAAGTCTAAGCATTCATCTCATAAGGATTTTATATGAGCTACTATATACAAATGTGCAGTCATACTTGTTAAAGGGTACGTCCAGCAAAAAAGTAAGTATGTTTCTAAATGATTTACTGAAGAACAGGAGGGGGCGTCGGGGATTTCGTCGCTGGAGCGGGCCTGCAGGTAAGTTTCTTCTCCTCTCCTGGAAGATTTACTGAAGAACGGGAGGTAAGAGATAGAGCATTTACCTCTTGTTCTTCAGTAAATCATTTAGAAACATACTTACTTTTTTGCTGGACATACCCTTTAAAAGCATATCATTCTTCCACACACATTGTCATGTTAACACAGACTCGCCACACTAACTACTGTATGCCCACCATTTGAAATCTCTTATTGCATCAACAAGCTAAAGTCCCTAAAGCTTGCGCGTGGCTCACTTTTCAGTTCGATTTTACCCTTGGACACATCTGAAAGGAATTTGTATGTTCTCCCTGTGCTTGTGTGGGTTTCCTCTGGACACTCCGGTATTCCCCACAATCATAAAGACATACTGAAAGGGTGTATATCAAATAAATGTGCTTAGATTGTAAGCTCTTCAGGGCAGGGCCTGATGTGAATGTATACATGGAATTGTAAGCACTATGGAAGATGTTGGCACTGTAAAAAATAACCAATAATAATAATTGATTCAAATCATACTGTAAACTAATTATCAGGGCTGTGGTTCCTTTTTGAATGTGTATTGCTAGCATCTATAACCTTGAAAACACTAGTTATTGAAGGAGTTGCTAAAAAAGCAACTTGTTTTGTAGAACCCCAACTAGATACTCCAGCTAGTCCAGATACATCCATTCCATTTATGATGATTTGTTCCAGTCTAAAAAAAAATACATTTATCTTGCGGTGCAACAGCATTAAGCCACATACAGCAATCTACACTCAATTTGCAGGTTGCTCAGTTGAATCTCTGTAAACAGTAAATAGCAATAAAAGCAACCCCCCTCAAGAGAAATATGCTGCTTTATTAGTTCTTGCTGTCTCAGAGAGTTCACTGAACCATTGTTTCTCTTGATGCTGTATTTGGAGAGCTCTGTATTACTGAATTAAAGAAGAACTGTGGTCCAAAAATGACTTAAGGTAAATTGATAAGAATTGCTCTCCTGAGAGTTTTTGCAATTTATTTCCATTGTTTATTTTACATAGTTTTGAAGATATTTACATTTTTGTGTGTGATATGGCAGCAGCATCACCATGTCCCCTGCACTTCCTGCTTCCTGCTCTGAAACCTGTCAGTCAATCTGCCCTCCCCTTTGCAGACCCCTGGACCCTCCCACTCATGAACCCCATGGTCCCTCCAGTTGCAGGCCCCCCTTGACCCATTCCCTTACAGCCCCATGTGGCCCCGCCCACTCATGGGTGCCGTGGCCCCGTCCACTCACAGGTACCATGGCCCCGCCCAAATCACAGGTGCTGTGGGCCACTCTGACACCCCCCCTACCCCCAAAAAAACTCTGTGGAAACAGCCTTTTCAGGCAGAGTGAGAACTCTGCCTGAAAAGGCTGTTTTCACATAGTGAGAGAGAAGGGCTGTAGATTCCCTTACCTCCTCTGCAGCTGCAGATGCAGGTCCCTCACACACTGAGGGAGTCTGAGGCTGTGCTCGCCCATGGCACTGTGAAGGTGAGAAGCCTTAGGAATGTCACATGTCAGCCTCCCACCCATTAACTTTCTGGTCAGTCATTTCTGTATATCTTGGGCTGTGGAGCACATAGAGAGGTGGTTGATGGCTCATTTAAAGGTAGGAAACTGGCCTTTTATTTAAACTCAACTTATTTGGAGACCACAGTTCCTCTTTAAAGTGCAAAGTACATTTCCTATGCAGTAGGGATAGTTTATTTTTGAGGTTAACATAAAATAATGGAGAAATATACAAGTTTAACCCATATTAGTTGAATAAAACCCGGTCTTCTTTTTTATTATAATTCACTCTATTCAAATAATATATTTGCATACACTTTAAGGAAGAAAATGTATGTGTTGACCTATATAGACTTTTTAGAAACAAATAAAGGAGAAAGGGTTAATAAGTGATTATAAGCCCAAGTATCAACTGGGTTAGGCTTACAAACCCAGCAAATATCAGACTGAAATCCTCTGTCTGACTAAAACAACCAATAAAAAAACCCATAGATACTTGGGTATCAATAAAAAGAGAGATATTCCTTTAATCATACAAATGTATACCAATATGAAACATAAAATATATACATTAATGCTTAAGTGTTCCTTAATAAACCATATCCAAGTGTTCCATTTATATTAGTCCATACATATGTTAAGTCCATGTATTACACAATAATCCAAGTGTTGTGGCCACTTATACAAGTCCTGCTGTCTACCACTGCTATAGAGCATTGTACGCTTGTGACTATCTCACCAATGCTGCGGCTGTTTCCACCGGTCAGCTCTCCTCTCAATAGGCTGGTGACAGTACGTATATCTGGTCTCTCTGTTGGTAATACACCAAACTGTTAGCACTCCGATGTGGCGTCTCGGCCCCACACGGCCAGCTGATCACAAGGAGTTCTGGTACCTGGATCCATCCGCTCTATGATGACTTCACTGGTTGAGAAAGCCATCTGCGCACAGTGCCTTTCGCCGTGGGACAGTCAGAGGTAAGTATAAAGCGCCAAGTGCTGATAAAAGAGCTGTGCTGGAAAATATATATATATAAAAATAAAAATATAAAGTGCACAATTGGTATACAAAAATCCACAAATAAAATGCAACATGCAAAGTGTTTCGTTGGACACTCCGACTTCATCAGGCATCAAAAACGTGTATAAGTGGCCACAACACTTGGACTATAGTGTAATACATTGACTTAACATGTATATGGACTAATATAAATGGAACACTTGGATATGGTTTATTAAAGGGGAAGTTCAGTGGAAATACATGTACTTTTCAGGAAAAAAAGCAGTATTTTTTCATCCTAATGACCTTAACCTGCCCATTCATCATTTTGTCTGTGTATAAATAAATGCAACTGAAATACTGACTTCCTGTTTGCAGGACCCCTAGTAGAGACCGTTATGGTCTTGCCCTTGACCCAGTGCCTGGGTCGATTCAGTTGCTCAGTAGAGATTTGAGCATGTTTGATCGATCCACCAGCCAATCAGTAGAAATTACTGTTAGGAACATTCGAAGGATGTGGTGCATTCTGGGAAGTAGAAGGACAGTTAGAACCTGAAATTTTAGCTCAATAATGTCAACAGCAGGGAACAGCAAAGTGTATGAAATCAACTGATTTTTCAAAATGGGAGAGAATGGGTATAATAACTAAGAAGGCATTACACAAACTAACAATTAAACAAATATTGATAATTTCCACTGAACTGCCCCTTTAAGGAACACTTAAGCATTGATGTATATATTTTATGTTTCATATTGGTATACATTTGTATGATTAAAGATATATCTCTTTTTATCGATACCCAAGTATCTATGTTTTTTTATTGGGAGACTTTTTAGAAACATTTAAGCATTATAAATATTTGAATAATTATATTGTCCCAAGCAGTAATTATCTTAGAAAGCAATTTTCTGTGTCATTTTCTCAGTTTTGTTACTTTTTTCTGATTTACGGAACTCCTGTAAAACCCGAAGATCCAAACATCCAGAAACAAAACATACTTTCGAGTGTTCAGGACTTATTTTTGAGGGTTACCAAATGTACAAAGTTACTTTCAGTAACCCTCGAAAATAACCTTGAACGTTTGATAAACATCGAAAAATGTATCAGAAACTTGATAGTTTCCAATCGTATTTCCGATTGTATAAGATTATTTTTGAGGGTTACCAAAAGTAATCCGAACAATTTGGTTTGGTTTGGACAGAATGTTCGAATTTTGGAATTTTGGACCACTGCAACTGCTGCTAATCCTGTTACTACATGGCTGTAAATGGGTTAGACTGACTTTAAAATGGCCCATATACTGTATATATACCATATACTAGTCTGTATATATATTGGTCTTGTTGCTGGGACCTTTATCAAGCCATACAAATCTGGGGTGTTTCATTTCTACAGTGGATCTTATTGAAGTTCTGAAAATCCAATTTGAACCCAATTGAATCAGAATTTTTTGAATTTTCGAAATTGCAAATCTCAAATATTCAATATCATTTTCAAATTTAGCTTCAAACGGAATTTTTTAAGTTTTGATTTTCAAATTTTTCGATAAAAAGTTCAGATTTACGAAAAATTCAAAAAAACTGCCAGATCCATGGACGAATCAAAACCAGGTTACTTTTTTAAAACTAGGCTACAGTACAAAAAATCAGTAGTGTTTTCACCACCAAAGGAATGCCTGATATTTTAAAATTAGTTTGGGTGAATAGCATTGTTTCTAGTAATTTTTTTAAGGAATTCCACAACTTCCATTTTGTTTCAATAGTGCTGCTGTTTACTGTTTTATTGACTGGTGAATTCTCGCTTTTCGTAAAATCTCGTTTCCCTTTTTTGAAGAATCAATTTACATAATGACTCAAAATTACCGTTCTGGACATCAGGAAAGTGTATTGATTAACATAACATGATGATAAAACTAGAAATTAAGGTTCAACGCTACACTACAAAAATGAGCACTGTTTCCAATTTATGAACAGACTTATAACCTGGGTTATTACTATGGCTTTAAAGACTGCATTAAAGATTAATTTATGTTAGCATTTTTACAAAGGCTATGCTCTAACTCATCCATCAAATGCTGTATATACTGTATATATATCAAATACAACGATACATTCATATTTGGCCCTGCACTGACAAGCTTATAATCTAAGCACATTTATTTCACACATACAACCTATCAGTATGTCTTTATGATTGTGGGAGGAAGGGGAGTATCCGGAAGAAAAGCACGCAAGCATGTGGAGAACATACAAACTGCTTACAGATTTTATGTCCAAAAAGTTTTTTTTCTGCCCAGGTGAAGTCCAGATAACGTATAACTGTATAGAAAGAGTCTTGCACTCCTGGGTCTTTATTCACATGTTTATGTGCCTATGACCTTTTTTAAGCCAAAATAGAGTATCAAAAACTGAAGCATTGCCATATTTGCAGTACCATCTACAATGTGATCTCCTTTCCAGATTGTATGTGATCACCATTTTTTATGAATTGCATCTGCATGGATAGCGCAACATTGTGTGGATCACATCGCAAGCAGACGGTAACGCATGGGAAAGCATGCACCCTTTCCTGTGCGTTACCCTCCGGTGTAGAGTGGCCTCACCCTAAAGGAATATCTACACAGGTGTACTGATGCTAATTATTACCAGCAATTAGTGATGTGTTTCAATAGAATGTTCTGTTTGGAACTGAATGTTTCATTTTTTTCAATCATTTTAAAGGATTAATTAGTCATTCACAAAAAAGCCATCCATGTCTGATAGAAATTATATGACCCACCAGAAATCTTAGGGCTCAAATACTAAACCAGGCCTCTGTAAGTAAGGAGAGTTTGTTGTGGTCACTCTCTCTAAGCTTGATAAAAGGTGGAGGTCCACCCGAAACGTTGCTGGAGAGATATCTCACAGTTGGGTGAATAAAAACAAATTGCAATTTTTCAAAGAATATTTGGAAAGTCTATTTATATCTATTTTAGATATGTAAGTAAGGTAAGTAACACCTGAGCCATCAATTTTATTGGGATCAATGTATATATATTGACACATGCAATTTTATTTTAAGAGCTTACTTATACCTGCAATTGATTGTTGACCTATATTCATTTAGGCTAGCACAGGAAATATTTCATTTTAAGCTTTCCTTTGGCTGTCAGCATTTACGGAAAAACTTAAGAAACTTCAGTTGCTTACTTCTGTATTTTAAAATTCTCTAGGTGTAAGCTGATGCAACTTTCCCATAATCCATTATGATTAAAGAGACACTGCATGATTGTGATTGGACTGAAGACCCTCAAAGACCCTTAGAGGGATGGGCACATAGAAGGACTAAAGTAGTTGGATGGGGCTGTGAATGGGTTGTAACGGTATGAAAATTATAATCTATAATGATTTAAATAGTTAGTTTCTTTGTTAGATAGACTAATCTATGTATCCTGTATTATACTGATGGTCTCCACATGTGCTCAATGAAATATTTATGTTCATTTATTTGGAGCCTCCAGTGGTATTTCTTTGGGTCCAGTTGTTGATGTTGACCCCAGGTAATTTTGCTATCATACTTTCGACTGAAAGAGGGGGAGATGTAAAAAGGAGCGTTAATATGTGGCTAGTGTGGGCTTTAAGCTTAACTTGCAGAGCCTGGACCCTTTCCAGTTACCTCGCTGGGCACCCAATGCAATAACCATACATTTAAGTTAAGCGCTACCATGAAATAAAGAAAGGCATAAGGCAGCGCCCCTTACATGTCTGCTAAGAGATTACAGCATAGTGGGATCTCGGGCTAGTAAGTAACAGTGCTTAGCGATCTTATATCCCCCCCCATAAGGTTAATGTAACATATCTGTGAAATGTCAATAACCTTAGGGGCTGATACAATAAGTGGTACAAAATTTTGCCTGTGCAATTTAATTTGCAATTACCAATCAGATGATAGCTTTTTGCTAGGGTACTGCAGTTTGATAACATATGATTGGTTTCTGCAGATTAATAGCTCAGGCAAACTTTTGCACCTCTTATTGCATCAGCCCCTCATTATTTAAGATTAAATAGACCAACATAATTAGGTTAAAGATTCTGATTTAGTATGAAAAGCACATTCCATTGGATAAAGAGAAATAGCTTTGTTTCTGTTCTGGTGCTAGAGTGTTAAACTACTCCACAAGTTGATGGCGAGGATCACAATAGTTGTGGAAAGGCAGGGGAAGAAATTCTAGAACAGAAGTAGATTAAAGGGGAGTTGATAAATATGGAATTTGGATTATATTTATACGAAGGTTGCTTACACAGTCAGCTGTTGGATGAGATGAGTTATTCTCGATGGAAAAGGATATAAAAAGATGTCAGACTGGTGAACACAACCCCGGCTTTGCTGCATATCATGACTGAAGGCTAAACGAACCCTTTGGTTTCTTCCTGTCTTTAAAAACTAGATCGCAGGTCGCAACTCTCAATAATATCTTCTGAACACAAATGAATACATTTAAAAAAAAAAAAAAAAAAACACTGTACAAATTTAATTGCCTTTAGATTTAAACACATCCTAAAATATAGAGAACCTGTCTATTGTGTAAGGTTGCCAACTAGCAAAATATTACATAGTTGTATTTATAGTGAAAAAACTGCCACAGCCAATCTGATGTTAGCTTTTTACTGGGTTGGGTCACTACAGTTAGATTAAATCTGATTAGATGCTGCGATTATTAGCATGGGCAAATTTTGCACTTTCATTGCATCAGACTCTTATAAGTACCACCTGTAGATTCATCTAAGGGGGAGATGTAATACTTACCTTACTATTTATTTTCTTCCTAGGGTTAGCCAACAGTATATTCGAGGGTTAGCGAAACCGAACAATCCTTCCTAGGGTTAGCGAATGGTACATTCAAGGGTTAGCGAAAACGAATGTTACATTCTAGGGTTAGCGACTGGCCCATAAATTCGATAATTATCGAATTTTCAATAATTATCGAAAATACAGCAGCGAGTCCGAAAAATTAACTAGTTTGAGCCTGAACTAGTTTGAATAGATTAAGTTTGTCCGAACTCTTTAAGTTTGGCTCGAACTCGGGCTTGAGTTCTAGTCCATCCCTACTTATAACTAGGGATGGCCGGTTTACGGATCCTCGAGCGGACCGGATTTTGCGAAGTTCGGACATCACTACTTATAACCAGTTTAGGGTTTTTACCAAACTACTTTAAATAGATACAGGGGTGTTCTTGGCTTCAACCTTGGCTCTCCACTATTATTGTCATCATTACTCTCTCATGATAGCAAAGATACATGCCTTTTAGTATGTTCCATGGAGACTGACATTTTGACTTCTCTCCATATGCCTACTGGAAATTGCATGTGTGGTTACAGGCTGAGTAGGTGGGGGAAATTAAGTAAACTGCTTTATTTATTATGAAGGCTATATCCATCATGAGGAAAAATAAGAAAATGGCCCCCCAGACTCCCAGGTTTTTCTTTGGTTTCTCCCCCTACTCCCCTGGTAGTTATACCCCTGTGTGAATCCCCAAAGATTTTGAATAGGATGTTAAAGGAAAACAAATGTCAGATTGTGTCAGATTAGCTGCAAAACATTTGATACTGCTCAGAAGTCTTAGTCTTTGACAACTTCTTAAAACCAGCTTTACTTAACTATCTGTTGTATTCAATTAGATCAAATGGACTTGAAGTTTAGTTCTTGAAGACGTTTCGCTAGTCATCCGACTGGCTTTCTCAATTCAGAATGACTTGTACAAGAATCTGTGGCAATTATGTACCCTGGAAAATCCCAATTAGCATATCACAGCCAGGTGTTAAGGGTGTGATTAGATAGTGGCTAAGAGGTGTTATAGGAACGCCCAGAGTAAGGTGTCAAAACAGCATTGTACATGTCAGACAGTTGGTGTCGAACCCCCCCACCTTTATTTAGGCTTGGTTTCTTTATTTTCACATAAATGGCCTCCTTAACACCTCTCTTGAACCAGTCTTCAAGAACTAAACTTCAAGTCCAGTTGATCTAATTGAATACAACAGATATACCATGACCTGGATGAATGAGAACCTTCACAAGCATACTTTACTTGTTTATAGGGCAATTAAAGGGACACTAAACAGAAAAAAATGACTTGCCTTTATCCATTTGTATATTTTTAGTGCTGTCAGGAACTTGATCCCTTTTTGCTCCCAGTGCTCCCTGTCACTAGATCTTCTCATGTCCTGTTCAGCTCCCTCCTAGTTAGTATGCATGTCTCCTCTCTATGTATCTACCCCCTCCCAAATGAGTGTGGAACATGTGCAGTGGAGATGATCTGTGCCCCACTACAGCCAATAGCATTCACCCAGTGATTTTGTGTTCTAGTGAAAGTGAAACTTGTTTGCTATGGGAAGGTAATCAGCACTGGGAACTGTAATCACTGCTTGAAAGGTTTTCTTTTAGCTGAAGGTGTGTGTGTGTGTGTGGAAGGCGTTGTAATTGATTTTATTTAGGTACAGTGCTACAGCTGGGAATTCAGTAACACAGACGGCAGCTAACTTCAGGATTGGGTGTTATCTGCACAGAAAGAGCACAGAGAAACAGATCATGCTTATTCCCTTTCCTGATCTTAATCAATTAGCCATGCAGTGACAGAGAAATAAGCTTTACTTTTATAGAATGGATAGTTTTACATGTAGTGTGCCAGGGGGCTGGGTGATTGACAGTTCTTTACTGACTAGCTGTGCCCCGCCCCCTTTAAAAAGTAAAACTCCCAGAGCTAAAAAAAACAAGGGATAGGAAGGTCAGAGAAAAAATAAAAAGCAGATTTAAGATTGTTGGTAATTAGTCCTAATTACTGTGTGATTAATAAAAAAATGATTTGCCTCAGTGTACATGCTGGGTCCATGCTCAAGTTCCTAAAAACTCATTGAGCAGGAGAGAAAGCAGTAGCCTCTGACAGAATGGGAAAGAACTTCATGATTAAATATCTGGTTAGAAGTCCATATAATAAAGTGATTTAAAAAAGCAGCTGGAGTTAGGGGCAAATAAATGACAAGTGCCAGAGTTTTTTTTTTGAGGGTGGACATGCCCTTTAAATACTTTTAATTGCTTACAAGTATTTCATTCAGGGCAGTAATGTTTAGGTCACACTTTTTGAAAGCATCCCTCATGGATGCCAGATAACCAGATCACCCAACTAATGCATTTTTTATGTTTTCTGTTTAACTGGATCTGCTTACCAGCAAACTTCCTCTTTCTTTAGAGCTCTGCTTTTATTCCTGTAGCTACGTTCCACTATGTGACCTCTACACTGCTCTTCTAGATGGGGTTGAAAGGAGTTAGGTGCCCTCTACACTGCTTTAGTGCTGAAAGGAGGTAAGTGCCAGATTACCAGTTACCAGATTTGCAATGTACCAATATGCTTACCTTTCTTGCCAGAATTGCTTTAATATTCACCCTTAGAATATGCTGAATAATGCAGAATGAATTGAGACTGTGTATGAAAGAAAATAGATAACTGACAGTATACAGGATAATGCTTTTTATGAGCTTAAATGTTTGAATATTATAGGACACTGGAGGCTTTTTGTCTTCATGCACATTATGCTATTGTATTGTACATTGGAACATTCTATATGATCTAAACCTACAGGAGCTTGATTCGTTCTGAAATATTTATGAAGACAAAGTTAAATGAAAGTTTAAAAAGACATTTTAAACAGTTACCTGCAATTGTTGTTTTAGTACTTTCAGTGTTATATATTAAATGCCAATTGTTATTTGGAAACCAGAAGCAACATAATATTCAAATGATATTGGTCTACAACTGCCTTGTAGAGACGAACGAAACAGGCGAGTTTTGGAACTGCCAGCGGTTATGCAAACGTATTTAAAGGTATCTCCACCTCTGAAACAAGTTTTTTTCTCATGGTCATTTGCCAAAAAAGAATCAGAAATGTACTTACTGAGCTTCTATCCCCCATGCCCTTTAAATTCCGCATTTATGTAAATCCGATTCAAACCCGATTTTAGTGGAATTTTTCTATTGTGATTTCTGATTTCCCATGACTTCCCTTTCACAGCAATTAACAACACATTTTACTAGCGTATTTTAACCATGATTTTAGAAGCTACATGTTTTGCTTCAAACCAGGTTTGTTTTGAAACCAGGACTTATCTGCCTTGCCTGATCATTTATGTGATTGTTCTATAATAATAAGTTAATGGGCCAATATGGGGAATGTTAAAACTATTGGACATTATAGATACTAAAACGAATTGAACATCATAATAATATAATATCTTGTCCAGCATAAGAAACAAACAAACAAACATTGATTTATATTTAGATTTAGTGATAGTAAGTAAGCGTTGCTCAGTATTATAAGGGATCCATGTAACACAAGTGAATATACAAAGGTTAGTTCAGAGTGATTAGATTTTTTTGATTGAGAATTGTAAAGGATTACATATTTAAAGGCTTAATAATTTTACAATGTAATCAATACACATAAGCTGAATATTAGCTATTAACTTTTACAGCAAATGGACTATTAAACATTTTAATTAAAAAATCAATAAAGAATGATAAAGGCCCTTAAATAGTAAGCTGAGTCATCTCTTATGAATCTTCTTAATTGTTTTTGCTGGACATAAAGTTTAAATTACATATATTAACATACCAAATACACCATACCCCTAAACATGAATTATATAAAACTATACAGTATATAAATCCCATAAAAGAAAGTGGCTGTTTTTATAATATGCACTTACTTAAATATGGTCACAGTGCTACTTTACTAGGATAAAGTAGAAAAATCAACAGCTAACCGGCACCGCTTTTAAATCATGGTCCAGGTGCAGCCATCCCAGAGCTGTGGCTCCCCGTGTTATATCACATAGACCCTTACAAAACAGAACACTGGCACAGACCGGAAGAAAACACACACCACATATCTAATTAACGGTGAACAAATCTTTACTTAATCAGTAAACATGGGATCTGGGTCCGTCTCGGACCTGGATCTGACATGGAACCCCTCAGTCTCGAATTTCGAATGTTCTGTCTGAAACCGGATGGATCGTTTGGATTTCGGAACATCAGATCCCATTTTCGATGATTATTTAGAGCTATTTTCGATAATCTTCAAAAATACCCTTGAATGTTCGATAATCCTCGAAAATATGATCCCTGGTGTGAATACTGAAATAAATGGAGCAGTGTAATCATGTTTCATTTTTATTATTTACAAGTGTGTAATCATGTTCTTGGAGCCAGGACACAAAAATAATTCTGTAATCTATCTCTCTAAGTGAATGGGCCACTAAAGAATACTCCTCTGTAAATGATAGAGGGACACATTAGTCATAACGGTATATACACTGAATCACGTTTTTTTGTTCATATTGTGTATACGTATAGAGTATACAACTCTCAAAGGGCATGTCCACCCTTAAAACAAAAAAACTGGTAACTTGCCAGTTATCTGAAAAGATAACAAAATTGAAAGATTTACCAGTTTATTACATGCATCTGCAACCAAATATTTAATCAAACGTTATTTTCCATTCTGGCAAAGGTATCTGCCTCCTCTCAATGAGCTTTTTTATAAGCTTGAGCATGTGCAGAGGAGGCGGCAAGGAAATCAGCTGTCAATCATTGGATGTGATGTCAGCAGTCACAACCTTGTTTGACTGGATAGAGGGAGGGGCCAGCTTTATTTGCTAGAACGGAGTCAATAATTACAATAAATATCTGGTTAGTAATACAGCTTCTAATGTGCTGAATATATATATTGGGATTGGGGCAGGTAACTAAAATGCAACAAGTTTTTGTTTTAAGGTTTGACATACCCTTTAAATCAATTGGCAATAGTCAACTAATGAAAGTCAGATTTGCTAATAACAAACAAAGTGTGGTATGGTGAATCTAAACATGGATGTTTTTATTATATTAAAAGATAACTATCATGTGTATAACTTTTATTTTTTAAATACAGTTAAACTGAAAAGTACTTGGGACAGGGATATAGGACTGGTAATTCCTACCTCCCAATATTGTTTCTGTGAGGAGCACCAGCCCAAAGAAAACTGATTCTGCCAGTCTTCCTCCTGGCTTCAGCACTATCTTTAACAAAGGATTAGTCCAGGCAAATTAAAACTGTTAGTGCTGTAGCTCCTAACAAAATGATATTGTGAGTTAGGAATATCCTACCTCTCTGCCCTAGGTACTTACTATATTTAAAAAGTTAGATTTTAGAGTATAGTTATCCTATATAGAATCAATACATTTTAGACATTTGACACATAAGAATTGCACCATAAATGATTAGAGATTTCTCCAAATATTTTTCTCCCAAGAATCAGTTTATCAAAATTAAAAATGAATCTAAATACAATATGTGGGCCAATGAATAAATCTAGTAAAACTGTAAAATAAATATATTATTAAACAAAATAACAAAACTCCACCTAGCAAATTAAATCAGCTGCTTTTGTTTTTGCCCGTGTCCTAATAAAAAATTGCTTTTTTGCTTAGCAGGGCGAACTTATACTTTCAGATTTCACAGTTCGATTTGGTCTCCTCTTTTTCCATTGGAGGCTTAGATTGAGGATATTTTAATTACGCAATATTGCTGTCTTTTAATATTTCTTACAGTGCATTTATATTGTCCTTTTTTTCTTCCAGTAGATTTGTACAGCTTTTTTAAAGTTTTGAGTAAACATGGATGATGGACAAATCCGTCCAAATTCACAGAACTTGACTGACACTGGTGAAATTAAAAATCTGAATATTTAAATCTATAGTGGCAACATTTTACATAGTTTAATACAAAGGCTAACAGCAATATTAAAAGCGTCTATATTGCACTGGAAGCTGAGAAATGATATGTGTAATGTACCACTATGAAAGCTCTCACTCATCTTCACATTATGGATGGATAATTATCTATGTGCATGGTATGTTGTTATATAATCTGTAATGGTCACTGTTGCAAAGCAGCCGGGACGAGGGAAAGTATTGAAAGTTGCAGCCAGAGTAGTGGATGAAAAAACACTTTATAAAAAAGGCAAACAAAGAAAATGACCCCAACTCTGTCAACAGAAAGTGACTAACTAATAAGATCTATATACAAGGCAATAAAACAACAATATATACAGATCAACAGATTAGATAAACAGAATAGAAATGGCACAAGACAGGATAAATAGTAACAAGAAAAAAATTAAAACAGGGACCACACAGGATGCAGAGTAACTAATGAACAGGACTATAAGCAGGACTATTAGCAAGACTATGAGCAGGACAAAGAACAGGACTATGAGTAGGACTATGAGCAGGACTATGAGCAGGACTATCAGCAGGACTATAAGAAGGACTATGAACAGGACTATGAGCAAGACTAATGAGCAGGACTATGAACAGGACTATGAACAGAACCATGAGCAGGACTATGAACAGGACTATGAACAGGACTAAGAACAGGACTATGAGTAGGACTATGAGCAGGACTATGAGCAGGAATATAAGCAGGTCTATGAGCAGGACTATGAACAGGATTATGAACAGGACTTAGAACAGGACTATGAGTAGGACTATGAGCAGGACTAAAATGAACAGAACCATGAGCAGGACTATGAACAGGACTATGAACAGGACTAAGAACAGGACTATGAGTAGGACTATGAGCAGGACTATGAGCAGGAATATAAGCAGGTCTATGAGCAGGACTCTGAGTAGGACTATTAGGACTATGAACAGGACTATGAGCAGGACTATGAGTAGAACTATGAGGCTATGACAGACAGACTATGAGCAGG
Source organism: Hymenochirus boettgeri (assembly GCA_019447015.1). Classification (NCBI taxonomy): domain Eukaryota; kingdom Metazoa; phylum Chordata; class Amphibia; order Anura; family Pipidae; genus Hymenochirus; species Hymenochirus boettgeri. Next base: position 37,685,955 of record CM033470.1, on the reverse strand, counting down.
ACGAGTAGGACTATGAGTAGGCTATGAGAGAGGACTATGAGCGATATAAGCAGGACTATGAGCAGGACTCTGAGTAGGACTATTAGGACTATGAACAGGACATGAGCAGGACTAGGTAGAACTATGGGCTATGAACAGGACTATGAGCAGGACTAGGAGTAGGACTATGAGTAGGGCTATGAAAGGACTATGAACTGATGATTGGACAGCACATTCTTTGCTCTATTATCTGAAGTGACAACCTTCTACTGATGCACAGTACTTGGATGGCACATGGGGGCACAAGGTTTTCACACAGCAGTCTTGGTCTGTCACACAGCAGAAATGGTGCAAGGTGTTGAAATGAATTTAGTACTTACCAATTGAGTTTCTATCGTATTGGATGTCTGCACATCTACAGTCATCAACCAAATAGGCTGACATTACACGATCTAGAGGATAAACTATTCTAGGTAGGGCCAATCAGCAAAATGGAGATACAACCAATCAGCAAAATGCAGATAGAACAGTTTGTATCAGCCTGTAAGGTAGAGAGGTGAGCACGGACCACACAGAAAACCCTTTGCATGTAAATAGGGTAAGCAGAAGGCACACCCTTTGGGTTTTTTGGGGGGGGGTTTTGGGGGGGCGGTGGGGGGGGGGCACACAGGAGATAAAGTGCAGAAAAATAATAATAATCTAGTTATCTTTATAAGTATTCAATCATAAAAACACAGGACTATGAACAGGATTATGAACAGGACTTAGAACAGGACTATGAGTAGGACTATGAGCAGGACTAAAATGAACAGATGAGCAGGACTATGAGCAGGACTATAAGCAGGTCTATGAGCAGGACTCTGAGTAGGACTATTAGGACTATGAACAGGACTATGAGCAGGACTATGAGTAGAACTATGAGGGCTATGAACAGGACTATGAGCAGGACTAGGAGTAGGACTATGAGTAGGGCTATGAACAGGACTATGAGCAGGAATATAAGCAGGACTATGAGCAGGACTCTGAGTAGGACTATTAGGACTATGAACAGGACTATGAGCAGGACTAGGCGTAGAACTATGAGGGCTATGACAGGACTATGAGCAGGACTAGGAGTAGGACTATGAGTAGGGCTATGAACAGGACTATGAACTGATGATTGGACAGCACATTCTTTTGCTCTATTATCTGAAGTGACACCTTCTACTGATGCACAGTACTTGGATAGGCACATGGGGGCACAAGGTTTTCACACAGCAGTCTTGGTCTGTCACACAGCAGAAATGGTGCAAGGTGTTGAAATGAATTTAGTACTTACCAATTGAGTTTCTATCTGTATTGGATGTCTGCACCATCTACAGTCATCAACCACATATGGCTGACATTACATCGATCTAGAGGATAAACTATTCTAGGTAGGGCCAATCAGCAAAATGGAGATACAACCAATCAGCAAAATGCAGATAGAACAGTTTGTATCAGCCTGTAAGGTAGAGAGGTGAGCACGGACCACACAGAAAACCCTTTGCATGTAAATAGTGTAAGCAGAAGAGCACACACATGGAGATAAAGTGCCAGAAAAATAATAATAATCTAGTTATCTTTTATAAGTATTCCATCATAAAAACACAAATAAAGGTAATAGGCTCACAATTTCAGAGAAAAAAATCCACACTTCTAAAAGCAAATTGTAAAAACAATTATAATAATGTGCTCAGATAACTAAATTAGCAGTTTTCAATATACATTAAGTGCAAGGAGCTAGCGAACATTGTTTGTGTAGGTAATTCCTACATTTCTTATTTCTGAAATAATTTACTAATGAATACCTTTAAGATTTCTTCTAGAACTACTTTCACTTGATGTTTCTGCCGTTATAATTAGTACCTGTTTAATTGTATAAATCATGTAAATTAGCAGAGACAGGTTTATTTAAATATTCTGTTAGGACTTAAAGGGAGTGACAGCTCTAATAAAGCAAAATAATCAGAATAGATCTATTTGACAGAGCCAGTAATTAGAACTTAGAATACCAATTAATTCAGAGCAGATACAGTATAGTTCTTTTATTGCTTTACTCCAGACTGATTTCTCAATTACATGAAAAAAAAGGAAAAACTAGCATACAAAGGAAGACGTAACCATTATTATCATAATAATTGTATGTAAACTCTTTAAATTTGATAGGAAGAAGATAATGTGATTAAGACATATTCTTGTGAAGGTTCTCATTCATCCAGGTCATGGTATATCTGTGAAGGTTCAGTGTCCATGGTGACACATGGTAAGGTCTGCAGGTAATCAAGAGGTGCAGATTTGGAGACAAAGAAAAAAAGGAAAAAAGAGAGGAAGGAAAAAGGAGAGAGGGAGAGAGAGAGATTTTGGAGGGACTTTTGGAAAGGAGACACAGGAAAGAAAAGAACCAAGATCAACTTTAATGCTAAACTTCATATTACTCTCCCAGGCTTGATGGACTAAGATACTGTATGTAAGCCAAACATATTTTTATATCTTTATATATGTGTGATGGAAAGCCTCAATAACTGTTTGAGATATAAAGAAGAGCTGCAGCTTCTTTTATTGAAAGGTGATTACCGTATATACTCGGTATAAGTCAGGTTTTCAGGCTGTGAAACAGCCTGAAAACTGAACCTCGAATTATATTCCAGTCAGTCACTACTGGTGGAGGAATCCGGCCTGCCGCGTCCACTGATGGTCGCATCCACTGACGTCACGACTCGGCGCCGGAAATTAGACCGGCCGCCGAGTCGTGACGTCAGTGGATGCGACCATCAGTGGACGCGGCACCGGATTCCTCCATCAAGATGTCGGGGGCCCGGACTCTCCTGCAAAGGTAAGGCATTAGTAGTAGTGTTTGATAGTGGCAGGGTGAGAAGATGGGTGGCGGAGTAGTGTAGCTGTATATAGTGTGTAGTGTAGTGTATGTTGGCAGGGTGAGAAGATGGGTGCAGAGAGTAGTGTAGTGTACTGTAGTAGTGTAGTGTAGTGGTTGGCAGGTGAGAAGATGGGTGCAGGGAGTAGTGTAGTGTAACTGTAGTAGTGTAGTGTAGTGGCAGTGGAGTGAGAAGATGGGTGCAGGGAAATAGGTTTTATTCCTGGGGCTGGACCTGGGGCTGGAGGGGAGACTCACCTCGACTTATACTCGAGTCAATTGGTTTTACTCATTTTTGAGGTAAAAATATGGTACCCTCGACTTATACTCGAGTCGACTTATACTCGAGTATATACGGTATCTCACCCCCAATTAATCAAGAGACGTATTGATTAATTAATTACATTATAATTACAAATACCAATCTAATGCATGTCAGGGGAGACAATCTTCAACCAAGCAGGGAGTTTCAGCCCAGATAAATGACCCAGTAATTTGTTAGGATCTTCATACTGGGGTACCTTGACGTGGTTGGAAGTTTTATGCAATAAAATTTGTAACTAAAAACCCCCATGTTTAACTGGTTTGTACTAGCACAGATATTATGACATTATATGGAGCCCAGAATGTGCATTGATCTGTCTTTTCTGTTTTGCACACCAATCTTCCATTGATTTTAGCTTGAAATCTCCATAATATGATGACTGGAACATGTGTGCCAACCGAAAATTTTCTGCCTATGCTATTAAAATATTAAGGTCGGTATGGGGTTTAGAACTATGAACTAAGCATCTATTCTATCTGTAAAACCAGTTTCCATATAAAAAAACATTTTAGCATTCACTAAGAAAATGATATACCGTATTAAGAGATTATTCCCCCCTAATTCTTCTGAAATACATTGGTTTCCCAACCGACAATTTAACATCCCATCAATTGTGCCAAATAAACCCTCAATTTTAGGACACTTCTGGCTGGCGCTGTACTTAGTTTCCAGCTGTTCTGTAATTTCTTCCATTTACTTCAGTGGTTGTACTGAGGATGTCATAATAATCTTTCCAACTGTTAAATAAAAGTTTTCTCTTTTTCCTTTATAGATAGAGTGGAACCAGACTTGCAATTTATTCTGATAATTTATAAACAAACCTGCTTGGTACTTTTGATGTGTTTATAAATGCCATTTTTTTTCTAATTAGTGGGATACATTAATATCCTGAAATACTGACAGTATCTGTATTATTGTTCCTCATCAATGTTCAAATGCCATCGTTATCTACCTTGGTATGATGACAACATTGCAGGTGCGAATACTGATTAATATGCAAAGAACAAGTTTCCTTATTTATTAAAACTGATAAAACCCTAATGCAAAAAGTTAATATTAATTGTAATTAAATATGAAGTATAGTCTCAACTGATTGATGAACTATGTTATTTATTCTTTTTTTATTTAAGAAGAACTAATGTGTTTAAAGGGCAGTCCAGCCCTTGCCCACCTCAAAACTGCCAAAATATTTTTGCAAAATAATGCTCTGAACGTTCTTACGGACCATTCTCTCTCGCGTCATCTTAATCCACCTCCCTGCTTGCGTAAACTGCAAGCAGGGGCTGGACTCGCTGCGCCGCGTCTGTGATTGGCTAAGACCGGCCAATCACAGATGCGTCTGACATCATTGAAGACGCGGGGAGAGAATGGTCCGTAAGTATGATCGAAGCATATTTTTTGCTAAAATATTTTGTGGGTGGGGCAGGGGGCATCTACCTTGTAACCAAACCTTTTCACGCTAGGTGCACGGCCAAATAGGATGGATCCTAATGTAGGAGGAAGGACAGTAAAGGGCTCCACAGTGATGTCACATTCCTTGTTGAGGTTGAGGAATCAGCAAGGACCGATGGCTCACAGACACCTCCTTCTCTTCACTTTCCTGGACTTTGACAGCAGTACTGGAGAACCCTTGGAGCAGAGATGTAAGGTAAGGATTTTTGTAAACTACTTAGTAGGGCCAGTAATGGGTTAAATTATAGATTTGGGGGTGGACATGCCCTTTAAACCCCCCTACACCCATATTTACCGTTGTCAGCAATCCCCAATTCTGAAGCTTTATGTAAAATGGAGATGAAAATCAACATTCTCCTGCTGTATCCTGGTTCCATGATGCTGCTTCTTCTGTGATTGTTGTCAATAAAAAAATGCACAGCCCAACCTACCCTTTCATTTCCATGGCAACCATACCTGAACCATAACCATAAATTAGCTTTATGGTCTAAAATGCAAAAAAATACCCCCTAACACCATGTAGAATCCCAGGTCCCCCCCAATTGAGACACTATACCTTTTTGCTTCCATGCCACCCTATAAACAATATAAACAAACATTATGTAATGTATATGTCCTCCTTTATTACCATAGCAAGATTACTGTTTTTTTTTATCCTGCAGCACAGATGTACACATTCCCTTCCAAAATGCACCTTTCAAGCCAAATTCGAAGTTTATACTAGATTCTATTGTATCTTAAGTTCTAATCAGGAGAAAAATCAATGCTGCTATAGATTTCCATGTACTTATATCTAGAAAAACATTATTATTATATTAACTAGACATTAGCCTGTTACATTAACGGTGCAGAAGCCCAGAGTCCCCCCCCTCTGTTCTAGAGTCCCTCCCCCTCTGTCACAGAGTCCCCCCCTCTGTCGCAGAGTACCCTCCTCTGTGGCAGAGTCCCCAGAATGTGGGATAGTCCGCCCCCTTCTGTGGCAGAGTCCCCCCACCCCCTCTGTCCCAAATTCCTCCCCTCTTTACCAAAGTAATTTACCTTATCTGCTGTCGGTCTCCACTGCAATATTCCCTGCAATATTCTCTCCTGGAACCAGCATTAATCATATATCTGGTATGGGTTCTAATCCTTTTTTTCAATTTATACCAACCTTCATCTGTGTATTGTATTAATTGTTTGGCATTTGCTCTTACTGGAAAAGTGTATCATTTTCTGTAATTTACCTTTTTTGTAAAACTTTTGCTCACTTCACTTTGTACTGGTTCTCTCCCCCCAGACACAGACAGTTATTTATCAGCATGTTGATTGGTTTCTGATCTTTTTGCTTGAAATTGAGACCTTTCTAAGGGGAAGAGCATTGCTGGTGGTTAGAGCAGCGCAAACTGAATCTATGTGCAAAGTGAATCTTGGGCTAACAAGGGGAGCAACACTACAGGACTCTGCAATTCCAGATCAACTCAAAACGCTTCCATCAGCTGAAGCCGTTTGGAACATCAACCAAGATCCTTTCCCCTGCTTATCAGATGTTTTTATTATGACTGTGTCTCATTGTCATTTTTACTCTATTCCCTAAGCTCACTTCATCTCTCTCTCCTCCATCCACTGTCCTTATTCTATTCATATCCCACCATCTCTTCTCTCTGCCTCCGCTCACTGCTCCCATGCACTATACCAGCTCTTTACCAACACCACACTCCATTATTAGTCTGACACAAATAAACATCACCACCTCAAACCAATTCACAGATCCGGTTCTATTTGTTCTGCTACTCCTTGTTGCTGGGGAGTATCTCTTAATCCTGGTCCTGTTATATCTTAGTTATCTATTGTCCTCCGCTAAAGATGTCCGAACTTTGCAAAAATCTGGTCCGCTCGAAAAATCCGCGAGCGGACCCATTAAAACCATTAAGAAAAAATCCTCAAAAATACGAGGATCTTCGAAATACGTATTTTCACACCTTTTTGAAATAATGTGAAATCTCGTTTTTTGAAACACGGAAAAGTTCGGAAGTCGGAAAACCGGAAAATTTGCTATATCTGCTGTTCGTGAACGAGGTAAATCCGCCGCGGATTTGGGTTCAGATCCGCAAACTGGACCATCACTAGTCCTCGCCCTATTCTCTCTTTACTCCCCTTTCTTTTGTGGATCTACGCCCTCTAACCTTTTATCCGTTCCTCTAATACCCTCTTCATACCTGCCCTATCCTGTGCTTTGCTCAATATTGGTCCCTTTCTAACAAATCCACTATTATTCATGACATTTTCTGTTCTAAGAATTTCTCCTTCTTACCCTTACTGAAACCTGGCTCTCCCAACACGACTCTGCTATTGAGGCCTCCATTACTACAGGAGGTCTCCGCCTCTCCCATATACCTCGCTCCTTGGTGTGGAGGAGGTGTTGGCCTCCTTCTTTCCCCGCCTGTCGTTTAATGTCATTATCCCCCACCTGCCTTCTCGTTTAGATCCTTTGAGGTTCACACTGTGCAAATTTCCTACCCTTGTCGCTACTTGTAGCTGTGGTATAACATGCCCCTATCCACGACTCTCAAACTTTGAGACCTGGTTTACCTTCTTCCTCTCTACTGACGGTCCTGTTCTAATTCTGGGTGACTTCAGTTCAGAGGTCTTGTCTCTGCTTCGGTCATGTCCGCTCACTACATACCCCTTAATCCCATGCCCTTTCTTCCTACTGAAGCACTGTAATCATGCAGTCACCCCTATAACACCCACATATTCAACACGTCATTGTCATCAGATATTTTCCCATCCTCCTTTAAACATGCCCACTAAAACCCTTAATCAAAAAAAACTCCCTGACCCTAATTGCTTGCTAACATACTGCCCGGTTTCTCTTCTACCGATAGCCTCCAAGCTACTGGAATGTCTTGTCTTTTCCCATATCACTATTTATCTTAATTTTCATAACTAACTGGACCCATTGCAATCAAGGTTTGTCCTGGGCGCTCCAGGAGACAGCCTTGTGCAAATTATTGAATGATCTTCAGGCGGCCAAAGCCAAAGGCCACTTTCTATTCTCATCCTTCTAAACCTCTCTGCTTTGACACAGTTGATCATTCCCTCCTAATGCAAATTCTTCGCTCATTGGGCATCAGAATTAAGCGGCATCCTAGCTACGATCCTATCCTACCTCTTGAATAGAACCTACTCTGTGTCATATGATAATAAAACATCCTCTCTGATTCCTCTTAATGTTGGGGTTCCACAGGGTTCCCCTGCTGTTCTACCTCTATACCATTTCCCTGGGAGAAGTCATCAGCTCATTGGTTTCAACTACCTGTATGCTGATGATACGCAAATATATTTTTCCAGCCGCATGCTTAGTCCTGACCCCAATCACGCATCTTCGACTGCCTTTGTGCTGTTCCTCATGGATGGACCACCGATGCCTCAAACTAAACCTGATTAAAACGAACACTAATCATTTCCCACCTAAACCTGGTCCTATCCCACCTTTTTCCATTTCTGTGGAAAACACCCCCATTTACGTTATTCAGTCGGCATGTTGCTTAGGGGTTATTTTGACTCCTTTCTCTCCTTTCCAATCACATTAGCTATGTTGCTAAAACTGTTGCTTTTTTCTTGTAACATTGCAATGATCCGTAGCTTTCTTTCTCCTCCAATACTGCTATGCTTATCCATGCTCTCATCCTATCACGTCTTTATTATTGTAACCTTCTGCTTCTGTTCTCCTGCTTCCCACTTTTCTCCTCTTCTGTCCATACTTAACTCTACCACATGCATTGTCTCGCTCTCAACAATCGAGATATTAAATCTCCTCTCTGCCGCCATCTACCTGGCTCCCCATTAAACAATGCATTATCTACAAATCCTTCTCTTAATATTTAAATCCCTTCACTCTTATACTCCATCTTTATTTCTTCTCTTGTGTCCCCATATGTCCTGCTGGTACCCTCCACTCATCAGAAACCATCCTTATATAGACCCCCCCCCCACCCACACTGCCTCCTCTCGCCCTAAACCTTTTTCTCTTTTGGCTCCCGTCCTCTGGAATTCTATTCCCCTCTCTCTGCATCAACCCAATAAACAGGTTTAAATCTAACCTCTCATCCTATCTCTCAGAGCAAAACACAACATAGGACTGTTGACACTGCACCAGTTATTACTTTAGCACTTCCACCCTTTCCTATGCATCTGTATGTTACCCACCTAAGTAGATTGTAAGCTCTAAGGGCAGGCACGCTTCCTCATTTACATGTTTAGTGATGCTCATACTCTTGTATATTATGTATTTTATTTACAGCCCCCTTGTATGACCTGTCCCCCTTGTATATATTCATATGTACAGTGCGGCATCCCCTAGTGGGGCTATATAAACATATACATACATACGCCTTTTGTGTGTTTCTTACCTTTCTCTCCCTCTAGTGGTGAGTCCATAGGAACTGCAATGACACACACGCACAGCAGCACATAGTTTTTATTATATTGTTGATTATATAGCGCCAACATCCTCCTTAGCGCTTTACAATTACATGTAAACATTCACATCAGGCCCTGCCCCGAAGAGATTACAATCTAAGCACATTTATTTGAACATACAACCTTCAGTATGTCTTTATGATTGTGGGGGAAACCGGAGTGTCCGGAGGAAACCCACGCAAGCACGGGGGGAACAAACAAACTCCTTGCAGATGTGTCCAAGGGTGGATTCAAACTCAGTTAGGCTTTTATTATATAGGATTAAAGTTACTGTACTTTGTAATTTGTGTTGTTTTACGGGAAAAAATCATTAGAGGAGAACTATAGTGCACAGAAAGTGAAATAAAAAGTAACTGGGCAAGAAGCTAAGATTAATAATTTCTACCTACCAATAATGTTTCATTGAGGAGTGCCAGCATAAAGAAACAGGTTTCAGTACTATGTTTAATACAGAAGACCAAGCACACTAACCTAGCAAGTGAAAACATATAAAACATATATATCTTGTGATCTTCTGTTCTGCTGGGTCCATAAAGGACAAAAATTACAGGTCAATAGCAAACAATTAAGGAAGTTCACTGCTGCCAATTAATTTCAATAATTAAAGATAAATATGTGTGCCTCCAAATGGCAAAAAATCCCCCTACGCCCCCCAAAAAGATAGAATAACAAAAGCCATCACTCCATATTAAATGTATAAGGTCCTTTGCACCCCCTAGTTAATGTATAGGTCCTTTCACACCTCCAGTCAAATATATAAGGTCCTTTTGCCCCTCCCCCAGGTATAGTATATAGTCAATCACAATGCCAATAGATTTTACTTTATGACAAGAACACAAATTTATAAACTATGGCGATGAAATGGAAGTTCTAAAAACAAAGTGTATATAATAGTGGGATGATTATGATAAATCGTATTATCTATATTACGCCTGCACAGTATTATTTTACAGAAGTTTTCTCCTAGGGAAAAAAAATTATTGTCTTCTTATTCAGCACACTCATTTATCATGATATATCAACACTCCTTGCTGAGCCATTTTGTACCGCATCCGATTTCTGTTCATCTCTTGGTATTTTTGGGTTTGTCGTTATTCACCGCCTCATTGCATTCTTATGGACCTTGTCCTAGGAAGATTAAACATACCCCTTGGAGCATAATTTCATTTAGTTGAAAGAAGGATGCTAGTCTCATCTAACCATTAATTATGGCGGAACAGCTGGCGACTGTTAATTTTTATGTATTACTATCCCTCAGCTTGAACCCCGTCTCTGTCAGTATTTCACAACGTAAGAGGTCAAAGCCATTCATAAAGCAATGAAGCTGGTGGTTTTCACAAACAATGTCTATATGGTCCGCTATTATTATTTTGAGTGAATGGCGTTTTCATTGTACATTAGTTCTTTTTATCGTGGCTATAAAACATGTAGATGGAACTGACAATTACAACTTAATCAAACCTGCAATGTTTTTGTATTTTAAACGAGAACTAACTTAATTTTTTTAATCCTAATATAAAAGCTTTTCTCCCCAGACACCTATACATTGCAAGATTTTTGTCTAGTAAGTTGCAAACATGTAATTAATAGAATCTGTATCTAATAAGACTTTCATGTTTTTACCAGTACAAAACTCACAGCCCATATTGGCTTCAAAAACCCACACCCCATTATTCACTGTCTTTATGTGCAAAGTTTCTAGCTTCTGGTGTCCCAGTGTGTAAATGCTACGTTATTAGGAACACACAGACAAGAAGTTCACATCCTTAGTTACAGTAACTTATGAAACAATACAAAATAGTCTACTGTCTAAGTTTATTGATTTTTTTTTAATTTGTTTCCATCATGTTTCTAGAAAAAATATGTTACAAACTTTATATATAGCAGCTCTATTTTCAATTTACCAACCAGTGTGAATTGCTGTCAGCAGTTGCTTCTTTTTTTTGTATATTTCCATTATGTTCCTAGCAGAAGATGAAGATTCTGTATGTACTGATATCTTAACTAGTATCCCTTGTGTGTTTCTGTTTAGCAAGACATATTAAAGAAGGTTCGATTCCCATACTTATTTTTATTTTTACTGAAATGTTAATATTCTGTTTCTTACATCCATGCAAGGAAATAAATAATTTGCAGAGATTACTTTTCTTTTTGTATAAAGGGCAAAGGCATTTCATGAACAGGAGCATTTGTAATGTGTTTGCACAAAAATTGAAAATCTGTGTTCTGAGTGCAGAAATCTTTGTCAGAGGAGGGAGGATTTCTGAGCTGTAACATGATTGGCTGTCAGCTTCCAGGAAGCAATTCTGCAGCTTCTGTGAAGTGTACTGCATACACTAAGCTGGGTGTCCCAGCTAAGTGGAATTATGGTAGCTTGACCCCAGTACCAGCAGCAAACAAACGAACATCGGCGCACACCGGAATAAACTTCGATCCGTGCAGAGTTAAAAACAAAAACAATCTTTATTTGGAATACCAATAAAACATCACGGCAGACATCCAGCCTCCTGACACTTTCAACCGTAAACCGCCTCTTAGTCAAAGGCATAGGCAGGCAGCACCCGGATCACCCCGAGGCAGGTGAGTTTACCACAGTTATATGTGATATTCACAGACATAAATGTGAGTCCTGGATGTTGCAAGCTAAGAAATCAGCGCCAGTTTCAGGGTGTGTACACCTGAACCACAAGCACTTATAAGTGAGTGACAGTATCACATAGGGTGCTGTTTTTTTATTTTATTGTATAAAGAACTTAGTCTGCTCACTGAATAGAGGAAGCATAGCCTTCTCACTACTATATGACCCTAGTACCCAAAATCCTCACCTCTGGTACTACCTACCTCCAACAATATTTACTCAAAGACTCCCTCGGTGCTCTGATATTCCTCTCTTTCTCTGTTAGTGACATGATGCAAGGAATGGGAAGAGATGCTCTACGTTCTAGGAGGCATGTCTTATCATTGACTGCATCGCTGACGTCACTGACAGTGGAAGAGACAAGGGAGACTTTGAGCAATTATTGCTAGAGTTAGGAAAATACCCAGAGGTGAGGACTTTTGGTCCTCACCTAGGTACTATGCAGCTATAGATCAGGGGGTAACATGTGCTTTACACTTATTGGACAGGTTAACAGCTTTTATTTGCATCTACCTAATAGTAGGTTAATTAGCAAACCACGCGGTGCAACTACACATACCTCCCCTTGTGTACCCTTCCCGCGCATGCACCTCCGTGCATACATTTCACAGCATGAGCACACCCCCAATCCCCCCCGGACCCACCTGTGGCCGGTGGTTGGATGATGCCATGTGCCCGCGGAGATGGATCCAGCATCTGTGCTTTCAACTGTTTGTTTTTGGTATGGGATAGGAGGTGCAATAGACTTCCTTGGAGGAGTGGAAGTGAATAGTGTTTCCTATGTTAATCCCCCCATATGTGCTATGTGCCTGTTGATTGCATTTTGTAAGCTTTACAATACAATTAGGCTGGTACTGCTTGTTCTACACCCAGAATAATGCATAGTGAATGTTACAGAAGACGGCAATGTGCCTCTGTTGCCCACATAAAAAAACACGTCTGTATTCCAGCACCTTCCTAAAACCCATAAATCCACTGCCATGTTCATGAAGCTGCTTCTCCAACAGACTGCACAGATTGAGGTCTCAAATGTACCTATCAATCAGCAATCAGACACCAGGTCAGTGTGGGTCTCAATATGATTGATAAATAAGTAGGAAAGATACACTAAGGGTCTTATTCATAAAAAAGGCAAACTTTTCCCCATGTTATTAATCTGCAGCAACCAATCATATGTTAGCAAATGTTTTTCTAACAGTAGTAGACCCATAAAAAGGTATCTGATTGGCTGTGGCAAATTAACAGCACAGGCAAAATTTACATCTCTTATTAATAATCTTGTAATAGGGAGCTATCGCAACCTTCTTACATTTGTTCCCACAATGTTTTAACGACATGGCAGCTGTTAAAAACTGAACTCGAACCCAAGTTCGGGACGGACTTATGGATTGTGGAGGAACTTGAACTATTCGAACTAGTATGGGCTCGTACTAGTTTGTTTTTTTCGAACTCGCGCTGTATTCCGATAATTATCGTAATTCGCTAACCCTCAAATTGTTTGTTTTCAGTAACCCTTGAATGTATGGTTGTTTTCACTAACCCATGAATGTATCGTTTGGTAACCCTTGATATTAATGTTCGTTTTCTGTACCCTTAAATGTATGGTTCGTTTTCGCTAACACTAGAATGTATCATTCGCTACCCCTCAATGTAGCCTTCGACTTTCGTACTGTTATACTCGAGTATAAGTCAATCCGAGTATAAGTCGAGGTGCCTATTTTTACCTGAAAAATTAGTAAAATCTGATTGACTTAGTATAAGCCGAGGGTAGAAATTATGACCACTACTGCCTTCTGATTCTGCATTGTTTTGTGGCTTAAGTTGCCCTTTAAATGGACAGCAGAATTCCCATGCATTAATCCCATAAAGTAATAGCCAAATCCAGTACCAGTAACCCCCAATTCCTTGCACTCCAGATTTTTGGAAACTACAACTCCCAGCATGCTTTGGTTTCTGGGAATTGTAGTTTCTGAACATGTGGCAATGTTCAATAAACTTTTAATAAGCTTACCATCATTTACAATTCTCCTGACCCCAATAGTTAAAAATGTCAGTTGAGAGTTGTAGTTTCAAGCTGTCACTTGCATTGAACTAACAGCCATTTTGCCCCAAACCGAGAAGACCCATCAGATTTACAGCATCCAGATGAGCAGTGACAGTGTGATGAGTCCGCAGCCAGACTACAGGAAGCAGGAAGGAGTGTAAAGGCAGATCAGCTTCTGTAACTTTCCATGCAGATGAAGGATTTTTTAACACAGCGCCACCTACTGGTTACTATCCGCAATTGCAGCATTTGGATCTAATTAGGACTTCACCCGAGTATAAACCAGGTTAGGTGTTTCAGGCTGATTTTAAAGCCTGAAAATCTCGACTTATATCAAGTATATACGGTAACCCTCGAATGTATTGTTCGATTTCGATAATCCTCAAATGTATAGTTCTATTTTCGTCAACCCTCAAAAGTATCTTGGTAACCCTCAAATTGGCCGTACCCTCGAATGTAGCAAACCCGACAATTGCCCAATCATGAAGTAGAAGTATTTAAACAGGTTTTGGTGATAGTAACATGTTCCCCAGACCATTTCCCAGGTACCAGCCATTTACAGTAAGTTACCATTGGTTATCTGTAAAACATCCAAAGTTTTCGAACTATCACTCCCCATTGACTTTAATGGGTTTGTTTTCGATTTTTCAAACTTTTTCTGAAGTTTAAAGTTCGAAAACGGACCGACTTTATGAAGTTCGGCCATCTCTGCTGTTACCATAATATGTATGTAAGGCTTTAAAGCTAGACGCTGCAGTAAATGTGTGCAATGTAAAAGCAGGGCAGCACTGATGGAAAACGGCTTTATTTTAATTGCATCACTGTTACTCAGCTTTAATGTGTATCTTTATAATAAATAGTGTTTCGTCTGATTTTTTTATTGGTCTGTTAACCCTATTTAAAGGGCATGTTCACCTCCCACCTACTTTTGTATTCTGAGTATTCACCTCTTAAACATATTTTTTCCACACTTACCTTCTCCTGGGTATCTTACTTTGTACTTCTCTGGTCCCTCACTGGTCCCTGGTCGTCTGTCACATCCAATGACTTACCTTGTCTGCACTGCTCACCCCACCAAGCTGTGGGAGCTCACACATTCCCTTCCAAATGCAGCGTTTCAAGACATTTAAATTTTATACTTATACTTTCATTTCTAGTCTTTGTCTCCTGTAGAAATCAGGTGCGTGAATCCCACACTCGCATAAGTATTTAACGCACACTATTAAATCGGGTTATTGGTCCCGGCTCTTTCTTTTTAACAAGAGCCACAAGACCCCAGACCTAGAGCATGGAGAAGCTGGAAAAAAGAGTCTCTTTCAATAAAAGGCATGCGACCCCGGAACAAGAGTCTCTTTCAATAAAGATCTAGAGACCCCAGAACTGCAGTAAGGCCTCTCTTTATTTAAGAGAGTCTGACATCTACAGGAGGAAACTTTCAATATTGTAAGCTGTTTTTTCCTTCTATATTTTTACCATCCTATTATTATCCCAGTATTTTTTATAGGACAAGGAGTTTGTATGGTCCCCATGATTGTGTGGGTTTCCTCCAGGCACTCCGATTTCCTGTCTCTAGCTTGAAAAACTGTGGAGGAGTACAGTCCAAAAAAGCAGAAGAATAAAAGTGAAAAATAAATGAAGAAGAAAACAAAGAAATAGAAAGAACAGGAATTTGTCTCTTCAAGCCAAATTAATAAGACATGGTAAACTATGAAGGTCATTTCTATTTCATACATTGATTTTAAACACTATTATAAATATGTTAAACTAATGATGTCTCAGTCTCTCTTCCCAGACTGAAGAACAAAGGTATGAAATATACTTGAATTTGTTATTTTATTGATTTTAGGATTAATTCTGCTTTTTTTTGATGACAGAAGAGTTAAAACTCCTTCATCAGCTATGTACCAGCTCTGGAATGTGAGTTTATCAGCCACTAAGTAATGTTTTGGAATGGGTGACATGTTCAGATAACTTAACTTGATCTCTCAATTTAAGTCTATGGAAAAAGACTCTCAGGATAGCAAATGCTGTAAAGAAAATCAAACAATGTGATATGGTCAGTTAAAGTCTATGGGAAATTTCTGTGAATAAATTTAGAAATTAAACTAAGATACTATTGACTGTTTTTTAACAATATTTTTGTCTTTTTTCTCAAACGGACAATGAGATCTATAAGATGGAATTCCCAATATTACACCATTATTGGGACAAGAGAAGTGGTATGTGACAGACATGACTACAGACGGGAAGGAACTCCAGTGGATAAGTCTCCAATATAAGAGAAACTGAAGACATTCTTCCATCAAAAGTCAAGATTCCATAGGATGTGTCTGTCAACATCATAAGTGTGTCTTACTTGATTTAGGTTCAGTAGTTTAATCTCAAAGTGTCACCATCAGATAAGTTCCCTTGACACGATTACCTAATGACAGACTTGGGTTTTTAAGCACTGTGCTATTGATAACCATCCCAATCATAGCTAACGTACTCTCCATATTCTGCAGATACCAGCACCATAAGTATTTATATAGTATTTATTAACGTTGCATAATTGTCCTAGACAGATTATAAATATATTTTATGAGCTGTAAAAAAATTTGAGTTAATGGTTTCTAATTTGTTCTGTCGAATCAGAATCAATTGCCCTTATTTAAGTCTTGCAAATATGCTGCCTATGGGAGTTAAGAGCCACTGCTTATGTTCCATTTCCCCTATAACCTTGAAGTAGTGACCCATGTATCTCTTTTTATGGTGTTGCCACTGATATGTAGAACTTATGTAATGAACAATATATTTCTAGGGTGGGTTAACATCAGGGCTTTCCTGTTGCCCTTCTGACTAGAGATGTTCGAAACTGTTTTGTTGAAAATTTCAAAATTCGAAAATTCGAAAAACGCCCATAGAAGTCCATGAGTGAAAAATGTGAACGTTTCTGTCCATTTTGAGGGACAAATAGTAATAGTAGGTTACTGCAAATGACACAGAGACCTGGGGAATGGTCTGGGAACCCGTAAATATAATCAAAACTTATTTTAAAAACTATCTTTCCTCACGATCGGGGCTGTTTAAGAGCTTCCGCATTCCATTTTCTAGAGCTACAGAAAACGATCATTACTTTCGAGGGTTATTTCGATAATCGTCTATTTTTGATTTTCGATTTCAATAATCGTCTATTTCTATTTTCAATAATCGTCAATTTTCGATTATTGTCTTTTTTCGATTTTCATAAAAATTGAAAATTCGGAAAATCTGGGTTCCGTGAAATCGGGGAGTTCCGAAAGTTTTGCCGGGAATTTCGAAACCCTCAGATTCAATTTGAAACCGAGTTCTATTAAACCCACTGCATCTCTACTCTCTCTGACCTTACATTATCCATTAATATATATCTGTCTATGCTGTTATTGATATCAATGATCAATGTGTGTGTGAATGAGTATGTGGGGATATACTGGTATATCTAATTATCTATATTACCTTTGTATTACCGTATATACTCGAGTATAAACCGAGGTTTTCAGGCTTTAAAAAAAGCCTGAAAATCTTACCTCGGTTTATACTCGAGTCAATGTTTCTCCTACCTTGTCCGGCGGCCGCACGACCCTCCATCCTCGCTCCACAGCCTCTGCGCATCTGGATGATGTCACTACCCGCACCGCAAAGTGAAGGCGCCGGGTAGTGACATCATCCGGATGGCAGAGGCTGTGGAGCGAGGATGCATACTGTATGCACAAATAAAGAGAGATTTACCCCTATTTGCAAGATTTTGCCACTTAAGATGTTTTAAAACTACAACTCCCAGCATGCTTTATTGCTGGGAGTTGTTTTTCAAACATCTTAAGGTTTTACTCTTATTTGTAATTATTGCAACTTAAGATGTTTGAAAACTAAAACTCCCACAATAAAGCATGCTGGGAGTTGTAGTTTCCAAACATCTTAGTGGCAAATACTACCCCCTCGGTTTATACTCGAGTCAGTGTGGTTTTACTCCTTTTTACCTAAAACAGGTACCTCGGTTTATACTCGGGACGCTTTATACCTCGAGTATATACGTATATATAATTCAATATTCCACTTTCTGTGTTTTTTTTCCCTCATGCAATTATGTTTAAATGGGAGGTGCACCCCTTTTTATAATCCTGAATTTAGATATAGTTGGTGGCCGGGAATTGTGTTCTTTGTAATATCGGGCACTGAGGAAATGACAAGCAAAGAGTATAAAGAAAATAGAAACAAATACAATTAACCAGAATAGCAGAGCAGGTCTCAGAAAGGCAGAGCGATATTTTAAATGTGCCAACAAAAGGATGAGACAAACAAACAGAGCCGTGATTGATCCAGGCTAAATGCTTCAGGGAATTAACGAGGATCTCCGAATCTGGGATGCGCCCAAAGACCCAGAAGAGCTGCAAGAAGAGCCGGAGGAACCACGTGGGACAGTAGGAGAGATAAGGAGACAGACACTTATATTCCAATAAACTGTTAAAGCACAAACAACTGTGTACTGCATTGTTTCAACATTACTTCCAGCAGATGTGGTAATGGCAAGTTCATTAAATAGCTTTAAAAAAGGCCTGGATAAGTTTCTAAAACTAAAACATATTGAGAATTACTGGTATTAATGCATATAGATCTGGTTGATCCAGGGATACTTTCCATTGCCGTTTGGACTCAGGAAGGAACCCCCCCCCCCTTTTTTTTTTTAGCTAGTTTTTTTGCCTTCCTCTGGATCAACTGTAAGAAGGCTTAAAAAAAAAAAAGTGAATAGGTTGGACTTGATGGACGTATGTCTTTATTCAACCTCAATTACTGTGTTACAATAGTACTCATCTACATAACAAGGGTTAAATAAGTACTATTATAATGACATCATACTGCCCAAGGTTTTTATGACTTGTGGTCAGACATTTTGCAATGTATTTCTCAGAATCTCCTTTTTACCTTTGTTTTAGGTTCCTGGCTATGTGTTATTTTAGGGCATTATTATCTTGGACTATTACAGACATGAGTTGGATCTTCACCACATCCAAAAATCACATGCTGTTAAATCTTTCATACACGTGAAATTCCACTGAGCTGTTATTAATGTTCTGTGTTGAAAATCTAGCTTTTTTCATGGCTGCTTGGGTTGAGAGCAAGAGTAAATAGCCTATTAAAATGTCAAGACGGAACTGTATGGTGAACAAAATGGTGCGCAGCCAAAGAAAGAATGCAATACCGATAAAGAAAGAAATCGATATAGCACTGGCAATCTGTATTGTTTAAATGTCACATACACTGAGAACTAATTTGTTTTCTTTTTAAAACCTTTACTTTGTACTGTTAACTTAGCATTTCTATGGTTACAGGGATCTTTAAGGATTCTTCTCAGTAGGATTTATTTCTTGCAAGGAGAGCTTAGATACCTTCTGTTAACCTCCCTGCCACATTCCATTTTTATAAAACAATAGATGAACAGCTGTTTAAGAATAGAAAAAGGCTCCTGGAGGCAATAAATAGTTCTACAAAAAGCCCACTCAGATGCAGAAATGTTGATTAAAGGGGAACTAAAGAAAAGCAAAAAGGTTTTAAGTATGCATAGATAGAGATATGTTGAGCACCAATACTTCAAAGGATGAAGTATTACAAAACAATGTATTGCTCTACTTGAACTTTCAGCCGACAGCTCCTTTTCTATCTTGTGCATCCCCTGTGCATGCTTGGGGTTCACAGAACAAGCTGTCAGCCACGGACAATTGGAACCTCTCATTCTAGAAGCCTACCCAGGGAGGTAGGAGAAGAAATTCCTACCTTCTTGGGTACTTGTATATTTAAAAAACATTTGTTTTCACTATTGTTCTATTTAAATTGAATGTGGATTTCCCAACCATAATCTCTATTTGATTGATATAGTTTTACCTTTTATAGGCTAGTGCAACTGAATTTTTCTATAAATTTCCATTATATAACCATTATACCATGCATGCAATCTGCATTTGTCAAAGTAAGTGAAAATGAGCAAAATGTGCAAACCCAATGTTGTGCATTTTACGTTCGTTTCCTTGCTTTGAGATGCAATTCCTCCATATTCTGTTAATGGAACGCATGCAATTCACATTGAATTGAAATCAATATTAGTTGCATACACTCTGATCCCATGCGCCCTGAAGACAGATCACAGCACACAGCATACCATCTACATTGTGTTAGCCTGAAAACCGTTTCTCATGTGCAAACAATCACAAACACCCGTAAGTGTGTGAGAAAAGCGATAATGTGGCCCACCCTTAGAAAGTGTCCATGCAGGCAAATGTCACCTAAATGATCAGCACATTTGTTTTGTTTATTATTTTGTTTTCGTGCAAAACTAAAATGTGTTTCTCAACAGAATGTTCTTAGTTTGACATTTTTTTATGTATCATTCAGTGGTTTAGTGCACACTGACTAATTCTAATTGAGCTGTTATCAGTCTGCCCATGGACCAAGCTAATATTCAGGTCCATCCTACTGACTCACTTCCTAAATCTAAATTATACCACTCACACAGCATTACCTGCAGAGGGAGATATCAGTCAAAGCAGAGATGACTAATCGATTGTATAAATCAATTTTGTTTTCAGTGGGAAGGTCCAGGTTTTTATCATAGACATAGGATTAAGATTGAGTAAAGCCGAGTTTTGACTGACACTTGATCATATTTATAAATGACGTAAATTATCAAGGCACAATTATCTGGGCAATAGGCAGCCAAAAAAAAAAACCATGACACTGCTCACCCAATATAAACTGCAATAGAATAGTATGAATAATACAATGATAATTACACCGCTGTTAAAGTGGATATTTTTTTAAGATCTAGATATATAGTTGCTAAAACACATGTGTACCATTCTTGTTATCACCATATTATATATATATATCTATTATAAAGGTAAGTTACCGGTGCTTCAGCCATCTTTGGTCAGGCCATCATCCAGACGCTGAAACGCGTAGATTTTGATCACGCTTTGTGTTTAATAAATAGATAAATAGTTTGGCAGTTTGAAAAATCCCACGGTGCACCGGTAACTTACCTTTTTTACTAGGATTCTTCTGTGGCACCGGGGTAGCTGAAGACTGAGGGGAGTGCAGAGGATTCTGTTGAGGACTGTGTATATATATATTATATATATCTATAATATATATATAATACGGTGGATTTAAGGTGCACTCCAAGGTCTTGTCACAAACGTATGTTTTATTCACACATATCACGGCGTGTGAATAAAACATATCATGTGTGAATAAAACATACGTTTGTGACAAGACCTTGGAGTGCACCTTAAATCCTTACCGTTATTATACCTTATTAGCAGGTGGCACCCGGGCAAGTATCCAGCTTGGAGTGAGTGCCTGTATTTACTATATGAATATATATATTAATATATATATATATATATATATATATATATTTATTTATTTAAAGGATACGGAGCACTCCAAGGTCTAGGACAACAGTATTTATTAAAGAAAGTAGGTCTGGTAGCCTACACGTTTCAGCCCATATGCAGCCGTCTTCATAGTCAGACAACCAAATAATAACTTTAAATAGCCACTGATTCACCCGTGGCCACACACCCCTACCCGCCCCCCACGTGAACCACTAAGAACCAGTTGAGTGAGACGGCTGTCAGAGTTATTTGTTTGTGTTGTCTGTAACCCTGAGGACGGCCCTGCATATGGGCTGAAACGCGTAGGCTCCCAGACCTACTTTCTTTAATAATACTGTTGTCCTAGACCTTGGAGTGCTCCGTATCCTTCAAATATTTGTGATCGTATGGATAGCACCCAGGCACACACCATTGGACGGAGTGCGGCGGACCTTTGATTTTATATATATATATATATATATATATATATATATATATATATAGTCAGTAAATCGAAGATTCGAAGACCAGAGCACTCCTAGGACTAAATCATAAAGAATTTATTATATAATAGTAGGACTGTATAGCCATTGCGTTTCGGCCTTACTCAACGAGCCGTCATCAGCCTGATGACGGCTCATTGAGTAAGGGCCGAAAAGCGTAGGCTATACAGTCCTACTATTATATATAAATTCTTTATGATTTAGTCCTAGGAGTGCTCTGGTCTTCGATTTCTGACGGATATTGCTACAGTAGCACCCCAGGCGGGAGCTTTCGTTAACGGAGTGCGAAGGATCTACTCTATATATATATATATATATATATATATAATATATATATTAATCAGGGTATAATCAACGCGTTTCAGCCCTTCAAGATCAGGCCGTCATCAGGAATCCTGATGACGGCCTGATCTTGAAGGGCTGAAACGCGTTGATTGTACCACCTCTTATGCTGAATAAAAAGTTTGTATTGCTTAAACAAGACCCCATGTGTGCGCCGACTTCTCACTTCGTCTATATATATATATATATATATATATATATATATCTCTCTCTTTCCTATAGTATAAGATTATTTACAAGTTCATAGAATATTGCATTAGGTTTTTAGGACTACCAATGAGTTATGTGTGTGTAGGGGGG
Source organism: Hymenochirus boettgeri (assembly GCA_019447015.1). Taxonomy (NCBI): domain Eukaryota; kingdom Metazoa; phylum Chordata; class Amphibia; order Anura; family Pipidae; genus Hymenochirus; species Hymenochirus boettgeri. The sequence continues at coordinate 37,663,633 of CM033470.1, read as the reverse complement.
GGGTATTACATACACACATTATTATGAAACACATTACATGTGTTTTATAATGTCCCATACATTACAGAGGGTTCCCAAGTACAGTAATGTTTGGTGCAACTGGCCACATATCCACATCCCCCCCACACACACACTTACAAAGTTAATTTCACATATGCAGAATATAAACATTTAGACTTTTGTAGACTAATTTATCATGTTTTAAAAAGTGCAGTTAAAGTTGTGTTAACCGCTACTAAAAGGTATTGTGAGTTTAACCCTTACTTGCACTGGATGCTCAGGTACCATAAAGACACATGTGCAGTGTATTTAGTACAGTTTTATTAGATATTATTTATAGAGCCAATACACATCCCACATAAATAGCCCCTTACCCCCCATACCTACTGCGATGCTTAAATATCTTTGGAAGGGTGGAGGGAGGGGGGAAGTCTCCCCTGCACATGTCACAGTCTTTTAGGAGGACAATGAGGAGGCAGAAAACCTTTTCACACAAATACAGCTCCTACTCTGCAGGAGAACCAGAGGTGCAAGGTAAGGGTTTTTCTAAACTACATAGTGAGGCCCTATGGGGTAAAATTTTAGTTTTGGGGGGGGGACATTCCCTTTTAATGCAATTTAACAACTAGATTAATATAGGATAAGGCAACAATTATCCCTCTAGATTTTTGTATAGCATTCTCACTTCACATTCCTTTTTTGTGCATTTGTTCCGAACAGAAAGATATTAAATCCAGGGTTTAAGGTTCTCTTTATATTTATTATAGCATTGTATAGAGTGTTGCAGAGGTTAAGATTTTTTCCCTCCCTCAAGCTTCCATCCAAAAGTGGATCATTCAAGAGGAGATTCCATGGACCTACAAAGGATCCACACTAGTCTGCCATGTTTTAATCATGTTAGATTTCATCAGTGCAAATATAGATGTATGGCTTCTATAGGAGCACAAGATTCCAGTCAGCTATATAAGTAGCTTAAGGTGGGTGGGTTTAAAGGGACAAACACGCCTCCCCAGAGCATAAAATGAAATAGAGCCTTCTTAAAAACAGAAGAACATTAAAATAGCAGTGCTGGGAATGCTGGGAGTGAGAATATTTTCAGAGACATTCTCCTTAAGTCCCGAACCATTCACAGACATGACTTCCTGTCTAGCATTTAGAGGTTTATTTTTTTGACGGCTAAGACTGTCACATGTTTTGCAAACAACACATAATTGGGAATATATTTATACCTAACAGACATTAAAGTTTCTTTAGGTTTTAATTTGTTTAAACTCAAGCAGATGTTTTAGCCGTGAAAAGGTGTGGCTGTACCTTCAATAGTGAAGGTTTCATTTACTTTCGGATAGCTACTCTATTGGAGAATACCTTGGATGGAGATTTGTGAAGAACAGGTTCTGGTATAGATAAATCTATAAGGGCACTAGTCTATATCAGGAATATATATATATCGGACCAAGGGGGTGCTGAGTATTATCTCAGACAAGAGTAGTGGATAAAAAACTGCCCACAACCTTTAAATGTATATGGTAAAACCTCCTTTATTATAGTAACAGGGAGTAAAAACTCATCACCATAATGTATGAACAAGAACCTACACAGATATACAATGACCTGGATGAATGAGAACCTTCACAGATACCCATGACCTGGATGAATAGAATCTTCACAGATATACCATGACTGGATGAATGAGATCCTCACAGATATACCAGACCTGGATGAATGAGAACCTTCACAGATATACCATGACCTGGATGAATGAGAACCTTCACAGATATACCAAGACCTGGATGAATGAGAACCTTCACAGATATACCAAGACCTGGATGAATGAGAACCTTCACAGATATACCAGACCTGGATGATGAGAACCTTCACAGATATACCATGACCGATGAATGAGAGAACCTTCACAGAATACCATGACCTGGATGAATGAGAACCTTCACAGATACACCATGACCGGATGAATGAGATCTTCACAGATATACCTACCTGGATGAATGAGAACCTTCACAGATATACCATGACCTGGATGAATGAGAACCTTCACAGATATACCAAGACCTGGATGATGAGAACCTTCACAGATATACCATGACCTGGATAATGAGAACCTTCACAGATATACCATGACCTGGATGAATGAGAACCTCCAGGTCATGGTATATCTGTGAAGGTTCTCATTCATCCAGGTCATTGTATATCTGTGTAGGTTCTTGTTCATACATTATGGTGATGAGTTTTTACTCCCTGTTACTATAATAAAGGAGGTTTTAACCATATACATTTAAAGGTTGTGGGCAGTTTTTTATCCACTACTCTTTTGTCTGAGATAATACTCAGCACCCCCTTGGTCCGATATATATATATTCCTGATATAGACTAGTGCCCTTATAGATTTATCTATACCAGAACCTGTTCTTCACAAATCTCCATCCAAGGTATTTCTCAATAGAGTAGCTATCCGAAAGTAAATGAAACCTTCACTATTTGAAGGTACAGCCACACCTTTTTCACGGCTAAAACATCTGCTTGAGTTTAAACAAATTAAAACCTAAAGAAACTTTAATGTCTGTTAGGTATAAATATTATTCCCAATTATGTGTTGTTTGCAAAACATGTGACAGTCTTAGCCAGTCAAAAAAATAAACCCTTCTAAATGCTAGACAGGAAGTCATGTCTGTGAATGGTTCGGGACATTAAGGAGAATGTCTCTGAAAATATTCTCACTCCCAGCATTCCCAGCACTGCTATTTTAATGTATCTTCTGTTTTAAGAAGGCTCTATTTCATTTTATGCTCTGTGGAGGGCTGTTTGTCCCTTTAAACCCACCCCACCTTAAGCTACTTATATAGCTGACTGGAATCTTGTGCTCCTATAGAAGCCATACATCTATATATTGCACTGATGAAATCTAACATGATTAAAACATGGCAGACTAGTGTGGATCCTTTGTAGGTCCATGGAATCTCCTCTTGAATGATCCACTTTTGGATGGAAGCTTGAGGGAGGGAAAAAATCTTAACCTCTGCAACACTCTATACAATGCTATAATAAATATAAAGAGAACCTTAAACCCTGGATTTAAATATCTTTCTGTTCGGAACAAATGCACAAAAAAGAGAATGTGAAGTGAGAATGCTATACAAAAAATCTAAGATGGATAATGTCTGCCTTATCCTATATTAATCTAGTTGTTAAATTGCATTAAAAGGGAATGTCCCCCCCCCCCAAAACTAAAATTTTACCCACTACGGGCCTCACTATGTAGTTTAGAAAAACCCTTACCTTGCACCTCTGGTTCTCCTGCAGAGTAGGAGCTGTATTTGTGTGAAAAGGTTTCTGCCTCCTCATTGTCCTCCTAAAAGACTGTGACATGTGCAGGGGAGACTTCCCCCCTCCCTCCCACCCTTTCCAAAGATATTTAAGCATCGACAGGTATGGGGGGTAAGGGGCTATTTATGTGGGTATGTGTATTGGCTCTATAAATAATATCTAATAAAACTGTACTAAATACACTGCACATGTGTCTTTTATGGTACCTGAGCATCCAGTGCAAGTAAGGGTTAAACTCACAATCACCTGTTTAGTAGCGGTTAACACAACTTTAACTGCACTTTTTAAAACATGATAAATTAGTCTACAAAAGTCTACAAATGTTTATATTCTGCATATGTGAAATTAACTTTGTAAGTGTGTGTGTGGGGGGGGATGTGGATATGTGGCCAGTTGCACCAAACATTACTGTACTTGGGAACCCTCTGTAATGTATGGGACATTATAAAACACATGTAATGTGTTTCATAATAATGTGTGTATGTAATACCCCCCCCCCTACACACACATAACTCATTGGTAGCTCCTAAAAACCTAATGCAATATTCTATGAACTTGTAAATAATCTTATACTATAGGAAGGAGATATATATATATATATATATATATATATATGTGATTGTTCTATAATAATAAGTTAATGGGCCAATATGGGGAATGTTAAAACTATTGGAATTATAGTACTAAAACGAATTGAACATCTAATATATAATATCTTGCCAGCATAAGAAACAAACAACACAACATGATTTATATTTAGATTTAGTGATAGTAAGTAAGCGTGCTCCGTATTATAAGGATCCATGTAACACAAGTGAATATACAAGGTTAGTTCAGAGTGATTAGATTTTTTTGATTGAGATTGTAAAGGATTACATATTTAAAGGCTTAATAATTTTACAATGTAATCAATACACATAAGCTGAAATATGCTATTAACTTTTACAGCAAATGGACTATTAAACAATTTAATTAAAAAACAATAAAGAATGATAAGGCCCTTAAATAGTAAGCTGAGTCATCTCTTATGAATTCTCTTAATTGTTTTGCTGGACATAAAGTTTAAATACATAATAACAACCAAAACACCATACCCCTAAACATGAAATTATAAAACTATACAGTATATAAATCCCATAAAAGAAAGTGGCTGTTTTATAAATAGCACTTACTCTAAATATGGTCACAGTGCTACTTTACTAGGATAAAGTAGAAAAACAACAGCTAACCGGCACCGCTTTTAAATCATGGTCCAGGGGCAGCCATCCCAGAGCTGTGGCTCCCCGTGTTATATCACATAGACCCTTACAAAACAGAACATGGCACAGACGGAAGAAAACACACACCACATATCTAATTAACGTGAACAAATCTTTACTTAATCCGTAAACATGGGATCTGGGTCCGTCTGGACCTGGATCTGACATGGAACCCCTCAGTCTCGAATTTCGAATGTTCTGTCTGAAACCGGATGGATCGTTTGGATTTCGGAACATCAGATCCCATTTTCGATGATTATTTAGAGCTATTTTCGATAATCTTCAAAAATACCCTTGAATGTTCGATAATCCTCGAAAATATGATCCCTGGTGTGAATACTGAAATAATGGAGCAGTGTAATCATGTTTCATTTTTATTATTTACAAGTGTGTAATCATGTTCTTGGAGCCAGGACACAAAAATAATTCTGTAATCTATCTCTCTAAGTGAATGGGCCACTAAAGAATAATCCTCTGTAAATGATAGAGGGACATAGTCATAACGGTATATACAATGAATCACGTTTTTGTTCATATTGTATACGTATAGAGTATACAATCTCCAAAGGGCATGTCCACCCTTAAAACAAAAAACTGGTAACTTGCCAGGTATCTGAAAAGATAACAAAATTGAAAGATTTACCAGTTTATTACATGCATCTGCAACCAAATATTAATCAAACGTTATTTTCCATTCTGGCAAAGGATCTGCCTCCTCTCAATGAGCTTTTTTATAAGCTTGAGCATGTGCAGAGGAGGCGGCAAGGAAATCAGCTGTCAATCATTGGATGTGATGTCAGCAGTCACAACCTTGTTTGACTGGATAGAGGGAGGGGCCAGCTTTATTTGCTAGAACGGAGTCAATAATACAATAAATATCTGGTTAGTAATACCGCTTCTAATGTGCTGAATAATATATTGGGATTGGGGCAGGTAACTAAAATGCAACAAGTTTTTGTTTTAAGGTTTGACATACCCTTTAAATCAATTGGCAATAGTCAACTAATGAAAGTCAGATTTGCTAATAACAAACAAAGTGTGGTATGGTGAATCTAAACATGGATGTTTTATATATAAAAAGATAACTATCAGTGTGATAACTTTTATTTTTTAAATACAGTTAAACTGAAAAGTACTTGGGACAGGGATATAGGACTGGTATTCCTACCTCCCAATATTGTTTCTGTGAGGAGCACCAGCCAAAGAAAACTGATTCTGCCAGCTTCTCCTGGCTTCAGCACTATCTTTAAAAGGATTAGTCCAGGCAAATTAAAACTGTTAGTGCTGTAGCTCCTAACAAAATGATATTGTGAGTTAGGAATCCTACCTCTCTGCCCTAGGTACTTACTATATTAAAAAGTTAGATTTTAGAGTATAGTTATCCTATATAGAATCAATACATTTAGACATTTGACACATAAGAATTGCACCATAAATGATTAGAGATTTCTCCAAATATTTTTCCCCAAGAATCAGTTTATCAAAATTAAAAATGAATCTAATACAATATGTGGGCCAATGAATAAATCTAGTTAAACTGTAAAATAAATATATTATTAAACAAAATAACAAAACTCCACCTAGCAAATTAATCCGTGCTTTTGTTTTTGCCGTGTCTAATAAAATGCTTTTTTGCTTAGCAGGGCGAACTTATACTTTCAGATTTCACAGTTCGATTTGGTCTCCTCTTTTTCCATTGGAGGCTTAGATTGAGGATATTTTAATTACGCAATATTGCTGTCTTTTAATATTTCTACAGTGCATTTATATTGTCCTTTTTCTTCCAGTAGATTTGTACAGCTTTTTAAAGTTTTGAGTAAACATGGATGATGGAATCCGTCCAAATTCACAGAACTGATGACACTGGTGAAATTAAAAATCTGAATATTTAAATCTATAGTGGCAACATTTTACATAGTTTAATACAAAGGTAACAGCAATATTAAAAGCGTCTATATTGCACTGGAAGCTGAGAAATGATATGTGTAATGTACCACTATGAAAGCTCTCACTCATCTTCACATTATGGATGGATAATTATTATGTGCATGGTATGTTGTAATAATCGTAATGGTCACTGTTGCAAAGCAGCCGGGACGAGGGAAAGTATTGAAAGTTGCAGCCAGAGTAGTGGATGAAAAAACACTTTATAAAAAAGGCAAACAAAGAAAATGACCCCAACTCTGTCAACAGAAAGTGACTAAACTAATAAGATCTATATACAAGGCAATAAAAACAATATATACAGATCAACAGATTAGATAAACAGATAGAAATGGCACAAGACAGGATAATGTAACAAGAAAAAAATTAAAACAGGGACCACACAGGATGCAGAGTAAACTAATGAAAGGACTATAAGCGACTATTAGCAAGACTATGAGCAGGACAAAGAACAGGACTATGAGTAGGACTATGAGCAGGACTATGAGCAGGACTATCAGCAGGACTATAAGAAGGATATGAACAGGACTATGAGCAAGACTAATGAGCAGGACTATGAACAGGACTATGAACAGAACCATGAGCAGGACTATGAACAGGACTATGAACAGGACTAAGAACAGGACTATGAGTAGGACTATGAGCAGGACTATGAGCAGGAATATAAGCAGGTCTATGAGCAGACTTGAACAGGATTATGAACAGGACTTAGAACAGGACTATGAGTAGGACTATGAGCAGGACTAAATGAACAGAACCATGAGCAGGACTATGAACAGGACTATGAACAGGACTAAGAACAGGACTATGAGTAGGACTATGAGCAGGACTATGAGCAGGAATATAAGCAGGTCTATGAGCAGGACTCTGAGTAGGATATTAGATAGAACGGACTATGAGCAGGACTATGAGTAGAACTATGAGGCTATGAACAGGACTATGAGCAGGACTAGGAGTAGGACTATGAGTAGGGCTATGAGCAGGGCTATGAGCAGGAATATAAGCAGGACTATGAGCAGGACTGAGTAGGACTATTAGGACTATAACAGGACTGAGCAGGACTATGAGTAGAACTATGAGGGCTATAACAGGACTATGAGCAGGACTAGGAGTAGGACATGGTAGGCTATGAACAGGACATGAACTGATGATTGGACAGCACATTCTTTTGCTCTATTATCTGAAGGACACCTTCTACTGATGCACAGTACTTGGATAGGCACATGGGGGCACAAGGTTTTCACACAGCAGTCTTGGTCTGTCCACACAGCAGAAATGGTGCAAGGTGTTGAAATGAATTTAGTACTTACCAATTGAGTTTCTATCTGTATGGATGTCTGCACCATCTACAGTCATCAACACATAGGCTGACATTACATCGATCTAGAGGATAAACTATTCTAGGTAGGGCCAATCAGCAAAATGGAGATACAACCAATCAGCAAAAGCAGATAGAACAGTTGTATCAGCCTGTAAGGTAGAGAGGTGAGCAAGGACCACAGAAAAAAACCTTTGCATGTAAATAGTGTAAGCAGAAGAGCACACACATGGAGTAAAGTGCCAGAAAAATAATAATAATCTAGGTATCTTTTAATAAGTATTCCATCATAAAAACACAAATGAAGGTAATAGGCTCACAATTTCAGAGAAAAAATCCACACTACTAAAAGCAAATTGTAAAACAATTATAATAATGTGCTCAGATAACTAAATTAGCAGTTTTCAATATACATTAAGTGCAAGGAGCTAGCGAACATTGTGTGGTAGGTAATTCCTACATTTCTATTTCTGAAAAATTTACTAATGAATACCTTTAAGATTTCTTCTAGAACTACTTTCATTGATGTTTCTGCCGTTATAATTAACCTGTTTAATTGTATAAATCATGTAAATTGGCAGAGACCGGTTTATTTAAATATTCTGTTAGGGCTTAAAGGGAGTGACAGCTCTAATAAAGCAAATAATCAGAATAGATCTATTTGACAGAGCCAGTAATTAGAACTTAGAAATCCAATTAATTCAGAGCAGATACAGTATAGTTCTTTTATTGCTTTACTCCAGACTGATTTCTCAATTAAATGAAAAAAAAAAGGAAAAACTAGCATACAAAGGAAGACGTAACCATTATTATCATAATAATTGTATGTAAACTCTTTAAATTGATAGGAGAAGATAATGTGATTAAGACATATTTGTGAAGGTTCTCATTATCAGTCATGGGAATCTGTGAAGGTTCTCATTCATCCAGGTCATGGTATATCTGTGAAGGTTCTCATTCATCCAGGTCTTGGTATATCTGTGAAGGTCTCATTCATCCAGGTCATGGTATATCTGTGAAGGATCTCATTCATCCAGGTCATGGTATATCTGTGAAGGTTCTCATTCATCCAGGTCATTGTATATCTGTGTAGGTTCTTGTTAATACATTATGGTGATGAGTTTTTACTCCCTGTTACTATAATAAAGGAGGTTTTAACCATATTCATTTAAAGGTTGTGGGCAGTTTTTTATCCACTACTCTTTTGTCTGAGATAATACTCAGCACCCCCTTGGTCCGATATATATATATTCCTGATATAGACTAGTGCCCTTATAGATTTATCTATACCAGAACCTGTTCTTCACAAATCTCCATCCAAGGTATTTCTCAATAGAGTAGCTATCCGAGTAAATGAAACCTTCACTATTTGAAGGTACAGCCACACCTTTTTCACGGCTAAAACATCTGCTTGAGTTTAAACAAATTAAAACCTAAAGAAACTTTAATGTCTGTTAGGTATAAATATTATTCCCAATTATGTGTTGTTTGCAAAACATGTGACAGTCTTAGCCAGTCAAAAAAATAAACCCTTCTGAATGCTAGACAGGAAGTCATGTCTGTGAATGGTTCGGGACATTAAGGAGAATGTCTCTGAAAATATTCTCACTCCCAGCATTCCCAGCACTGCTATTTTAATGTATCTTCTGTTTTAAGAAGGCTCTATTTCATTTTATGCTCTGTGGAGGGCTGTTTGTCCCTTTAAACCCACCCCACTTTAAGCTACTTATATAGCTGACTGGAATCTTGTGCTCCTATAGAAGCCATACATCTATATATTGCACTGATGAAATCTAACATGATTGAAACATGGCAGACTAGTGTGGATCCTTTGTAGGTCCATGGAATCTCCTCTTGAATGATCCACTTTTGGATGGAACCTTGAGGGAGGGAAAAAATCTTAACCTCTGCAACACTCTATACAATGCTATAATAAATATAAAGAGAACCTTAAACCCTGGATTTAAATATCTTTCTGTGCGGAACAAATGCACAAAAAAGAGACTGTGAAGTGAGAATGCTATACAAAAAATCTAAGATGGATAATGTCTGCCTTATCCTATATTAATCTAGTTGTTAAATTGCATTAAAAGGGAATGTTCCCCCCCCAAAACGAATATTTTACCCACTACGGGCCTCACTATGTAGTTTAGAAAAACCCTTACCTTGCACCTCTGGTTCTCCTGCAGAGTAGGAGCTGTATTTGTGTGAAAAGGTTTCTGCCTCCTCATTGTCCTCCTAAAAGACTGGGACATGTGCAGGGGAGACTTCCCCCCTCCCTCCCACCCTTTCCAAAGATATTTAAGCATCGACAGGTATGGGGGGTAAGGGGCTATTTATGTGGGTATGTGTATTGGCTCTATAAATAATATCTAATAAAACTGTACTGAATACACTGCACATGTGTCTTTTATGGTACCTGAGCATCCAGTGCAAGTAAGGGGTTAAACTCACAATCACCTGTTTAGTAGCGGTTAACACAACTTTAACTGCACTTTTTAAAACATGATAAATTAGTCTACAAATGTTTATATTCTGCATATGTGAAATTAACTTTGTAAGTGTGTGTGTGGGGGGATGTGGATATGTGGCCAGTTTTACACTTGCACCAAACATTACTGTACTTGGGCACCCTCTGTAATGTATGGGACATTATAAAACACATGTAAAGTGTTTCATAATAATGTGTGTATGTAATACCCCCCCTACACACACATAACTCATTGGTAGCTCCTAAAAACCTAATGCAATATTCTATGAACTTGTAAATAATCTTATACTATAGGAAGGAGATATATATATATATATATATATATATATCTAGAGAGAGAGAGAGGAGAGAGAGAGAAAGGGAGAGAGAGAAGAGAGAGGAGAGAGAGAGAGATGGGGAGAGAGGAGAGAGAGAGAGAGAGAGAGAGAGAGGAGAGATGAGAGAGCGGAGAGAGAGAGAGAGAGAGAGAGAGAGAGAGAGAGAGAGAGAGAGAGAGAGTAGATCCTTCGCACTCCGTTAACGAAAGCTCCCGCCTGGGTGCTACTGTAGCAATATCCAGTCAGTAAATCGAAGACCAGAGCACTCCTAGGACTAAATCATAAAGAATTTATTATATAATAGTAGGACTGTATAGCCTACGCTTTTCGCCCCTTACTCAATGAGCCGTCATCAGGGCTGATGACGGCTCGTTGAGTAAGGGCCGAAACGCATAGGCTATATGTGTGATATAAAACATACGTTTGTGACAAGACCTTGGAGTGCACCTTAAATCCTTACCGTTATTATAAACACGGCCGTGATATGTGTGAATAAAACATACGTTTGTGACAAGACCTTGGAGTGCACCTTAAATCCTTACCGTTATTATATATATATATATATATATATATATATACACAGTCCTCAACAGAATCCTCTGCACTCCCCCTCAGTCTTCAGCTACCCCGGTGCCACAGAAGAATCATAGTACAAAAAGGTAAGTTACCGGTGCACACGTGGGATTTTTCAAACTGCAAACTATTTATCTATTTATTAAACACAAAGCGTGATCAAAATCTACGCGTTTCAGCGTCTGGATGACGGCCTGACCAAAGATGGCTGAAGCACCGGTAACTTACCTTTATATATAGATATATATATATAATATGGTGATAACAAGAATGGTACACATGTGTTTTAGCAAACTATATATCTAGATCTTAAAAAAATATCCACTTTAACAGCACGGTGTAATTATCATTGTATTATTCATACTATTCTATTGCAGTTTATATTGGGTGAGCAGTGTCATGGGTTTTTTTTTTTGGCTGCCTATTGCCCAGATAAAATTGTGCCTTGATAATTTACGTCATTTATAAATATGATCAATGTGTCAGTCAAAACTCGGCTTTACTCAATCTTAATCCTATGTCTATAGATAATAAACCTGGACCTTCCCACTGAAAAAACAAAATTGATTTATACAAATCGATTAGATCATCTCTGCTTTGACTGATATCTCCCTCTGCAGGTAATGCTGTGTGAGTGGTAATAATTTAGATTTAGTGAAGTGAGTCAGTAGGATGGACCTGAATTATTAGCTTGGTCCATGGGCAGACTGATAACAGCTCAATTAGAATTAGTCAGTGTGCACTAAACCCACTGAATGATACATAAAAAAATGTCAAACTAAGAACATTCTGTTGAGAAACACATTTTAGTTTTGCACAGAAAACAAAAATAATAACAACAAAATGAGTGCTGATCATTTAGGTGACATTTGCCTGCATGGACACTTTCTAAGGGCTGGGCCACATTATCGCTTTTCTCACACACTTACGGTCGTGTTTTGTGATCTGTTTGCACATGAGAAACGTGTTTCAGGCTAACACAATGTAGATGGTACGCTGTGTGCTGTGATCTGTCTTCAGGGCGCATGGGATCAGAGTGTATGCAACTAATATTGATTACAATTCAATGTGAATTGCATGCGTTCCATTAACAGAATATTGGAGGAATTGCATCTCAACTGCAAGGAAACGAACGTAAAATGCACAACATTGGGTTTGCACATTTTGCTCATTTTCACTTACTTTAGACAAATGCAGATTGCATGCATGGTATAATGGTTATATAATGGAAATTTATAGAAAAATATCAGTTGCACTAGCCTATAAAAGGTAAAACTATATCAATCAAATAGAGATTATGGTTGGGAAATCCACATTCAATTTAAATAGCAACAATAGTGAAAACAAATGTTTTTAAATATACAAGTACCCAAGAAGGTAGGAATTTCTCCTCCTACCTCCCTGGGTAGGCTTCTAGAATGAGAGGTTCCAATTGTGCCGTGGCTGACAGCTTGTTCTGTGAACCCCAAGCATGCACAGGGGATGCACAAGATAGAAAAGGAGCTGTCGGCTGAAAGTTCAAGTAGAGCAATACATTGTTCATTGTAATACTTCATCCTTTGAAGTATTGGTGCTCATACATATCTCTATCTATGCATACTTAAAACCTTTTTGCTTTTACTTTAGTTCCCCTTTAATCAACATTTCTGCATCTGATGTGGTCTTTTTGTAGAACTATTTATTGCCTCCAGGAGCCTTTTTTCTATATCTTAAACAGCTGTTCATCTATTGTTTTATAAAAATGGAATGTGGCAGGGGGTTAACAGAAGGTATCTAAGCTCTCCTTGCAAGAAATAAATCCTACTGAGAAGAATCCTTAAAGATCCCTGTACACCATAGAGAAATGCTAAGTTAACAGTACAAAGTAAAGGTTTTAAAAAGAAAACAACTTAGTTCTCAGTGTATGTGACATTTAAACAATACAGAATTGCCAGTGCTATATCGATTTCTTTCTTTATCGGTATTGCATTCTTTCTCTTGGTCTGCGCACCATTTTGTTCACCATACAGTTCCGTCTTGACATTTTAATAGGCTATTTACTCTTGCTCTCAACCCAAGCAGCCATGAAAAAAGCTAGATTTTCAACACAGAACATTAATAACAGCTCAGTGGAATTTCACGTGTATGAAAGATTTAACAGCATGTGATTTTTGAGATGGTGAAGATCCAACTCATGTCTGTAATAGTCCAAGATAATACTGCCCTAAAATAACACATAGCCAGGAACCTAAAACAAAGGTAAAAAGGAGATTCTGAGAAATACATTGCAAAATGTCTGACCACAATGTCATAAAAACCGTTGGGCAGTATGATGTCATTATAATAGTACTTATTTAACCCTTGCTTATGTAGATGAGTACTATTGTAACACAGTAATTGAGGTTGAATAAAGACATACGTCCATCAAGTCCAACCTATTCACTTTTTTTTTTTTTTAAGCCTTCCTTACAGTTGATCCAGAGGAAGGCAAAAAAACTAGCTAAAAAAAAAAGGGGGGGGGATTCCTTCCTGAGTCCAAACGGCAATCGGAAAGTATCCCTGGATCAACCAGATCTATATGCATTAATACCAGTAATTCTCAATATGTTTTAGTTTTAGAAACTTATCCAGGCCTTTTTTAAAGCTATTTAATGAACTTGCCATTACCACATCTGCTGGAAGTAATGTTGAAACAATGCAGTACACAGTTGTTTGTGCTTTAACAGTTTATTGGAATATAAGTGTCTGTCTCCTTATCTCTCCTACTGTCCCACGCTGTTTCCTCCGGCTCTTCTTGCAGCTCTTCTGGGTCTTTGTGCGCATACCCAGATTCGGAGATCCTCGTTAATTCCCTGAAGCATTTAGCCTGGATCAATCACGGCTCTGTTCTCCTGTTTGTCTCATCTCTTTTGTTGGCACATTTAAATATCGCTCTGCCTTTCTGAGACCTGCTCTGCTATTCTGGTTAATTGTATTTGTTTCCTATTTTCTTTATACTCTTTGCTTGTCATTTCCTCAGTGCCCGATATTACAAAGAACACAATTTCCCGGCACCAACTATATCTAAATTCAGGATTATAAAAAGGGGTGCACCTCCCATTTAAACATAATTGCATGAGGGAAAAAAACACAGAAAGTGGAATATTGAATTATATATACCGTATATACTCGAGTATAAACCGTCCCGAGTATAAACCGAGGTACCTAGTTTTAGGTAAAAAAGGAGTAAAACCACACTGACTCGAGTATAAACCGAGGGGGTAGTATTTGCCACTAAAGATGTTTGGAAACTACAACTCCCAGCATGCTTTATTGCTGGGAGTTGTAGTTTTCAAACATCTTAAGTTGCAAATACTTACAAATAAGAGTAAAACCTTAAGATGTTTGAAAACTACAACTCCCAGCAATAAAGCATGCTGGGAGTTGTAGTTTTAAAACATCTTAAGTGGCAAATACTTGCAAATAGGGGTAAATCCTCCTTTATTTGTGCATACAGTATGCATCCTCGCTCCACAGCCTCTGCGCATCCGGATGATGTCACTACCCGGCGCCTCTCACTTTGCGGTGCCGGGTAGTGACATCATCCAGATGCGCAGAGGCTGTGGAGCGAGGATGAGGGTCGTGCGGCCGCCGGACAAGGTAGGAGAAACATTGACTCGAGTATAAACCGAGGTAAGATTTTCAGGCTTTTTTTAAAGCCTGAAAACCTCGGTTTATACTCGAGTATATACGGTAATACAAAGGTAATATAGATAATTAGATATACCAGTATATCCCCACATACTCCATTCACACACACATTGATCATTGATATCAATAACAGCATAGACAGATATATATTAATGGATAATGTACAGGTCAGAAGTAGAGATGCAATGTGGGTTTAAATAGAACTCGGTTTCAAATTGAATCTGAGGGTTTCGAAATTCCCGGCAAAACTTTCGGAACTCCCCGATTTCACGGAACCCAGATTTTCAGAATTTTCAATTTTATTGAAAATCGAAAAAAGACAATAATCGAAAATTGACGATTATTGAAAATAGAAAATAGACGATTATTGAAATCGAAAATCAAAAATAGACGATTATCGAAATAACCCTCGAAAGTAATGATCGTTTTCTGTAGCTCTAGAAAATGGAATGCGGAAGCTCTAAAACAGCCCGATCGTGAGGAAAGATAGTTTTAAAATAAGTTTTGATTATATTTACGGGTTTCCCAGACCATTCCCCAGGTCTCTGTGTCATTTGCAGTAACCTACTATTACTATTTGTCCCTCAAAATGGACAGAAACGTTCACATTTTTTCACTCATGGACTTCTATGGGTTCGTTTTTCGAATTTTCGAATTTTGAAATTTTCAACAAAACAGTTTCGAACATCTCTAGTCAGAAGGGCAACAGGAAAGCCCTGATGTTAACCCACCCTAGAAATATATTGTTCATTACATAAGTTCTACATATCAGTGGCAACACCATAAAAAGAGATACATGGGTCACTACTTCAAGGTTATAGGGGAAATGGAACATAAGCAGTGGCCTCTTAACTCCCATAGGCAGCCATATTGGTGCAATAGATCTTTAAATAGATGGGCAAGGTGGGTGATTCTGATTCGACAGAACATATTAAGAAACCATTAACTCAAATTTTCTTTACAGTTCTATAAAATATATTTATAATCTGTCTATGGACAATTATGCAACGTTAATAAATACTATATAAATACTATATGGTGCTGGTATTCTGCAAGAATATGGAGAGTACGTTTTAGCTATGCATTGGGATTTGTGTTATCAATAGCACAGTGCTTAAAATACCCAAGTCTGTCATTAGGCTAATCGTGTCAAGGGAACTTATCTGATGGTGACACTTTGAGATTAAACTACTGAACCTAAATCAAGTAAGACACACTTATGATGTTGACAGACACATCCTATGGAATCTCTTGACTTTTTGATGGAAGAATGTCTTTCAGTTTCTCTTATATTGGAGACTTATCCACTGGAGTCTCCTTCCCGTCTGTAGTCATGTCTGTCACATACCACTTCTCTTGTCCCAATAATGGTGTAATATTGGGAATTCCATCTTATAGATCTCATTGTCCGTTTTGAGAAAAAAGACAAAATAATATTGTTAAAAAACAGTCAATAGTATCTTAGTTTAATTTCTAAATTTTATTCACAGAAATTTCCCATAGACTTTAACTGACCATATCACATTGTTTGATTTTCTTTACAGCATTTGCTATCCTGAGAGTCTTTTTCCATAGACTTAAATTGAGAGATCAAGTTAAGTTATCTGAACATGTCATCCCATTCCAAAACATTACTTAGTGGCTGATAAACTCACATCTCCAGAGCTGGTACATAGCTGATGAAGGAGTTTTAACTCTTCTGTCATCAAAAAAAAAGCAGAATTAATCCTAAAATCAATAAAATAACAAATTCAAGTATATTTCATACCTTTGTTCTTCAGTCTGGGAAGAGAGACTGAGACATCATTAGTTTACATATTTTATAATTAGTGTTTAAAATCAATGTATGAAATAGAAATGACCTTCATAGTCTTACCATGTCTTATTAATTTGGCTTGAAGAGACAAATTCCTGTTCTTTCTATTTCTTTGTTTTCTTCTTCATTTTATTTTTCACTTTTATTCTTCTGCTTTTTTGGACTGTATCTCCTCCCACAGTTTTTCAAGCTAGAGACAGGAAATCGGAGTGCCTGGAGGAAACCCACACAATCATGGGGACCATACAAACTCCTTGTCCTATAAAAAATACTGGGATAATAATAGGATGGTAAAAATATAGAAGGAAAACAAGCTTACAATATTGAAAGTTTCCTCCTGTAGATGTCAGACTCTCTTAAATAAAGAGAGTCCTTTACTGCAGTTCTGGGGTCTCTATGATCTTTATTGAAAGAGACTCTTGTTCCGGGGTCGCCATGCTTTTTATTGAAAGAGACTCTTTTTTCCAGCTTCTCCATGCTCTAGGTCTGGGGTCTTGTGGCTCTTTGTTAAAAGAAAAGAGCCGGGACCAATAACCCGATTTAATAGCTGTCGTTAAATACTTATGCGAGTGTGGGATTCACTGCACCTGATTTTCTACAGGAAGACAAAGACTAGAAATGAAAGTATAAGTATAAAATTTAAATTTGTCTTGAAACGCTGCATTTTGGAAGGGAATGTGTGAGCTCCCACAGCTTGAAAGTGGGTGAGCAGTGCAGACAAGGTAAGTCATTGGATGTGACAGACGACCAGGGACCAGTGAGGGACCAGAGAAGTACAAAGTAAGATACCCAGGAGAAAGGTAAGTGTTGGAAAAAATATGTTTAAGAGGTGAATACTCAGAATACAAAAGTATGTGTTGGAGGTGAACATGCCCTTTAAATAGGGTTAACAGACCAATAAAAAAATCAGACGAAACATATTTATTATAAAGATACACATTAAAGCTGAGTCAACAGTGATGCAATTAAAATAAAGCCTGTTTTCCATCAGTGCTGCCCTGCTTATTACATTGCACACATTTACTGCAGCGTCTAGCTTTAAAGCCTTACATACATATTATGTATTAACAGCAGAGATGGCCGAACTTCATAAAGTTCGGTCCGTTTTCGAACTTTCAAACTTCAGAAAAAGTTTGAAAAATCGAAAACAAACCCATTAAAGTCAATGGGGAGTGATAGTTTGAAAACTTTGGATGTTTTACAGATAACCAATGGTAACTTACTGTAAATGGCTGGTACCTGGGAAATGGTCTGGGGAACATGTTACTATCACCAAAACCTGTTTAAATACTTCTTACTTCATGATTGGGCAATTGTCGGGTTTGCTACATTCGAGGGTTACGGCCAATTTGAGGGTTACCGAAAGATACTTTTGAGGGTTGACGAAAATAGAACTATACATTTGAGGATTATCGAAATCGAACAATACATTCGAGGGTTACCGTATATACTTCAATATAAGTCGAGATTTTCAGGCTTTAAAATCAGCCTGAAACCCTAACCTCGGTTTATACTCGGGTGAAGTCCTAATTTAGATCCAAATGCTGCAATTGCGGATAGTAACCAGTAGGTGGCGCTGTGTTAAAAAATCCTTCATCTGCATGGAAAGTTACAGAAGCTGATCTGCCTTTACACTCCTTCCTGCTTCCTGTAGTCTGGCTGCTGGACTCACTCAGCACTGTCACTGCTCATCTGGATGCTGTAAATCTGATGGGTCTTCTCGGTTTGGGGCAAAATGGCTGTTAGTTCAATGCAAGTGACAGCTTGAAACTACAACTCTCAACTGACATTTTTAACTATTGGGGTCAGGAGAATTGTAAATGATGGTAAGCTTATTTAAAAGTTTATTGAACATTGCCACATGTTCAGAAACTACAATTCCCAGAAACCAAAGCATGCTGGGAGTTGTAGTTTCCAAACATCTGGAGTGCCAAGGAATTGGGGGTTACTGGTACTGGATTTGGCTATTACTTTATGGGATTAATGCATGGGAATTCTGCTGTCCATTTAAAGGGCAACTTAAGCCACAAAACAATGCAGAATCAGAAGGCAGTAGTGGTCATAATTTCTACCCTCGGCTTATACTCAAGTCAATCAGATTTTACTAATTTTTCAGGTAAAAATAGGCACCTCGACTTATACTCGGATTGACTTATACTCGAGTATATACAGTACCGAAAGTCGAAGGCTACATTCGAGGGTTAGCGAATGATACATTCTAGTGTTAGCGAAAACGAACCATACATTTAAGGGTTACAGAAAACGAACATTATATATCAAGGGTTACCAAACGATACATTCATGGGTTAGTGAAAACAAACCATACATTCAAGGGTTACTGAAAACAAACAATTTGAGGGTTAGCGAATTTACGATAATTATCGAAAATACAGCTGCGAGTTCGAAAAAAACAAACTAGTACGAGCCCATACTAGTTCGAATAGTTCAAGTTCCTCCAAACTCATAAAGTCCGTCCCGAACTTGGGTTCGAGTTCAGTTTTTAACAGCTGCCATGTCGTTAAAACATTGTGGGAACAAATGTAAGAAGGTTGCGATAGCTTCCCTATTACAAGATTATTAATAAGAGATGTAAAATTTTGCCTGTGCTGTTAATTTGCCACAGCCAATCAGATACCTTTTTATGGGTCTACTACTGTTAGAAAACATTTGCTAACATATGATTGGTTGCTGCAGATTAATAACATGGGGAAAAGTTTGCCCTTTTTTATTGAATAAGACCCTTAGTGTATCTTTCCTACTTATTTATCAATCATATTGAGACCACACTGACCTGGTGTCTGATTGCTGATTGATAGGTACATTTGAGACCTCCAATCTGTGCAGTCTGTTGGAAGAAGCAGCTTCATGAACATGGCAGTGGATTTATGGGTTTTAGAGAAAGGTGCTGGAATACAGACGTGTTTCTTTATGTGGGCAACAGAGGCACATTGCCGTCTTCTGTAACATTCACTATGCATTATTCTGGTGTAGAACAAGCAGTACCAGCCTAATTGTATTGTAAAGCTTACAAAATGCAATCAACAGGCACATAGCACATATGGGGGGATTAACATAGAAACACTATTCACTTCCACTCCTCCAAGTAAGTCTATTGCACCTCCTATCCCATATACCAAAACAAACAGTTGAAATGCACAGATGCTGGATCCATCTCCGCGGGCACATGGCATCATCCAACCACCGGCCACAGGTGGGTCCGGGGGGGATTGGGGGTGTGCTCATGCTGTGAAATGTATGCACGGAGGTGCATGCGCGTGGAAGGGTACACACGGGGAGGTATGTGTATGTGCACCGCGTGGTTTGCTAATTACCTACTATTAGGTAGATGCAAATAAAAGCTGTTAACCTGTCCAATAAGTGTAAAGCACATGTTACCCCCTGATCTATAGCTGCATAGTACCTAGGGTGAGGACCAAAAGTCCTCACCTCTGGGTATTTTCCTAACTCTAGCAATAATTGCTCAAAGTCTCCCTTGTCTCTTCCACTGTCAGTGACAGTCAGCGATGCAGTCAATGATAAGACATGCCTCCTAGACGTAGAGCATCTCTTCCCATTCCTTGCATCATGTCACTAACAGAGAAAGAGAGGAATATCAGAGCACTGAGGGAGTCTTTGAGTAAATATTGTTGGAGGTAGGTAAGTACCCAGAGGTGAGGACTTTTGGGTACTAGGGTCATATAGTAGTGAGAAGGCTATGCTTCCTCTATTCAGTGAGCAGACTAAGTTCTTTATACAATAAAATAAACAAACAGCACCCTATGTGATACTGTCACTCACTTATAAGTGCTTGTGGTTCAGGTGTACACACCCTGAACCTGGCGCTGATTTCTTAGCTCTGCAACATCCAGGACTCACATTTATGTCTGTGAATATCACATATAACTGTGGTAAACTCACCCACTGCCTCGGGTGATCCGGGTGCTGCCTGCCTATGCCTTTGACTAAGAGGCGGTTTACGGCTTGAAACGCGTCAGGCGTGGATGTCTGCCGTGATGTTTTATTGGTATTCCAAATAAAGATTGTTTTTGTTTTTAACTTCTGCACGGATCGAAGTTTATTCCGGTGTGCGCCGATGTTCGTTTGTTTGCTGCTGGTACTGGGGTCAAGCTACCATAATTCACCTTAGCTGGGAACACCCAGCTTAGTGTATGCAGTACACTTCACAGGAAGCTGCAGAATTGCTTCCTGGAAGCTGACAGCCAATCATGTTACAGCTCAGAAATCCTCCCTCCCTCTGACAAAGATTTCTGCACTCAGAACACAGATTTTCAATTTTTGTGCAAACACATTACAAATGCTCCTGTTCATGAAATGCCTTTGCCCTTTATACAAAAAGAAAAGTAATCTCTGCAAATTATTTATTTCCTTGCATGGATGTAAGAAACAGAATATTAACATTTCAGTAAAAAATAAAAATAAGTATGGGGAATCGAACCTTCTTTAATATGTCTTGCTAAACAGAACACACAAGGGATACTAGTTAAGATATCAGTACATACAGAATCTTCATCTTCTGCTAGGAACATAATGGAAATATACAAAACAAAAAAAGCAAGCAATGCTGACAGCAATTCACACTGGTTGGTAAATTGAAAATAGAGCTGCTATATATAAAGTTTGTACATATGTATAAACTTTATATTTTTTCTAGAAACATGATGGAAACAAATTAAAAAAAAATCAATAAACTTAGACAGTAGACTATTTTGTATTGTTTCATAAGTTACTGTAACTAAGGGATGTGAACTTCTTGTCTGTGTGTTCCTAATAACGTAGCATTTACACACTGGGACACCAGAAGCTAGAAACTTTGCACATAAAGACAGTGAATAATGGGGTGTGGGTTTTTGAAGCCAATATGGGCTGTGAGTTGTACTGGTAAAAACATGAAAGTCTTATTAGATACAGATTCTATTAATTACATGTTTGCAACTTACTAGACAAAAATCTTGCAATGTATAGGTGTTCTGGGGAGAAAAGCTTTTATATTAGGATTAAAAAAAATTAAGTTTAGTTCTCGTTTAAAATACAAAAACATTGCAGGTTTGATTAAGTTGTAATTGTCAGTTCCATCTACATGTTTTATAGCCACGATAAAAAGAACTAATGTACAATGAAAACGCCATTACTCAAAATAATAATAGCGGACCAATTAGACATTGTTGTGATAAACCACCAGCTTCATTTGCTTTATGAATGGCTTTGACCTCTTACGTTTGTGAAATACTGACAGAGACGGGGTTCACGCTGAGGGATAGTAATACATAAAAATTAACCAGTCGCCAGCTGTTCCGCCATAATTAATGGTTAGATGAGACTAGCATCCTTCTTTCAACTAAATGAAATTATGCTCCAAGGGGTATGTTTAATCTTCCTAGGACAAGGTCACATAATTAATGCAATGAGGCGTGAAATAACGACAAACCCCAAAAATACCAAGAGATGAACAGAAATCGGATGCGGTACAAATGGCTCAGCAAGGAGTGTTGATATATCCATGATAAATGAGTGTGCTGAATTAAGAAGACATAATTGTTTTTTTTCCCTAGGGAAAACTTCTGTAAAATAATACTGTGCAGGCGTAATATAGATAATACGATTTATCATAATCATCCCACATATTATATACACTTTGTTTTTAGAACTTCCATTTCATCGCCATAGTTCTATAAATTTGTGTTCTTTGTCATAAAGTAAAATCTATTGGGCATTGTGATTGACTATATACTATACCTGGGGGAGGGGCAAAAGGACCTTATATATTTGACTGGAGGTGTGAAAGGACCTTATACATTTAACTAGGGGGTGCAAAAGGACCTTATATATTTGACTATGGAGTGAGGCTTTTGTTATTCTATCTTTTTGGGGGGCATAGGGGGATTTTTTGCCATTTGGAGGCACACATATTTATCTTTAATTATTGAAATTAATTGGCAGCAGTGAACTTCCTTAATTTGTTTGCTATTGACCTGTAATTTTTGTCCTTTATGGACCAGCAGAACAGAAGATCACAAGATATATATGTTTTATATGTTTTCACTTGCTAGGTTAGTGTGCTTGGTCTTCCTGTATTAAACATAGTACTGAAACCTGTTTTCTTTATGCTGGCACTCCTCAATGAAACATTATTGGTAGGTAGAAATTATTAATCTTAGCTTCTTGCCCCAGTTACTTTTTATTTCACTTTCTGTGCACTATAGTTCTCCTCTAATGATTTTTTCCCGTAAAACAACACAAATTACAAAGTACAGTACTTTAATCCTATATAATAAAAGCCTAACTGAGTTTGAATCCACCCTTGGACACATCTGCAAGGAGTTTGTATGTTCCCCCCGTGCTTGCGTGGGTTTCCTCCGGACACTCCGGTTTCCCCCACAATCATAAAGACATACTGATAGGTTGTATGTGTCAAATAAATGTGCTTAGATTGTAATCTCTTTGGGGCAGGGCCTGATGTGAATGTTTACATGTAATTGTAAAGCGCTAAGGAGGATGTTGGCGCTATATAAATCCACAATAATAATAATAACTATGTGCTGCTGTGCGTGTGTGTCATTGCAGTTCCTATGGACTCACCACTAGAGGGAGAAAGGTAAGAAACACACACAAAGGCGTATGTATGTATATGTTTATATAGCCCCACTAGGGGATGCCGCACTGTACAATATAGAATATATACAAGGGGGACAGGTCATACAAGGGGGGCTGTAAATAAAATACATAAATATACAAATGAGTATGAGCATCACTAAACATGTAACATGAGGAAAGCGGTGCCTGCCCCTTAGAGCTTACAATCTACTTAGGTGGGTAACATACAGATGCATAGGAAAGGGTGGAAGTGCTAAAGTAATAACTGGTGCAGTGTCAACAGTCCTATGTTGTGTTTTGCTCTGAGAGATAGGATGAGAGGTTAGATTTAAACCTGTTTATTGGGGTTGATGCAGAGAGAGGGGAATAGAATTCCAGAGGACGGGAGCCAAAAGAGAAAAAGGTTTAGGGCGAGAGGAGGCAAGTGTGGGTGCGAGTTTGGGTGGGGGGTCTATATAAGTGATGGTTCTTTAATGAGCGGAGGGTATGGGCAGTGACATATGGGGACACAAGAGAAGAAATATAAGATGGAGTATAAGAGTGAAGGGATTTAAATATTAAGAGAAGGATTTTGTAGATAATGCATTGTTTAATGGGGAGCCAGGTAGATGTGCGGCAGAGAGGAGATTTAATATCTCGATTGTTAGAGAGTGAGACAATGCATGTGGTAGAGTTAAGTATGGACAGAAGAGGAGAAAGATGGGAAGCAGGAAGAACAGAAAGCAGAAGGTTACAATAATAAAGACGTGATAGGATGAGAGCATGGATAAGCATAGCAGTATTTGGAGGAGAAAGAAAGCTACGGATCATTGCAATGTTACAAAGAAAAAAGCAACAGGTTTTAGCAACATAGCTAATGTGATTGGAAAAGGAGAGAAAGGAGTCAAAAATAACCCCTAAGCAACATGCCGACTGAATAACGTAAATGGGGGTGTTTTCCACAGAAATGGAAAAAGGTGGGATAGGACCAGGTTTAGGTGGGAAAATGATTAGTTCGGTTTTAATCAGGTTTAGTTTGAGGCATCGGTGCGTCATCCATGAGGAAACAGCACAAAGGCAGTCGAAGATGCGTGATTGGGGGTCAGGACTAAGCATGCGGCTGGAAAAATATATTTGCGTATCATCAGCATACAGGTAGTTGAAACCAAATGAGCTGATGACTTCTCCCAGGGAAATGGTATAGAGGTAGAACAGCAGGGGAACCCCTGTGGAACCCCAACATTAAGAGGAATCAGAGAGGATGTTTTATTATCATATGACACAGAGTAGGTTCTATTCAAGAGGTAGGATCGTAGCTAGGATGCCGCTTAATTCTGGATGCCCAATGAGCGAAGAATTTGCATTAGGAGGGAATGATCAACTGTGTCAAAAGCAGAGAGGTTTAGAAGGATGAGAATAGAAAAGTGGCCTTTGGCTTTGGCCGCCTGAAGATCATTCATAACTTTGCACAAGGCTGTCTCCGTGGAGCGCCCAGGACAAAACCTTGATTGCAATGGGTCCAGTTAGTTATGAAAATTAAGATAAATAGTGATATGGGAAAAGACAAGACATTCCAGTAGCTTGGAGGCTATCGGTAGAAGAGAAACCGGGCAGTAGTTAGCAAAGCAATTAGGGTCAGGGGAGTTTTTTTTTGATTAAGGGTTTTATGTGGGCATGTTTAAAGGAGGATGGGAAAATATCTGATGACAATGACGTGTTGAATATGTGGGTTAGTATAGGGGTGACTGCATGATTACAGTGCTTCAGTAGGAAAGAGGGCATGGGATTAAGGGGGTATGTAGTGAGCGGACATGACCGAAGCAGAGACAAGACCTCTGACTGAAGTCACCCAGAATTAGAACAGGACCGTCAGTAGAGAGGAAGAAGGTAAACCAGGTCTCAAAGTTTGAGAGTCGTGGATAGGGGCATGTATACCACAGCTACAAGTAGCGACACAGGGTAGGAAATTTGCACAGTGTGAACCTCAAAGGATCTAAACGAGAAGGCAGGTGGGGGGATAATGACATTAAAACGACAGGCGGGGGAAAGAAGGAGGCCAACACCTCCTCCACAACCCAAGGAGCGAGGTATATGGGAGAGGCGGAGACCTCCTGTAGTAATGGAGGCCTCAATAGCAGAGTCGTGTTGGGAGAGCCAGGTTTCAGTAAGGGTAAGAAGGAGAAAATTCTTAGAACAGAAAATGTCATGAATAATAGTGGATTTGTTAGAAAGGGACCGAATATTGAGCAAAGCACAGGATAAGGGCAGGTATGAAGAGGGTATTAGAGGAACGGATAAAAGGTTAGAGGGCGTAGATCCACAAAAAAGGGGGAGTAAAGAGAGAATAGGGCGAGGACTAGTGATGGTCCAGTTTGCGGATCTGAACCCAAATCCGCGGCGGATTTACCTCGTTCACGAACAGCGGATATAGCAAATTTTCCGGTTTTCCGACTTCCGAACTTTTCCGTGTTTCAAAAAACGAGGATTTCACATATTTTCAAAAATGTGTGAAAATACGTATTTTCGAAGAATCCTCGTATTTTTGAGGATTTTTTCATTTTAATGGGTTTTAATGGGTCCGCTCGCGGATTTTTCGAGCGGACCAGATTTTGCAAAGTTCGGACATCTTTAGCGAGGACAATAGATAACTAAGATATAACAGGGACCAGGATTAAGAGATACATCCCCAGCAACAAGGAGTAGCAGAACAAATAGAAACCGGATCTGTGAATTGGATTTGAGGTGGTGATGTTTATTTGTGTCAGACTAATAATGGAGTGTGGTGTTGGTAAAGAGCTGGTATAGTGCATGGGAGCAGTGAGCGGAGGCAGAGAGAAGAGATGGTGGGATATGAATAGAATAAGGACAGTAGGATGGAGGAGAGAGAGATGAAGTGAGCTTAGGGAATAGAGTAAAAATGACAATGAGACACAGTCATAATAAAAACATCTGATAAGCAGGGGAAAGGATCTTGGTTGATGTTCCAAACGGCTTCAGCTGATGGAAGCTGTTTGAAGTTGATCTGGAATTGCAGAGTCCTGTAGTGTTGCTCCCCTTGTTTAGCCCAAGATTCACTTTGCACATAGATTCAGTTTGCGCTTCTCTAACCCCCAGCAATGCTCTTCCCCTTAGAAAGGTCTCAATTTCAAGCAAAAGATTCAGAAACCAATCAACATGTTGATAAATAACTGTCTGTGTCTGGGGGGAGGAGACCAGTACAAAGTGAAGTGAGCAAAGTTTTACAAAAAAGGTAAATTACAGAAAATGATACACTTTTCCAGTAAGAGCAAATGCCAAACAATATAATACAATACACAGATGAAGGTTGGTATAAATTGAAAAAAAGGATAGAACCCATACCAGATATATGATTAATGCTGGTTCCAGGAGAGAATATTGCAGGGAATATTGCAGTGGAGACCGACAGCAGATAAGGTAAATTACTTTGGTAAAGAGGGGAGGAATTTGGGACAGAGGGGGTGGGGGGACTCTGCCACAGAAGGGGGGCGGACTATCCCACATTCTGGGGACTCTGCCACAGAGAGGGTACTCTGCGACAGAGGGGGGGACTCTGTGACAGAGGGGGAGGGACTCTAAGACAGAGGGGGGGACTCTGGGCTTCTTGCACCTGTTAATGTAACAGGCTTAATGTCTAGTATAATATAATAATAATGTTTTTCTAGATATAAGTACATGGAAATCTATAGCAGCATTGATTTTTCTCCTGATTTAGAACTTAAGATAACAATAGAAATCTAGTATAAACTTCGAATTTGGCTTGAAAGGCTGCATTTTGGAAGGGAATGTGTACATCTGTGCTGCAGGATAAAAAAAAACAGTAATCTTGCTATGGTAATAAAGGAGGACACATACATTACATAATCGTTTGTTTATATTGTTTATATTGTGGCCATGGAAACAAAAAGGTAATAGTGTCTCAATTGGAGGGGGACCTGGGATTCTACATGGTGTTAGGGGGTATTTTTTTGCATTTTAGACCATAAAGCTAATTTTATGGTTATGGTTCAGGTATGGTTGCCATGGAAATGAAAGGGTAGGTTGGGCTGTGCATTTTTTTTTATTGACAACCAATCACAGAAAGAAGCAGCATCATGGAATCAGGATACAGCAGGAGAATGTTGATTTTCATCTCCATTTTACATAAAGCTTCAGAATTGGGGATTGCTGACAAGGTAAATATGGGTGTAGGGGGGTTTAAAGGGCATGTCCACCCCCAAATCTATAATTTAACCCATTACTGGCCCTACTAAGTAGTTTACAAAAATCCTTACCTTACATCTCTGCTCCAAATGGTTCTCCAGTACTGCTTGTCCAAAGTCCAGGAAAGTGAAGAGAAGGAGGTGTCTGTGAGCCATCCGGTCCTTGCTGATTCCTCAACCTCAACAAGGAATGTGACATGCACTGTGGAGCCCTTTACTGTCCTCCCTCCCTACATTAGGATCCATCCTATTTGGCCGTTGCACCTAGCGTGAAAAGGTTTGGTTACAAGGTAGATGCCCCCTGCCCACCCACAAAATATTTTAGCAAAATAATGCTCCGATCATTACTTACGGACCATTCTCTCCCACGGCGTCTTCAATGATGTCAGACGCATCTGTGATTGGCCGCGTCTTAGCCAATCACAGACGCGGCAGCGAGTCCAGCCCCTGCTTGCAGTTTACGCAAGCAGGGAGGTGGATTAGAGATGACGCGAGAGAGAATGGTCCGTAAGTAACGATCAGAGCATTATTTTGCAAAAATATTTTGGCAGTTTGAGGTGGGCAAGGGGCTGGACATGCCCTTTAAACACATTAGTTCTTCTTTAAATAAAAAAAGAATAAAATAACATAGTTCATCAATCAGTTGAGACTTATACTTCATATTTAATTACAATTAATATTAACTTTTTGCATTAGGGTTTTATCAGTTTATAATAAATAAGGAAACTTGCTTTCTTTGCATATTAATCAGTATTCGCACCTGCAATGTTGTCATCATACCAAGGTAGATAACGATGGCATTTGACATTGATGAGGAACAATAATTACAGATACTGTCAGTATTTCAGGATATTAATGTATCCCACTAATTAGAAAAAAAATGGCATTTATAAACATATCAAAGTACCAAGCATGTTTTGTTTATAAATTATCAGAATAAAATTGCAAGTCTGGTCCACTCTATCTATAAAGGAAAAAGAGAAAACTTTTATTTAACAGTTGGAAAGATTTATTATCGACATCCTCAGTACAACCACTGAAGTTAACTATGGAAGAAATTACAGAACAGCTGGAAACTAAGTACAGCGCCAGCCAGAAGTGTCCTAAAATTAATGAGGGGCTTTAGATTGGCACAATTGATGGGATGTTTAAATTGTCGTTTGGAAACCAATGTATTTCTGCAGAAGAATTAGGGGGAATAATCCTTAATACCGGTATATCATTTTCTTAGTGAATGCTAAAATGTTTTTTTTATATGGAACTGTTTTACAGTAGAATAGATGCTTAGTTCATAGTTCTAAACCCCATACACGACCTTAATATTTTAATAGCACTAGGCAGAAAATTTTCGGTTGGCACAATGTTCCAGTCATCATATTATGGAGATTTCAAGCTAAAATCAATGGAAGATTGGTGGTGCAAACAAGAAAAGACATGATCAATGCACATTCCTGGGCTCCATATAATGTCATAATATCTGTGCTAGTACAAACAGTTAAAACATGGGGTTTTTAGTTACAAATTTTATGCATAAAACTTCCAACCACGTCAAGGTAACCCCAGTATGGAAGATCCTAACAAATTACCTTGGGTCATTTATCTGGGCTGAAACTCCCTGCTTGGTTGAAGATTGTCTCCCTGACCTTGCATTAGATTGGTATTTGTAATTAATAATGTAATTAATTAATCAATCGTCTCTTGATTAATTGGGGGTGATACTGTATATACTCGAGTATAAGTCGACTCGAGTATAAGTTGAGGTACCCATTTTTACCTCAAAAATGAGTAAAACCAATTGACTCGAAGAGAGAGAGAGAGAGAGAGAGAGAGAGAGAGAGAGAGAGAGTAGATCCTTCGCACTCCGTTAACGAAAGCTCCCGCCTGGGTGCTACTGTAGCAATATCCAGTCAGTAAATCGAAGACCAGAGCACTCCTAGGACTAAATCATAAAGAATTTATTATATAATAGTAGGACTGTATAGCCTACGCTTTTCGCCCCTTACTCAATGAGCCGTCATCAGGGCTGATGACGGCTCGTTGAGTAAGGGCCGAAACGCATAGGCTATATGTGTGATATAAAACATACGTTTGTGACAAGACCTTGGAGTGCACCTTAAATCCTTACCGTTATTATAAACACGGCCGTGATATGTGTGAATAAAACATACGTTTGTGACAAGACCTTGGAGTGCACCTTAAATCCTTACCGTTATTATATATATATATATATATATATATATATACACAGTCCTCAACAGAATCCTCTGCACTCCCCCTCAGTCTTCAGCTACCCCGGTGCCACAGAAGAATCATAGTACAAAAAGGTAAGTTACCGGTGCACACGTGGGATTTTTCAAACTGCAAACTATTTATCTATTTATTAAACACAAAGCGTGATCAAAATCTACGCGTTTCAGCGTCTGGATGATGGCCTGACCAAAGATGGCTGAAGCACCGGTAACTTACCTTTATATATAGATATATATATATAATATGGTGATAACAAGAATGGTACACATGTGTTTTAGCAAACTATATATCTAGATCTTAAAAAAATATCCACTTTAACAGCACGGTGTAATTATCATTGTATTATTCATACTATTCTATTGCAGTTTATATTGGGTGAGCAGTGTCATGGATTTTTTTTTTTGGCTGCCTATTGCCCAGATGAAATTGTGCCTTGATAATTTACGTCATTTATAAATATGATCAATGTGTCAGTCAAAACTCGGCTTTACTCAATCTTAATCCTATGTCTATAGATAATAAACCTGGACCTTCCCACTGAAAAAACAAAATTGATTTATACAAATCGATTAGATCATCTCTGCTTTGACTGATATCTCCCTCTGCAGGTAATGCTGTGTGAGTGGTAATAATTTAGATTTAGTGAAGTGAGTCAGTAGGATGGACCTGAATGATTAGCTTGGTCCATGGGCAGACTGATAACAGCTCAATTAGAATTAGTCAGTGTGCACTAAACCCACTGAATGATACATAAAAAAATGTCAAACTAAGAACATTCTGTTGAGAAACACATTTTAGTTTTGCACAGAAAACAAAAATAATAACAACAAAATGAGTGCTGATCATTTAGGTGACATTTGCCTGCATGGACACTTTCTAAGGGCTGGGCCACATTATCGCTTTTCTCACACACTTACGGTCGTGTTTTGTGATTTGTTTGCACATGAGAAACGTGTTTCAGGCTAACACAATGTAGATGGTATGCTGTGTGCTGTGATCTGTCTTCAGGGCGCATGGGATCAGAGTGTATGCAACTAATATTGATTACAATTCAATGTGAATTGCATGCGTTCCATTAACAGAATATTGGAGGAATTGCATCTCAACTGCAAGGAAACGAACGTAAAATGCACAACATTGGGTTTGCACATTTTGCTCATTTTCACTTACTTTAGACAAATGCAGATTGCATGCATGGTATAATGGTTATATAATGGAAATTTATAGAAAAATATCAGTTGCACTAGCCTATAAAAGGTAAAACTATATCAATCAAATAGAGATTATGGTTGGGAAATCCACATTCAATTTAAATAGCAACAATAGTGAAAACAAATGTTTTTAAATATACAAGTACCCAAGAAGGTAGG
The DNA here is from genome assembly GCA_019447015.1 of Hymenochirus boettgeri. Classification (NCBI taxonomy): domain Eukaryota; kingdom Metazoa; phylum Chordata; class Amphibia; order Anura; family Pipidae; genus Hymenochirus; species Hymenochirus boettgeri. Next base: position 37,632,476 of record CM033470.1, on the reverse strand, counting down.
AATTTCTCCTCCTACCTCCCTGGGTAGGCTTCTAGAATGAGAGGTTCCAATTGTGCCGTGGCTGACAGCTTGTTCTGTGAACCCCAAGCATGCACAGGGGATGCACAAGATAGAAAAGGAGCTGTCGGCTGAAAGTTCAAGTAGAGCAATACATTGTTCATTGTAATACTTCATCCTTTGAAGTATTGGTGCTCATACATATCTCTATCTATGCATACTTAAAACCTTTTTGCTTTTGCTTTAGTTCCCCTTTAATCAACATTTCTGCATCTGATGTGGTCTTTTTGTAGAACTATTTATTGCCTCCAGGAGCCTTTTTTCTATATCTTAAACAGCTGTTCATCTATTGTTTTATAAAAATGGAATGTGGCAGGGAGTTAACAGAAGGTATCTAAGCTCTCCTTGCAAGAAATAAATCCTACTGAGAAGAATCCTTAAAGATCCCTGTACACCATAGAGAAATGCTAAGTTAACAGTACAAAGTAAAGGTTTTAAAAAGAAAACAACTTAGTTCTCAGTGTATGTGACATTTAAACAATACAGAATTGCCAGTGCTATATCGATTTCTTTCTTTATCGGTATTGCATTCTTTCTCTTGGTCTGCGCACCATTTTGTTCACCATACAGTTCCGTCTTGACATTTTAATAGGCTATTTACTCTTGCTCTCAACCCAAGCAGCCATGAAAAAAAGCTAGATTTTCAACACAGAACATTAATAACAGCTCAGTGGAATTTCACGTGTATGAAAGATTTAACAGCATGTGATTTTTGAGATGGTGAAGATCCAACTCATGTCTGTAATAGTCCAAGATAATACTGCCCTAAAATAACACATAGCCAGGAACCTAAAACAAAGGTAAAAAGGAGATTCTGAGAAATACATTGCAAAATGTCTGACCACAATGTCATAAAAACCCTTGGGCAGTATGATGTCATTATAATAGTACTTATTTAACCCTTGCTTATGTAGATGAGTACTATTGTAACACAGTAATTGAGGTTGAATAAAGACATACGTCCATCAAGTCCAACCTATTCACTTTTTTTTTTTTTAAGCCTTCCTTACAGTTGATCCAGAGGAAGGCAAAAAAACTAGCTAAAAAAAAAAAGGGGGGGGATTCCTTCCTGAGTCCAAACGGCAATCGGAAAGTATCCCTGGATCAACCAGATCTATATGCATTAATACCAGTAATTCTCAATATGTTTTAGTTTTAGAAACTTATCCAGGCCTTTTTTAAAGCTATTTAATGAACTTGCCATTACCACATCTGCTGGAAGTAATGTTGAAACAATGCAGTACACAGTTGTTTGTGCTTTAACAGTTTATTGGAATATAAGTGTCTGTCTCCTTATCTCTCCTACTGTCCCACGCTGTTTCCTCCGGCTCTTCTTGCAGCTCTTCTGGGTCTTTGTGCGCATGCCCAGATTCGGAGATCCTCGTTAATTCCCTGAAGCATTTAGCCTGGATCAATCACGGCTCTGTTCTCCTGTTTGTCTCATCTCTTTTGTTGGCACATTTAAATATCGCTCTGCCTTTCTGAGACCTGCTCTGCTATTCTGGTTAATTGTATTTGTTTCCTATTTTCTTTATACTCTTTGCTTGTCATTTCCTCAGTGCCCGATATTACAAAGAACACAATTTCCCGGCACCAACTATATCTAAATTCAGGATTATAAAAAGGGGTGCACCTCCCATTTAAACATAATTGCATGAGGGAAAAAAACACAGAAAGTGGAATATTGAATTATATATACCGTATATACTCGAGTATAAAGCGTCCCGAGTATAAACCGAGGTACCTAGTTTTAGGTAAAAAAGGAGTAAAACCACACTGACTCGAGTATAAACCGAGGGGGTAGTATTTGCCACTAAAGATGTTTGGAAACTACAACTCCCAGCATGCTTTATTGCTGGGAGTTGTAGTTTTCAAACATCTTAAGTTGCAAATACTTACAAATAAGAGTAAAACCTTAAGATGTTTGAAAACTACAACTCCCAGCAATAAAGCATGCTGGGAGTTGTAGTTTTAAAACATCTTAAGTGGCAAATACTTGCAAATAGGGGTAAATCCTCCTTTATTTGTGCATACAGTATGCATCCTCGCTCCACAGCCTCTGCGCATCCGGATGATGTCACTACCCGGCGCCTCTCACTTTGCGGTGCCGGGTAGTGACATCATCCAGATGCGCAGAGGCTGTGGAGCGAGGATGAGGGTCGTGCGGCCGCCGGACAAGGTAGGAGAAACATTGACTCGAGTATAAACCGAGGTAAGATTTTCAGGCTTTTTTTAAAGCCTGAAAACCTCGGTTTATACTCGAGTATATACGGTAATACAAAGGTAATATAGATAATTAGATATACCAGTATATCCCCACATACTCCATTCACACACACATTGATCATTGATATCAATAACAGCATAGACAGATATATATTAATGGATAATGTACAGGTCAGAAGTAGAGATGCAATGTGGGTTTAAATAGAACTCGGTTTCAAATTGAATCTGAGGGTTTCGAAATTCCCGGCAAAACTTTCGGAACTCCCCGATTTCACGGAACCCAGATTTTCCGAATTTTCAATTTTATTGAAAATCGAAAAAAGACAATAATCGAAAATTGACGATTATTGAAAATAGAAAATAGACGATTATTGAAATCGAAAATCAAAAATAGACGATTATCGAAATAACCCTCGAAAGTAATGATCGTTTTCTGTAGCTCTAGAAAATGGAATGCGGAAGCTCTAAAACAGCCCGATCGTGAGGAAAGATAGTTTTAAAATAAGTTTTGATTATATTTACGGGTTTCCCAGACCATTCCCCAGGTCTCTGTGTCATTTGCAGTAACCTACTATTACTATTTGTCCCTCAAAATGGACAGAAACGTTCACATTTTTTCACTCATGGACTTCTATGGGTTCGTTTTTCGAATTTTCGAATTTTGAAATTTTCAACAAAACAGTTTCGAACATCTCTAGTCAGAAGGGCAACAGGAAAGCCCTGATGTTAACCCACCCTAGAAATATATTGTTCATTACATAAGTTCTACATATCAGTGGCAACACCATAAAAAGAGATACATGGGTCACTACTTCAAGGTTATAGGGGAAATGGAACATAAGCAGTGGCCTCTTAACTCCCATAGGCAGCCATATTGGTGCAATAGATCTTTAAATAGATGGGCAAGGTGGGTGATTCTGATTCGACAGAACATATTAAGAAACCATTAACTCAAATTTTCTTTACAGCTCTATAAAATATATTTATAATCTGTCTATGGACAATTATGCAACGTTAATAAATACTATATAAATACTATATGGTGCTGGTATTCTGCAAGAATATGGAGAGTACGTTTTAGCTATGCATTGGGATTTGTGTTATCAATAGCACAGTGCTTAAAATACCCAAGTCTGTCATTAGGCTAATCGTGTCAAGGGAACTTATCTGATGGTGACACTTTGAGATTAAACTACTGAACCTAAATCAAGTAAGACACACTTATGATGTTGACAGACACATCCTATGGAATCTCTTGACTTTTTGATGGAAGAATGTCTTTCAGTTTCTCTTATATTGGAGACTTATCCACTGGAGTCTCCTTCCCGTCTGTAGTCATGTCTGTCACATACCACTTCTCTTGTCCCAATAATGGTGTAATATTGGGAATTCCATCTTATAGATCTCATTGTCCGTTTTGAGAAAAAAGACAAAATAATATTGTTAAAAAACAGTCAATAGTATCTTAGTTTAATTTCTAAATTTTATTCACAGAAATTTCCCATAGACTTTAACTGACCATATCACATTGTTTGATTTTCTTTACAGCATTTGCTATCCTGAGAGTCTTTTTCCATAGACTTAAATTGAGAGATCAAGTTAAGTTATCTGATCATGTCATCCCATTCCAAAACATTACTTAGTGGCTGATAAACTCACATCTCCAGAGCTGGTACATAGCTGATGAAGGAGTTTTAACTCTTCTGTCATCAAAAAAAAGCAGAATTAATCCTAAAATCAATAAAATAACAAATTCAAGTATATTTCATACCTTTGTTCTTCAGTCTGGGAAGAGAGACTGAGACATCATTAGTTTACATATTTTATAATTAGTGTTTAAAATCAATGTATGAAATAGAAATGACCTTCATAGTCTTACCATGTCTTATTAATTTGGCTTGAAGAGACAAATTCCTGTTCTTTCTATTTCTTTGTTTTCTTCTTCATTTTATTTTTCACTTTTATTCTTCTGCTTTTTTGGACTGTATCTCCTCCCACAGTTTTTCAAGCTAGAGACAGGAAATCGGAGTGCCTGGAGGAAACCCACACAATCATGGGGACCATACAAACTCCTTGTCCTATAAAAAATACTGGGATAATAATAGGATGGTAAAAATATAGAAGGAAAACAAGCTTACAATATTGAAAGTTTCCTCCTGTAGATGTCAGACTCTCTTAAATAAAGAGAGTCCTTTACTGCAGTTCTGGGGTCTCTATGATCTTTATTGAAAGAGACTCTTGTTCCGGGGTCGCCATGCTTTTTATTGAAAGAGACTCTTTTTTCCAGCTTCTCCATGCTCTAGGTCTGGGGTCTTGTGGCTCTTTGTTAAAAGAAAAGAGCCGGGACCAATAACCCGATTTAATAGCTGTCGTTAAATACTTATGCGAGTGTGGGATTCACTGCACCTGATTTTCTACAGGAAGACAAAGACTAGAAATGAAAGTATAAGTATAAAATTTAAATTTGTCTTGAAACGCTGCATTTTGGAAGGGAATGTGTGAGCTCCCACAGCTTGAAAGTGGGTGAGCAGTGCAGACAAGGTAAGTCATTGGATGTGACAGACGACCAGGGACCAGTGAGGGACCAGAGAAGTACAAAGTAAGATACCCAGGAGAAAGGTAAGTGTTGGAAAAAATATGTTTAAGAGGTGAATACTCAGAATACAAAAGTATGTGTTGGAGGTGAACATGCCCTTTAAATAGGGTTAACAGACCAATAAAAAAATCAGACGAAACATATTTATTATAAAGATACACATTAAAGCTGAGTCAACAGTGATGCAATTAAAATAAAGCCTGTTTTCCATCAGTGCTGCCCTGCTTATTACATTGCACACATTTACTGCAGCGTCTAGCTTTAAAGCCTTACATACATATTATGTATTAACAGCAGAGATGGCCGAACTTCATAAAGTTCGGTCCGTTTTCGAACTTTCAAACTTCAGAAAAAGTTTGAAAAATCGAAAACAAACCCATTAAAGTCAATGGGGAGTGATAGTTCGAAAACTTTGGATGTTTTACAGATAACCAATGGTAACTTACTGTAAATGGCTGGTACCTGGGAAATGGTCTGGGGAACATGTTACTATCACCAAAACCTGTTTAAACACTTCTTACTTCATGATTGGGCAATTGTCGGGTTTGCTACATTCGAGGGTTACGGCCAATTTGAGGGTTACCGAAAGATACTTTTGAGGGTTGCCGAAAATAGAACTATACATTTGAGGATTATCGAAATCGAACAATACATTCGAGGGTTACCGTATATACTTGAATATAAGTCGAGATTTTCAGGCTTTAAAATCAGCCTGAAACCCTAACCTCGGTTTATACTCGGGTGAAGTCCTAATTTAGATCCAAATGCTGCAATTGCGGATAGTAACCAGTAGGTGGCGCTGTGTTAAAAAATCCTTCATCTGCATGGAAAGTTACAGAAGCTGATCTGCCTTTACACTCCTTCCTGCTTCCTGTAGTCTGGCTGCTGGACTCACTCAGCACTGTCACTGCTCATCTGGATGCTGTAAATCTGATGGGTCTTCTCGGTTTGGGGCAAAATGGCTGTTAGTTCAATGCAAGTGACAGCTTGAAACTACAACTCTCAACTGACATTTTTAACTATTGGGGTCAGGAGAATTGTAAATGATGGTAAGCTTATTTAAAAGTTTATTGAACATTGCCACATGTTCAGAAACTACAATTCCCAGAAACCAAAGCATGCTGGGAGTTGTAGTTTCCAAACATCTGGAGTGCCAAGGAATTGGGGGTTACTGGTACTGGATTTGGCTATTACTTTATGGGATTAATGCATGGGAATTCTGCTGTCCATTTAAAGGGCAACTTAAGCCACAAAACAATGCAGAATCAGAAGGCAGTAGTGGTCATAATTTCTACCCTCGGCTTATACTCAAGTCAATCAGATTTTACTAATTTTTCAGGTAAAAATAGGCACCTCGACTTATACTCGGATTGACTTATACTCGAGTATATACAGTACCGAAAGTCGAAGGCTACATTCGAGGGTTAGCGAATGATACATTCTAGTGTTAGCGAAAACGAACCATACATTTAAGGGTTACAGAAAACGAACATTATATATCAAGGGTTACCAAACGATACATTCATGGGTTAGTGAAAACAAACCATACATTCAAGGGTTACTGAAAACAAACAATTTGAGGGTTAGCGAATTTACGATAATTATCGAAAATACAGCTGCGAGTTCGAAAAAAACAAACTAGTACGAGCCCATACTAGTTCGAATAGTTCAAGTTCCTCCAAACTCATAAAGTCCGTCCCGAACTTGGGTTCGAGTTCAGTTTTTAACAGCTGCCATGTCGTTAAAACATTGTGGGAACAAATGTAAGAAGGTTGCGATAGCTTCCCTATTACAAGATTATTAATAAGAGATGTAAAATTTTGCCTGTGCTGTTAATTTGCCACAGCCAATCAGATACCTTTTTATGGGTCTACTACTGTTAGAAAACATTTGCTAACATATGATTGGTTGCTGCAGATTAATAACATGGGGAAAAGTTTGCCCTTTTTTATTGAATAAGACCCTTAGTGTATCTTTCCTACTTATTTATCAATCATATTGAGACCACACTGACCTGGTGTCTGATTGCTGATTGATAGGTACATTTGAGACCTCCAATCTGTGCAGTCTGTTGGAAGAAGCAGCTTCATGAACATGGCAGTGGATTTATGGGTTTTAGAGAAAGGTGCTGGAATACAGACGTGTTTCTTTATGTGGGCAACAGAGGCACATTGCCGTCTTCTGTAACATTCACTATGCATTATTCTGGTGTAGAACAAGCAGTACCAGCCTAATTGTATTGTAAAGCTTACAAAATGCAATCAACAGGCACATAGCACATATGGGGGGATTAACATAGAAACACTATTCACTTCCACTCCTCCAAGTAAGTCTATTGCACCTCCTATCCCATATACCAAAACAAACAGTTGAAATGCACAGATGCTGGATCCATCTCCGCGGGCACATGGCATCATCCAACCACCGGCCACAGGTGGGTCCGGGGGGGATTGGGGGTGTGCTCATGCTGTGAAATGTATGCACGGAGGTGCATGCGCGTGGAAGGGTACACACGGGGAGGTATGTGTATGTGCACCGCGTGGTTTGCTAATTACCTACTATTAGGTAGATGCAAATAAAAGCTGTTAACCTGTCCAATAAGTGTAAAGCACATGTTACCCCCTGATCTATAGCTGCATAGTACCTAGGGTGAGGACCAAAAGTCCTCACCTCTGGGTATTTTCCTAACTCTAGCAATAATTGCTCAAAGTCTCCCTTGTCTCTTCCACTGTCAGTGACAGTCAGCGATGCAGTCAATGATAAGACATGCCTCCTAGACGTAGAGCATCTCTTCCCATTCCTTGCATCATGTCACTAACAGAGAAAGAGAGGAATATCAGAGCACCGAGGGAGTCTTTGAGTAAATATTGTTGGAGGTAGGTAAGTACCCAGAGGTGAGGACTTTTGGGTACTAGGGTCATATAGTAGTGAGAAGGCTATGCTTCCTCTATTCAGTGAGCAGACTAAGTTCTTTATACAATAAAATAAACAAACAGCACCCTATGTGATACTGTCACTCACTTATAAGTGCTTGTGGTTCAGGTGTACACACCCTGAAACTGGCGCTGATTTCTTAGCTCTGCAACATCCAGGACTCACATTTATGTCTGTGAATATCACATATAACTGTGGTAAACTCACCCGCTGCCTCGGGTGATCCGGGTGCTGCCTGCCTATGCCTTTGACTAAGAGGCGGTTTACGGCTTGAAACGTGTCAGGCGTGGATGTCTGCCGTGATGTTTTATTGGTATTCCAAATAAAGATTGTTTTTGTTTTTAACTTCTGCACGGATCGAAGTTTATTCCGGTGTGCGCCGATGTTCGTTTGTTTGCTGCTGGTACTGGGGTCAAGCTACCATAATTCACCTTAGCTGGGAACACCCAGCTTAGTGTATGCAGTACACTTCACAGGAAGCTGCAGAATTGCTTCCTGGAAGCTGACAGCCAATCATGTTACAGCTCAGAAATCCTCCCTCCCTCTGACAAAGATTTCTGCACTCAGAACACAGATTTTCAATTTTTGTGCAAACACATTACAAATGCTCCTGTTCATGAAATGCCTTTGCCCTTTATACAAAAAGAAAAGTAATCTCTGCAAATTATTTATTTCCTTGCATGGATGTAAGAAACAGAATATTAACATTTCAGTAAAAAATAAAAATAAGTATGGGGAATCGAACCTTCTTTAATATGTCTTGCTAAACAGAACACACAAGGGATACTAGTTAAGATATCAGTACATACAGAATCTTCATCTTCTGCTAGGAACATAATGGAAATATACAAAACAAAAAAAGCAAGCAATGCTGACAGCAATTCACACTGGTTGGTAAATTGAAAATAGAGCTGCTATATATAAAGTTTGTACATATTTTTTCTAGAAACATGATGGAAACAAATTAAAAAAAAATCAATAAACTTAGACAGTAGACTATTTTGTATTGTTTCATAAGTTACTGTAACTAAGGGATGTGAACTTCTTGTCTGTGTGTTCCTAATAACGTAGCATTTACACACTGGGACACCAGAAGCTAGAAACTTTGCACATAAAGACAGTGAATAATGGGGTGTGGGTTTTTGAAGCCAATATGGGCTGTGAGTTGTACTGGTAAAAACATGAAAGTCTTATTAGATACAGATTCTATTAATTACATGTTTGCAACTTACTAGACAAAAATCTTGCAATGTATAGGTGTTCTGGGGAGAAAAGCTTTTATATTAGGATTAAAAAAAATTAAGTTTAGTTCTCGTTTAAAATACAAAAACATTGCAGGTTTGATTAAGTTGTAATTGTCAGTTCCATCTACATGTTTTATAGCCACGATAAAAAGAACTAATGTACAATGAAAACGCCATTACTCAAAATAATAATAGCGGACCAATTAGACATTGTTGTGATAAACCACCAGCTTCATTTGCTTTATGAATGGCTTTGACCTCTTACGTTTGTGAAATACTGACAGAGACGGGGTTCACGCTGAGGGATAGTAATACATAAAAATTAACCAGTCGCCAGCTGTTCCGCCATAATTAATGGTTAGATGAGACTAGCATCCTTCTTTCAACTAAATGAAATTATGCTCCAAGGGGTATGTTTAATCTTCCTAGGACAAGGTCACATAATGAATGCAATGAGGCGTGAAATAACGACAAACCCCAAAAATACCAAGAGATGAACAGAAATCGGATGCGGTACAAATGGCTCAGCAAGGAGTGTTGATATATCCATGATAAATGAGTGTGCTGAATTAAGAAGACATAATTGTTTTTTTTCCCTAGGGAAAACTTCTGTAAAATAATACTGTGCAGGCGTAATATAGATAATACGATTTATCATAATCATCCCACATATTATATACACTTTGTTTTTAGAACTTCCATTTCATCGCCATAGTTCTATAAATTTGTGTTCTTTGTCATAAAGTAAAATCTATTGGGCATTGTGATTGACTATATACTATACCTGGGGGAGGGGCAAAAGGACCTTATATATTTGACTGGAGGTGTGAAAGGACCTTATACATTTAACTAGGGGGTGCAAAAGGACCTTATACATTTAACTATGGAGTGAGGCTTTTGTTATTCTATCTTTTTGGGGGGCGTAGGGGGATTTTTTGCCATTTGGAGGCACACATATTTATCTTTAATTATTGAAATTAATTGGCAGCAGTGAACTTCCTTAATTTGTTTGCTATTGACCTGTAATTTTTGTCCTTTATGGACCAGCAGAACAGAAGATCACAAGATATATATGTTTTATATGTTTTCACTTGCTAGGTTAGTGTGCTTGGTCTTCCTGTATTAAACATAGTACTGAAACCTGTTTTCTTTATGCTGGCACTCCTCAATGAAACATTATTGGTAGGTAGAAATTATTAATCTTAGCTTCTTGCCCCAGTTACTTTTTATTTCACTTTCTGTGCACTATAGTTCTCCTCTAATGATTTTTTCCCGTAAAACAACACAAATTACAAAGTACAGTACTTTAATCCTATATAATAAAAGCCTAACTGAGTTTGAATCCACCCTTGGACACATCTGCAAGGAGTTTGTTTGTTCCCCCCGTGCTTGCGTGGGTTTCCTCCGGACACTCCGGTTTCCCCCACAATCATAAAGACATACTGATAGGTTGTATGTGTCAAATAAATGTGCTTAGATTGTAATCTCTTCGGGGCAGGGCCTGATGTGAATGTTTACATGTAATTGTAAAGCGCTAAGGAGGATGTTGGCGCTATATAAATCCACAATAATAATAATAACTATGTGCTGCTGTGCGTGTGTGTCATTGCAGTTCCTATGGACTCACCACTAGAGGGAGAAAGGTAAGAAACACACACAAAGGCGTATGTATGTATATGTTTATATAGCCCCACTAGGGGATGCCGCACTGTACAATATAGAATATATACAAGGGGGACAGGTCATACAAGGGGGGCTGTAAATAAAATACATAAATATACAAATGAGTATGAGCATCACTAAACATGTAACATGAGGAAAGCGGTGCCTGCCCCTTAGAGCTTACAATCTACTTAGGTGGGTAACATACAGATGCATAGGAAAGGGTGGAAGTGCTAAAGTAATAACTGGTGCAGTGTCAACAGTCCTATGTTGTGTTTTGCTCTGAGAGATAGGATGAGAGGTTAGATTTAAACCTGTTTATTGGGGTTGATGCAGAGAGAGGGGAATAGAATTCCAGAGGACGGGAGCCAAAAGAGAAAAAGGTTTAGGGCGAGAGGAGGCAGTGTGGGTGGGGGGGTCTATATAAGAGATGGTTCTGTGATGAGTGGAGGGTACCAGCAGGGACATATGGGGACACAAGAGAAGAAATAAAAGATGGAGTATAAGAGTGAAGGGATTTAAATATTAAGAGAAGGATTTTGTAGATAATGCATTGTTTAATGGGGAGCCAGGTAGATGTGCGGCAGAGAGGAGATTTAATATCTCGATTGTTAGAGAGCGAGACAATGCATGTGGTAGAGTTAAGTATGGACAGAAGAGGAGAAAGATGGGAAGCAGGAAGAACAGAAAGCAGAAGGTTACAATAATAAAGACGTGATAGGATGAGAGCATGGATAAGCATAGCAGTATTTGGAGGAGAAAGAAAGCTACGGATCATTGCAATGTTACAAAGAAAAAAGCAACAGGTTTTAGCAACATAGCTAATGTGATTGGAAAAGGAGAGAAAGGAGTCAAAAATAACCCCTAAGCAACATGCCGACTGAATAACGTAAATGGGGGTGTTTTCCACAGAAATGGAAAAAGGTGGGATAGGACCAGGTTTAGGTGGGAAAATGATTAGTTCGGTTTTAATCAGGTTTAGTTTGAGGCATCGGTGCGTCATCCATGAGGAAACAGCACAAAGGCAGTCGAAGATGCGTGATTGGGGGTCAGGACTAAGCATGCGGCTGGAAAAATATATTTGCGTATCATCAGCATACAGGTAGTTGAAACCAAATGAGCTGATGACTTCTCCCAGGGAAATGGTATAGAGGTAGAACAGCAGGGGAACCCCTGTGGAACCCCAACATTAAGAGGAATCAGAGAGGATGTTTTATTATCATATGACACAGAGTAGGTTCTATTCAAGAGGTAGGATCGTAGCTAGGATGCCGCTTAATTCTGGATGCCCAATGAGCGAAGAATTTGCATTAGGAGGGAATGATCAACTGTGTCAAAAGCAGAGAGGTTTAGAAGGATGAGAATAGAAAAGTGGCCTTTGGCTTTGGCCGCCTGAAGATCATTCATAACTTTGCACAAGGCTGTCTCCGTGGAGCGCCCAGGACAAAACCTTGATTGCAATGGGTCCAGTTAGTTATGAAAATTAAGATAAATAGTGATATGGGAAAAGACAAGACATTCCAGTAGCTTGGAGGCTATCGGTAGAAGAGAAACCGGGCAGTAGTTAGCAAAGCAATTAGGGTCAGGGGAGTTTTTTTTGATTAAGGGTTTTATGTGGGCATGTTTAAAGGAGGATGGGAAAATATCTGATGACAATGACGTGTTGAATATGTGGGTTAGTATAGGGGTGACTGCATGATTACAGTGCTTCAGTAGGAAAGAGGGCATGGGATTAAGGGGGTATGTAGTGAGCGGACATGACCGAAGCAGAGACAAGACCTCTGACTGAAGTCACCCAGAATTAGAACAGGACCGTCAGTAGAGAGGAAGAAGGTAAACCAGGTCTCAAAGTTTGAGAGTCGTGGATAGGGGCATGTATACCACAGCTACAAGTAGCGACAGAGGGTAGGAAATTTGCACAGTGTGAACCTCAAAGGATCTAAACGAGAAGGCAGGTGGGGGGATAATGACATTAAAACGACAGGCGGGGGAAAGAAGGAGGCCAACACCTCCTCCACAACCCAAGGAGCGAGGTATATGGGAGAGGCGGAGACCTCCTGTAGTAATGGAGGCCTCAATAGCAGAGTCGTGTTGGGAGAGCCAGGTTTCAGTAAGGGTAAGAAGGAGAAAATTCTTAGAACAGAAAATGTCATGAATAATAGTGGATTTGTTAGAAAGGGACCGAATATTGAGCAAAGCACAGGATAAGGGCAGGTATGAAGAGGGTATTAGAGGAACGGATAAAAGGTTAGAGGGCGTAGATCCACAAAAAAGGGGGAGTAAAGAGAGAATAGGGCGAGGACTAGTGATGGTCCAGTTTGCGGATCTGAACCCAAATCCGCGGCGGATTTACCTCGTTCACGAACAGCAGATATAGCAAATTTTCCGGTTTTCCGACTTCCGAACTTTTCCGTGTTTCAAAAAACGAGGATTTCACATATTTTCAAAAAGGTGTGAAAATACGTATTTTCGAAGAATCCTCGTATTTTTGAGGATTTTTTCATTTTAATGGGTTTTAATGGGTCCGCTCGCGGATTTTTCGAGCGGACCAGATTTTGCAAAGTTCGGACATCTTTAGCGAGGACAATAGATAACTAAGATATAACAGGGACCAGGATTAAGAGATACATCCCCAGCAACAAGGAGTAGCAGAACAAATAGAAACCGGATCTGTGAATTGGATTTGAGGTGGTGATGTTTATTTGTGTCAGACTAATAATGGAGTGTGGTGTTGGTAAAGAGCTGGTATAGTGCATGGGAGCAGTGAGCGGAGGCAGAGAGAAGAGATGGTGGGATATGAATAGAATAAGGACAGTAGGATGGAGGAGAGAGAGATGAAGTGAGCTTAGGGAATAGAGTAAAAATGACAATGAGACACAGTCATAATAAAAACATCTGATAAGCAGGGGAAAGGATCTTGGTTGATGTTCCAAACGGCTTCAGCTGATGGAAGCTGTTTGAAGTTGATCTGGAATTGCAGAGTCCTGTAGTGTTGCTCCCCTTGTTTAGCCCAAGATTCACTTTGCACATAGATTCAGTTTGCGCTGCTCTAACCACCAGCAATGCTCTTCCCCTTAGAAAGGTCTCAATTTCAAGCAAAAGATTCAGAAACCAATCAACATGCTGATAAATAACTGTCTGTGTCTGGGGGGAGGAGACCAGTACAAAGTGAAGTGAGCAAAGTTTTACAAAAAAGGTAAATTACAGAAAATGATACACTTTTCCAGTAAGAGCAAATGCCAAACAATATAATACAATACACAGATGAAGGTTGGTATAAATTGAAAAAAAGGATAGAACCCATACCAGATATATGATTAATGCTGGTTCCAGGAGAGAATATTGCAGGGAATATTGCAGTGGAGACCGACAGCAGATAAGGTAAATTACTTTGGTAAAGAGGGGAGGAATTTGGGACAGAGGGGGTGGGGGGACTCTGCCACAGAAGGGGGGCGGACTATCCCACATTCTGGGGACTCTGCCACAGAGAGGGTACTCTGCGACAGAGGGGGGGACTCTGTGACAGAGGGGGAGGGACTCTAAGACAGAGGGGGGGACTCTGGGCTTCTTGCACCTGTTAATGTAACAGGCTTAATGTCTAGTATAATATAATAATAATGTTTTTCTAGATATAAGTACATGGAAATCTATAGCAGCATTGATTTTTCTCCTGATTTAGAACTTAAGATAACAATAGAAATCTAGTATAAACTTCGAATTTGGCTTGAAAGGCTGCATTTTGGAAGGGAATGTGTACATCTGTGCTGCAGGATAAAAAAAAACAGTAATCTTGCTATGGTAATAAAGGAGGACATATACATTACATAATCGTTTGTTTATATTGTTTATAGGGTGGCCATGGAAGCAAAAAGGTAATAGTGTCTCAATTGGAGGGGGACCTGGGATTCTACATGGTGTTAGGGGGTATTTTTTTGCATTTTAGACCATAAAGCTAATTTTATGGTTATGGTTCAGGTATGGTTGCCATGGAAATGAAAGGGTAGGTTGGGCTGTGCATTTTTTTTATTGACAACCAATCACAGAAAGAAGCAGCATCATGGAACCAGGATACAGCAGGAGAATGTTGATTTTCATCTCCATTTTACATAAAGCTTCAGAATTGGGGATTGCTGACAAGGTAAATATGGGTGTAGGGGGGTTTAAAGGGCATGTCCACCCCCAAATCTATAATTTAACCCATTACTGGCCCTACTAAGTAGTTTACAAAAATCCTTACCTTACATCTCTGCTCCAAATGGTTCTCCAGTACTGCTTGTCCAAAGTCCAGGAAAGTGAAGAGAAGGAGGTGTCTGTGAGCCATCCGGTCCTTGCTGATTCCTCAACCTCAACAAGGAATGTGACATGCACTGTGGAGCCCTTTACTGTCCTTCCTCCCTACATTAGGATCCATCCTATTTGGCCGTTGCACCTAGCGTGAAAAGGTTTGGTTACAAGGTAGATGCCCCCTGCCCACCCACAAAATATTTTAGCAAAATAATGCTCCGATCATTACTTACGGACCATTCTCTCCCACGGCGTCTTCAATGATGTCAGACGCATCTGTGATTGGCCGAGTCTTAGCCAATCACAGACGCGGCAGCGAGTCCAGCCCCTGCTTGCAGTTTACGCAAGCAGGGAGGTGGATTAGAGATGACGCGAGAGAGAATGGTCCGTAAGTAACGTTCAGAGCATTATTTTGCAAAAATATTTTGGCAGTTTGAGGTGGGCAAGGGGCTGGACATGCCCTTTAAACACATTAGTTCTTCTTTAAATAAAAAAAGAATAAAATAACATAGTTCATCAATCAGTTGAGACTTATACTTCATATTTAATTACAATTAATATTAACTTTTTGCATTAGGGTTTTATCAGTTTATAATAAATAAGGAAACTTGCTTTCTTTGCATATTAATCAGTATTCGCACCTGCAATGTTGTCATCATACCAAGGTAGATAACGATGGCATTTGACATTGATGAGGAACAATAATTACAGATACTGTCAGTATTTCAGGATATTAATGTATCCCACTAATTAGAAAAAAAATGGCATTTATAAACACATCAAAGTACCAAGCAGGTTTTGTTTATAAATTATCAGAATAAAATTGCAAGTCTGGTCCACTCTATCTATAAAGGAAAAAGAGAAAACTTTTATTTAACAGTTGGAAAGATTTATTATCGACATCCTCAGTACAACCACTGAAGTTAACTATGGAAGAAATTACAGAACAGCTGGAAACTAAGTACAGCGCCAGCCAGAAGTGTCCTAAAATTAATGAGGGGCTTTAGATTGGCACAATTGATGGGATGTTTAAATTGTCGTTTGGAAACCAATGTATTTCTGCAGAAGAATTAGGGGGAATAATCCTTAATACCGGTATATCATTTTCTTAGTGAATGCTAAAATGTTTTTTTTATATGGAACTGTTTTACAGTAGAATAGATGCTTAGTTCATAGTTCTAAACCCCATACACGACCTTAATATTTTAATAGCACTAGGCAGAAAATTTTCGGTTGGCACAATGTTCCAGTCATCATATTATGGAGATTTCAAGCTAAAATCAATGGAAGATTGGTGGTGCAAACAAGAAAAGACATGATCAATGCACATTCCTGGGCTCCATATAATGTCATAATATCTGTGCTAGTACAAACAGTTAAAACATGGGGTTTTTAGTTACAAATTTTATGCATAAAACTTCCAACCACGTCAAGGTAACCCCAGTATGGAAGATCCTAACAAATTACCTTGGGTCATTTATCTGGGCTGAAACTCCCTGCTTGGTTGAAGATTGTCTCCCTGACATTGCATTAGATTGGTATTTGTAATTAATAATGTAATTAATTAATCAATCGTCTCTTGATTAATTGGGGGTGATACCGTATATACTCGAGTATAAGTCGACTCGAGTATAAGTCGAGGTACCCATTTTTACCTCAAAAATGAGTAAAACCAATTGACTCGAGTATAAGTCGAGGGTAGAGTCTCCCCTCCAGCCCCAGGTCCAGCCCCAGGAATAAAACCTATTTCCCTGCACCCATCTTCTCACCCTGCCACTACACTACACTACTACAGTACACTACACTACTCCCTGCACCCATCTTCTCACCCTGCCACTACACTACACTACACTACTACAGTACACTACACTACTCTCTGCACCCATCTTCTCACCCTGCCACTACACTACACTACACTACTATAGTACACTACACTACTCCCTGCACCCATCTTCTCACCCTGCCACTACACTACACTACTACTAATGCCTTACCTTTGCAGGAGAGTCCGGGCCCCCGACATCTTGATGGAGGAATCCGGCTGCACTGATGGTCGCATCCACTGACGTCACGACTCGGCGCCGGTCTAATTTCCCGGCGCCGAGTCGTGACGTCAGTGGATGCGACCATCAGGACGCGGCAGCGGATTCCTCCACCAGTAAGTGACTGACTGGAATAAAGTCGAGGTTCAGTTTTCAGGCTGTTTTCACAGCCTGAAAACCTCGACTTATACTCGAGTATATACGGTAATCACCTTTCAATAAAAGAAGCTGCAGCTCTTCTATTATATCTCAAACAGTTTATTGAGGCTTTCCATCACACATATATAAAGATATAAAAATATAGTTTTTGGCTTACATACAGTATCTTAGTCCATCAAGCCTGGAGAGAGTAATATGAAGTTTAGCATTAAAGTTGATCTTGGTTCTTTTCTTCTCCTGTGTCTCCTTTCCAAAAGTCCCTCCAAAATCTCTCTCTCTCCCTCTCTCCTTTTTCCTTCCTCTCTTTTTTCCTTTTTTTCTTTGTCTCCAAATCTGCACCTCTTGATATACCCTGCAGACCCTTACCATGTGTCACATGGACACTACCCTTACCTTATATGACTATTCTGTCCCCTCCTAGGTCCAAGAAACCAGTTCAAACCAGAAAACCGCATCACAGGCCCATAACCATACCATCTCACGCCTAGTGGGCGCAGTTAAAGGTGAACTTTTACCCAATTAAGGGGAAATCTCCTCATATCAAAGCACAGCACGCATGTGCAGGGTAGCATCCCCCTTGGACTCAATTAGCCTCACATTACAATGCCTGTTGCACAGCTGTCTTTCATTAAGGCCTTGAGAATATGGTCATTGTATGGTGTCTAGCCTTGGTAATTCTGGCTGGACCCAGGGGAGCAACTATATATAAACATCACATTCCTTTATAGCTGGACTTAATTAACTAAAAAGATATTAACCCTTTCTTACAGTATTAAAGGCTATCACTTCCCCCAGCCTACTGGCCTTTAACAAGGAGGGAAGAGGCCTCTCATCCAATTCAGGTCAAGGAGACAATCTTCCCACAAAAATGCAACCAAGCAGGGAGTGTCATCCCAGATAAATGACCCAAGGTAAACTGTTAGGACCTTCCATACTGGGGTTACCTTGACGTGGTTTGAAGGCTTTTCACTTTTATGTATAAAATTGTAACTAAAACCCCCCATGTTTTTACTGTTTGCACTAGCATAGATATTATGATATATGGGGCCCAGGAATGTGCATTGATCATCTCTTTCCTTGTTTGTTCTAATGTTTTGGTCAGATCAGTAGCACTTTCACTATATATTATAAGATTGGTGGTGCAAGGTGGAAAATTTCAATTAGTTCTTCCGAAATAACCGAAAAGCCAATCTCAAAAACATCATCCTGTGTATGTCGACTATGGCTAAACTTGTCATTGTTAGTAATGATACCCACTTAATGATTCTTGTAAGAAATATTCACAGCTGAAAAAAAACCCACATATTTTCCTTATTATTGATGTAAAGTTTAAGCTTTATTCAGAAAAAGGCTTAAATAGATTTGCATCTTTATCCTGTTTGTCTCAGTGATTCACTTTTCTCTCCGAATGGCTGGATTATCAGTGGTCAAAGCTGCAATGTAAATTAACTGTTAATTGTTTACTGATAGTAATATTTAATGGATTTTATGAAAAACAAATGTGCACAAAGACATTTAACCTCTGGAAAGATCACATTTTGTTAGTGGATGTGCCTCTGCAATAAAGCCGATGAAATACCATTTCAACATTTCACATCTGAAAATAAAAAAACCTGTAAATTTGGCATAATTGGTGGGGAAGATATTGGATACAGGACCATATTCAGGATTATAGTGCAAACACTAAGACCTGTTTCCTTCAATAGCTTCCTGGTTCCTACCCGTGTGCTGTCCCGTACACTCCAATACATCAAAAAAATTAGAGAAGTGGGGTAGTTCCAGATATCTTGCAAAGCTATTCAATCACACATTACATGTTTCGGACACTAGGTCCTTTATGAAATGTTAATAGGTATTCAGGATTATAATACATACAGAAAATAGAATTCTAGTGCACAAACAATTCTAATTGCATATTGGCTACCTCCATAAGGTTACTACTACAAACAGTCTGCTAAACCCTGGATAAATAAAAGCAATTAGTTCAATAAGTCAGCCAAATTATTTTAAGCCCAGTCACCATGTCAAGGTTGCTTTCTTTAACTGGGTCCTAACCTACTGGTACTTGCCTGTTTGGCTGCATGAGCTGACAGCTTCTCCTGTGTGGCCTGGATGCTTGAAGCTGACTCTCTAGTTTTTGTATGTATTATATTTTTGGTCTCTATTTGCACTTTAATATGGATGTACAACAGCCCAATTTTCTATATATTATGTATTCAGGACTATGTCTGAAATACTGACATTATGAGGGAGATGCAATATTTTTCTAGAGCTAAACTAACCTTGCTGTGATCCCACAATGAACTGGACACCTTGTGAGATTTAGTACATTGTGATATCTTGGCATGGTAAGCTGCACAGCCAGCACTGCTCTAAGACCCCAATACAATTTATGTTAATTTGACTTAATATAAATTGTATTGCATCTGTTACTCTGCCTAAAGCCAAAACGTTTTGGGGGTTTTGGACAGACAACACTAAACCCCCTGCTAACCTGTAAAAAGAACTTTTATTGCATTTCTCCCTATATGTAGAAATTAGTATGACTTTATAAAGAATAAACCTTCTTCAACAAACTTTCTTTTTTTATTAGGAAATGAGTAGGAGTTTGGATTTTGTATACGTAGTATACATTATTTATGATTAAACCGAGAGCCCCTATCGGCAACCCAGTGCCAGCCCGGCGATGTTATATACCGATAGCGGCTCTCGGAGCATCGCCCTCTGCTGTTTTTCTATTCCGGCACTTAGTTGCCATTTAAAGTGCCACAATACGAATGCTGCTGTTAACTTTCATGTCAGCCACACAATGAAGGAGTTAAAGTCACGCTAACCGATATAACATCAATTAGCATGTCTTTTAACTCCATTTTCATCCACTGCACCTCTTGTGCATCTGGCTATAAATTTCTCAACGTGCAATGCAGTGTTTAGGTGACTGGGGACTTGTGATAGTAGGATAGACAGAAGGATACATGCCAGTTAATGATAAAGAATTCACTTCTGGTTTAACATCCCATTTATCTCTTTAGCAAACTATTACTGGAGTTACTGTCCTTATAAACATTTCCCCTAAAGGAATAGTGTATTTATTTTTCCATATAACTACTCCATATTTCATAACATGTTATATATATATCAGTGTAGAGTCCAGGCAGGAACAATGGGAGGTGCCCTCTAGGAACTTGTGCCACAGCAGGTAAGTATCAAAGGGGGCACAGTCTCCCTGAAACGTTGTGTGGTTTTAGCACAAGCATTAAAGCATGTTTAATTTATATATGATTTTGCCTCTTTTTCTTATTACATATAGCAATGAAAACATCTTTATTCCTTCAGTTTAGAGAAGGGCAGACCATTTAGGTTTTCTGGAAAGAAATACTTCTGGTACTTCTTACCAGAAGTAAGCAGACTATTTCTTATCATATTGACTGTTATCGACTTTGTCTGTCCTGACTGTCTGTGAGTCATGATGTGCTGTTTAAGAAGCTATCATTGACAGCTCCCTTTCTGCTTCAGAGGTAACTATGGCAGGTAGGAGTAGTATTTCCTACCTCCCTGAGAAATATATATTTTAAATACATTTTCAAAATTGGGTTTCAGGTTCCCTTTAAACTCTAGTAAATGTCAGAAGATTATTGGAACTCTCCAGTTATTGGCAATTAATACAACTCAGAATAAGTCATTGTTCATTATCTACAGCTAAGCTATGCCCCCTGGGGCCTGACAGTTATTGCTGATAAAGGGTTCCTACATGGAAGACCATATGCTAAATACTACTGATCTGCGTGGTTAGTAGAACACGCTGGGTGTTAATTCATCAACAGCTGGACCAAAGTATTCAAAAGTCAAGGAACCAGTAAGTTTTAAAACCCATGATTCCCCCTTCTGTCTTCTTATTCAGCTGGTACTTGAAGATTCGCCATATTTTATGCTTTAAATATCTTTAAAACCCTTAAGAATTAATGTTTTTTTTAAAAGACAACTCTCATCTGCTTATTTATTGTGAACAAATAAACTCCCACACAAATTTATTAATTTATTTTTTTTGGAAAAAAGAAGAGTTATAATTGTAATCTATTCATTTTATCTTAAAGTCAAGTAAATAAAAAAAAATCATATGTTATTTGAATATGGAGACATTTCATTACAAAATTGAATTAAAAAAAGAATTCTTTGTTTCATGTTTATAAATATGTTTTAGAAATTGCCTCTCTATTTAAAGAAACACTAATCTTTAAAAATCGTGTTTAAATAAATCCTTATTATAATGTAAGGTCATGCTTCAATTTATTTCTAATCTGTGTCAAGGGTGAAATGTGTAAAAAGCAAAACCCCCAAATTAAATCTTGGTAAACAAAATAATATAAAGTTTTAATTGTGTGAGGTTGCTGTCAATGAGAAAATGTAAACTAACAAATGAAAAGTATTCCACACACTTGGTAATGCAAACTCTGCAGACTGAATAGGATGGAAACCATGATGTAAAAATCATTAGATTATACAAATCCCAAGTATTCTGCTTATTTTACTAAATGAATAAATTCATAACCCAACTGTAAATGTGTGGCCAAACTCAAACAACTCATTTTAACACAGGTGGATAATGTTGCAAAACTCTACGGGCTTATTTAATAAGATGAGCTAAACCTCGCCTTAGCTGTTAATTTGCCTCGACCAAGCAGATGATAACTTTTTACTGGTGTATTACAGCTATAAGACATCTGATTGGTGATTTAATATAAGGCCCATGTGTCATTGCAGAGGTCACTGTGATCTAATAATTGGCCCCAGCACAAAAAAGGGACAAAAGGCTCAAAACAGAAACAAAATATTCTTCTGTCTCTAAGTTGTAATTATGTTTTACATTATCAAAAAGTATTATTAACGAGCAATAAATGTCTCCAGACAACATTGTCCCAATAAAAAAATTCACATTCACGAAATTAACCTGTGGGAACTAGGAGTCAGTTCCCATAATCCACCTTAGATGGGTGACACAAGCTGAAGCCTTGCTTCCTAGAAGCTGACAGCCAATCATATAACAGCACAGAGACCCCAGTCTCCCTGACATAGAACAGGGATTTCATTGTAGTTTTTGTGTAAACATATTTAAATGCTCCTGTCCCTAACAACAAAATATTCCTTTGCTTCTAACACAAAAAAGAAAAATAATCTCTGTTGAGTATTTCTTAGATAGCATGGGTGTAAAAAGCAGAATATTAACATTTTAGAAAAATTAAAAGTCTGGGGATTGAACATGCAACCTGATGTACTGCGTCTTGTGCTTGTGAAGGTTCTCATTCATCCAGGTCATGGTATATCTGTTGTATTCAATTAGATCAACTGGACTTGAAATGTAGTTCTTGAAGACGTTTCGCTAGTCATCCGACTGGCTTTCTCAATTCAGAATGACTTGTACAAGAATCTGTGGCTATTATGTACCCTGGAAAATCCCAATTAGCAAAGCGACATCATATATGCAGTGCAGTGCAGTGAAGAATGCTCTGATTTGTATGTGGGGGAGACCAAACAGCAACTGCATCAACGTATGGCCCAGCACAGAAGAGCCAATTCCTCGGGTCAGGACTCAGCCGTGTATCTACATCTTAAGGATAAAGGACATACCTTTGAAGATTGTAATGTTAATATACTGGCGAAGGAACGTGACTGGTTCAAGAGAGGTGTTAAGGAGGCCATTTATGTGAAAATAAAGAAACCAAGCCTAAATAGAGGTGGGGGGGTTCAACACCAACTGTCTGCCATGTACAATGCTGTTTTAACACCTTACTCTGGGCGTTCCTATAACACCTCTTAGCCACTATCTAATCACACCCTTAACACCTGGCTGTGATATGCTAATTGGGATTTTCCAGGGTACATAATTGCCACAGATTCTTGTACAAGTCATTCTGAATTGAGAAAGCCAGTCGGATGACTAGCGAAACGTCTTCAAGAACTACATTTCAAGTCCAGTTGATCTAATTGAATACAACAGATGTACTGCGTCTTGCTAAAAGCAAAGCTTTAAACCACTATCCCAAATGAGATACTGTGTGGAAAAAGGCATATCTGGGGGTTTGAACCTGTGACTTCATTGGCTGTTTTTTTCTAAAACAAATTCTTGGAACAGAATAAAAAGTAAAAACAGCTGCTTATTTCATTTTGTATCTGAAAGGCTGTCATCAATTCACACTGGCTGGAAAATAAGCTGCAGGGTAACAAACAGCTTTCAAAGTCCTATCAGGGACTTCCATCTGTATAAAAAATTCTCTGTGCGTGGAGACAGTGAATACTGGGACCAGGAGCATGGCCAATAAGTGCACCTGCTGACAAGGCTCTTGAGTTTAGTTAAGTTTAGGCCTTTAATTAAAAAAACTTTCTGTATAATTCTATTATATTATAACATGATGTTATAAGAATCAGTTTTAAACGTCATCCAGATTTAATATTATGCAGGATTTATGTGTATATTATATGCACCCTGGACATGTGGTAGGGAATTATAGGTATTCTTTTGAATTAACTTGGTTGTTTGGCTATTTTTTCCCCTACTGTTTTTGTCTAATAATTTAAATGTTAAATCTATGACCATGACCATTACTACCGCATGGTATTCTACGACCGAACGTCCGTAAATGAATGAACATTTGGCGTAAATGTATTATCGCAGCCGTACATTTACGCCCGGCATCGTAATTTACAGAAAACGTGCAGTATCATTAATGTACGATGCTGCACATTTATAAATATGGCCCCTTCTGAGTAAAGATGGAGAGAACTATCAAGTTTAATTCTGACAGTGGCTCAGGATATCCGTTTTGAACCCAATTGAATCTTGTAAATTTTCGATTGCAAATTTGGGGTATTCGATAACTGTCAGTTCCCTATCGAAACCAGGTTTCCTTGTGTTTTTCAGCATTTTTTACTAACCTATGTATTTGAGTTCAAAGGGCATGTCTGCCTTTAAAGGGCATGTCTACTCCATAAACTAGAATTTGCCCCGCTGCTGGCCCCCAAGTATAGTGTTACAAAATCCTTACTCTTTCTCTTCTGCTACTTAGGGTTGTCCTGCAGGGTAGGAACCTGCCTGTGTGGTATCTGCCTCTTCCTTGTCCTCTTATAAGACTCTGGCATAAGCAGGAGTGCTCTCCCCCCTTCTTCCCACCGAATCCCTTGGCACTGCAGTGATCCACCCCAAATTTATAATTTAGTAATCACTAGGGTTATAACATTCAAAACAGCACAGAAACACTCTTACCCAACCTTGTTTCCTCGGTTCCCTCCACTAACTGGCAGCTGCGTCTGTGACTGGTTGATCCACAGCCAATCCCAGACGTGGCTGCTGCAGGTACGGTCCCTACTGCTCTTCCCTTCCCGGAAGTAGGTGAAAAGGTCCAAATATGGATGAACCAGAGTTTTTATCCGAACCTCAATTCAGATCAAAACTACGTTTCCACAATCTGAAAATTGAATTACAGGAATTTTGAAACTGAATACAATTCAGTCAATTTGCTGACATAATTTTGAGGTTTCATATTTTCATGAATCTTCCACCTGGTGGGTTTGGAAATCTTTATCTCCAGGTTATGTGACATCCTATTTTATCCCGGCTTCCAGGAAGCAATGTACACGCCTACTTCTCTCACCATTATGGTTTTCCTCGAAATTCTCAAATTGTTTTAATCAGCAGTTTCTCTGCTATTAGAGAAGTAAAGTAAAAATGCGTTTTAGCCTGTAAATCTCCATTAAGTAAAAGCTAACTATACCTGAATATCAGGTTCTAGTGATTTTTTTCTTTCTTAAACATGATCCTGACTGTGTTTTATTGAATTTCTGTCAATGGTGGAATATCTAGAAGATTATGTAGTATCATCATTGTTCATCTTAAAGGAGCTCTTATTTTATTACCTTCTCATTTACATTTTCAGAAATCTTCAATTTACGTATAAGTAGGGCAGTTCTGATTGTCTTGGTTTTTATGAGAATGGATAGCAATTCCGACATGTTTTACATTTTACATTGACAGCTTTAGCAATATTATCCATCATTTTTCTAATGCATTATGTTGGGTTTCAAAAGGAAAAATATGACTGCTTAAAAAATAACATTAAGTATCTGGGCTGTAAGTAATATGCTGTCTATAATGAAACCTAAATCCTTGTTTTTAATTACCTGTAAAAAAGATCTTATCAGCACTGATTAGTAGAGATGGACTAGAATCAAACTCTAACCCGGGTTTGACCCTAACTTTCAAAGTTCAAACAAACTTGGACTTATAGAACTTCCCAAACTACGAATTAGTTTGTGTTTTCCAAACTTTCGGGCATATTTTCGATAATTATTGGACTTGCATACCATTCGCTAATCCTCGATTTCGGGGTATAACCCTCAAATGTACTGTTTTTGCGATAACCCTTGAATGCACTGTTTCTGTGATATCCCTCAAGTGTTCCGTTTTGGCAAAAACCCTCAAAGGTATCGTTCGTTAACCCTCGGATGTATCATTCATTTTCAATAACCGTCGGATGTATAATTCGTTTTCGGTAACCCTCGGATATATCATTCGTTTTTGGTAACCCTCCAATGTATTGTTCGATTTCGGTAACCCTCAAATGTATCATTCATTTTCGGTAACCCTTGAATGTATTGTTAGTTTTCGGTAACCCTCAAACGTGCACTAATGCGATATTGATTTGCGGATGGGAGATTTGCCTGAAATGATAGTGGCTCTGGGTAAATTTGCCCCAATGTGTTTTGAAGCATAAGATACGCTGCACTACAGAATTGCTGCAAGCTTAATAATCTCTTGCAAGTATCTAAAGTAAAAACTGCTGATCATAGGGCACTATTAGGTGCTTTTACAACTTTCACACACCATTTAAAGCAGTGTAGCACATCAAGGTCTAAAATAGCTACTACAAAAAAATTACAGGAAGGCACACCCACTTTTACATATGTGGTAAGACAATGTCACACTGAAATTTGTAAACTGCAAAAAATAGGGGCTGTTTAAAATATTAACTTAACAAAAAAAAAGATAAAGGGGAGAGAATGACAGATGCCTCTGTAACAAAAGATGCTCCTAACAGAGGCTATTTCCCGCTTTGTCGATAAAGCCCTAAGACCATTTTTAGACACTCTACCTTCCTATTTGAAAGATACAAGGGACGTAATTAAGAGGCTTAACCAACTGAGAGTTAATGATAATACTCTTATAGCCAGCATCGATGTGGAAGCATTGTACCCATCGATACCCCATGAAAAAGGTATACAAGTAATCCAGGGCTACCTATCTACCAGGAATAAAAAATATCTAAAGCAATCGGAGTTAATCCTCAAATTATTGCATATTGTTCTAACCAATAATTTTTTCATCTTTGAGGGGAAATACTTCCACCAGAGCCGAGGTACAGCAATGGGTACGGCGTGTGCTCCTACTTACGCCGGGCTGTACCTCGGAGCTTGGGAACAGGAGATCTTCTCTGATGAGAAATATACCTGGGCAGTCCACCAAATTAGTTTTTGGGGTCGTTACATAGACGACGTACTTATACTATGGGAAGGGTCTACCGAGGAGTTTGAGAGATTCATTAAAGACATTCAAGTCAATGATTGGAATCTCAGATTCACCAGTGAAGTTGACCACCAGAAAATCCCATTTCTGGATTTGTGGATTAAAAAAACAGGCAATGTCATACAAACTGAAGTGTACAGAAAACCTACAGCAGGTAATAGTTTACTTCGGGCACAAAGTATGCACCCCACAGCCCTACTTAAAGGGATACCCACAGGACAGTACTTAAGATTAAGACGTAACTGTTCCTGTCTGGAGGACTTTGAAAGGGCAGCCCATGATCTTAAACTCAGATTCATCCAAAGAGGATACCCTAAAAATTGGCTTAAAAAAGCCTATAAAAAAGCTAAATACTCAGAGAGAAATACACTCATTTTTGGGTCTAACAAAAATAGGACCAATTACACAAATTTAACCCAATTCATCACTGACTATAATAGCGACTGGCATTGGATCAAACAAACATTAACCAAATACTGGCCAGTGCTACACACAGATGAAACAATAAGTAAGTTTGTTTCCAAAAAACCCAGTATGATACCCAAAAAAGCTCCGACAATTGGACAAGCTCTAACTCGCAGCTTTTTCGAACCCAAATCCCAAACACTGGACAATTGGCTGGCTACCCAACCCCTAAAAGGTAACTTTAAGTGTGGAATGTGTAAAATTTGTCCCATTATGCAAAGGATTAAGGCCTTTATAAATAATGAGAGAACATATACACTAAAGCATTTTATTAATTGTGGCACAAGGGGGGTTGTATATGCAATTCAATGCCCATGTCAAAAACTGTATATTGGGAAAACTAAGAGACAATTTAAAACAAGAATATTGGAGCATGTTAGGAGCATTAAAAACAATGACGAAACTAGTAGTGTGGCTCGTCACTTTCGAGACCACCATGAATCAAAATGGCTAGATATGAAGGTTTGGGGTATTGAAAAAATTTCACCCCATGTAAGAGGAGGTGATTGGGATAAGAAGATCTTACAGAGAGAGGCATGGTGGATATTCACTCTTAAAACCCTTACTCCTCTGGGACTGAATGAGGAACTCCTCTTCAATATGTTCCTATAACCATCACCTCCCAACCTTCACTCATGAAGGCCTTAATTGAACTAAATGTTCACCTAAGTATGGTATTAAATCTACTCCCTACTGATCTTAATATACCTCCCTCTATGTACCCCCATATAAAAGACTTGGGAACAAAAAAGTATTTGTTGGGAGTTTGATACAATAGCTGATATATTACTCAGTAGTTATATTTTGGGGACTAGATTTGTCACACTTACACTGTACTATTCCTGTTTCCTATCCAACCATTTCATTGTATATATATATAAAAATTTCTCTTCTTTTTGCTATCCCCTTACATATTATGTACTTGTTGCGCTATGTTTGCATTCCCTATACTGTTATAGTACTTGATTGATAAAATATGAATATTCATCTAATTGGCAACTAAGTTAATAATGCCAGTATTTCTTAAAAAACGGACATTTTGTTGTAGCACGGACCACTTTTTTGTGACACTTGGAAGGTATATAGGTGCACGGAACCATTGATCAGTGACCCGGAAGAAGGGAGTATACTCCCGAAACGTACGTCGGTCGTCGTGGGTAGTAGTTTGAGTGCAGAGTGCAGCCGGGTAGTTCCCTCATCTACCCTAGCTTATTGCGGACCATCTGTGGGAATTGACTTTCCATTGCAGTTTCGCGTCGGACGGGGTACGGACCAAAGGTAGAACTCCAGTTACGCTGAACTTTGGGACGTTGGTGGAGATATGGAATCCAGCGGGACATCTTCCCCATAGGCATTTACCACTCTTTATCGCTTTGGAGTACAAGTAGCAGTCGCTGGGTGAGATCGTTTCTTTCCTATTGTTCTTGTTTATA
This sequence comes from Hymenochirus boettgeri, assembly GCA_019447015.1. Lineage (NCBI taxonomy): Eukaryota > Metazoa > Chordata > Amphibia > Anura > Pipidae > Hymenochirus > Hymenochirus boettgeri. The sequence goes on along the minus strand of CM033470.1, from coordinate 37,603,800 downwards.
TGTGCATCACATACATGTACTGTGTTACATAGCTTTTAGAGGTGGACGCACCCCTGATAATATAAACACAGAGTTAGTGATTCTTATTAGGAACTTACCTTTTTACCATATATCAGCTGATTTTCATAGGGCCTGAACCTAGGCTCCCACGTTATTGTAAATTCAGTTGCTTACAGCTAGGTTGCCTGGACACTCTTTTTACTCCGCGCCTGCCTACCTTTATGTCTTTTTTAAGCTACAGTATGTATATTATGTTTGTATATATCTAATAAAGTAGTGTTATTCTTGGACGAGCAGTGTGTATACACGTTATTTATGGGATATATTAGGGATATGGTCCCTTTCCTATAAATATCATTATCTTTATGGGATATTGGTAGTTGAGTGCCATGGAACTTGTGTCATTATTTAGTGGATCTTTCTCCTGTTTTTCATGCTCCTAAATATGTGCCTATTGTACCTAGTGGTACATCCAGGTAAAGGTATGAAAAAATGTGACGAGACTGTAAAAAAATAATAAAACAATTAAAGGCTTTTCCTTCCAAGGTAAATGGGCAAGTTCAAATTTAAAATGAATAATTAACAGAAATATACAGAAACTCCTGTTTAGATATTTCTGTAATTTATTTTAAATATTGTTGGGGATGTTTAATTTCTAATTTAATATTATGTGGAATCTGCTATTGATTAGTGGAATGGCTGTGGCTTCCTAGTCTTTGCAGTTGTGCAAAATGAAATTCCCCAATGCTAATATACAGTATTTCACAGTTGTAGAAAATAAAATTTCTATAGAAAAGTGTTTCTGGTTCTACTGCCAGTATGCACTATTTCCTTGTTTATCTGTCAAAAATCTGCAAAATTAATATATATATATATTTTTATGGGGCTTTAAATAATGATTCAAATTAATGACTGGACTCAAGAATTATTTTCCATTAAACCTCATTTTTTTCCCTTTTTTTTAATTTATTTTGTTTATATTCCTTTCAAGACATTCCTACGGTGTCTGTGGTATATCTGCATGGTTACATGGTCCCAGTAGTGACTGAACTCCTAATGAGCCAATGAAAAATCATTAAGTTGTAATTGTGTTCAGAATTTACAGATAAGGATTCACATTTGGGAAAAGCAGACCTGGCAGAATATAATATTTCTTTGTCATGCCTGTTCTTCACCTCATGTGTTTAATGAGCCTTGGAAATGTAATCTATAATTAATTTTATTCTAGTGTAAAAAAAACCACAATTTATATATCCTATTTGTGTAACTATCTGTGTAGAATAGTAACCATGTACTACATATATTAACTGTGATAAGTTTGTCAAAAAGTGCGAACTCTGACTTTCTCCGTACTACGAACTTTCTGGTTTTATGAAATCGCGGACATATTATCGATAATTATCGAAAATTTGATGATTCTAAAATTTTTTAGATTGATAATCCTCGACTTTAGCACTCCATAGCCCTAGAATGCTGTGTTTGTTACATTCGAGGGTTAGCAAACGATTCATTCGAGTATTATCGCCCAATGTAGCATTCTGGAATAGAGCGTTCGGTAACCCGAATGCAGTGATAACCTTTGTAGTGGTAGTTAGGATAACTACCTAACTACAGGATAACCTAATGTAGTGCTCACTCACCCTCAAATGCAGCGATCGATTTCAATAAACCTCAAAAATGCAAAACTCTACAATTGCCCAACAAGTTTTGGTGACATGTACGTGTTCCCCAGACCATTTCCCAAGTCCCAGAGCCATTTACATTAAGTTACCATTGTTATTTTAACAGTATTTTATCACAACTATTTTTCATTATTGACTTTAATGGGTCCATTTTCGAACATAGAACTTATACTGAAAGTTTCAGCACAAAAATCCCTCTCCTTTATGAGTTCAATATTCATTCATACAAGCCCTTAAAGGATAACTCTATTGCCTCAATGCATTTTTTAAACTGCTTTAAAAGAGTAAAGCTATGCAGCTCTCCTTATACATTTTCCTGATTTCGAGCTTCTCTCTGCCTTCATTTAGCCATGCTGTGAAGGGGGCATAACGATTCTGTCTGCCTATAACTGTCACTCAGAGCTAGCCTGCAAGAAAACACTGTACCCACCTTGATTGTGTAGGCTGTATTTTAGCAACAGGACAGTTCAAGTTTATTTGACTAGCAGAGGAGGAGGAGAGAGGTTGTAACAGACTTCCCACCAGCCAATAACAAGTGATATGTTAATCATGTCCCTGGGCTGTCTAGGAGGTGGGCTGTTAGCACTCATCTTTGCTGTGTGATATCTAAGGGACTGCAGCACGGTTGTAAATGAGAGTAAGTTATTTCAGCTGCTGGAAGTGTGGACATGTAATGTGGGAGATGTTGTTTTTTTGGGTATTGTTGTCCTTTAAAAATAGAGCAATGGCTGCAGTCTTGGCAAAGTTGGACTCAATGGTAAAGTTTAATGTGGCCCCAGCGTTACAGGTTAATTCTCTATGGGTGCACGCGGCAAAATGTTTACAAACAATTTTCTTAATTGTTGTTTTACTTTCATTTTAACTTTTTTAAACAATGTAATCTGTGTATTTTACAGGCTACAGTAGATTAAATTTAATTTATTAGAATTAAAGTAGAACGAAGGAGTTAATGTCACTAAAGGTGGAGCTTGTGCCTATGCAGTTCCAGGCCCAATCAACTCAATGGATGTTGCTGCAGGCTAGGCTGGAAATATTAATCCCCCCTAAAGGCATTTTAGATTATGTGGATGAGATCTCAGTAGATATAAAAATCTAGTATTTAATTTGAACTTTGTATATCATGTATTACTCTGTATGTAATGTATGAATATGTAATTGTAAAGCGTCACGGAAGATGTTGGCGCTATATAAATCATTAATAATAATAATAATAAGAAGAAGAACTGAATTCTTGTTTTCAGTTGTACTTTGCCTTTTAACATCATAAAAATGGTAATTCATTGTTATACTGTACCCTACACAATTTGTAATCCCTAAATATATCACATATAAAGCATTCTTTTAACCTTAAAGGATAACTATATTCTAAAAATGTACTTTTTAAAAATGGAAGGTACCTGGGGCAGGGAGGTCGGATTGATTATTCCAACATCCCAATGTTGTTTTGTTAAGGAGCTACAGCATGAACAGTTCAATTTGCCAGGCTAGTCCTCGACTAGAGGTTCGTACACACATGCGATCGCGGGTCCAGAATCGGCCAAAGTGTTCGTTCGGAGATCCACCAGGTCGGTCGGTCGGTCAACGATCACTGAACGAACGTCCGTTTTGGCCGATAAAGTGCCTACACCGATTTTTGGCCGAAACATTCGTTTGTACACATCATGCGGCGCAGTTCGGGACCCTTGATCGCAAATGTGTATGAACCTTAATCCTTTATTAAAGATAGTGCTGAAGTCAGGAGGAAGACTGGCAGAATAAGTTTTCTTTGGTCTTATACTCTTCACAGAAACAATATTGGGAGGTAGGAATAACCAACCCTATATCCCTGTCCAAAGTCATTTTCATTTTAACTGTACTTTCAAAAAAACTTTATGCACACGATAATTATCCTTTAAACCAAAACTAAAACATATTTGCACATGCACTGTACTAAGCTCTTCTTGTTTTCAGTTATACTTTGCCTTTAAACATGAATTCTGCTAGGTCCTTTCCTTAATGCCAATAGATATTTAATAGCTGCCTTTAGGAGAAACAGTAGCTCCTTATATTGATTCCATTAGGCAGGTAATTAAACATTGTTTTCTACTAACACTCAGATCATTTCTAAAGTATTTACGAGCTGTGAAGTTTTTCAATACCTGAGCTAAACTAATCAAAATGAGCGCATGTCAGAACTAAGTTTAATAGAAGTGAATATCATGTTTATAAAGTCCTTAAATAAGACGTTTAACAAACTTTGCCAGAGAAATAGTAATTATGTTGTCTTTCTCTTATTAAAAAGCTTACAATGCTTTTATAGTTCATAGCGCACATTTTCTTTTACCATAACTTTCTGGGCTCATTCACTGGCTAAACAAAGGATTAATTATTTTTACATTCTCTAAATTAGATTGGAGTTTATTAGCTCCAAAGGGACACTAACAAAATGGAAACATTTTATGTTTGTAAGTTGGCAGTAGTGTAACTAGGAATCACTGCTGACTGCTGGACATGGAGGCATCTTATATTTGCAAGTGTGAGCTTGACATGGGGGCACCTTAAAGTCTGTGTGTGCTGGGCATGGTGTATCTTATATTTGCAAGTGTGTGCTAGGCATGGGGGCACCTTAAAGTCTGTGTGTGCTGGGCATGGTGTATCTTATATTTGCAAGTGTGAGCTTGACATGGGGGCACCTTAAAGTCTGTGTGTGCTGGGCATGGTGTATCTTATCTTTTGCAAGTGTGAGCTTGACGGGGGCACCTTAAGTCTGTGTGTGCTGGGCAGGTGTATCTTATATTTTGCAAGTGTGTGCTTGGCACGGGGCATCTAAAGTCGTGTGTGGCTGGGCATGGTGTATCTTATATTTGCAAGTGTGTGCTGGCATGGGGGCACCTTAAAGTCTGTGTGTGCTGGGCATGGTGTATCTTATATTTGCAAGTGTGAGCTTGGCATGGGGACATATTAAAGTCTGTGTGTGCTGGGCATGGTGTATCTTATATTTGCAAGTGTGTGCTTGGCATGGGGACATATTAAAGTCTGTGTGTGCTGGGCATGGTGTATCTTATATTTGCAAGTGTGTGCTTGGCATTGGGACATTAAAGTCTGTGTGTGCTGGGCAGGTGTATCTTATATTTGCAATTGTGTGCTTGACATGGGGCACCTTAAAGTCTGTGTGTGCTGGGCATGGTGTATCTTATTTGTCAAGTGTGTGCTAGGCATTGGGGCACCTTAAGTCTGTGTGTGCTGGGCATGGTGTTACTTATGATTTGCAAGTGTGTGCTTGGCATGGGGACATATTACAGTCTGTTGTTGCTGGGCATGGTGTATCTTATATTTGCATGTGTGTTGGCATGGGGCACTTAAAGTCTGTGTGTGCTGGGCATGGTGTATCTTATATTTGCAATGTGTGTTATTGGCATGGGGGCACCTTAAAGTCTGTGGGTCTTGGGCATGGTGTATCTTAATTTGCAAGTGTGTTTTGGCATGGGGCACCTTAAAGTCTGTGTGTGCTGGGCATGGTGTATCTTATATTTGCAAGTGTGAGCTTGACATGGGGGCACCTTAAAGTCTGTGTGTGCTGGGCATGGTGTATCTTATATTTGCAAGTGTGAGCTTGACATGGGGGCACCTTAAAGTCTGTGTGTGCTGGGCATGGTGTATCTTATATTTGCAAGTGTGTGCTTGGCATGGGGGCATCTTAAAGTCTGTGTGTGCTGGGCATGGTGTATCTTATATTTGCAAGTGTGTGCCTGGCATGGGGGCACCTTAAAGTCTGTGTGTGCTGGGCATGGTGTATCTTATATTTGCAAGTGTGTGTTTGGCATGGGGGCACCTTAAAGTCTGTGTGTGCTGGGCATGGTGTATCTTATATTTGCAAGTGTGTGCTTGGCATGGGGGCACCTTAAAGTCTGTGTGTGCTGGGCATGGTTTCTTATATTTGCAAGTGTGTGCTTGGCATGGGGGCATCTAAAGTCTGTGTGTGCTGGCATGGTGCATCTTATATTTGCAAGTGTGTGATTGGCATGGGGGCACCTTTAAAGTCTGTGTGTGCTGGGCATTGTGTATCTTATATTTGCAAGTGTGTATTGGCATGGGCACCTTAAAGTCTGTGTGTGCTGGGCATGGTGTATCTTATATTTGCAAGGGTGTGCTGGCATGGGGGCACCTTAAAGTCTGTGTGTGCTGGGCATGGTGTATCTTATATTTGCAAGGGTGTGCTGGCATGGGGGCACCTTAAAGTCTGTGTGTGCTGGGCATGGTGTACTTATATTTGCAAGTGTTATTGGCATGGGGGCACCTTAAAGTCTTGTGTGCTGGGCATGGTGTATCTATATTTGCAAGGGTGTGCTGGCATGGGGCACCTTAAAGTCTGGTGTGCTGGCATGGTGTATCTATATTTGCAAGGTGTGCTTGGCATGGGGGCACCTTAAAGTCTGTGTGTGCTGGGCATGTGTGTCTTAATTTGCAAGGGTGAGCTTGGCATGGGGCAACCTTAAAGTCTGTGTGTGCTGGGGCATGTGTATCTTATATTGCAATGTGTGAGCTTGGCATGGGCATATTAAAGTCTGTGTGTGCTGGCATGGTGTATCTTATATTGCAAGTGTGTGCTTGGCATGGGGCATATTAAGTCTGTGTGTGCTGGGCATGGTGTATCTTATATTTGCAAGTGTGTGCTTGGCATGGGGGCACTTAAATCTGTGTGTCTGGCATGGTTATCTTATATTTGCAAGTGTGTGCTTGGCATGGGGGCACATAAAGTCTGTGTGCTGGGCATGGTGAATCTTATATTTGCAAGTTGTTGCTTGGCATGGGCACTTAAAGTCTGTGTGTGCTGGGCATGGTGTATCTTATATTTGCAATGTGTGTGCTGGCATGGGGGCATCTTAAAGTCTGTGTGTGCTGGGCATGGTGTATCTTTATTTGCAAGTGTGTGAGCTTGAAATGGGGGCACCTTAAAGTCTGTGTGTGCTGGGCATGGTGTATCTTATATTTGCAAGTGTGTGATTGGCATGGGGGCACCTTAAAGTCTGTGTGTGCTGGGCATTGTGTATCTTATATTTGCAAGTGTGTGCTGGGCATGGGGGCATCTTAAAGTCTGTGTGTGCTGGGCATGGTGTATCTTATATTTGCAAGTGTGACTTGACATGGGGCACCTTAAGTCTGTGTGTGCTGGGCATGGTGTATCTATATTTGCAAGTTGTGTGTTGGCATGGGGGCATCTTAAAGTCTGTGGTGCTGGGCATGGTGTATCTTATATTTGCAAGTGTGAGCTTGGCATGGGGGCATATTAAAGTCTGTGTGTGCTGGGCATGGTGTATTTATATTGCAGTGTGTGCTTGGCATGGGGGCATATAAAGTCTGTGTGTGCTGGGCATGGTGTAATCTTATATTTGCAAGTGTGTGGGCTTGACATGGGGGCACATTAAATCTGTGTGTGCTGGCATGGTGTATCTTATATTTGCAAGTGTGTGCTTGACATGGGGGCACATTAAAGTCTGTGTGTGCTGGGCATGGTGTATCTTATATTTGCAAGTGTGTGCTTGGCATGGGGGCACATTAAAGTCTGTGTGTGCTGGGCATGGTGTATCTTATATTTGCAAGTGTGTGCTTGGCATGGGGGCACATTAAAGTCTGTGTGTGCTTGGCATGGGGGCACATTAAAGTCTGTGTGTGCTGGGCATGGTGTATCTTATATTTGCAAGTGTGAGCTTGGCATGGGGGCACATTAAAGTCTGTGTGTGCTGGGCATGGTGTTTATATTACACCGTTTTAGTAAGTCTGTATGAAGAATGTTTTTTTCTGGGGGGGGCAGGGGGTATGTTTCTTTATTTTTTATGTGAAGCTTTGTAAGGGACAGACCAGGGCCCAGTCTTAAATAGCAAAGGGCCAGGTTCAAAATAGCTAATTAACACACAAATTCCTCATAGGAATGTACCTAAACAATAAATTCCTGGTGGAACCTACAGCACTGTACATGTATTTGTACATAACGAGCTACAAGCATTATACAATGTGTGATCATCTTCAGCACACGACTAAATCGGGGGGGGGGAGGAGCTCGGATACAGAGATTTGGTTAAGTTGTTGAATTCTCTCTAATACAAGAGGTTATAATAATGAAAACAATCGATTAAAAGGTCACATTGTAATAACCGAGTAGAAAATACTGGGGTTGAGGAGAAAATACTTGCCATCAGATGTCGGCTTTTTACAGGGTTACTGCAGTTAAATAACATCTGATTGGTTGCCGGCTTTTTACAGGGTTACTGCAGTTAAATAACATCTGATTGGTTGCGGTAGATTTATAGCATGGGCAAACATTTGCACCTTTTATTGTATCGCCGTAGATTTATAGCATGGGCAAACATTTGCACCTTTTATTGTATCGCCCCACTGAATCAGATTGACATTTTTTTGTAAACATTTAGCAAACAGCACACCAGCAAGATAATAGTTCCGGTAAAGCTTTTATGGCAATAAGGTTCCTTAAAGGATAACTTACATAAAAATGAAGATTATTTTCTTTCTGCTACCCATAGTCCTCTGTGGTGATGTCAAATGTTAAATCAGAAAAATAGGTAAAACATCCACAATCACCTTTAAGGTTCATGGTAAAAAGATTGTATACCCGTATATACACGAGTATAAACCGAGTTTTTCAGGCTGTAAAATCAGCCTGAAAACTTGGACTCGGTTTATACTTTTATAAATTTGCCCCATAGCTCCTTTACTTCCAGTTGTTCAATTAAACTGAAAAAAACTCTCTTTAATCTCGCTCTATCTCTATTGATACCAATGGAGAAACCATTTAATTATTAAGTATCTGCTAACAACTTTGCTAGAAATAGGCAACTTTACTGAATGAGAACTTCCTGAATGATGTTCAAAGGCAGAGGAGGCCTAAGATATGGATATCCTTGTACTGCCAATGTACCATGTACACTAAAAAAATGATGTGGCAGATATGAAACAGCTTTATATTAGGGAAATATTTGCCCATTTTTCAATAATACTACGGTGCAACAACGATATTGTATCGATTTCTGAGAAGATCCAGATGTTTAGCAGCAGAAAAACACTACAAGGAGCAAGGTGACAACATGATCACTCAAAAAATGTCTGGCAATCGCTAAAAAATACTACTTGAAGGAAAACATGTGGATTGTGGGTAATTAGTCTTACCCAGTTCAGATTTCCAATTCATGTCACTGACATATATTAATTAATTTCAGTCAGGGGTATAAAGATATTGACAAGTGGGCAATTCTGAAGAAACACCTGACCTGTTCTTTCTTGTGATTACAAGATGAATGGTCCACTGCAGGCGGGAACATGGTGATGGTAAGAACCACTACCCGAAAAATGTGGTTATTAGACATCATCTAAGGAAGAACGTCTAATCCATCTCATGTCTTACTAGTTTATGGTAAGCATGGCTACTTTCAGATGGACAGCAGAACACCATCAAGACACAGCTAATCAGCACTTATTAGGTCCGCTCATAGGTGAATCCAATAAATAGACAGGTAATCACAGTGGCTTGGTGGTTGGATGTGGAGGCTCTCTACCCTTCCATCCCTCATTCAGAGGGAATGGAAGTTATAGAAGAGGCTCTGTTGGACTGGGGTTACAATACCAAATTAATCGACTTCTTGCTTGATTTGTTAAATGTATGCTTAACGAAAAATGATTTGACAAAACGTACTATTACCAGGCACAAGCACGGGTGCACATTTTGCACCCACCTATACTAATTGATTTGTAGCCTGCTTTGAAAATAAGTTTGTTTTGAACAATGAAACCCTTAAGGAAAACATGAGAGGGTACGTCTGAAATGCGGACAATATCTTCTTCATTTGGAAAGGAGATTTGATGTCCCTTAAAGAAATAGAAAGGTTTATGAATAATGCTCATCCAACATTAAGATTCACACTCATGCACAACCAAAGTCACATTAATTACTTAGATGTGCTTGTAAAAGTTATGGGAAACACTGGTCACAGATCTCTACGTCAAACCTATGGACAGAAATAACTTGTTGGAAGTAGGAAGTTTCCATCCAGAAGGCACAATTAAAGGCTCACCATACAGCCACCTATTAAAGATAAGACGTATTGTGAGTAATGATGACCAGTGTAAAATCAGAGATCTAAGTTTCAAGAAAATGGTTATGATGCCTCCAAACTACTGACTATTGCAGCAAAGTGATGAATATTGAAAGATCCACTTTATTACAGGAGAAAAAAGAAAATCAGTTAGAGAGCAATAACAGGATCCCTCTGGTTACTAAATATAGTACCCAATCAGATAAAGAACTATTTACAGAACTGCCTTTAATTTCCCACAAGCGTTCTCAGAATATAGGGGACCAGATTGTGAGATCAGATATAGGTCCTCTTGAAAAAGGTAAAGATTTACTATTGGACCCACTTATACCCGGTACATTTCCATGTAGAATTTATGGCGTTTGCACCTCCATTATACCAGGTGATATGACATTACATCCTAGTAAAGGCACCAAAATAAAACTTCATGACTTTGCTACCTTCTCCACAAAAGGAGTAGTGTATTTGCTAAAATGCCCATGCGGATGGGGGTATGTGGGTAAAAGTGAGTGTGAGGTGAGGATCAGTATAGGTGAACACAAGAGGGACATCACAAATTATAAGGGTATCCCTTCCCGACATGAGACCCCTGTAAGTAAACACTTCTAGTATAAAGAAGTATAAACACCAGTCTGCAACTGAAATGGCAGGTATTATAAGTTGTTGAAGAAAGAACCAGAGAAGGTAATCATTGAAAAAAATGTATTGAACAGGGAAGTCTCTTGGATAGACCGACTCCGTACAATAAATCCATGGGGAATGAATAAGGATACAGGGCTGGACAGTTTTACAGGAGTCCTGTACATGCTTTCTGTTTTTGAAATAACTGGATGAGAAGGAACATTCAGGTTTATTCAATAAAAGTTTGTTAAAAAATTTTGCTAATTTTGCCCCAACCAATCAGGTGTTAGCTTTCAAATTTTAAATAATATCCGATTGGTTGGGTCAAAATTAGCACCATTTCAAACGATAAGAATTTTTATTGAGTCTGCCTGTGTTAGTGTTAAAATATGGATTAAAGGGAATGTCCACCCCATTCTTTAAAAATATATTTATTGTAGTATACCCCCCAAAACCTAAAGTTCATTTTGGCCAAAAGCTTTAAATCGTCTCCCACACGGAGCTATGATACTTACACAATGGAGATTGACTGAGAACCCGGAAGAGGTGGTGGATCGAGGAGGAGCATGTAAGTATAATAGCTCCGTGTGGGAGACGATTTAAAGCTTTTGACTTAAACTATCTCTATGTTTTGGGAGGTAATCTACAATATATGAATTTTTGAAAAGAGGGGTGGACAGTCCCTTTAATTAATATTTATTGTTTCCACTTGTGTTATATTAATATTCTTTTCATTATTTTACCCAGGTTATACACTGCCATCTATGGATGAGAAATGTATAGACCATGGTGTTTGTTTTAACAGAGACTGATGTATTTTTTATTGATCGAAAGTAGAACTGTTTTTTAGATTATTAATTTGGCTTGAAAAAGCCAAATTCCTGTTCTTTCTATTTCTTCTTTTTCCATTTTATTCTTCCGCTTTTTTAGACTGTATCTCCTCCCACAGTTTTTGAGCTGCAGACATGAAATTCGGTACAGACGTGCGGGGCATATAGGAGAAGTGTGCTAAGCAATCCGCAGAAGCGTTACGGCGTTATCGGCGAATCTGGGGACATTTTTTCCCATAGACTATAATGGTAACAATCCTCAAATGTGGATATTTCAAAACAGTTTGTTTGTTTCATGGTCATAAATACAAACGGTGATACCCCCAACCCCCCACACAGACACAGGTACACCCACCTACTAACCTACCTTTCCATTCCCATGGAAGATATACTTAAAGGGTAACTATAGTCAAAAAACTAATTTTGATCAATCATCAATGAAAGTTAGTTATATAGTCATACATGCAAAAACACATACCCCCAACCTCATATGGGTACACACACCTACTAACCTACCCTTCCATTCCTGTGGCAGCCATACTTAAAGGGTAAATAAAGTCAAAAAAACTAATTTTGATATATACTCAATAAAAGTTAGTTGTATGGTTGTAAACACAAAAAAAGACATACCCCCTCAATGAGACCCAGGTACACGCACCGACCGATCTACTTATCCATTATTGTGGTAGCCATACCTAAAGGGTAACTAAAGTAAAAAAAACTAATTTAGGTTTACCCTCAATAAAAGATATTTTTATGGTTGTAAGCACAAAAAAAGACATACCCCCTCAACCAGACCCAGGTACACACACCTACTGATCTACTTATCCACATAAATGAAGGTATAAGTGTAGCTTACAAATAGCACAGACTCCAAGCTGTGAAACAAGATGTCTTTATTAAACCAAACATGTGTGCTACATGTTTCGGACTAACGTCCTTTCTCAAGCACACCACATGTAAAACACAGACTACCTACTGTATATACTCAAGTATAAACCGAGTTTTTCAGGCTGTAAAATCAGCCTGAAAACTTGGACTCGGTTTATACTTGAGTCATTGCTTACTTTATCATTCCGGCAGCCGCACGCTCATTCCCTGTACTGGCGCGCCGGCCGACATGACGTCAGCCGGCACGCCAGTACAGGGAATGATCGCGCGGCTGCCAGAATGCTTACCTGATCGCGGCTGCCGGAATGCTCACCATGATCATCAATGCTAGCACACAGTTACTGGATGGAGGAGAGCCAGAAGTTACTGGATGGAGGAGAGCCCACAGGTACACACTGAACTGGGTGGTTGTAGTTTCCAAACATCTTGAATGCCAAGGAAGAAGAATATAGTCTACCCTCAGTTTATACTCGAGTCAGCCACTTTTATTAGTTTTTTTAGGTGAAATTGGGTACCTCGGTTTATACTCGGGTCGGTTTATATTTGAGTATATATACGGTAATATCCCTATTCTCCTTGATCTACTTATCCATTACTGTGGCAGCCATACTAAAGGGTAACTAAAGTCAAAAAAAGAATTTAGATTTATCCTCAATAAAACATAGTTTTATGGTTGTAAACACAAAAAAAGACACACACCCTCAACCAGACCCAGGTACACACACTTAGGCTAAGTTCACACTAGGAACAGAACGGAACAGAACGGAACAGAAAGGATGAAAATGCAACAAAAAAACGTACTGTATTTAGTATGTTTTTACGCGTTTTTGTATCCATTACTATATGTTTGCATGTGCGATGGTATCCGTTTATGTCCGTTTTTATATGCATTTATGTCCGTTACGTTCCAATGCGTTTTTGGTTGCATTTTTAAGAAACACATTTTTAAGAAACACTTAAAAACGGACCGTAACGGACGTTGGTATACGGTTTGTTCCATTTCTATCCATTTTTGCCTTCCATTCTGGAAAAAAAATACATGCAGCAGTACATTTTTTTAAAACGTGACGGATCAGATCATAAACGGACATGGGTGAAACGGACTGGTGTGAACAGTAATATTGAACCTTATGGGGAAAAAAATGCATTTTTTAGAAAGCGTACCAAACACAAAAACGGACACAAACGGACCTAGTGTGAATGAACCCTAACTGAACTACTTATGCATTATGGTGGCAGCCATACTTAAAGGGTAACTAAAGTCAAAAAAACTAATATAGCTTTATCCTCAATAAAAGATAGTTTTATGGTTGTAAACACAAAAGACATACCCCCTCAACCAGACCCAGGTACACACACCTACTGATTTACTTATCCATTACTATGGCAGCCATACTTAAAGAGTAACTAAAGTCAAAAAAATTTATTTTGATCAATTATCAAAACAGTTTGTTTTTTTAACCCCCACGTGGCACAGGTACACGTACCTACTGACCTACCCCTCCATTACTGTTGCAGCCATACCTAAAGGGTAACTAAAGTCAAAAAAACAAATTTTGACCAATCATCAAAAATGTTTGTTTTTTAAACCCCCAACCCGACACAGGTACACACACCTACTGATCTACTTATTACTGTGGCAGCCATACTTAAAGGGTAACTAAAGTCAACATTTTTTTTGACCAATCATCAAAAAAGTTTTGTTTTTTTTAACCCCTAACCCGACACAGATACATACATGGTTTTGTTTGGTCTGAGGAAGGAGCCACACTGGTTCCAAAATGTCACCATTAAAGGACATTTTTCCACTACTAAGACTGGTGTGCCTAGCATGTCTTACCCTTTATGATATTGGCTGTTGGCTACAGAACCTAGAGCACCCAGCATGAAGTAATTATTACTTACCTTTTCTTGTTTAGGTGTGCAGGATCCTACCCTCTCTTTGGTTTGTACCCACGGGGCATAGGTACACACACCTACTGACCTACCCCTCCATTACTGTTGCAGCCATACTTAAAGGGTAACTAAGACAGATTCTGACCAATCATCAAAAAAGTTTTTTTTTTAACTTCCAACCTGATCCAGTTACACACGCCTACTCACCTACCCTGCCATTTTCATGGCAGCCATAATTAAAGGGGTAACTATAGTAAAAAAAAACAATTTTGACCAACCATCCAAAAAAAAAATTTTTTTAACCCCCAACCTGACACAGGTACACACACCTACTGACCTACTCCTCCATTTCTGTAGCAGAAATACTAAAAGGGTAACTATAGTCAAAAATATATTTTGATCAAAAAGGTTTGTTTTTTTAACTTCCAACCTGACACAGGTACATACACCAACTGAGCTACCAATTCATTCATGTGGCAATTATATTTAAAGGGTAAGTATAATTAAAAAAAACACATTTTGACCAATCATTAAAAAAGTTAGTCTTTTATCCCCCAACTTGACACAAGTACACACACCAACTGACCTGCCTTTAATTTATGTGACAGCCATATTTAAAGGGTAAGTAAAAAACAACAATGTCCTCATCATTGGCAATTTTGAGTTTTAAAATTTGCAGCACAAACACACACATTCCCTTCCAAAATGCAGTCTTTCAAGCCAAATTCAAAGTTAATACTTAAACGTTCCCATTCTAGTTATTGGGTACAATAGATAATAACATGTTTTTGGTATTGTATAACAATAGACAATAACCCTGTCTGGCTTCACAATCAGTATGTTTTGGGCTGAAAAATTCACTTACAGTTTACTAAAATCATGTGAAATGTTTTAGAACATTTACCGTCTAAGGTTATAATCAATAGAACTAGATATCCTTATAATCAATAGAATTAGATCTCTTTACAATCAATAGAATTAGATCTCTTCTTGACCCGAGTATAAGTCAAGGTTAGGTTTTCAGGCTAATTTTAAAACCTGAAAAATTCAACTTATACTTGAGTATATACGGTATAAATATTTTAGTTTTTAAGGGGACTTTATTTGACAAGATTGCTTTAAAGATGTTAACTACTAATGTAATATTTCTTCAAATCGATGAGCTAAGCAAACATACAGAATAAAATAAATTCCTCATCAAAGTAAACATTCTTACACATACTGAATAGACAATGGGTAGCTTACCTGACATCTTATGGTCGATGATGTTCTGGGACTGAATGCATTTCCTCTGCTTCAGGCACATTTCACAGTTATTAAGAAAGTTTACTCAGGAAAGCAAAACATCAACATGTAACACAACGTTTCGAGGGACATGTGTTACATGTTGATGTTTGGCTCACAATAAACTGTTCACTTTGGAGTGCAAGTCTACCTTTTATTCTTTCAGATAGGTAGGTATGCGCACCAAAAATGGCGATAACAACGCGAGTTGTGGGGCGCGGTGTCCAAGCAATGTGCAAATCCGAAGAACGGATCACATTGCACAATTTTTCATACAGTGGAGGTCTAGTTGTAATAGATTTACAACAATGTGAGATTAAAATTCCATGTAAAAAATAAAGAAAATATTAATAGAGAATATAATAATAATAATAATAATGATAATAATAATATAATAATAATAATAATAACAAGTTTCTTAATACCAATATATTAAACTCTCCCTAAATAACAAATAACATAAATAATATAAATAACATGATCCTACAAACTCTGAACTATCCTTATGTAATTAGCAGATATCCTCAATGCTTCCCTAAGATAATTCTACCAGCAAGTTAATTTCATGGGAAGAAGATTGATTGCAGGGATTTTGTAAATTCCCCTTGATATTTACCATGAGATGTGTTACAGTTATTACCTATTTTCAGCCTTTTTTTATCCCACTCTCTAAAATACAGCTGTATTGAATATGAAGGCCTTGGGATAAGGAATCTCAATTTTACTATTTAACACTGCCCTTTTCGTGATCAGCCCCAAATTGAACAGGAAAAAAAAAAAAGTGTTAAAGGCCATGTAGTTAACGTATTTTACATTCACTTTCATGGAGGTGGTATGCTAATCCCTAGCATAATGTAACATCAGAACAACTGTTGTTTAAAAGAAGGGCCTGACAGGGTATTATAATTTACGTGGGCTTTTTTTTTTGTCAGAATTAAATTATTCAGGAGTGCATGTACAACTTGCTTAAATTATTTATTGCCTCGAAACCATGCAAAGGACAAGCTCTTAATAGGTTACATAAAGTATTACAGTGAATGGAATACTTAATCATCTTGTATTAAACAAATCATTGTTCATTATAAAGAGAAACACCAAGCTCGTTTTGCTAGAACATGATTTCTCTCTTGTAAAAATAAAACGGTGATTAAAACACTTTCAATTCCATTTCTCTCTCATCAGGGCTTTTTATTATATTTCTCATTGAGGGATTTACGGTGTCTGTTGGGTTATGGAGGGTTTCAATGGAAAATTCTATTTGTGGAGCAAAATAAAAGACGGGCATACAAAAACATTGCACTGTAATGTATATGTACAATTTACCTTATCTTGAAAGGGTGTATCTATCCTAAACATGAAAATCTTTAAAAAAAGTATCTGGAGTATCGTCAGCAACTAACACAAAATTAAGTTCTGCTTCCTCTATCTACCTCTGCCCACCCAGCCATGGCCACAAAGCTGATATAAACACAAAACAAACCATGCTAGAGCCCGGAGCTTACCAATGGCCATGGCAGCATCCGGTGGGAGGGCATTTTATGAGATTATCCAGAACATGTTCCCAACACATAGCGTACTTGAATAAATAAATTGAAGGCTCTGCTACCACGTGTCTACATCAAAGTCCAAACTAAGTTGGATTAAAACATGTCCTTAAAGGGACAGTTCAGTGGAAATTATCAATATTTGTTAAATTGTTAGTTTGTGTAATACCTTCTTAGTTATTTTATATATTCTCTCCCATTTTGAAAAATCAGTTTATTTCATACCCATTGCTGTTCCCTGCTGTTGACATTAGTGAGCTGACATTTTAGGTTCTAACGGTCCTTCTTCTTCCCAGGATGCACCACTTCCTTGGAATGTTCCTAACAGTAATTTCTACTGATTGGCTGTTGGATGGGTCAAAGATGCTCAGATCTCTACAGAGCAACTGAATCAACCCAGGCGCTGGGTCAAGGGCAAGACCATAACTGTCTCTACTAGGGGTCCTGCAAACAGGAAGTCAGTATTTCGGTTGCATTTATTTACACACAGACAAAATGCTGAATGGGCAGATTAAGGTCATTGGGATGAAAAAATGCTGGTCTTTTTTCTGAAAAGTATATGTTTTTGCACTGAACTTCCCATTTAATTGTACTCATTATAAAAACAGGCAAGACAGGCGTATCACAGACTACAGACCTGACGCATTTCTTGTCACTAAGGACACTTCATCTGACATGTCTTGCCTGTTTTTATAAAGAGTACAATAAAAGATATGTTTTAATCCAACTGGATTTGGACTTTGATGTAGACACCATGTGGTAGCAGAGCCTTTAATTTAGTTATTCAAGGACACAAAGCTGATATCACAGCTAATGATTTCCTGTTGTTCCCTGGACATGCCATCCTACTTGTGCACTGTGCAGTGAGCTTTCTCAAGCTCAGAACTGGCTGAGCCATATAAGTTTCTCGGGTTAGTGTGGACTTCTGGTAACACTCTGGATTCCTAGAATGGAGAGGTGGGACCTATACAAGAAGAAGGTTGGTAGATTTTTATATTTTAGGTAAATGTGCACTTTCATATATTTGTACCTCTTAGGGGCCGAATTACCCAGAGTCACAGGGCAAATATATGGAGTTAAAGTTGTGCTGACTGTTTCGCTACCGGTTAGTGTGACTTTAACTCCATATTAGCGTCGGATAAGCGGGTTACGCAAAAATAACCTGCGCATCCGACGCACGAGATTCAATATCGCGTTTTAATGCCAGCAGATAGCTGGTGTTAAAATCCAGCAGTGGGTAAATCCCTTACCGGGATTTATCCAGATTCGCCGACGCAATATTGAATAGCGAAAGGAGCATTATCCCAGAGCGATAGCGTCTCTGGGTAAATGAGCCTGATAATATCTTTCAGGCCTTTTACTTTTGATTAAAAGCATATGGGATTTTATATTAATCAATAATGTGATTGCACTTTGATGGACATCATGTCTATATGTTTGGTCAGTGTTACATTGGATGAAATGTTCAAATCTCCATTTTTGAACCACATGTGAAATCCATGACACTGTATATCATATTAAAGCTTTCTAAATGTCATCAATGTGGTTGATGTGGAAGCCTTTTTATTTTTTCCCTGCCAACTCACTATTTACGTACTTGACTCTGTACAAAGGACCTTACAAGCAGTGAATCTGGTTGAACAATTTATTCAGAACTTTGAAAAATGTTAAGAAAGATAAGAAATTTAACATGAAAGCCCATTGATGTATTTTTAGTTTTGTGTACAATACCCTTTATATCAAATCCTTACACAGGCATTGTGTAAAGGAGAGTGAAAGTTTACACCAGACAAATTTGTTAAGGCACACTCACCAAAGTGCAAAAGCTTACACTGAAATTAGAATTTTTTGACTAATCCTACCTCCCTTTCTTCTTAATCAGCAGAGTAATGTTCTGTTTTGCCACAAGCACTCATGGCTGTAATTATGTCTCCCAATTTGATTCTTTACTATGTATGTATGTTGTGCAAGTATGTGGTATGGAGATGGAATAAAGTAAAAGTGCTTGCAGGGGAATTCAACTGGAGATTATTGTGCTACTAAAGAAGTAAGAGTGTTTCCTCCCTTACCTCCCCTACAATTATTGATTAAAGGGTTAATTGACTCTCTAAGTGAGGTAAACTAGCTATTACCTCCATTTCTCCCCAGTACCTGGGGTATGGAGGAAGTATTGGTAATTTCTTCTGTAATTCCTAATAATGTTACTGTGAGGAGCATCAACATGAAGAAAATGGCTTTCTTCTGGCTTTAGCACTATCTTTAATACAATAAAGTCCAGGACTAACCTGGAAAATGTATGTGCTCCTCAACAAAATGATACTGGGAGGTAGGAATAATCAACCCTACCTCCCTGCCCCAGGTACCTTTTATTTTTAAAAAGTAAATTTTTACAGTGGAGTTGTCCTTTAAGGACTACAGTTGCACATTTTTTGCTTGTTTATGCACGTGTTTTGTGCTTGCGATTGTGCATGCGATTTGGTTACAATGGAAATCGCAGGAACGCAAAAATCTCAGCGATTTCCGGTGCGCATGCAACTGCGCATACGTTTCCATTTTGGTAACGCATGCGTTCACCATTTTTGGTGCGTTAATGCATGCGTTTCCATAACGGAAAATGTCAAATGAAAAACGCACAAGAATCGCGATAACACTCGCAATTGCGCACGCGATTTAGTGCGTTGTAGTGGGGCCTCAGCCGTATAATTGCAACAACGAAAGTAGGAATTGGTTAAAGTACAGTACAGGAATTGGTTAAAGTACAGTATATACTTCACTAGTTTTTTGTATTTACCATGTTCCTCCTATACTGTACCCCACCTACCATACCTTGCATTTAGCCATGTACCTACAATAACAAACATACACATAACAAATAATGACACAACAATTCACGCACCAAGGGCCTTGTATGGAGAATAAGTAAGAGGAGAATGAATGCTTAACAATAGGGAGGAAACGCACCAAAGAAGCAGGGAAATAGCAATTTTGTGCATTCACATCGGACATATTTACCTTGGAAATTTAACAGAAGCTTCGAACAAATCATGAAAAATTTACTTAAGCTCTTTATGTTTTACAACATGATGGCATAATCATCGTGGAACACTAGCTGCTTGCTGAATGCCGCACTATTAAACACTAAATCAATAATGTTTAACATGCTGCAGAGCCATGAAAATCAAAGCATAAAAAGAAATACTGAAGCTGATATGGTCCATGCGGTGACAATGGCATTTCGCATGCTTCTAAATAAATAAATAAATATATTGCGCAGGGGAGAAGGGGAAAAAATAGTTTAACCCTTTCTTTCACTGCCTTATAATTATAGTGCACTTCCTAAAATAGAGAAAATAAATCATTAAAATAAAACGTAATTATAATCCAATGAAAAGCACCATTTTGAAAGTGGTGCCCATGTGTAAATGGGCATCTTAAAGAGAACCTTATTTTTGAAATGTGAAGGGGAAACCAAAGCACCTCCAAGCACACGGAGAACATAGTATGCTGAGCTAAGCCGCTAAGCTTCCATTGTATCACAGGGTCTTTATAAACTATTTGTAATGTGGTAAATTAAGGAAACAAGGTCAAATTAAATAGCCATACAGAATGTGTCTTCTGGTAGATATAGTAACTGGGCAGCAATGTCAGAAATTTGGTTTGTCTAATTGTTGAAATCAGACATTTGATTGGTTGTTGAGGTTCACTGGACTGTGTAAACATGGGACTTTCTGACATATTCTACTGTATATGTTAAGTTTTTGATTGGCACTATGCACAAGCCAATTCACAAATCAACATGTAAATCATGTAACATCACAAAGAAACATGTAAAATTATAAATCATAATAAAATTCTAGGGCCAAGAAGAATGGAAGACCATGGTAGAAGAAAACAGCCGGCTGGAAATTCAAGCTCCTTTTTTTTATTTTCATGATTTGCTTCTGCAATCTAAAAAGAAAGCAATTGTGGGAGATCAACTAAAATGGCTCACCACTCTATTAAAACAAAAAACAAAAAACTGATGACTTGTCAGTTATCTGCCCGCAACCCCAACTGCTATCTTTACCAGTTTATTACATGCATTTGTTTCCAGATAGTTAATAATAAGTTATATTCCTTTCTTGCAAAGGTATCTGACTCCACCCTCTGATCAATAAGCTTTTTATAAGCTTGAGCATGTGCAGAGAAAACAGCAGTCAATCATTGGCTATGATGTCAGTTGTCACAGCCTTGACTTACTACATGGAGGGAGGGGCCAGCTTACTCTGCCAGACAATATTTCCCCAAAATATCTGGTTAGTAATGCAGGTAATAAAGTGTAAAATATATCAATTGGGGTTGGGGACAGGTAACTGACAATTGAACAGATTTTTGTTTAAAGGGTGGACATGTCCTTGTGCAGAGAACAAAATCTGAAGGTCTTTTTTAGGTGCTTGATAAAGTCCTAAAGTCCTTAATATAGAAGGATCACCCCAGGCAAATTAAAGTTGTCTGTTGTTTTTTTCTCTTTTTTTTCATGCCCTTTGTGAAAGCATCTCCATTAGCTTGTCATTTAATATATCTAATACTAGCAGTTGTACCCGCCTTGCTTTTTACGTGCAGGCGTGTGTCTGGCTTAGATGGAAGAGACAGGCAGAAAAAGAAGTGCACATTTGGTAATGTATGTCATGTATGTAAAAGTTATGAGTTGAGGAGGTGACATTGCTTGAGTGACGTATAGAGTATATGTTTAAAGTAAAGTATATGTTTATTGCAAAACCTTATATACAACGTTATCAGTTTTTCCACTTGGAGCGTAAATATACAAATGTTGTGGTGAACCTACTCGTGAACATGTTACATGGAATTTGCCGTGGGGAAAACAAGTTGATTGCAACTGAATATCGCAGCACTTGAGTGACTGACAGGCGTCAGTGTCTCTGATCATGTGACGTGCGGGCTCTTTGTGTTGTTAATGTCGGGCTTCATTCTGTTACGCTGTCTGAGCTCTGTGTGTTTTAATTAAGTGTGCTCAATTTTTTGCACATTTGTTAGCAGTATGTCACCTTGTTTGCACTTTAACACTTTATCCTTGCTCAAGGATCACTTTATATTGACTATTATATCCCAACCAATAAAGTCAGTTTCTGGTCCAAATTGATAGTGCCATGATGCCTTTGTTCTTTTAGTTGTAACGGTCTGTGAAGTGTGTGACATATGGGCAGTGTGTGTCTGGTGCTTAAGTTCAAGTAAGTCAGGTAATTCCTGTGTACCATACCCCCCAACCGTCCTGGTTTGAATAGGTGGATGAGGCATGTCTGCGATGATGCGGTGGATGGGGGCATGGCATTCTAGGGTGTGGACGATATATATATAATATATATATTATATATATTTGTATATAAATGTTATTCATATCACCAATAGTAACATAGTCTTTCCAGGGTTTATATTTGTATATAAATGTCATTCATATCACCAATAGTAACATAGTCTTTCCAGGGTTTTATTTTGTATATAATTGTCATTCATATCACCAATAGTAACATAGTCTTTCCAGGGTTTTTATATTTGTATATAAATGTCGTTCAATCACCAATAGTAACACAGTCTTTCCAGGGTTTTATTTGTATATAAATGTCTTTCATATCACCAATAGTAACATAGTCTTTCCCAGGGTTTATATTTGTATATAAATGTCATTCATATCACCAATAGTAACATAGTCTTTCCAGGTGTTATATTTTATATAAATGTCATTCATATCCCATAATTAACATAGTCTTTCATGGGTTTATATTTGTATATAAATGTCGTTCATATCACCAATAGTAACATACTGGGCGATGCACCGAGCGAGTCTTTCCAGGGTTTATATTTGTACTAGCAAAATACCCGCGCTTCGCAGCGGAGATGTATTGAAATAACGTTTTTAGTAAGAAAGCAATAATGTATCAAGATTGCTGTAATCACTCGGCACTTGATATATTAAAGAAAGACAATTCAATAAGCTTTACGATAATGCAACACTCATTAACTTTAATTTAATATTATATTTTTTATTCACTAGAAATTTTGGTGAAAATAACCACCACCACCCTCCCCATCCGCCCCACTACCCAACTATTCCTTCTGTCCACCTTCCAAACCCTTCCCCTACACCTCACCAGTCCCCGCACACACCCTTAAATTTTGGTAAAAAATCGGTCCAGCCGTTATGTGCGGTTCAAAATTCATTCCCCTCCCATTCACCCCCACCCTAAAAAAAATTATTTTTTATTCACTACTAATTTTTTTTCAATATACGAAATTTTGGTGAAAAAATAAGCCCACCACCCCTCCCCATCCCCCGCCCCAACTACCCCCCACTATTCCTCTCTTTCCACCCTCCAAACACTTCCCCTTACACCTCAGCCAGTCCCCGCACACACCCTGAAATTTTGGTAAAAACGGTCCAGCCGTTGTGTGCAGGAGTTCAAAATTCTATTCCCCCCCATTCACCCCCACCTAAAAAATATTTCATTAACCTTTTACTGGTAAAGGAGTATTATGCTAACAAAATTTGTTGAAATCGGACAACCAATAGATTTGTATAGCTTGTAAGCTAGGTAACCATAAGTCTGTGCAATGTCAGATACTCACCGTTACAGGTGGAATTCGAAATGAAACCTGCTTAACTTTTGTAAGTAAGGTGCAATGAATGAGCCTGCCAATTTTAAGCCGTCTGTCTCCACCAAGTTGGGATTAGTGATGAGTGAGTGAGTGAGTGAGGGCTTTGCCTTTTATTTTTCAAAACGAAACCTGCTTAACTTTTGTAAGTAAGGTGCAATGAATGAGCCTGCCAAATTTAAGCCGTCCTCTCCACGGCAAGGTGAAGAATTATGTATTGTGAGTGAGTGAGTGGGGCTTTGCCTTTTAATTTTCAAAACGAAACAATACTTAACTTTTGAAGTAAGGTGCAATGAATGAGCCTGCCAAATTTAAGCCGTCTGCCTCCATAGCAAGTTGGAGAATTAGTGATGAGTGAGTGAGTGAGTAGGGCTTTGCCTTTTATTTCTAAACGAAACCTACTTAACTTTTGTAAGTAGTGCATGATTGAGCCTGCCAAATTTAACCGTCCCTGCTCAAGGCAAGTTGGAGAATTAATGATGAGTGAGTGAGTGAGTGAGGGCTTTGCCTTTATTAGTATAGATATAAATGGGTTCATATCACCATAGTAACATAGTCTTTCCAGGGTTTATATTTGTATATAAATGTGATTCATATCACCAATAGTAACATGGTCCTTTCCAGGGTTTATATCTGTATATAAATGTCTTTCATTCACCATAGTAACATAGTCTTTCCAGGGTTTATATTTGTATATAAATGTCATTCATATCACCAATAGTAACATAGTCTTTCCAGGGTTTATATTTGTATATAAGTGTCATTCATATCACCAATAGTAACATGGTCTTTCCTGGGTTTATATTTGTATATAAATGTGATTCATATCACCAATAGTAACACAGTCTTTCCAGGGTTTATATTTGTATATAAATGTCATTCATATCACCAATAGTAACATAGTCTTTCCAGGGTTTATATTTTTATATAAATGTCATTCATATCACCAATAGTAACATAGTCTTTCCAGGGTTTATATTGTATATAAATGTCATTCATATCACCAATAGTAATGTAGTCTTTCCAGGGTTTATATTTTTATATAAATGTCATTCATATCACCAATAGTAACATAGTCTTTCCAGGGTTTATATTTGTATATAAATGTGATTCATATCACCAATAGGAACGTAGTCTTTTCAGGGTTTATATTTGTATATAAATGTGATTCATATCACCAATAGGAACATAGTCTTTCCAGGGTTTATATTTGTATATAAATGTCATTCATATCACCGATATTAACATAGTCTTACCAGGGTTTATATTTGTATATAAATGTCATTCATATCACCAATAGTAACTAGGCTTTCCAGGGTTATATTTGTATTAAATGTCGTTCATATACAATAGTAACACAGTCTTTCCAGGGTTATATTTGTATATAAAGTCTTTCATATCACCATAGTAACATAGTCTTTCCAGGGTTTATATTTGTATATAAATGTCATTCATATCACCAATAGTAACATAGTCTTTCCAGGGTTTATAATTGTATATAAATGTGATTCATATCACCAATAGTAACATAGTCTTTCCAGGGTTTATATTTGTATATAAATGTGATTCATATCACCAATAGTAACATAGTCTTTCCAGGGTATATATTTGTAGTAACATAGCCTTTCCAGGGTTTATATTTGTATATAAATGTGATCCATATCACCAATAGTAACATAGTCTTTCCAGGGTTTATATTTGTCTTTCCAGGGTTTATATTTGTATATAAATGTGATTCATATCACCAATAGTAACATAGTCTTTCCAGGGTTTATATTTGTATATAAATGTGATTCATATCACCAATAGTAACATAGTCTTTTCAGGGTTTATATTTGTATATAAATGTGATCTATATCACCAATAGTAACATAGTCTTTCCAGGGTTTATATTTGTATATAAATGTGATTCATATCACCAATAGTAACATATCTTCCCGGGTTTATATTTGTTATAAATGTGATTCTAGTCACCCAATAGTAACATAGTGTTCAGGGTTTATATTTATATAGAATGTCATTCATATCACCAATTAACAATAGTCTTCCAGGGTTTTAATTTGTATAGAAATGTCATTCATATCACCAATAGTAACATAGTCTTTCCAGGGTTTATATTTATTAGAAATGTCATTCATATCACCAATAGTAACATAGTCTTTCAGGTTTAATTTGTATAAAATGGATTCATATCACCAAAGTAACATAGTCTTTCCAGGGTTATATTTTATATAGAAATGTCATTCAAATCACCTAGAGAGGTCCGAAATTCGGCAAAAATCCGGTCCGCTCGAGGATCCGCGAATTTTCGAAAAAATCCGAAAATTCGAAAATCCGCGATGCGGACCCGTTTTTAAAATTAAAAATATCCTGAAATAACGAGATTTTCGTATTTTCGAAAATTTTCGAATTACGAGTTTTCACGTATTTTTCGGGAATTTTCGAAATTACGAGTTTTGTATTTTTGGAAAATAGGTATTTTCGAAAATTACAAGTAATCCTCGTAATTTCGAATATTTTCGAGAATACGTTATGTTAGGAATTAAGAGAAAACCCTTGTATTTTCGAAATTTTCGAAAATACATGTTTTCCCGTATTTTCCGGAAATTTTCGAAAATACGTGAAAAACTCGTAATTTCGAAAATTTTCGAAAATACGAAAAAATCCGCGAATCGGAAGTTCGGAGGCGGAAAATCCGGAAAAATCCGCCGTTCGCGAACGGGATAAATCCGCGGCGGATCCGGGTTCGGATCCGCGAACCGGCCATCCCTATTAACACCAATAGTAAAATAGTCTTCCAGGGTTTTATATTGTATATAAATGGGATTCATACCCCAATAGAAAATAGTCTTTCCAGGGTTTAATTTGTATATAAATGTCTCATATCACCAATAGTAACATAGTCTTTCCAGGGTTTATATTTGTATATAAATGTCATCATATCACCAATAGTAACATAGTCTACAGGGTTTATATTTGTATATAAATGTGTTCATATCACCAATAGTAAACTAGTCTTTACAGGGTTTATATTTGTATATAAATGTCGTTCATATCACCAATAGTAACATACTGGGCGATGCACCGAGCGGCGCTCGAACATCGCTACTTGCACTGTTTTATTCCGGCACTTAAAACGCCAGCTATTAGCTGGCGTTGAAAGTGCCGCAATAAATGCCGATTTCGGCTATAACATCACTTGCGTGGCTGCGCTGTTAACTTTGCGTTAGCCACGCAGCTGCCGCAAGGAAGGAGTTAAAGTCACGCTAACCGATATAACATCGGTTAGCGCAACTCACTCCAAATCAGGAGTGATGCGCCCGGTGGTGCATCGCCCTTATAGTCTTTTCAGGGTTTATATTGTAACCTTCCAGGAGCAAATTGTAATGTGTTACAGAACCTTAAGGGAAATGTTTCATTACCTCTGTTGTTCTGTGTGTGAAGCTCTCTGAGTTGTGTAGCCGTACATTACGCTGTTGTTGTGTCACTGAAGTGGAGCTCTCTGAGTTGTGTCTGAGTTACTGATTTGGGGAATCACACTCTGAAAGTGACGTGCAGGCTTTTTATTGGTCAAACTGGACTTCATGGGTGCCGCCGTTATGTGGATGCATTCTGGGCGTGGCTGTGAGGTGAGCACATACATACATACATACATACATATATACATAAATACATACATACATATATACATAAATACATATATACATAAATACATGATTTCTGCTTTATATAGTAGATTTACCACAATACTTTAAAACTTTACTTCCTATTAAAATAACCAACTGCTTTGTTTCTTCTGCCAATAGAATAACATTAGAGATAGCCCTAAACCCAGTTCCAAAGCGGATTTTAAGGATCTGTCGGAACTTGGACCATGTGGATTTCTGTCTTTTTCAGATTTTTCTGAACAATGGAACTTTTTTGAAAATTTTCGATTTTGGAAATTCTAAATTTCTAGAAATTAAGAAAAATTTAAACAATACTATGTGGAATGCCAAAACATGAAGCGCATCACGTTTCCGGTACTGGACGGTGTTTTATAAAGATTTTGGACATTGAAACGTGTCCCGCAGACCATTTCCCCGGACCCTGAGCCCCTTACAGTAAGTTTCCATTGCTATTTATACCTTTAATTGTAGGCGGAACTTTTGGATGTTTCACTCCCATTGACTTCAATTGGTCGGCTTGCAGATTTTCAAATGTTTGTATTTTTTCGAAAATCCACGAATCTGCAAGTGGAACAGATTTCAGTGAGTTCAACCATCTCTATTCAATATGTTCAACTATTAAAATATGTATCTAAGTATCTATTTGCACTTTTGTTTATCATTTTAAACTATTGCTTCTTAACAGTAAATTTTGAAATTGTCAGAGACTACAAACTTGTAATGTTACCTTATTCAGTATGTTGTGTTTGTTGTATTCTTTTTCATTTTCCCCTTAGCTTATCATCTGGATAACTGCTTTGATCAGACATGTGTAGCAGCCATAAATGAACGTCTGCTATTACTTAACCAGATGGGCTGAAATGAATCATTTATGTGGATTATAAATTTAAGACCATTTCCAGCTCCCAGGATGCTGTAAAAACATCAGTGTTACCAGTATCTATACATTGATGCCTGTTGTATGAAAACACTATTGTTTATCCTGTTGAATCACATTGTGGCATTTTGCTGCTAAAGTAAAGACTTTCTTCCGGGGCGAAGGAAATCTAACATAAAGCATTGCCAATCCTTCATACAATCATATGTAGCACCTGTTGGCTTTAAATAGAACTGACCAGATGGAATACCGAGATGCCTACATAATGCTGGCACCAACAGTGACATGACTGGCGCATTCTAAGCAATGCGATCAAGCCTCAACTTCAATATTATTGCCAAGTATTCTGAAGTTGAATACAGCAGTCATTTATTTAACAAAGCCCCATTCATTGGAAATCTTGTGGATTTGTATCCAGAAGGCACGCGGTTTGTACAAGTATAATGTGTATTGTGCATGAAACAAAAAGGAAGGTATTTGGCGTGATTAGCAAATAATGGAAATCCCTTATTTATCTTGATAGTTTGAAGAAAACTGTTCAATCACAGTCCCAGTGGAGAACACTCAACCTCTGTAGCATCAATAACACCAGGTCTATTTTTAATTTAGAACGTTCACTTGATACACTTGGAAAAATTGTATTTTACAAACTGCTAGCTTGCTTCACTTTAACTATAGCACACATGCACGCTAATGCACGCTATAGTTAAAGGGAAACTGGAAGTGGTCGCGACCTGTCAGTGCAACCGGCAGTGGATCACGAGCAAGGTAAATTTACTCACCTTCGTTCCTGGCTCCTGTAAAATTGATTGCAGAATGGAAGGTAAGGCACAGCTTCCTTTACCTCTCATTCTTCAATCAATGCATTATAGAAATATTCCTTTAAAGGTAGGAGTCTGCTTTTTTAAATAAAGGCCACTTGTATGGAGACCACAACTCCCCTTTGTGTACCGGCAAAACAATAATATCCGATGCAGACAAACATTTGCTGTCGACATTGGAAACGGTTGATTCTGACCTAAAATTCTTTTGACATGGTTGAGTCCCCTTTTCTGTAGTATAGAGAATTAGCCCTAAACAATCTTCTCTATTCTTTAGTATTGAGAGACAGATGGGGTCTAGACATGGGATCTGGACACAAAACTCCTCGGTTCCAAAATCCAAATGATCAATCCAAATCCGGATGGATCGTCCAGATTTCGGGACTTCGGAGAGCGTTTTCAATCATTTTGAACATACTGAGCTATTTTCGATATTTTTCTAAAACAACATCAAACATTCCTAAATAGAAGATACGATCGGAAACTCGAAAAAATGGTCTCTGATCAGATTTTTGAGAATTTTCGGACATTCAAGGCTATTTTCGAAAATTATAGAAAATAGCTCTGTAAATTCGAAAATTATCGAAAATTCGTTCCAGTTTCGGATTTTTGAATCTTTGGGATTCTCACGAGATCTGGGAATCCGAAAACGGAATGAAACTAGTGAGTTTCGGACATCTCTAGTGGGGTCTGTGTGTACTCACAGGTTACAGATTCTGTCTGTCATCTGTTAAAGAATGGAACAGTGTGTCACCAGCTTTAACCAAGAGAGAGTTACGAAAATTAGGGCAGTATTTATAAATAGTTACAATTACAACAGCGGCTGTACATTTAAAACTGCTGTAGTACAATACCGCAATACCGCACGTTATCGGTATTTTACGCTACTTCATAAATGTACAGCCGCAGTTATAAAAAATTCTGATCGTTAAAGTTGCAGTATCATGAATTAGCGATACTGCGCTTTTATAAATACTGCCATAGTTGGCTGTACATACCCGCAAGAAGGCAGGAGGCGGCAAGTGAACCTAGCGTGGGAGCGTTGGCTTAAGGTTTAAACGCAACTAAGCTTTTGGTGGGTAAGGAGGCTAAAAACACTGACTTATTTTTTGGTTGGACTTGCCCTTTAAAACACCAAACAAAGAGCAGGGGAAGTAGCCAATCAGAAAACAGTGCAAATACCCAATAATCTTGTGATATAATCATGCGTGTCTTCACAGAGCGTGGGAAACAAGTTCCTGCATATGTGTTGCTGCCCATGACCAGAATCAAAAGTTAGTGTTCAGGTCAGGGGAAAGAAGAAAGGAATACAGACTTACCTTTCCTTTCTCTCAGTGCTGCTGGAGGTGCAGGAAATCCTCAAAGGCTCACAAAGCACGTGTGTGTATGTATAGCATGTATGTGTGTGCAGAAGTATGTATTTGATTTGATTTGATTTTTAGTTTGTGTGCTCATGTGATTATGTGTGTGTTCTGTAATAAATTCTGTTAAAGGAATAGTTCACTGCAATAGTGAACTATTACTTACTACATTGGTTGAAGACTGGGAGGTTAAGGAGCAATTAGTATTATTATTGCAGATTTATATAGTGCCAACATCTTCTGTAGCGCTTTACAATTACATGTATACATATATCAGGCCCTGCGCCGAAGAGCTTACAATCTAATCACTTTATTTGCATATACAACCTATCAGTATGTCTTTGTGATTATGGGGGAAACTGGAGTGCACCCACTCAAGCACAGGGAGAACATAAAAACTCCTTGTGTCCAACGGTGAAATCAAACTCAGGACTAGAGATGTTCAAAACTGTTGAGTTTCGGTAGAAATTTTCGCAAAGTTTGAAAATTCGAGGTTAGTTTTTCAAAAAGTCTATTTTCGATTTACGTAAATCGGCTACTTTTGATTCTTGATAATCATCTACTTTCAGTTTTCGATATTCAAAAAATCTGGTTTCCGTGAAATTCGGGAGTTCAGAAAGTTTCGTCGGGACATCGAAACCCTCAGATTCGATTCGAAACTGGGTTCTATTCGAACCCACATTACATCTCTACTCAGGACCTGATGCTGCAAAGCATCAGTGCTAACCACTGAGCCAACATGCTATGCCTTACCTCCCATTCTTCAATCAATTGTTGGAGAGCCAGGAACGAAGATGCCGAAAGGTTACCTTTTGCGTGATCCAGAGTGACCCCTCTGAAATTCCCGACTGCTTCCTGCTTCTGGCATAGCTCCTTAACCTCCCTGTCCTCAATCAATGTAGTAAAGGAATAGTTCACTGCAATAGTATGTTTTTACATGTAATATGTGTGTGTTTAAAGAGGCAACAGAGCAGCCCAGGACTAACAGGGAGATTCAATAAAAGTTCTTATCTTTTAAAATGGTACTAATTTTGCCCCAACCAATCAGATCTTATTTAACATGTAAAAGCTAATATGTGATTGGTTGGGGCAAAATTAGCCCCATTTTAAACGATAAGCAGGGACATTCAATAAAAGGTCTTATCGTTTTGAAATGGTGCTAATTTTGCCCCAACCAATCAGATCTTATTTAACATTTGAAAGCTAACATCTGATTGGTTGGGGCAAAATTAGCACCATTTCAAACAATAAGAAAAACCCTGAAGAACTTTTATTGAATAACCCTGCAAGTTGTGGATTCCAATATTCCTAGTTGACTGTAATAGTATTATGGATTTTGCTGTACCAGTAACATGAAATTCCCAGTTTACTGTACTAGCCTTATGGATTTTGCAGTACTAGTAACCTTAAATTCCCAGTTTACTGTACTAGTATTATGGATTTTGCAGTAACAGTAACATGAAATTCCCAGTTTGCTGTTCTAGTATTATGGATTTTGCTGTACCAGTAACATGAAATTCCCAGTTTTTAATTTATATCTAATACTAGCAGTTGTACCCGCCTGGCTTTTACGTGCAGAGGCGTTGTTGTGGGTGTCTGGCTGAGTGAAGAGACAGGCAGAAAAGAAGTGCACATTTGGTAAGGTAGGTCAGGATGTTAAAAGTTATGAGTTGGGACCGGTGACATTGCTTGAGTGACGTATAGAGTATATGTTTAAAGTAAAGTATATGTTATTGCAATAACCTTATATACAACGTTTATCAGTTTTTCACTTGGAGCGTAAATAACAAATGTTGTGGTGAACCTACGTGAACATGTAAATGGAATTTGCCGTGGGAAACAAGTTGATGGCAACTGAATATCGCAGCCACTTGAGTGACTGACAGGGCGTCCGTGTCATCGGATCATGTGAGTTGGCGGGCTCTTTTGTGTTGTTAAGTCGGCTTCTTCTTTACGCTGTCTGAGCGCTTGTTGTTTTAATAAGTGTGCTCAATTTTTTGCACAGTTGTTAAGCAGTTAGTCACCTTGTTTGACACTTTAACACTTTATCTTGCTCAAGGATTCACGTGATATGGACTATATATCCCAACCAATAAAGTCATTTCTGGTCCAAATTGAATAGTGCCATGATGCCTTTGTTCTTTTAGTTGTAACGGTCGTGTGAAGTGGTGACATATGGGCAGTGTATGTGTCTGGTTCGTAAGTTCAAGTAAGTCAGGTAAATTCCTGTGTACATACCCCCAAACCGTCCTGGTTTGAATAGGTGGATGAGGCATGTCTGCGATGATGCGGTGGATGGGGGCAGGGCATTCTAGGGTGTGGACGTATAGACTATCATATATAATTATATATATTTGGATATAAATGTTAAATTATATCACCGAATAGAACATAGCTCCAGGGTTTATATTGTATATAAATGTCATTCATATCAAACAATAGTAACATAGTCTTTCCAAGGTTTGTATATTTGTATATAAATGTCATTCATATCACCAATGTAATAGTCTTCCAGGGTTTATATTTGTATATAAATGTCGTTCAATAACCAATAGTAACACCAGTCTTTCCAGGGGTTATATTGTATTAAATGTCTTTCATATCACAAATAGTAACATAGTCTTTCCAGGGTTTACTTGTATATAAATGTCATTCATATTCACCAATAGTACATAGTCTTCCAGGGTTTATATTTGTATATAAATGTTCATTTCAATCACCAATAGTAACATGTCTGTCATGGGTTTATATTTGTATAGAAATGTCGTTCAGATCCACCAATCGTAACCATTTACTGGGCGATGCACCGAGCGAGTCTTTCCAGGGTTTTATATTGTACTAGCAACTACCCGCGCTTCGCAGCGGAGAGTGGAGATGTATTGAAATAAGTTTTTAGTAAGAAAGCAATAATGTATCAGATGGCGGTAATCACTCGGCACTTGAATATATTAAAGAAAGACAATTCAATAAGCTTTGCGATAAATGCAACAATCATTACACTTTAATTTAATATTATATTTTTTATTCAACTACGAAAATTTGGTTGAAAATAAACACCACCAACCCCTCCCACATCCGCCCCAATACCATACTTATTCCTCTCTGGCCACCTTCCAAACCCTTCCCGTACACCTCAGGTGGGGGGGCAAGTCCCCGCACACACCCTTAAATTTGGTAAAAGTAAAAAAATCGGTCCAGCCGTTATGGGCAGGAGTTCAAATTCTATCCCCTCCCATTTCACCCCCCACCCTAAAAAAAAAATTATTTTGTATCAACTACGAATTTTTTTATTCAACTACGAAATTGGTGAAAATAACGCCCACCACCCTCCCAATCCGCCCCACAAATACCCCCAATATGTAATCTCTGTCCACCCTCAAACCATCCCCTTACACCTCAGCCAGTCCCCGCAACACCCTGGAAATTTGGTAAAAATCGGTTCCAGACGTTAGTGTGCAGGAGTTCAAAATTCTATTCCCCCCAATTCACCCCCCCTAAAAAATATTTCATTAACCTTTTTACTGGTAAAGGAGTTATGCATACAAAAATTTGGTTGAAATCGGAACCAACCATATAGATTTGTAAGCTTGTAAGCTAGGTAACAATAGTTGTGCAATGTAGATACTCACCGTTACAGGTGGAATTGTCGAAATGAAAACCTGCTTAACTTTGTAAGTACGGTGCAATGAATGAGCCTGCCAATGTAAGCGTCTGTCTCCACGGGCAAGGATGGAGAAAGACTTAGTGATGAGGAGTGAGTGAGTGAGGGCTTTGCCTTTGATTTCAAAAACGAAACCTGCTTAACTTTGGTAAGAAGGTTGCAACTGCAATGAATGAGCCTGCCAATTTAAGCCGTCTGCCTCCCCGGCAAGGTGAAGAAATTAGTGATGAGTGTGTGTTGAGTGAGTGAGTGAGGGCTTTGCCTTTTAATTTTCGAACGAAACTACTTAACTTTGTAAGTAAGGTGCAATGAATGAGCTGCCACATTAAGCCGTCTGTGCATTGGTGCCTACAATAGCAAGTTGGAGAAGTAGTGATGAGTGAGTGAG
Source organism: Hymenochirus boettgeri (assembly GCA_019447015.1). NCBI lineage: Eukaryota > Metazoa > Chordata > Amphibia > Anura > Pipidae > Hymenochirus > Hymenochirus boettgeri. The sequence continues at coordinate 37,569,544 of CM033470.1, read as the reverse complement.
TGAGTGAGGGCGTGCCTTTATTTTCGAAACGAAACCTATAACTTTTGTAAGTAGGTGCATGAATGAGCTGCAAATTTAAGCCTCTGCCTCACGGCAAGTTGGAGAATATAGAGTGAGGTGAGTGAGTGAGGGCTTGCCTTTTATTAGTATAGATATAATGTGGTCACATCACCAATGTAGTAACATAGGGTTTTCCAGGGTTATATTTGTATATAAATGGATCATATCACCAATAGTAACATGGTCTTTCCAGGGTTTATGATCTGTATATAAATGTCTGTTCATATCACCCAATAGTAAAATAGGGGCCAATATTATAAAAAGAGCGAAAAGTAAGCGAAATGTTTTCGCATTCGCTTTCTCATGGGTTTTTTCGCCAAAAAGACAGTTAACGCTATTTATAAAGGTTAGGTTAATGAAGGCGAAACAGTTTCCGCAAGCTATCGCTAAACCCTTTTCGCCTTACTTCGCAATGGTAATTTTAAGCGAAAAGGGACGAAAACAAAAAAAACAAGAGGATAACGCGATTATAAAAGAGCGAAAGGTGGTTTTGCGTTAAAAAGAGCGAAAGCTTAGCGCGACCTGAAGGTGGTGGAAAGTAATTGTTTGATGCGAAAAGGCATTCTAATGGGTAATATGCCTTGAAAAAGCGATACGCGCATTAGAAGGGCGATCGCGCATTAGAATGAAAATATGCCTTGGAAAAGCGGACATAGAAAAGGCGAAAGAACATTAAGAAAGGCTTGAAACGCGCACTAGAAAGGAGAACAGCGCATAGAAAGGCGATACGCACATTAGAAAGGCGAACGCACATTAGAAAGGCGAACGCAATTAGAAAGGCGACGCGCATTATAATGGAATATGCCTGGAAAAGCTGATCGCGCATTAGAAAGGCGAATGTTTGAGTGCAAAAGAAAAAACATTGTATTCCAATTGAGAAATTCTAGAAGATGACTAAATAAGACTGGATGGACTTCTTGGGTAAATGTGAGGTGGCCATTTGAACTTGACACAATCTAGTGGGCTTTTCTGGTTTTGAATGGTTTTCGCAATGCAGTGTTCTTAGAGTGTTAAGTTTTCGCTGCAATGACTTTTCGCTCGGATTGTATGCGCCTGTTGCCATTTTTCAGCCGAGAATGTGTTTTTTTTCGCTTTGTATAAATAAGGCGGAAACGAGAGCCCCAAAATGGCGCGATTCGCTGCGAGTGCTGCGCTAATTATTGGCGAAAAGACAACCTTTATAAATATGGCCCCATGTCTCCAGGTTTATATTTGGATATAAATGTGATTCATATCACCCAATAGTGAGTAACATAGGTATTTCCAGGGTTATATTTGTATATAAATGTTCATTTATATCACCAATGTACAAGTCTTTCAGGGTTTATATTTGTATTATTAAATGTAGTTCATATCAACAATAGGAACACAGTCTTTCAGGGTTGATATTTGTAATAAAGTCTTTCATATCCACCAATAGTAACATAGTCTTTCCAGGGTTTATATTTATATAGTAAATGTCATCATATCACCATAGAACATAGTCTTTCCAGGGTTTATATTTGTAATAAATGCTGATTCATATCACCAATAGACCATAGTCTTTCCAGGGTTTATAATTTGTATATAAATTGTCATTCTATAGTATCACCAATAGTAAAACATAGTCTTTTCCAGGTGGTTTATATTTAGTATTAAATGTCGTTCATATCCACCAATAGTGACATCAGTCTTTCAGGGTTTTATATTTGTATAAAAATGCTTTCATATCACCAATAGTACATAGTCTTCCAGGGTTTTTATTGTATAAGAAATGTCATTCATATCACCAATCGATACATAGTCTTTTCCAGGTTTAATATTTGTATGATAAACTGCATTCATATCACTCAATAGTAACTAGTCTCTTCGCAGGGTATAGTTTGTATATAAATGTCGTTTCATATCACCATAGAACATAGTCTCCAGGGTTTATATTTGATAATAAACATGTCGATTCATATCACCAATATAACACTAGTTCTTTCCAGGGTTTAATATTTGTATATGAAATGCATCATATCACCAAAGTAACATAGTCTTTCCAGGGTTTAATTTATATAAATGTCATGCTATACCAATATCAAGTCTTCCGGTTATTTAATAAGTATATCACACTCTAGTCTTTCCAGGTTTATATTTGTATATAATGTGATGTCATATCACCAATAGTAAACTAGTCTTTCCAGGGTTTATAGTATTGCAACTGTCATTCTATATCACCACTAGTAACGAAGTCTTTCCAGGGTTTTAATTTGTATATAAAGGTCAGTCATATCACCCAATTAACTCAGTCTTTCCAGGGTTTATCTTTAGTATAAAATGTCATCATATCACCAATAGTAAAACTAGTTTCTTCCAGGGTTTTATATTTGTATATAAATTGATCATATCACCCAATAGTAAACATAGTCGTTTCCAGGGTTTATATTTGTATATAAATGTCATTATATCACCAATAGTAACTATGCTTTCCAGTTATCGGGTTGTATATTTGTCTAAATCTGCATAATGTAAAATCTTTCGGGTTATTGTAAGGTTTCATATCACCAATATAACATAGTCTTTCAGGTTATATTTGATATAGGAATGTCATGTCATATGCACCAATAGTAACATATTCTTTCCAGGGTTTATATTTGTATAACAATGTGCATTCATATCCCAATAGTAACATAGTCTTTCCAGGGGGTTATATTTATATAAAAATGTCATTCAATATCACCAATAGTAACATAGTCTTCCAGGGTTTATATTTGTATAGAAAGTTATTCATATCACCAATAGTAACAATAGTCTTTCCAGGGTTATATTTAATAGAAATGGCAATTTCATATCACCAATAGTAACATTAGTCTTTTCCAGGTTTTGGTTTTATTAGTGTATATAAATGTGATCATATCACAATAGTAACATGAGTCTTTCCACGGGTATATATTATATTTATTAGAAAATGTCATTCATATCACCAATAGTAACATAGTCTTTCCAGGGTTTATGATTTGTATAAGAAAATGTCATTCATATCACAAATAGTAACCATTAGTTTTACAGGGTTTATATTTGTATATAATGTGATTCATATCACCAATAGTAACATAGTTGTTAAGGGTTTATATTTGGATATAAAATGTCGTTCATATCACAATAGTTACATACTGGGCGATGCCCGAGCGGCGCGCGAACAGCGCTACTGCACTGTTTTATTCCGGCACTTACAAGCCAGCTATTAGCTGGCGTTGAAAGTGCCGCAATAAAATGCCGATTTTGGCATTAACATCACTTGCGTGGCTGCGCTGTTAACTTTCGCGTAGCCACGAGGCGCCGGCAAGAAGGGAGTAAAGTCACGCTAACCGATGCTAACATCGGTTGTAGCGCAACTTCAACTCCAAATCAGGAGTGATGCCGTTGGTGCATCGCCCTTATAGTCTTTCCAGGTTTATATTGTAACCTTCCAGGAGCAAATTGTGTAATGTGTTACAGACCTTAAGGGAATGTTTCATTACCTCTGTTGTTCGTGTGTGAAGCTCTTGAGTTGTGGAGCCGTAATTACGCTGTGTGGTGTCACTGAAGTGGAGCTCTCTGAGTTGTGTCTGAGTTACTGATTTGGGAATCACCATGAAAAGTGACGTGCAGGCTTTTTATTGGTCAAACTGGACTTCATGGGTGCGCCGTTTGTGGATGCATTCTGGGCGTGGCTGTGAGGTGAGCACATACATACTACATACATACATATATACATAAATACATAAATACATATATACATAATACATAATATAATAAAACATGATTTCTGCTTTATATAGTAGATTTACCACAATAATTTAAAACTTTACTTCTATTAAAATAACCAACTGCTTTGTTTCTTCTGCCAATAGAATAACATTAGAGATAGCCCTAAACCCAGTTCCAAAGCGGATTTTAAGGATCTGTCGGAACTTGGACCATGTGGATTTCTGTCTTTTTCAGATTTTTCTGAACAAGGGAACTTTTTTGAAATTGCGATTTTTGGAAATTCTAAATTTCGAAATAAGAAAAAATTTAAACAAGACTATGTGGAATGCCAAAACATGAAGCGCATCACGTTTCCGGTACTGGGACGGTGTTTTATAAAGATTTTGGACATTGAAACGTGTCCGCAGACCATTTCCCCGGACCCTGAGCCCCTTACAGTATAAGTTTCCATTGCTATTTATACTGTAATTGTAGGCGGAACTTTGGAGGTTTCACTCCATGACTCAATGGTCGGCTTGCAGATTTTCAAATGTTTGTATTTTTTCGAAAATCCACGAATCTGCAAGTGGAAACAGATATTCAGTGAGTTAACCATCTCTATTCAATGTTCAACTATTAAAATATGTATCTAAGTATCTATTTGCACTTTTGTTTATCATTTTAAACTATGCTTCTACGTAAATGAATTGTCAGAGACTACAAACTTGTAATGTTACCTTATTCGTATGTTGTGTTTGTGTATTCTTTTTCATTTTCCCCTTAGCTTATCATCTGGATAACTGCTTTGATCAGACAGTGTAGCAGCCATAAATGAACGTCTGCTATTATTAACCAGATGGGCTGAAATGAATCTTTATGTGGATTATAAATTTAAGACCATTTCAGCTCCCAGGTGCTGTAAAAACATCAGTGTTACCAGTATCTATACATTGATGCCTGTTGTATGAAAACACTATTGTTTATCCTGTTGAATCACATTGTGGCATTTTGCTGCTAAAGTAAAGACTTTCTTCCGGGGCGAAGGAAATCTAACTAAAGCATGCCAATCCTTCATACAATCATATGTAGCACCGTTGGCTTTAAATGAAACTGACCAGATGGATACCGAGATGCAATAATGCTGGCACCAACAGTGACATGACTGGCGCATTCTAAGCAATGCGATAAGCCTCAACTTCCTATTATTGCCAAGTATTCTGAAGTTGAATACAGCAGTCATTTATTTAACAAAGCCCCATTCATTGGAAATCTTGTGGATTTGTATCCAGAAGGCACGGTGTGTACAGAATAATGTGTATTGTGCAGAAACAAAAAGGAAGGTATTGGCGTGATTAGCAAATAATGGAAATCCCTTATTTATTGATAGTTTGAAGAAAAAAAATGTTTCAATCACAGTCCCAGTGGAACACTCAAACCTCTGTAGTATCAATAACACCAGGTCTATTTTTAATTTAGAACGTTCACTGATACACTTGGAAAAATTGTTATTTACAAACTGCTAGCGGCTTCACTTTAACTATAGCACACATGCACGCTAATGCACGCTATAGTTAATGGGAAACTGGAAGTGGTCGCGCGCTGTCAGTGCAACCCGGCAGTGGATCACGAGCAAGGTAAATTTACTCACCTTCGTTCGGTCCTGTAAAATTGATTGCGAATGGAAGGTAAGGCACAGCTTCCTTTACCTCTCATTCTCAATCAATGCATTATAGAAATATTCCTTTAAAGGTAGGAGTCTGCTTTTTTAATAAAGGCCACTTGTATGGAGACCACAACTCCCTTTGTGTACCGGCAAAACAATAATATCCGATGCAGACAAAACATTTGCTGTCGACATTGGAAACGGTTGATTCTGACCTAAAAAATTTTTGACATGTGAGTCCCCTTTTCTGTAGTATAGAGAATTAGCCCTAAACAATTCTCTATTCTTTAGTATAGAAGACAGATGGGTCTAGACATGGGATCTGGAACAAAACTCCTCGGTTCCAAAATCCAAATGATCAATCCAAACCGGATGGATCGTCCAGATTTCGGGACTTACGGAGAGCGTTTTCAACATCATTTGAACATACTGAGCTATTTTCGATATTTTTCTAAACAACATCAAACATCCTAAATAGAAGATACGATCGGAAACTCGAAAAAATGGTCTCTGATCAGATTTTTGAGAATTTTCGGACATTCAAGGCTATTTCGAAAATTATAGAAAATAGCTCTGTAAAATCGAAAATTATCGAAAATTCGTTCCAGTTTCGGATTTTGAATCTTTGGGATTCTCACGAGATCTGGGAATCCGAAAACGGAATGAAAACTAGTGAGTTTCGGACATCTCTAGTGGGGTCTGTGTGTACTCACAGGTTACAGCTTCTGTCTGTCATCGTTTAAAGAATGGAACAGGTGTGTCACCAGGCTTAACCAAGAGTAGTTACGAAAATTAGGGCAGTATTTATAAAGTTAACAATTACAACAGCGGCTGTACATTTAAAACTGCTGTAGTACAAATACCGCAATACCGCACGTTATCGGTATTTTACGCTACTTCATAAATGTACAGCCGCGTTATAAAAAATTCTGATCGTTAAAGTTGCAGTATCATGAATTAGCGATACTGCGCTTTTATAAATACTGCCATAGTTGGCTGTACATACCCGCAAGAAGGCAGGAGGCGCAAGTGAACCTAGCGTGGGAGCGTTGGCTTAAGGTTTAAACAGCAACTAGCTTTTGGTGGGTAAGGAGGCTAAAAACACTGACTTATTTTTGGTTGGACTTGCCCTTTAAAACACCAAACAAAGAGCAGGGAGTAAGTAGCCAATCAGAAAACAGTGCAAATACCCAATAATCTTGTGATTAATCATGCGTGTCTTCAAAGAGCGTGGGAAACAAGTTCCTGCATATGTGGTGCTGCCCATGACCAGAATCAAAAGTTAGTGTTCAGGTCAGGGGAAAGAAGAAAGGAATACAGACTACCTTTCCTTTCTCTCAGTGCTGCTGGAGGTGCAGGAAATCCTCAAAGCTCACAAAGCACGTGTGTGTATGTATAGCATGTATGTGTGTGCAGAAGTATGTATTTGATTTGATTTGATTTTTAGTTTGTGTGCTCTGTGATATGTGTGTTTCTGTATAAATTCTGTTAAAGGAATAGTTCACTGCAATAGTGAACTATTACTTACTACATTGGTTGAAGACTGGGAGGTTAAGGAAGCAATTAGTATTATTATTGCAGATTATATAGTGCCAACATCTTCTGTGCGCTTTACAATTACATGTATACATATATCAGGCCCTGCGCCGAAGAGCTTACAATCTAATCACTTTATTTGCATATACAACCTATCAGTATGTCTTTGTGATTATGGGGGAAACTGGAGTGCACCCACTCAAGCACAGGGAGAACATAAAAAAACTCCTTGTGTCCAACGGTGAAATAACTCAGGACTAGAGATGTTCAAAACTGTGTTGAGTTCGGTAGAATTTTCGCAAGTTTGAAAATTCGAGGTTAGTTTTTCAAAAAGTCTATTTTCGATTTACGTAAATGGCTACTTTTGATTCTTGATAATTCTACTTTCAGTTTTCGATATTCAAAAAAATCTGGTTTCCGTGAAATTCGGAGTTCAAAAGTTTCGTCGGGACATCGAAACCCTCAGATTCGATTCGAAACTGGGTTCTATTCGAACCCACATTACATCTCTACTCAGGACCTGATGCTGCAAAGCATCAGTGCTAACCACTGAGCCAACATGCTATGCCTTACCTCCCATTCTTCAATCAATTGTTGGAGAGCCAGGAACGAGATGCCGAAAGGTTACCTTTGCGTGATCCAGAGTGACCCCTCTGAAATTCCGACTGCTTCCTGCTTCTGGCATAGCTCCTTAACCTCCCTGTCCTCAATCAATGTAGTTAAAGAATAGTTCACTGCAATAGTATGTTTTTAACATGTAATATGTGTGTTGTTAAAGAGGCAGCAGAGCAGCCCAGGACTAACAGGGAGATTCAATAAAAGTTCTTATCTTTTAAAATGGTACTAATTTTGCCCCAACCAATCAGATCTATTTAACATGTAAAAGAATATGTGATTGGTTGGGGCAAATTAGCCCCATTTTAAACGATAAGCAGGGACATTCAATAAAAGTCTTATCGTTTTGAAATGGTGCTATTTTGCCCCAACCAATCAGATCTTATTTAACATTTGAAAGCTAACATCTGATTGGTTGGGGCAAAATTAGCACCATTTCAAACAATAAGAAAAACCCTGAAGAACTTTATTGAATAACCCTGCAAGTTGTGGATTCCAATATTCCTAGTTGACTGTAATAGTATTATGGATTTTGCTGTACCAGTAACATGAAATTCCCAGTTTACTGTACTAGCTTATGGATTTTGCAGTACTAGGAACCTTAAATTCCCAGTTTACTGTACTAGTAATGGATTTTGCAGTAACAGTAACATGAAATTCCCAGTTTGCTGTTCTAGTATTATGGATTTTGCTGTACCAGTTAACATGAAATTCCCAGTTTGCTGTACTAGTATTATGGATTTTGCTGTACCAACATGAAATTCCCAGTTTGCTGTACTAGTATTATGGATTTTGCTGTACCAGTAACATGAAATTCCCAGTTTGCTGTACTAGTATTATGGATTTTGCTGTACAGTACATAAAATTCCAAGTTTAATGTACCAGTATTAGGATTTGCTGTACTAGTAACATGAATTCCCAGTTTGCTGTACCAGACATTAAAGGGACACTAAACTAATGAAATCATGTTCATTGCATCGTATGTATTATTCACAGGGAGGTGAAATCACTCATTCCACTTCCCAGTAAAAAAATAAAATGCTCAGGTTACACAGATAAACTTACTACCGGCACTCCACTTGCAGCTTCTTACCAACAGATGGCCTGCTTCTGATTGCGTTTTATCTTTTGAGCATGCATGCCTACACTAAAGTCAGGGTCACAATCAGGACAGCCGCTCAGCTGGTGAGGGGCTGCGAGTGGAGCGCAAGTAGGTAAGTTAACTGTGTAACTCCGGAGTAACTATTTCTAGAGATGGACAAGAACTCGACTAGAAATTGAACTCTATTCGAATTCGAACAAATTCAGACTTCTTGAACTATCCGGGCCCGGATTTTGATATTTTTGGACTTTCGATAAATATCGAATGTTTGACCGTTTGAATGTGCGAGTTAATGTCTATTATACGTATACGAGAGCATGGAATCCGCAAGTAAAATGTCCATGGTATCTAGGCGCGAACGCGAGCATCGATCCGTGAGTAAAGTGTCCATTAAAACCTCTAAACGAGCATCGAACCTGCAAGTAAAGGGTCCATTAAAACCTATACGCGAGCATCGAATCCGAGAGTAAAATGTCCATGGTATCTAGGCGCGAACATCGAATCTAGCGTAAAGTGTCCATTAAAGCCTATACGCGAGCACGAATCCGCAAGTAAAATGTACATGGTACACTAGGCGCGAACGAGCTCGAAAATAGGGCGAGTGAGAGTAAAATTGATTTCGATTTTGTCCCGGATACTCGACATGTTCCCCAGACCATTTCCAAGGTCCCACAGCCATTTAAGTTACCATTCATATTTTAATTGTATTTCATTAGAACTTTTCAAATATTTGACTCTCATTGACATTAATGGGTCCGTTTTGAACTTTCGAACTTTCCATATAGTTGAATGTTCGAAAACGGACCGAACTTTCAAAAGTTTGGCCATCTATAATTATTTCTATTATTCACAGGAAGGTGGGAATTGTTGTCTCTTTAAAATTCCCAGTTTGCTGTACCATAACTTTAAATATTAGGAAATATTCTAAAATTATTTTAAACTATTGGCGACAAGTTTATGATAAAATAAATATTTTGGCCTGGTACACTTCCTTTGGAGGAAGGGCTCTAGCGTATAAAGCCAGCTTGGCTCCCTGGTACACTTCCTTTGGAGGAAGGGCTCTAGAGTATAAAGCCAGCCTGGCTCCCTGGTACACTTCCTTTGGCTCCCTGGTACACTTCCTTTGGAGGAAGGGCTCTAGGTATAAAGCAGCTGGCTCCCTGGTACACTTCCTTTGGAGGAGGGCTCTAGTAGTATAATGCCAGCCTGGCTCCCTGGTACTTCCTTTGGAGGAAGGGCTCTAGTGTATAAAGCCAGTCTGGCTCCCTGGTATACTTCCTTTGGTGGAAGGGCTCTAGTGTATAAAGCCAGCCTGGCTCCCTGGTACACTTCCTTTGGAGGAAGGGCTCTAGTGTATAAAGCCAGCCTGGCTCCCTGGTATACTTCTTTTGGAGGAAGGGCTCTAGTGTATAAAGCCAGCCTGGCTCTCTGGTATACTTCCTTTGGAGGAAGGGCTCTAGTGTATAAAGCCAGCCTGGCTCCCTGGTACACTTCCTTTGGAGGAAGGGCTCTAGCGTATAAAGCCAGTCTGGCTCCCTGGTACACTTCTTTCTCTTTATTCTCTAATGGGGGTGCTTTCGTAGCTAGTTTGTTTGTGAGTTGGGGGGCCACATCCAAAATATTGTTATGGGGCCCAATGATTTCTAGCTACGCCCCTGCTTATAATAAAAACAACTTTTAAAAGACATTGCCGTATTTAATAAAAAGCTATGGCAAGTTGCACACTGTATCTCAGCCCTAATCAATGTATACTCTTAAGACCTGAATTACATCTTCTACAAACACAATAGATGTACAGTAAGTGTGATAAACCCACATTAACAAAATGAATGCAGAAAAAAACACATACATGGACATATTAAGCCTTAAACAGGTCAGAAACTTTCATAATCTATTTCTGCTGACCAGCAAAGATTAAATGATATTAACAAACAATAAAACTGATGCTTCATCTAAATTAAAGCAAATCCAATTGGTTCTACACACCACAAGTATCTCTCAATATCATAACCATGTTCAAAAATATCTACTTTTTCCTTTTCCTTTGAAAGAAGTAAAGAAAAATCCTCTTCTAAAGACAGATTCTTCCTTTCATGAAAACTTGGACCTAAATCTTTTATGCGACTGCTTCCCTGAAGGGTAAATAATTTCTAGTATATTGCAAAGTGAAATAAATGTGAATTTTCCCCAAAACCTATTATTGGCCGTTATCTACTTTCTGACACAGATAACTGTTAGTTTTGAGTTTGGTGCAAAAGTAAAATCAAACTTTACGCTCATATCTAACATAGGAAAAATAATAATAATACTTGGCTAAATTAAACTGTACTTGCAAGTGTCGACAGTCAAAAACAAACTGAATGAATTAGTGTACAGCCATATGTTGAGCAGTTAAAATGGATACAGTTAAGTGCAGGAAGGAAGGAGAGTCTACTTAATGGAGAGTGTGAATTTATTTTATTGTAATAGTAAAAGTATTGCAGAAGTTTGGGCTACATTTCTTTGCCTGATCATTAATGTAAAATCAGCTGATGAAAAATAATTTATTATTTTCCTATGTTAAATAAGTAGAATCTTGTTTTCATCAGTAAAGCCCCCCATACACGAGAACATATTGAGCGATTCAGTCAAAATGCTCAGATAATCGATAATTATTTACAGTTTTTCACTTGACCACTCAAGTGGTTTATCAGAGAAATGAAGATCGTGCCAGGTGGAAAAAGAGTCCTTCTTCTCTGCAGATTTCCCCTTGAAATTGTTGGCTCAATTTCCAAATGTTGCACTCGATTGGAAAACCGATCGGAAGAACATCTGCCAGTGTACGGCTAGCTTTAAGCAAGTAATTAATCAAACTTGATCCTGGATTTAAAGGCAATTCTCAATATTTGAATTGGCTTTGATGGACAAACTGGTAGATATTCAATGGACATTAAGGACACAAAAAAAAAATCTGTGCAGTTCCATGTTGACCCCACCCACTTCTAAATTCACCCCTGCATTAATTTATTAATTTTGTATTGTATATTTATTCACGTAAAAAATTATCACTTAAATAAAAACTCAAAATAATAACAACTATATTATTATTATTATTATTAACAACAATATGTTTATTATTATTAATAATAATAATAATAATAATAATAGTTTCAATTTGCAAAAGCATCTTTTGACTTTACAAGCCCTCTAGTGGTTTCCAATTTATACAAATGCCGACTGGAGATGTTGAACACAGAGAGTTCCGTTCAGATTTCGGATAGTTACATTTTGGAAAACACAGTAATTAGGATTAATTACCAGCAATCTTAATTCTGTTTTGTCCCCTTCTCTGACCTTCCTATCCTTTGTTTTTTAACTCTGGGAGTTTTACTTTTTAAAGAGGGCGAGGCACACCAGTTTCACTTTCACTATAACACAAAATCACTGGGTGAATGCTATTGGCTGTAGGGGGGGCACAGATCATCTCCACTGCACATGCTCCACACTCTCTCTGTGCCTCAGTTTTGGGAGGGGGTGGATACATAGGAGGAGACATGCATACTAACTAGGAGGGAGCTGATCAGGATATGAGGAGATCTAGTGACAGGGAGTACTGAGCAAAAAGGGATCAATTCCTGACATAAAGGCAGTCTAGTGTCCCTTTAATACAAACTTCCTTTACACTTGAAAGTAGCCTCATATATTCAGTGACCCTTTAAAATAACCATGTTAAGAAAAGAGAAGCTTTATTTATGGTCTTGACCTGTCAGTGTCCCCTGTAGATGGCACCCTGTGCGGCCTTTCTGGTCACACACTCCTGGCAGAAGCACTTCAGATAAAACAGAGTTAAAGAAGCAGATAAGTAAATCTCTTTCTTAGACGATGCCGGGACTGATATTTAATAAGATTTCCATTTCACTACTTAACTCTGAGACCTGATACATCCCTCATTTCTAGTCAATACAGAGATCCCCTTCCTTAATATTGAGCACATTACAGGAAACCTATCAGACTTCACTTTAAATCTTTATTAGACTAACCGTAAATAAGCAAATCAGTACTCGATCATTCTGCTTACATAATGATAATAACATTATAATATATATGTGTATATACGGGAGATGGATTTTGCAAAGGATGAACATGCCCCCCGTATACACAAACATTGAACAGTCAGCAGCTGAGAGGAACAAGAGGAACTGCAGGACATAGAGACGCATTTAACAAAACTGAGTTATAGTTATTTTAGGATTCAAATGTAAAATAGCGATTGTTACAAGGATGTAAAAATAATGACCATTATTTATTTGCCTTAACCAATCTGATGACACCGTTTAACTGGTCTACTACAGTTACATTTGATTGGTTGCTGCAGATCAAGAACTTTAATAAGAGGATTAACATTTTGCCTCGCTAGTAACATGCAGCAATCAATTAGATGGTTTTAAAAGTGCAGTTGACCAGTTTCCACCATCCCCCCCCCCCACATACACCATCCGGATCTATCCTCTGTAGCCATGGCAACTAGCATAAAATCCTTTTAGGATAAGGTAGGCACCCCCTGCCCAACCCTAACCACCAAAATATTGTTTTAAGAAAATGTTTAGATTGATACTTACAGGCCCTACTCTCTGGCGGCATCTACATTGAAAGCAGTCTCATCTGTGATTGGCTGCCTGTCTAGCTCGTTTGCAACTTTCTCCAAACAGGGAGCCGGGAGGAGACGCTGTGAGAGTGTAAGTGCTGTAAGTATCGATCTATACATTTTTTGGGATGAAATATATCAGCAGTTGGGGGTGGGCAGGGGGTACCTACCATATCATAAATAATAGAAAACAGCAGTAGAAAAAACACCATGCACATCAGTTTTAAACAGCTATGTATTTTAATGCTTCATACACAGGGTACACAGACAATATTGTTGTCTGATGAAGGTACAGCTTGTGTACCGAAACATTACACTGTCTGTGTATACAGGGTTGGCAGATCTTCTTCAGGGTTGGCACCCCTGAGCGGGAGGGGGGTGGGTCTGTTACATTACAGTGGGTGAGTAGGGACGTGATTATGGGGCTGGGGATGTGGTCATGACTAGAAGAGGAGTTAAGGTGTAACTGCGCGCAGAGTGGGTATAACTGGGCGGTGCTGCCAGGGACATTCTCTGGATGGGATTTCAGCCCTGTCTGTGGGAATCTGGATTTTAACCCTGCAGTTGGGGCAACCCCGTGCAAATATGGGAGCCTGGCAACCCTTTTCTATTGATAATTTCAGTACCAGCAGAGTATTACCTTTAACCCTTCCAGCTACCAGCATTGACATGATATACAGTATGTACCTGCTTTCCATGTCTCCTCAATTGAATTGTTCACTCCTCACCTGCTCCAAGTTCTAATTGGAGAGTTGGATGGAAGGAAGAAAGAGGCAGGGATAGTGATCTCATAGATAATAAAAAAGAAGACAGAAAAGCAAAGAACAGAAACAGCCAGAAAAAACAGCAGAAAGATCAAGCTAGGAAGTACAAGGACACAGAACCCAAGAGCACTCCAACTGCATATAAATACCATCCAATAATATACAAAGAAGAGAGGGCTAATACGCACCTCATCAATAAATAGCGGTCTGGAGGTGGACACCACACTATATATTAAAAATATCAAATAGTTTTTATTATAATTTTCCCCCTATCTTGGGTTCTGTGCCCTTGTACTACCTAGCTTGACCTTTCTGCTGTTTTTTCTGGCTGTTTCTGTTCTTTGTTTTTCTGTCTTCTTTTTTATTATCTATTTATCCTATTGGCCCTAGGTTGTGCACCCGCTTTATTGGCGTTGACTGCTTTCCATCAATTATGCCCATTACACAACTCTTTGTGTACTTGACACCCTTTTTCTTCTTATAATTTAAATAGTGATCTCATGGCTGCTAGTCACAGGGGTCACTGTTATAAAGTCTGCAGCAGCTTTTACCTGCCATTTTAGAACTGTTCTCCTCAGTACTATTAGCTGAGCTCATCCTCCCCCCTCCTTCCTGTACCTTCAGTTCATTTGCAATATTGTATCAAAGTAGAGGGAGCTGATTTCAGGTCTCTACTCACTACAAAGTTACAAATTACAGCAGCAGAACAAGGAGAGCAGATCTAACACAGCAAGTAAAAGCCGACAGGGAGATGCTAGGGAGAACATTGGGCCCTGGTTTAACATAGGCATCCTAGCTCTAACTCTAATATGGCCCTGTTCTGGTTTGTCAGCAGGTAACTTCTGTAAGGTTTTTTTTCTGCATTACATAATGCATTAGTGATCTATTTTTATATTCTGAACACACAGCTAAATAGCGGAGTGTATTATGAAACACACATGGGAAAGAAATAAATCATCTACAAACTCTTTATAAAGACAGACATTCCTTTGCAAAGTACATGGCTTGTCAATGAACATCTTTGGCCTGTGTTTCCATTTTATTGTATTGATTATTTTTTGTAAAACTGCATTAATTGCAAGTTTCCTCTATCCCGGATAGGCCATCAGGAGGGGATAATGCCTTACGTCGCAGGTAGATTCATATATAGACCCAAACTGGAACTTTCCCTGTCTACCTAATAAACCAAAGAGAAAGAAATGTCATTCACAAATTTTAGTCATTAATCATTATGTTTTTTTCCATTTTCTATTTACAAACCTCCTACATAATAACCCATATGCAGGGAACACCAAATTACTTTATTGGTATGAAAACGATTACATTTATATAAAAATAACCTATGATCTTTGGTTGGGGCCTGCTTTGTTGGTAGTTACATTGCATTGGCAGTAGTTGCTGGGCACCTCTGAATTGGCAATTTGAAAATGATTGAGCATCTAAAGGATTGATTGACCCTATGGGATCCCAGAACCAGAATGTGCTCAGAGAGCCTTATGCCTGTCAGTATACCTTATAGGGCAAGATAACACACCCACCCCCAACTCAAAGGTACATCAATGTTAAACACAGCTCAATCCTCAAGTCCGCAATACTTTTGTATGAAGGAATGACACACACTCAAAAAAACCTTTTATTTATATATTTATATAAAAATGTTCCAAGTTCCAAATTAAACAGAACCTGAAGAAGTCTACCATTGAACTTCTTAAAAGAAAAAAATTAAAATGTGGAATGAAAGATCCCCTGCCTGTGTGTTAAATACATAAAACACAATATTTGGTGTCCTGCCAATACTTCTCTTCTGGTGACTATTTCTCCTTCAAGCAGTGAAATATTGTTTTTGAATATGCTTGTGAAGGTTCTCATTCATCCAGGTCATGGTATATCTGTTGTATTCAATTATATCAACTGGACTTGAAATGTAGTTCTTGAAGACGTTTCGCTAGTCATCCGACTGGCTTTCTCAATTCAGAATGACTTGTACAAGAATATGTGTCAATTATGTACCCTGGAAAATCCCAATTAGCATATCACAGCCAGGTGTTAAGGGTGTGATTGGATAGTGGCTAAGAGGTGTTATAGGAACGCCCAGAGTAAGGTGTTAAAACAGCATTGTACATGGCAGACAGTTGGTGTCCACCTCTATTTAGGCTTGGTTTCTTTATTTTCACATAAATGGCCTCCTTAACACCTCTCTTGAACCAGTAACGTTCCTTTGCCAATATGTTAACATTACAATCTTCAAAGGTATGTCCTTTATCCTTAAGATGCAGGTACACGGCTGAGTCCTGACCCGAGGAATTGGCTCTTCTGTGCTGGGCCATATGTTGATGCAGTTGCTGTTTGGTCTCCCCCACATACAAATCAGAGCATTCTTCACTGCACTGCACTGCATATATGATGTCGCTTTTCTTGTGTTTTGGTATTGGGTCTTTCGGATGTACTAATTGCTGCCTCAGTGTGTTGTTCGGTTTAAAGCAGACAGGGATACGATGTTTTTTGAAAATTCTTCTTAATTTCTCAGAGACCCCTGCTACATATGGGATGACCATGTTCTTCCTCCTGTCTTGCTTTTCCCCTTCACTGTTGGTATTTGTGTTCTTTTCTTTCCTTCTACTTCTTTTGACAAAGGCCCAGTCTGGATATCCACAAGTTTTAAGGGCTCCTCTGAGATGTTTCATTTCTTTAGCCTTCGCCTCTGTGCTAGTGGGGATGTTCTCAGCTCTGTGTTGCAGGGTTCTGATGACCCCCAGCTTGTGATCTAAAGGGTGGTGGGAGTCAAACATCAAATACTGATCTGTGTGTGTTGGTTTTCTGTAAACATCTACTTCCAGTTTACCATTTTCCTTAACTTCTACCAAGCAGTCCAAGAAAGCCAGTTTGTTGTTTTGTACCTCTTCCCTTGTGAATTTAATGTTTTGGTCTACCGCATTAATGTGTTCTGTGAATTGCCTTTGTTTGCCCTTACAGTGCTGAGAAAGATGTGCTTGTTTGGTGAACTCCATCACTCTTTCCCAGATGGACACAGGTGTGCTTGTTTGGTGAACTCCATCACTCTTTCCCAGATGGACACAGGTAGCTGTGAGGCCAGGTTCTGTTCTAGTTGACTAATGTTGTGCATTAAAGCATCGACTGTAAAATGTGTCTGTCGTACCCGTTCACTTAGGAGCTGTGTTTGAGCCTTTTGCAGTATCTGTTTGGCTCTGATGCCTTTAACCGTGGAATCCAGACGTATACAGCATGGTACTAGCCTTTGTTGTCTGCATCGGAGGTTAAATCGCAGGTGGTTTCTGTAGTCTGCCAATTTCCTTGCTGTCTTTTCATATTGCCGTACAAGTTTGAGGGTTTTCTCCCCAAAATGATTAGAAACCAACCTTTACATGGAGGAGGTAGAAACACAGGCGCTTAATACCTTTAAGGGCATAGCACCCAGCCACTGGTTCAGATATGTGGATGACACCTGGGTTAAAATCCACCAGAAGGAATTACAAGCTTCACAGAACACATTAATGCGGTAGACCAAAACATTAAATTCACAAGTTTATGGTATTGTATTTATATATAGATATTAAATATATATATATATATATATATATATATATATATATATACAGGTATGGAATGACGGCTCGTTCCCTGAGCCGAAACGCGTAGGTTATGTTTTCCTACTATTGAATAAACTGAAGTTCAAGTTAAGTCCTTGGAGTGCTCTGTACCCCAACGTTGTATATATATATATATATATATATATATAATGGTATGTCCTCAGACGGCCCTGTAGAGACGGGCTGAAACGAGTAGGTTATCTGCTACATGCTGTTGTAATAAACCTTGTGTAAGACCCCGGAGTGCTCCGCTTGTTCCTTTGTTGATATTATATATTATATATATATATTATTATATATATATATATATAATATTAACCACATATAAACTGATTCAATCTAATCTCAACATGCTAATGTTAATGTACAGTAAATGTAGTTCTGATAACTACAGAAGAAGGGAAATGGTTAATTTAAAATCACAGATGGGACTTAATTGTTTGCATGTTTAACTGATTCTGTGTGTGTGTTTTTTAACCATACTGCAAAACCCTTCTGATTGGCGGACATATCTCCATAGACTACAATCACACTGCCCACTTTAGGAGAAGAGGAATCAATTGCTTCACCCATAAGAAACACAAATGAAAATATCTTGATAACTGTTCCAAAAAAATAATTAAAGTATACGGCAAAAGTACACAGGATAGTGCTCTCTGCAAATTTACTTTGACGCTGTACATTTCTTTAATACAGTGTATCAGCTGCTTTTCACTTGATTGGCTGCAAATTAAAGTGGTGGCAGTGGGTGATCAAAAAGGGAAAGACCACAGATGCCCCTAGGCAAGTGACAACATCTAATGGTAAAACAAATGCTGTATATGAGATGATGGGACCAGGACCAGCCTTAGGATAAATGACACTCTGTGAGAGATGTATTCCTGGGACATGTTAGATTATGTGTGCTATTGATATATGCAGCTATTATGGATGATTTTCACATTATGAATATGTACCACAGTTGAAAATAAGAATTCAACTGCAATACAAAAAGATACTGGAGAGAGACCAGTCTTGGTAATAGTCCATCAGTGTCAAGAATTTATTGGTGGATGCTGCACAACATATTTCTGACCTAGTTGTGGTCCTTCATCAGGACCATCAGGACCACAAGGACCACAACTAGGTCCATACAGTTGATGCAAGGTACACTGTTTTTTGTTTGTAAGATACAGTTAAAATACAGCTAAAATAAGTAATAAAATACAACATTTCACAAGAGCACAATTGCAGTACAGTATGTTGCAATAATAAATAACGATTATTACAATGTACGTAAAGCTACATTGCTACCAGGCATTCACTTCTGATAGCTGTACAATAATAAGACATAGAATCATATTATCTCAAGATGTAGTGCCAGAAAGAAATTAAAGAATTAAATGTAAAATCACTGTTAAAAAACAGATGCAAGAATATTATTTCATTTATTGGCTGGCTGTGAATTTTCTTACTTTTTTGAGACCTGTGATGTTTATTCAGACTTATCTAAAGGCTGCAAAGAAGAAGAAAATGTTATTTAAATGATAGTTTGTAGATGGTTGTTTCAGACAGTTAAACTTCAAAAACAATATCTGTTGTATTCAATTATATCAACTGGACTGGAAATGTAGTTCTTGAAGACGTTTCGCTAGTCATCCGACTGGCTTTCTAATCAGAATGACTGTACAAGAATCTGTGGCAATATGTACCCTGGGAAATCCCAATTAGCATATCACAGCCAGGTGTTAAGGGTGTGATTGGATAGTGGCTAAGAGGTGTTATAGGAACGCCCAGAGTAAGGTGTTAAAACAGCATTGTTGGCAGACAACTGGCAGACAGTTGGTGTCAAACCCCCCCCACCTCTATTTAGGCTTGGTTTCTTTATTTTCACATAAATGGCCTCCTTAACACCTCTCTTGAACCAGTCACGTTCCTTTGCCAATATGTTAACATTACAATCTTAAAGGTATGTCCTTTATCCTTAAGATGCAGGTACACGGCGAGTCCTGACCCGAGAATTGGCTCTTCTGTGCTGGGCCCTACGTTGATGCAGTTGCTGTTTGGTCTCCCCCACATACAAATCAGAGCATTCTCACTGCACTGCCACTGCATATATGATGTCGCTTTTCTTGTGTTTTGGTATTGGTCTTTCGGATGTACCAATTGCTGCCTCAGTGTGTTGTTCGGTTTAAAGCAGACAGGGTGTTTTTTTGAAAATTCTTCTATTTCTCAGAGACCCCTGCTACATATGGGATGACCATGTTCTTCCTCCTGTCTTGCTTTTCCCCTTCCATGTGGTATTTGTGTTCTTTTTCCTTCTACTTCTTTTGACAAAGGCCCAGTCTGGATATCCACAAGTTTTAAGGGCTGCTCTGAGATGTTCATTTCTTTAGCCTTCGCCTCTGTGCTAGTGGGGATGTTCGTTGGCTCTGTGCTGCAGGGTCTGATGACAACCCAGCTTGTGATCTAAAGGGTGGTGGGAGTCAAACATCAAATACTGATCTTGTGTGTGTTGGTTTTCTGTAAACATCTACTTCCAGTTTACCATTTTCCTTAACTTCTACCAAGCAGTCCAAGAAAGCCAGTTTGTTGTTTTGTACCTCTTCCCTTGTGAATTTAATGTTTTGGTCTACCGCAATTAATGTGTTCTGTGAAGCTTGTAATTCCTTCTGGTGGATTTTAACCCAGGTGTCATCCACATATCTGAACCAGTGGCTGGGTGCTATGCCCTTAAGGTATTAAGCGCCTGTGTTCTACCTCCCTCCATGTAAAGGTTGGTTTTAATCATTTTGGGGAGAAAACCCTCAAACTTGTACGGCAATATGAAAAGACAGCAAGAGAATTGGCAGACACAGAAACCACCTGCGATTAACCTCGATGCAGACAACAAAGGCTAGTACCATGCTGTTCCGTCTGGATTCCACGGTTTAAAGGCATCAGAGCCAAACAGATACTGCAAAAGGCTCAACACAAGCTCTAAGTGAACGGGTACGACAGCACATTTTACAGTCGAGCTTTAATGCACAAAACATTAGTCAACTAGAACAGAACCTGGCCTCACAGCTACCTGTGTCCATGCTGGGAGAGTGATGGAGTTCACCAAACAAGACCATCTTGTTTTGGAGGAAGGGCTCTAGTGTATAAAGCCAGCCTGGCTCCCTGGTACACTTCCTTTGGAGGAAGGGCTCTAGCGTATAAAGCCAGTCTGGCTCCCTGGTACACTTCTTTCTCTTTATTCTCTAATGGGGGTGCTTTCGTAGCTAGTTTGTTTGTGAGTTGGGGGGCCACATCCAAAATATTGTTATGGGGCCCAATGATTTCTAGCTACGCCCCTGCTTATAATAAAAACAACTTTTAAAAGACATTGCCGTATTTAATAAAAAGCTATGGCAAGTTGCACACTGTATCTCAGCCCTAATCAATGTATACTCTTAAGACCTGAATTACATCTTCTACAAACACAATAGATGTACAGTAAGTGTGATAAACCCACATTAACAAAATGAATGCAGAAAAAAACACATACATGGACATATTAAGCCTTAAACAGGTCAGAAACTTTCATAATCTATTTCTGCTGACCAGCAAAGATTAAATGATATTAACAAACAATAAAACTGATGCTTCATCTAAATTAAAGCAAATCCAATTGGTTCTACACACCACAAGTATCTCTCAATATCATAACCATGTTCAAAAATATCTACTTTTTCCTTTTCCTTTGAAAGAAGTAAAGAAAAATCCTCTTCTAAAGACAGATTCTTCCTTTCATGAAAACTTGGACCTAAATCTTTTATGCGACTGCTTCCCTGAAGGGTAAATAATTTCTAGTATATTGCAAAGTGAAATAAATGTGAATTTTCCCCAAAACCTATTATTGGCCGTTATCTACTTTCTGACACAGATAACTGTTAGTTTTGAGTTTGGTGCAAAAGTAAAATCAAACTTTACGCTCATATCTAACATAGGAAAAATAATAATAATACTTGGCTAAATTAAACTGTACTTGCAAGTGTCGACAGTCAAAAACAAACTGAATGAATTAGTGTACAGCCATATGTTGAGCAGTTAAAATGGATACAGTTAAGTGCAGGAAGGAAGGAGAGTCTACTTAATGGAGAGTGTGAATTTATTTTATTGTAATAGTAAAAGTATTGCAGAAGTTTGGGCTACATTTCTTTGCCTGATCATTAATGTAAAATCAGCTGATGAAAAATAATTTATTATTTTCCTATGTTAAATAAGTAGAATCTTGTTTTCATCAGTAAAGCCCCCCATACACGAGAACATATTGAGCGATTCAGTCAAAATGCTCAGATAATCGATAATTATTTACAGTTTTTCACTTGACCACTCAAGTGGTTTATCAGAGAAATGAAGATCGTGCCAGGTGGAAAAAGAGTCCTTCTTCTCTGCAGATTTCCCCTTGAAATTGTTGGCTCAATTTCCAAATGTTGCACTCGATTGGAAAACCGATCGGAAGAACATCTGCCAGTGTACGGCTAGCTTTAAGCAAGTAATTAATCAAACTTGATCCTGGATTTAAAGGCAATTCTCAATATTTGAATTGGCTTTGATGGACAAACTGGTAGATATTCAATGGACATTAAGGACACAAAAAAAAAATCTGTGCAGTTCCATGTTGACCCCACCCACTTCTAAATTCACCCCTGCATTAATTTATTAATTTTGTATTGTATATTTATTCACGTAAAAAATTATCACTTAAATAAAAACTCAAAATAATAACAACTATATTATTATTATTATTATTAACAACAATATGTTTATTATTATTAATAATAATAATAATAATAATAATAGTTTCAATTTGCAAAAGCATCTTTTGACTTTACAAGCCCTCTAGTGGTTTCCAATTTATACAAATGCCGACTGGAGATGTTGAACACAGAGAGTTCCGTTCAGATTTCGGATAGTTACATTTTGGAAAACACAGTAATTAGGATTAATTACCAGCAATCTTAATTCTGTTTTGTCCCCTTCTCTGACCTTCCTATCCTTTGTTTTTTAACTCTGGGAGTTTTACTTTTTAAAGAGGGCGAGGCACACCAGTTTCACTTTCACTATAACACAAAATCACTGGGTGAATGCTATTGGCTGTAGGGGGGGCACAGATCATCTCCACTGCACATGCTCCACACTCTCTCTGTGCCTCAGTTTTGGGAGGGGGTGGATACATAGGAGGAGACATGCATACTAACTAGGAGGGAGCTGATCAGGATATGAGGAGATCTAGTGACAGGGAGTACTGAGCAAAAAGGGATCAATTCCTGACATAAAGGCAGTCTAGTGTCCCTTTAATACAAACTTCCTTTACACTTGAAAGTAGCCTCATATATTCAGTGACCCTTTAAAATAACCATGTTAAGAAAAGAGAAGCTTTATTTATGGTCTTGACCTGTCAGTGTCCCCTGTAGATGGCACCCTGTGCGGCCTTTCTGGTCACACACTCCTGGCAGAAGCACTTCAGATAAAACAGAGTTAAAGAAGCAGATAAGTAAATCTCTTTCTTAGACGATGCCGGGACTGATATTTAATAAGATTTCCATTTCACTACTTAACTCTGAGACCTGATACATCCCTCATTTCTAGTCAATACAGAGATCCCCTTCCTTAATATTGAGCACATTACAGGAAACCTATCAGACTTCACTTTAAATCTTTATTAGACTAACCGTAAATAAGCAAATCAGTACTCGATCATTCTGCTTACATAATGATAATAACATTATAATATATATGTGTATATACGGGAGATGGATTTTGCAAAGGATGAACATGCCCCCCGTATACACAAACATTGAACAGTCAGCAGCTGAGAGGAACAAGAGGAACTGCAGGACATAGAGACGCATTTAACAAAACTGAGTTATAGTTATTTTAGGATTCAAATGTAAAATAGCGATTGTTACAAGGATGTAAAAATAATGACCATTATTTATTTGCCTTAACCAATCTGATGACACCGTTTAACTGGTCTACTACAGTTACATTTGATTGGTTGCTGCAGATCAAGAACTTTAATAAGAGGATTAACATTTTGCCTCGCTAGTAACATGCAGCAATCAATTAGATGGTTTTAAAAGTGCAGTTGACCAGTTTCCACCATCCCCCCCCCCCACATACACCATCCGGATCTATCCTCTGTAGCCATGGCAACTAGCATAAAATCCTTTTAGGATAAGGTAGGCACCCCCTGCCCAACCCTAACCACCAAAATATTGTTTTAAGAAAATGTTTAGATTGATACTTACAGGCCCTACTCTCTGGCGGCATCTACATTGAAAGCAGTCTCATCTGTGATTGGCTGCCTGTCTAGCTCGTTTGCAACTTTCTCCAAACAGGGAGCCGGGAGGAGACGCTGTGAGAGTGTAAGTGCTGTAAGTATCGATCTATACATTTTTTGGGATGAAATATATCAGCAGTTGGGGGTGGGCAGGGGGTACCTACCATATCATAAATAATAGAAAACAGCAGTAGAAAAAACACCATGCACATCAGTTTTAAACAGCTATGTATTTTAATGCTTCATACACAGGGTACACAGACAATATTGTTGTCTGATGAAGGTACAGCTTGTGTACCGAAACATTACACTGTCTGTGTATACAGGGTTGGCAGATCTTCTTCAGGGTTGGCACCCCTGAGCGGGAGGGGGGTGGGTCTGTTACATTACAGTGGGTGAGTAGGGACGTGATTATGGGGCTGGGGATGTGGTCATGACTAGAAGAGGAGTTAAGGTGTAACTGCGCGCAGAGTGGGTATAACTGGGCGGTGCTGCCAGGGACATTCTCTGGATGGGATTTCAGCCCTGTCTGTGGGAATCTGGATTTTAACCCTGCAGTTGGGGCAACCCCGTGCAAATATGGGAGCCTGGCAACCCTTTTCTATTGATAATTTCAGTACCAGCAGAGTATTACCTTTAACCCTTCCAGCTACCAGCATTGACATGATATACAGTATGTACCTGCTTTCCATGTCTCCTCAATTGAATTGTTCACTCCTCACCTGCTCCAAGTTCTAATTGGAGAGTTGGATGGAAGGAAGAAAGAGGCAGGGATAGTGATCTCATAGATAATAAAAAAGAAGACAGAAAAGCAAAGAACAGAAACAGCCAGAAAAAACAGCAGAAAGATCAAGCTAGGAAGTACAAGGACACAGAACCCAAGAGCACTCCAACTGCATATAAATACCATCCAATAATATACAAAGAAGAGAGGGCTAATACGCACCTCATCAATAAATAGCGGTCTGGAGGTGGACACCACACTATATATTAAAAATATCAAATAGTTTTTATTATAATTTTCCCCCTATCTTGGGTTCTGTGCCCTTGTACTACCTAGCTTGACCTTTCTGCTGTTTTTTCTGGCTGTTTCTGTTCTTTGTTTTTCTGTCTTCTTTTTTATTATCTATTTATCCTATTGGCCCTAGGTTGTGCACCCGCTTTATTGGCGTTGACTGCTTTCCATCAATTATGCCCATTACACAACTCTTTGTGTACTTGACACCCTTTTTCTTCTTATAATTTAAATAGTGATCTCATGGCTGCTAGTCACAGGGGTCACTGTTATAAAGTCTGCAGCAGCTTTTACCTGCCATTTTAGAACTGTTCTCCTCAGTACTATTAGCTGAGCTCATCCTCCCCCCTCCTTCCTGTACCTTCAGTTCATTTGCAATATTGTATCAAAGTAGAGGGAGCTGATTATACAAACATAGAAAAGATAATCAATGCACATTCCTAGGCCCCATACAATATCATATTATCTGCACACTGGCATACTTTATAAACAAATGGGTTTTAGTATACATTACTGTGATCACATGAATGAAAAGCCTTCCAACCACGTCAAGGTAACCCCATTCTGGAAGGTCCTAACGTCTAACCTTTTCAATTTCTTTTACTTCAATTACGATTAGCAAACTTTTGCATTTCTCATTCTTACACACTGGATCCATATAACAGGCTCTCTCCCTTCCCTCTCAGCCCTTTAGCTTTTTAAAAATGAGGGAAGAGGCCACCCAGTGCTTTATATTAAAGGCATAGGACCTCCCATTAAAGGGGCGTGTTGGGGGTGTTATTACCACATGGAGGCTTGACCAAGCCTCCCAATAAATACATACAATGCAAGAATTGTGGAAGCACTCCAATTAGGCTAATTTACAACTATATTTAGGGGAAGTGCTACTGATCTGGTCAAACATTTATACAAACATAGAAAAGATAATCAATGCACATTCCTAGGCCCCATACAATATCATATTATCTGCACACTGGCATACTTTATAAACAAAGGGGTTTTAGTATTCATTACTAATCATAATTGAAGTAAAAGAAATTGAAAAGGTTAGACGTTAGGACCTTCCAGACTGGGGTTACCTTGACGTGGTTGGAAGGCTTTTCATTCATGTGATCACAGTAATGTATACTAAAACCCCTTTGTTTATAAAGTATGCCAGTGTGCAGATAATATGATATGGTATGGGATATTACTTACAGAGTTGAGATCTCCATATGGATGATTAACTAATATAAAAAGGTTTTAGATTATTAGGGCAATGCTATTATATTTACATGAGGCTGTGAGGTACATTTTGTTATAAGAAGGCTCAATTTCATTTTATATACTGTGGGGAGCTTTTAGCTCCTTTAACTGCACCTCACCTTAAACTATAAAGCTAATCAGTATCCTGTGCTCCCTAGTCCTAACATAAGCAGCTATAAATGTGGAACTTGCTGTGGGGAATACTAATTAGTATGAACATAGCATGTGTAGTATCTGTTCTTATCAGTGGCTGGTTGAGGAAAGGGGTTCCCCTGCAATGCAGGGGATACACTAGGAGACCTTAGCAGGTCTTTCGGGGGGGGGCTTGGGTGTTCTCTCTCTGGGCTCTCTCTAGGCTCTGGTTTGAGCAATATGATGATTGGTCGAGGCCTTAATCCGGGGGATGCTTAAAAGCTCGGTCTTTCCTTACAGCACTACTAGTCATGGGATAGCACGTGCCCTTTTTAGCACTCTTATGTTCTTCCCGTCATTGCCTTGGCTATGACAGAATCATTTTTTGTCAATTAATATTAATCAATTTCACTTATTTATTGACACATAGCACTTACTGACACTTAGCACTTAACTGACACGGTCCGTTAAAAGTACTGCTGTCTGGAAATGGACACGTTTTGATTAAAAATATAGGAAAAATAGGGGGTGGTGGACATGCCCTTTGATTAGCTCACAAATTTCAGTTTATTTTTTTTAGTATATTTTTATAGTTTTCCTCTATGTTGCTGGTGGGGTTAAGAGCATCAGGCTTCTTGTGCCTAAAGGCTTCTGAGATGTATGTTCATAGTTCTTTTGTGGGGAAAAGTCGGGTCAAATAAAAGTGAGAGTGGTTAAAATAGGGAGGAGGGGCTACTGCTCCTGAGCAAAACATGTGCTGGATTGAAGGCATGTAGCAAAAGGTCATTTTTTCAGAATAGTGTCCCTTTAAAAAAAAACACCTTTCAGTGCCGGAAACTGTACCGGAAATGTAGAATTTACAAAATCAAATAGTTCGCGGTTCAGAAAAAAAAAAAGAAATCTGCCAAGTCCGATTCCGGCGTATCTGCAAAATTCACTTTGGAGCTGTGTTCAGGTTTGAATTCGGGTCCATCTCATTGATTGTACTTTGCTATTCGTTTTTAAATCCCTACTGAAAGTACTTAATTTTATATGGCCCCATCTAGATAATTTTACTGCCAATGCAGACTGATTATTACATTTGATTGCTGTACTTAATTCCAGCAGTAACTACTATTATTTAAATCTGTTCTAACAATTTAACTTGTCAGTTGTTTCATTGGAAAAGAAAGGTATCATTATCTGACACGGTAATGCAATAATAAATGGAAATACTTGTACCATTCATACATTAGATCAGCTATCACACTGTGGAAGTAAAATAAATACTTGTATTTCTTACCTTTCATTGGAAAAGCAAACATAAAGTCTATATAGGGAGCATACTGGGTGTGTGATGTAACCAAGGCAGAGCCTGACACCTTAAAGGAAGCCAGAATACACTGGTCCCTCCAAGACAATGAGTAGCTCACCTATAATTTATCTGTACTACATAATATTATTTAGAGTATTAGGATGTAATTAGTGTATAACATATCCTAGAATATTAAATACTTTATTAATACTATAGTATTACAAAATATAAAGATATCTGTTCTCTCTTCTTGATCAATTTTAAAACATAGCATCAAAAATAGTGTATAAGGTAGATCCAATATTTACAGTATAGATAAATCAATCAATAAACAAGTTATTTCCGAAAGTAGTAGATTAAAGGAGAACTAAACTTAAATTTTCAAAAACCTATGTGAAAGTTTTTCTCCCCAGAACACCTATACATTGTAAGATTCTTCTGTGGTACACTGCATTTAATATATGTGAGAATAGATTCTGTAAATAAGAAGGCTTCCATGTTGCCAGTACAACCCACAGCCCATGATATCATCAAAGAACCACCCCCCCTGACCCCAGTATTCACTGTTCCTATGCACAAAGTGTTTCAATACAGATGTCTACACACCAATATGGAATCCCTGATAAGACTTTTAAAGCTGCTTGTTACCATGCAGTTTATTTAGCATTCAGTGTGAGTTGCTAGAAAATACTGCAGGGTACAAGCAGCTTTCTAAGTTATCAGATTCCATATTCCATTTTTTAAATTATTCTTTTACTACAAAAGATAAAGTTACCAAATGTAGCTAGAGTCTCTGCTTATTCAGTGTTGGGCACCAGGTAAGGCACCAGATTTAAAAAATACGCAGTTCAGAAGGTCACAAGTTCAATACCCCAGATGTAGCTTTTTTTGTTTCTATTATATTCCATGAGAAGATAAAGCTTCTAATTGTACCCTGCACTTCAGCTGTTGCAGTGTGGCTCACCTTGTATAGAACCAGGGTTGGACACATACAGTTTAGAAGATCACAAGTTCAATACCCAGCAGCTAAACCTTTTTTTTTTGTTTGTCTATTCTATTCCATGCAAAAGTAAAGCTTCTAAATTTTCCTAGGCTTAAGCTTATTCAGCGGTGGCTCCCTTGTAAGATGCCATGGTTAGACACATACAGATCAGAAGGTTTGAGTTTGATTCCCCCAATGTATTTTTATTTTTGTTTTCTATTATGTTCCTACTACAATATTCTACATATACCATGGTTTATATAGTGTCTCTCTTAGCCTAGAGGTAAGACTTCTGCTTTAGCAAGATAGCGTAAATGTACAAGTTGCAGGTTCTATTCCCCACCTTACTTTTATTTTGCTGAAATGTAAGTATTCTGTTTCTTACATCCATGCTATCTATGAAATACACTGCAAAGATTACTTTTCTTTTGTATGAAAAGCAAAGGATTATATCATTATTAGGACAGGAGCCTTGAATGTGTTTGAAACAAAAAACTGAAATCCCTGTTCTGTGTCATGGAGAGGGAGGATCTCTGTGCTATAATGTGATTGGTTGTCAGCTTCTAGGAAGCAAGGCTGCAACTTCCTTGTTTTGATCTGTTGAGCTTTATGGAGCATGTGCCTGTACGCAGACAC
The DNA here is from genome assembly GCA_019447015.1 of Hymenochirus boettgeri. NCBI lineage: Eukaryota > Metazoa > Chordata > Amphibia > Anura > Pipidae > Hymenochirus > Hymenochirus boettgeri. The sequence continues at coordinate 37,540,286 of CM033470.1, read as the reverse complement.
TTACTGGGGGTTTACCCAGCTAGGTGGATTGTGGAGCGGACCCCTAGTACTCACAGGTTATTTTCATAAATCTTCCAATGGCCACAGCAAAGGGAGAGGTGAGACACGCTTTTCGTATGTTTGTGAATGTGATCTGTCTATTGGGACAATGTTGTCTGGAGACTTTATTCCCTTTTAAATGTCCGAAACATGTTAGAACGTTATCGTAGCCAAACAGGTAAAGTATAATTATGCCATCCGAATGAGCTAGTAGCAGAGATGTTCAATCTATCCATCTCACTTTTAAGTCGGACAAAAAGGTATCTAGTATTACAAGTCTGTAGGACAGCTTGGCTCCCATACAACATGTACATAGTGAGATAGTAGCAAAGTAGAAAATGCTATATTTGTATCTGATTCACCCCAGAGGGAGATGAAGCTACTAAAGCGGAGATGAACCAATGATATGGTAATAAAATCCAAAATCCATCACTGTATGAGGAGAGGAAGACCTATCCAGATATCCAATAAAAGCCAAGAAAAGAGGAGTTTAAAGTATCCATAGCGGGGTGTCTTTGGCATCAAATTACATAAAGTAACCATAGCGGGGTGTCTTTGGCATCGAATTACATAACGACATCCATAGCCTGATCTCTTTTAATTGGATACCTAGATAAATAAATGGCCAATTGCTATTTAGTTTGTAAGTAGCAAATCTAAATAGGATGCTAATATCTAGAGATTGGTCCTGGGTTTGAACAAACCTGGTTTCTTTTCGGAATAACCAGTTCCACCAGATCTGGTGCTTTTTTTGGAACGTCTCAACTCAAGATTCTATTAATATCGGAAATTAGAAAATCTAAAAGGTTCAACTCCGCACGCCTCTGCAACTCAGATCAAAATTTGCTGGTAAGTTACCATTGCTATTTATCCTTAATTCTGGCTGAACTTTTGGACTTTTTAACTCTCATTGACTTCCGCTTGCAATATTATATATTATATAGCAATATTGTTTTCATGTAAATCAATCAATAAACAAGTTATTTCCGAAAGTAGTAGATTAAAGGAGAACTAAACTTAAATTTTCAAAAACCTAATGTGAAAGTTTTTCTCCCCAGAACACCTATACATTGTAAGATTCTTCTGTGGTACACTGCATTTAATATATGTGAGAAATAGATTCTGTAAATAAGAAGGCTTCCATGTTGTTGCCAGTACAACCCACAGCCCATGAAGTCATCAAAGAACCACGCCCCCTGACCCCAGTATTCACTGTCTCTATGCACAAAGTGTTTTCAATACAGATGTCTACACACCAATATGGAATCCCTGATAAGACTTTTAAAGCTGCTTGTTACCATGCAGTTTATTTAGCAGTCAGTGTGAGTTGCTAGAAAATAAACTGCAGGGTAACAAGCAGCTTTCTAAGTTATCAGGGATTCCATATTCCATTTTTTAAATTATTCTTTTACTAGCAAAAGATAAAGTTACCAAATGTGAGCTGAGTCTACTGCTTATTCAGTGTTGGCGCACCAGGTAAGGCACCAGATTTAAAAAATACGCAGTTCAGAAGGTCACAAGTTCAATACCCCAGATGTAGCTTTTTTTGTTTCTATTATATTCCTGAGAAAGATAAAGTCTAATTGTACCCTGACATTCAGCTTGTGCAGTGGTGGCTCACCTGTAAGACACCAGGGTTGGACACCATACAGTTCAGAAGATCCAAGTTCAATACCCCAGCTAAACCTTTTTTGGTTCTATTCTATTACCTGCAAAAGATAATAAAGCTTCTAAAGTTCCTAGGCTTTAAGCTTATTCAGCGGTGTGCTCACCTTGTAAGATGCCATGGTTAGACACATACAGATCAGAAGGTTATGAGTTTGATTCCCCCAATGTATTTTTATTTTTTGTTTCTATTATGTTCCTACTACAATATTCTACATATACCATGGTTTATATGTGTCTCTCTTAGCCTAAGGTAAGACTCTGCTTTTAGCAAGATGCGTAAATGTACAAGTTGCAGGTTCTATTCCCCACACTTACTTTTTTTTTTTTGCTGAAATGTAAGTATCTGTTTCTAACATCCATGCTATCTTAAATACACTGCAAAGATTACTTTTCTTTTGTATGAAAAGCAAAGGATTATATCATTATTAGGACAGGAGCCTTGAATGTGTTTGAAACAAAAAACTGAAATCCCTGTTCTGTGTCATGGAGAGGGAGGATCTCTGTGCTTAATGTGATTGGTTGTCAGCTTCTAGAAGCAAGGCTGCAACTTCCTTGTTTTGATCTGTTGAGCTTTATGGAGACATGTGCCTGTACGCAGACACTTAGCTGGGGGTTTACCCAGCTAAGGTGGATTGTGGGAGCTGACCCCTAGTACTCACAGGTTATTTTCAAATCTTCCAATGGCCACAGCAAAGGAGAGGGTAGGACACAGCTTTTCGTATGTTTGTGAATGTGATCTGTCTATTGGACAATGTTGTCTGGAGACTTTAGTTCCCCTTTAAATGTCCGAAACATGTTAGAACGTTATCGTAGCCAAACAGGTAAAGTATAATTATGCCATCCGAATGAGCTAGTAGCTAGAGATGTTCAATCTATCCATCTCACTTTTAAGTCGGACAAAAAGGTATCTAGTATTACAAGTCTGTAGGACAGCTTGGCTCCCATACAACATGTAACATAGTGAGATAGTAGCAAAGTAGAAAATGCATACATTGTATCTGATTCACCCCAGAGGGAGATGAAGCTACTAAAGCGGAGATGAACCAATGATATGGTAATAAAATCCAAAATCCATCAAGCTGTATGAAGGAAGAGGAAGACCTATCCAGATATCCAATTAAAAGCCAAAGAAAAGAGGAGTTTAAAGTATCCATAGCGGGGTGTCTTTGGCATCAAATTACATAAAGTAACCATAGCGGGGTGTCTTTGGCATCGAATTACATAACGACATCCATAGCCTGATTCTTCTTTTTAATTGGATACCTAGATAAATAAATGGCCAATTGCTATTTAGTTTGTAAGTAGCAAATCTAAAGTAGGATGACTAATATCTAGAGATTGGTCCTGGGTTTGAAACAAACCTGGTTTCTTTTCGGAATAACCAGTTCCACCAGATCTGGTGCTTTTTTTGGAACGTCTCAACTCAAGATTCAATATTAATATCGGAAATTAGAAAATCTAAAAGGTTCACATCCGCACGCCTCTGCAACTCAGATCAAAATTTGCTGGTAAGTTACCATTGCTATTTATACCTTAATTCTGGCTGAACTTTTGGACTTTTTAACTCTCATTGACTTCCGCTTGCAATATTATATATTATATAGCAATATTGGTTTCAATGAAGAAAGCTCAATATTTTAATTTGGTTAGAGATGTTACCGTTAATTTCAATTTTGACATTTTGTCGAAACCGGTAATAATTACAGCTCATTTCTACCATTCTGCTTGAAGACCACACACATTTAAAACAATTCATCAAAGGGCATGTCCACCCCTAAAACAAAAATTTAACCCACTACTGGCTCCGCTGTGCAGTGTTCAAAAATAATTTCCCTACTCCTATGCTCCTTATGGTTCTCCTGCAGTGCCTGTTCAAAGTACCAAATAGAAGAGTAGGAGCGATTTCCTGGCATAATTCGTTTCTGCCTCTTACTGTTCCTCATCAAGGTTTCTGGCATATGCAGTGGAATCCAAGTGGAATTTACCCCCCCTTTTTTAACCACAAGTCTCCCCTTCCCTTATTTACATGAGGAGTTAAGGGGGTGTGTTAAAAACTTTCCTTAACTTACTTGGTCCCTTAGAAAATGTTATTTTTAAATCCCTGAAAGGTACCGTATATACTCGAGTATAAACCGTCCCGAGTATAAACCGAGGTACCTAGTTTTAGGGGGAAAAGTAGGAAACACACACTGACCCGAGTATAAACCGAGGGGGTAGTATTTGCCACTAAAGATGTTTGGAAACTACAACTCCCAGCATGCTTTATTGCTGGGAGTTGTAGTTTTCAAACATCTTAAGTTGCAAATACTTACAAATAAGAGTAAAACCTTCTTTATTTGTGCATACTGTATGCACAAATATAGGAGGATTTACCACTATTTGCAAGTATTTGCCACTTAAGATGTTTGAAAACTACAACTCCCACCAATAAAGCATGCTGGGAGTTGTAGTTATCAAACATCTTAAGTAGCAAATACTTGCAAATAGGGGTAAATCCTCCTTATTCGGGTGCATACAGTAGCAACAAATAAGAAAGGTTTTTACTCTTCTTGTAAGTATTTGCCAATTCCCTGTGAAAGCAAAAAGCAGCCTATCTCCACCTTGTCCGCCGGCCGCGCGATCCGCATCTTCTACACAGCCTCTGCGCATCCGGATGATGTCACTACCCCCCGGCGCCTCTCACTTTGCGGCGCCGGGTAGTGACATCTCCGGATGCGCAGAAGCTGTGAGCGAGGAGCGGATCGCGTGGCCGGCTGAAAGGTAAGAGTAGGCGTACTCGGTATAACCCGAGGTAAGATTTTCAGGCTTTTTTTAAAGCCTGAAAACCTCGGTTTATACTCGATTGTATACGGTATTGTGTAAACATGAGCATAGAGAAGGTTGTGCATTTTACGGGTCTCAATTAAAAAATTAAATAAGATTTTTTTCCTATGCTAATTAGCAACTCCCACAATCCATTCTGATTCCCCTCTCGGTTAGGCGAGCGTATCTAGGAGAATGCTGGGATATTGGTCCATGGCATCCAAATTTGTTGAGAAACAAAATCATATTTCAAGTTCAGTGTATTAAAAAACATTTAAATGACATTTTATTCAAACCCTGTTCTCAGTAATGCAAAATAGGATTGTACAGAATGCCTTCCTATGGGTCCCACAAATAACCACTGGTTGGAATTTTGCAATATTTACAACCGACACCGATACATGGCGCTCGTACAACAATCACCTTTTTCAATTGTCTAGTGCTCAAGCCCTGTTTAGATGCTGTCAGCAATAGTGCAATAGCCAAAAACAAACAATAACCACCATGACTGGAGACTGCACATTGAGCTTTCCCAGTCAGGTACCCAGACTGACGCAATTGCTTTACACAATATTTTTTTTTCCTTTATTGGAAGCCTGGTGTCAGTGTTTTCTGTACTACAACACCACGTGAACCACACAATGCTCTGTGTGGTGGTCAGACTTTCTTCCCCACTCAGTTTTTCCAGCCACAACTGGAGCCACACAATAGGGGATCAGTAGAGCCTCCCCTTTGACACTCAGCTGCCACCAGGCAGTCTCCAGGAAGAGCTTGACTGGGAAGCTGATATCCTATAAAGGACCGCACATAAATGCTGAGCATAAACTAAGCTGTAATTCGTATCTCCTCACTTTTTAACATAATATCTCCCAAACACACCTCCAAAATCTAAATCTGATTGGATCTTGGATCAATTAGATTTAGGTTTAGGGGTCACTACAAATAATGAATGCTCATGTAAGGAGAGCTAGTTTCATGTTTTGCATTTCATCTGAAATGTTATGTCTTTGTACTAAGACATGTACTGGGATATCAGCTTATTCAGTGATTCTGACTGGGTAGCTTGAATGGGCAGCTCAGATGACTCTCAGCTTAGTTCAGTATTTGGCTGTATCTAAGATAAAAAAAAATGCCAGCAAAAGCTTGAGTACTCAACTAAGTAACAGCGCTATTGATGTATTGGAAAATCTGCTTCCAATATTTCACGAGAAATAATCTTCAGTAATAGAGCATAGAGAAATGCTTTCAAACCAGTCTAGAGAGCAACATGGTAATCAAAGGGATATCAGAAACACATGCAGCAAAGCTGAGTCTGAATAAATGCAGTGTAAAAGCCACCAGCCTGTAATAAATGCAGTATCTAGTATCTGGGAAATGCTAATACTAATGATTTCTCACCTTTTTTGCTCAACTTTCATTGATCATTGAAAACCACTGAGATTTGCCTTTTTATCATTTTTAACATGTGTGATCTTCATATGAACCTTTTAAAACATAGACAAACAGAGTTATTTAATAAAAGTTCTTATCGTTAAAAATGGGTGCTAATTTGCCCCAACCAATCAGATGTTAGCTTCAAATGGTAATAAGATCTGATTGGTTGGGGCAAAATTACACCATTTTTAACGATAAGAAGTTTTATTGAATCTCCCTGATAGAGTGTGAGCCCCTTATTGGTCACCAATAAGGAGAAACCAGGGTAGGAAGGAGAGTGGGGGATAATATAGGGAAGGATGGGGGAGATAAAGAAAATAAAAGATCCTTTACTTTGTTTGCATTGATACTGTTAATATTAATTATAATCTAATTAAAAAAAGCACAGCACACAGTTTATTTTGCTTCTGTAAATTAGATTTTAAAGGAACACTAACTTAAAAAACAAGTATGTGCCATTCGTTTCTATTATTCCAGGGAGGTGAGAACGTCCCTGTGATAATAGTTTTTGCTCAGGGGACACTGGAACTTACCACCGCACTCCTCTCACAAGCCGGTCCTTCACTGACAGCCGCATGCCTTTAAAAAAAATAGGCGCGCGATCAGGACAGAGCAGCTGTCAGTGAAGAGCGGCTTGTGAGAGGAGCATGGTAAGGTAAGTTCCAGTGTCCCTGAGCAAACTATTATTCACAGGGAGGTGGGAATAAGCTGTTCTCTCCTCCCTGTGAATAATAGAAACGGATGCCCAATACTTTTTTTTTTAAGTTAGTGTTCCTTTAAGTTGAGGTTGACAGTATATTAAACAAACAACTAAAGATTGTTTTATTCCTTTCCTTATCTCCCCTATATAAACCCCCACCCTCTTCCACACCCGTTCACTGTCTGTAATATAAGAACTCAATAACCTTTCAATACAGTGTAACACAAGCCTTGCATCTACCCAATCACACTCAACACATTTCTCGAAAAAGGATGTCCCACCCGAAACGTTGCCTACAATTTTTGTATTCCACATGGAAGCATTAAACACTCGGTTTCACCACTTATGACTCAAGTTTCCTTCAACTTTGTGGCGTTTGCATTTTATTCTATTACATTTTTTAACAATATACGTAGCTACAAATACCAACCAACAACAAGATGAAAAGCAAAATTTTCTACGAGAAATAACACAAATTTAAAAATAACTAAATTTAAGAACAGACACAATTTCAACAATTTCTTTTTATTGTATTAGAAAATATTCCGCCTTGGACAAGCCACAACGCTCTTGGCTAGAAAACATTGTCAGCTTAGTGCACGCTAGGTAACTTATTACCCCTGGCAAAAGAATGTTAGATAATCATTTATGAATCCCTATAACCAAAGAGGATAAACATCTGACTAAATACAAGTAGAATACTGTATCAACCTCGGGCATTCCTAGACTTCGTGCAATGATTTTTTTGATTAAGAATGGAATGATAGGAAACTCTGTAATGATATGATTTGTACTGAAACTTTATATAGGACTTGATTACCTTTCTGTCTTTCTTTAATATATTACGTGTAATAAAATCAAGTCAATGTAAACAACATCAGTTGAGCCGTTTTAATCCATTTAGATCTGAAGGGAAGGAATATCAGGTATTGCCAACCCTTTAGCAAAGGCACCACAAAGTGTGAATTACAGAAAATACTCTTTTCCATACTGTGATAATGTTGCATTCTACATTACCCCAAGTCGGCATTGTACATAGCAATATTGGACTGTTCCTCTTAAACAACATTAATGTCCAATGGGATTGGGGGCATTATTGGAAAGACTTCAAGTTTTGACAGTTTCTGATGTGCAGAGATAATTACTCAGTTGAGTAGTTCCTAGCCAGCCTGTCAGGACTATTAAAGTCATAAGTGAACTTTAACAGCCTGTTTATCTGCTGGGCTAACATGTGACCCGTGATTGGATGTACCAGGGTTATTTGGCTAACATGTGACCCTAGATTGGATGTACTGTGCCGGGGTTATTTCACACTTCCCTGATTTCTATGAACAATGTCTAGTTAGATTTATCACACTATTGTATAGATTAGACATTTTTTTCAAAAAATGTTACAATATCAATACTCCAATACATTTGTCAATATACAAAGTATATATTCAGGTTACTGTATTTCTATGTTAAATAGTGTTGGTTACCAAAAAAGATTCTACAATTAAAGTAGGTCCATTGATTACTTATTGTAAAAGTACAATACAATAGTGCCTTAAAAGACATTCTACCACCACTCCTAAAAACTTTTACTGTATTACCTGGGTCCCAGATCGGTGATCTTCTTCTGCCTCATCCCTAGCTATTCTGTTCTGCTTTCTGGTTCTCCTGGGCAGTGTGCATCAGTGATGGACATTGATCGTTATGTGCATGGACAATGACTTATACTTCGTTCCAGAGCCCCTCCTCTACAGCTCCTAACAGCCACCAGAGAAGGCAGCAACATTCAGGACTAGGGAAGTATGAAACTGAAGAAGATCTTTGAAAGAAAATACTCTCAGGGAGATCGAATAAAAGTTCAGACTGTACTGCAACACTATGAAGCCTTCTTAGATACAAAATCTGCTTCTTACTACTACTGTCTATGTAAATGAAGAGCCAATTAAGTGCAGTGCATTTGAAATACACGGCAAAGATTACTTTTCTTTTTGTGTGAAAAGTAAAATTATGTCATTGTTAGGACAGAGCATTGAATGTGTTTGAAAACAAAAAACTGAAATCCCTGTTCTGTGTCAGGGAGAGCGGATGTTTGTGCTGTAATGTGTTGGCTGTCAGCTTCTAGAAAGCAAGGCTGCAACCTTCCTTGTTTTGATCTGTTTAGCTCTAGAGAGCATGTGCCTGTACGCAGACACTTAGCTGGGGGTTTACCCAGCTAGGTGGATTGTGGGAGCTTACCCCTAGTACTCACAGGTTATAATCCCCTAATGGCCACGGCAAAGGAGAGTGAGACAAGCTTGTTGTATGTTTGTGAATGTGCTCTGTCTATTGGAACAATGTTGTCTGGAGATTTAGTTCCCCTTTATAGTTTTAATGCCGATAACTCCTGTTTTCCTTTGATATACTTATTTGAGACTTCACTATATATGGAAGACTCTAGGATGATATTATGTTAGAGCCCTTGGGTCACCTTAATGGTTTTTAGATTGTGTTCAATATATTGTGTGATTTATATCTATTATTATCCATTAAGATGCTGCTGCCTTTTGCTATGGTGGGGAGGGGCCATTGTTTGAATGTGGGTGTTTTTAAGTGTTTTTTATACCATCCTCCCATGTTCCTTGAGTTAATAAAGGGATTTTATTGATATGCACACCTTTATGAGTGCCATGGGCTTTTTTTTTCTATATTATATTCTGGCCCCGACTGCCCATTTTTTGTGGCCCTCAGTGACTGTAACAGCATCCAAGACCTGCTATCCATTTTCAGTCCCAAGCAGTGGCATAATCGTAGATCCATCGCATCTCAGCCAATCTCAGCTTCCATGTGCGGAAAAGGCACAGGAGTTAAGAAGACAGCTGTGGGAACGAAGGCTGGTAAGTAGTTTAGCAGCACTTTTGAGAAGAACCTCGCAACTCGAGGTTGGGGTATGTCCACCATAAAAAAAAACTTTTCACATATGTAGAGGACCCTAGCCCTTAAAAAGGGTGTAAGCTCTACTTACAATCCTTCAATCCCCTGGCACTCTGATCTTGTCCCTCTGCTTGTCCGGAACTGCAAGCAGGGGGCTGGACTGGCAGCCAAATCTCTTAATGGCTGAGACACAGCCAATCACGATGGGCTGCCGCAATACAGAATACAGGGAATGAAGGATTGTAAGTAGCGCTCTGCAGCTTTTTTAACAAACAGTTTGGGTGGGCTAGGGTGCCCTTCCATACGTTTCAAGTATTTAGAGGGAGGACTCCAGAGACATGGGGAAGGGGGGGAAGGGCAAAAGAGGGGCAGAAGACTTTTACACATAAAGACAGCTCCTACTCTTCAGTTTTCTGAATTTACACAGACACTGCCGAGGAGAGGTAAGGTTTTTTTTAACACTACACAGTGGGGGCCAGTATGGGGTTACATTTTAGTTTTGGGGGTGGACATGCCCTTTAAGATAAGTTTAAAAGTATGTTGGGGGGGGAAACATACCCTTAAGGATAAGTGCACTGTAAAATCAAGTTATGTTCATTGGAAGCTGCAGCTTTAAAAATACTGTTGCCATATTTTTTTTTCCCTATGCCCCTCCAGAGCCTAGCTTTGTGCCTTGAAAGTTGCTGACATCTTGTTACTGGTTTGTTAAATGTAAGCTCCGCCCCTCAGAGATTTCCTCTGCTTTCTCCTGCTTGAGCCTCAAACAGTAATGCCTGTAGGTTCCGTGCACTCTCCTGCTGAGCCTCAAACAGTATGCCTGTGAGTTCCATGCCTTCCCAGCTTGAGCCTCAAACAGTAATGCCTGTGAGTTCCATGCACTCTCCTGCTAGAAGCTCAAACAGTTAATGCCTGCGAGTGCTGTGCACTCTCCTGCTTGAGCCTCAAACGGTAATGCCTGTGAGTTCCTGTGCACTCTCCTCCGCTTTAGCCTCAAACAGTAATGCCTGTGATTTCCGTGCACTCTCCTGCTTGAGCACACAACAGTATATGCCTGTGAGTTCTGTGCATGTGCACGGAACTCACAGGCATTACCATTTGAGGCTCCTGCTTTAGCCTCAAACAGTAATGAACTCACCTGTGAGTTCCATGCACTCTCCTGCTTTAGCCTCAAACAGTAATGCCTGTGATTTCCATGCACTCTCCTGCTTTAGCCTCAAACAGTAATGCCTGTGAGTTCCATGCACTCTCCTGCTTTAGCCTCAAACAGTAATGCCTGTGAGTTCCGTGCATGTGCACGGAACTCACAGGCATTACCATTTGAGGCTCAAGCAGGAGAAAGCAGAGGAAATCTCAGCTGGTGGAGCTTACATTCAGCAAACCATAAGAAGATGTCAGCAACTTCCAAGGCACAAAGCTAGGCTCTGAGGGACATAAGGAAAAAAATATGGCATAGTTTTTTAAAGCTGCAGCTTCCAACTGAACATAACTTGATTTTACAGTGCACTTATCCTTTAAATTCTCTTTTTAAACATTCATTCCAAATTTAAAAGAAAAGACAATTCAACATCAGGCCAAAAAGACAGATATTAAGCTTTTCAGTAATATAAATAAAAATGGAAGAGACTTAAAAAAATTTTTAAATTCAATGGAAGCTGTCATTTTATAAAAGTTCAAAACAATATTTCACCTTGTGTACGATTGCTTGTGTTGTTTGAGCCATGAACCTATGTATATAGCAGATCACACACCAAACCAGGTACATTAGCTCTTGTTTCCATTTACAGTAAACTGTGTATTAAGTAAAATCAATGGCAATCAATAGGGATCACATTGATAACAAGAAGTCCTTGTTTGCCCCAATATCTAATAAGACAACAGAACTTGCTGCCTGATACAGGAGTGACTAGAAATTCATTGGGAATTCACATGAAACTGAATAGGCTCCTTGAGAAAGACAGGCATGTAGTTACATGGATCAATAGATTGTTACTGTGCCATGTCATGAAGATAGCTTTTCACTAAGGGAAGCCAAATTGTTTCAGAAACATAGATGTGATTTGTTTGCTCTGTGATTGTTTAAAATCCAATAATACTTATTTCAATACAATTCTAACCACTACTATTATGGAGTTAACTTCTGTTTATTTGCTATACCAAGGACATAATAAACATGATTGTAAATGTCCCTTTTCTAGACAATCAGGGAGATTAAATATGCAGAGCTCGTGCTACTTACCTTAGCGATCCAGCATACAATTCCAGACATATGTGAGATTACGCTGGTATTGCATCGTGGGATAGCATAAAGGTAAGAAGCTTTGGTTGCACCCGCATTAAAGTCCCATTACAAAGCCCCGTTAAGTTTTGCGCTAAACTTAACTAAGGGCTAGGCCACACTGCTGCGTTTTTTTTTTCGTTTGCGCTTGCGTTGCGATTGCGCTTGCGATTTTTAAAAATTATTGAAATGGCGGCAACGCAAAAAAAACGCGCGTTTTTCGATGCGATTGCGATTGCGTTTTGCGTTCTCATTTTTAATCGCAATCGCATGGCTTTTTCCTATACTTATTGAAGAAATCGCAATCGCAAACGCAACGAAAATCGCACATGAATCGCATGCTATTGCGTTTGCGTTTGCGTTCAGTGTGGCCTAGCCCTTAACAGTTTTTTATCGGTAGCACTGCACTATTTCCAAGACCATTTGGAAATGGAGCAGTGGCCCTAAATACATGTAAAACCCACGTTAACATTATATTACTTTGGGTTAATGTGGGTTTTACACGGATTTGAACAATATTGAATCACCCGGTAATATCTTACAGTGTTATTTATTATTGATTTAATATTCATTTGTTAACGTTTTATTTTTAACCTACAATAACGCAGTTTAGTTTTACTGGGACTTACTCAAATGTTGGTACTGGACACATTCATTCAACATCTTATTTTCATTTCAACATCTAGAAACCCAATAGCACCCACTGATGGCCCCAGATCTCTGACCTATCTCGTGAGATGCTCTCATCTGGCTCTGCAGATCTCTGGCCTCTCTCTGAATGCTCTCATCGGCTCTGCAGCACTGTCAACAAAATTACAGTCTCACCTTTTGAACAATGATAAGAAAGGACGTAGTCTTTATTGTAGGGATTAAATATAGAAAATAACATACGTAAGTTTAGTCTAGTTTTACTAATTCCACCACTAAAGTGTGCAAATACATTAATATTCAAACTAACAATTCTCGTGCTACCCTTCCGATCAGTTTAATTAGACATTTTATTAAGATTAAAGGATAAGTACACTGTAAAAGCAATTAAGTTAATTGTAAGCAGCAGCTTTATAAAATCTCCCCCCTTCTTTCTTTCTAGGGTCCTCCTAAGGATTACATTGGTATCTGTCGGCACATTGCGAAGGGAACCTGCACACATGTGCACACCGACCGTCGACTGTGCACCATACCCGGTACGGCTCCCTCTAGCAAAGTAAAGGGAGCTGATGCCAGCCGACGGAATTTTTCTGGTTTTCTCCGATCGATTGGAGTGCCGACTACGGTTTGTTCGATTATAGGTAAATACCGTCATGGAACGCGGGATTTACCTAGTATCACTCATGTGTATGGCCACCTTAGCCTACCTTTCCTGATGTAAAGTTTCTGACATGTGCAGTATAGACAATTTAGCTCCTCCCCTCTGAGACTTGCTGGATCTCCTTCTTCTTAAGCCTCCAAACAGTGATCGTTTGGGCAGGATACAAACAGGAACCAGGATCAGGATACAGGCTATGAATTTGAGATGGCCTACTGCTGGTGGAAAGTGGATGTTCAGAACACAGCAGCAGTAACAGAGGAGATAGTGACATCAATAGGTGAAACTGGAATTGCAGAAATCCTCACAAGCTAGCTGTAAAATTTGTTCTTGAGCTCTTCTGACACTAAACTACCATTGAAAAATCTAAAGTACAGTAGGGTAGTGCCAAAAGCAGTTCAGATACCAGCAGAAGATCCCTCTACACACCTGTTTGGGCAATTTGCCAAAAATATGTAGGTGCAGTCCCCTGAGTACCCGCTACCCGGGGTTAAGCAAAGTCCAAGTAATATAAAGATGAGGGGAGCATACTACTTTGCAAAATAATTCACACTTTTATTGTGCAAGGAACATTAACAATGTTTCGGGAGGCTTAGCCCCTCCTCATTTGATCAATATGATACAAAACATAGTGATATTATTAAAATCTAATACAGTATCATTATAGTGCACGTATAGCACTGTAAGATACTGTATAGATTTAAAATATCACTATGTTTTGTAAACCCATCATCATTGATCACGTGTTGGAGGAGGGATTAGAGGGTATAAGTGTGAGTTTGGTTTGTCACTGTTTATACCTGAGGAAGAGGGCTAAGCCTCCCGAAAAGTTGTTGATGTTCTTTGCACAATAAAAGTGTGAATTATTTTGCAAGTTGTGTGCTCCCCTCATCTTTATATTCCTTACAGCACAAAGCAGCATATAGGGACCACATATCGGCTGTGGTTTTCCGACCTGTCTGATTGAAGAACTAATGGTCGGCAGTCTGGTTATAGTATTTGATGTTGAATAAAGACATACGTCCATCCAGTCCAACCCATCTAGCAATATCCTCATTTCCTGCCTAACTGTTGATCAGAGGAAGGCAAAAAAAAAACCCACCAAATTTATGAAGAGAAAAATTCCTTCTGACTCCAAGTGGCAATCGGAAATTTCCTTGGATCAACTCACTTTATGTATCAATACCAGTAACTTGCAACATTCCTTGTTTGCAGAAACTCATCCAGCTTTTTTTTTTGACTGCCCAATGAACCTGCCATAACAACGTCCACTGGAAGACAGTTCCACTATTATTTACCGTTCTCACAGTGAAAAACCCTTCCAAATTGCAAGCCTAAACCTTTTTTGTCTTAAGGGATGTGCTTGTGTCTTTGACATGTTCTATTGGTGAACAATGCCCAGATAGTTTATTGTATGGCCCCATTAATGTATTTATACACAATAACCATATCCCCACGCAAGTGCCTTTTCTCCAGCATACATAATTTCAACTTTTCCAGTCTCTCTTCATATTCAAGCTCCCTCAATCCCTTATAATTAGTTGCCTTCTCTGAACCCTTTCCATTTCAAAGATGTCCTTTTGTACACGGATTTCCAAAATTGCACTGCATATTCCAAATGAGGCCTTACCAATGCTTTGTAAAGAGGGAGAATTACATTTTCCTCCTTGAATCCATACCTCTCTTTATACAAGACATACCATGCTGGCTCTGACTGTTGCCACCAGGCACTGCTTGCTACCTTTAAGTTTGTTATCCACCAAAACTCCAAGATCCCTTTCCAACAGGATTCACTTACCACAGAGCCATTTATAGTATAAGTAGCACAAGGTTTTTAAGTCCAAAATGCATCACTTACATTTATAAATATTTAATTTCATCTCCACTTAGCAGCCGAATGTGACAATCTATCTAGATCCCCCTGCAACAATTCACATGCTCTGAAGTTTTTAATGGTCGACAAAGTTTTGTGTCATCAGCAAACACAGAAACCTTGCTGACAATACCCACTTCCAAATCATTTATAAATAGATTAAATAGAAGCGGGCCCCAACACAGAACCCTGTGGCACCCCACTTTAGTCCATAATGATGAGGAGCCCCATTTACAACTACTCTCTTGCATCCTATTCATTAACCATTTTTCTATCCAGTACAAATGTAACTCCCCAGACCAACACCCTTAGCTTACATACATTAGTCCCCTATGGGGGACTGTATCAAAAACCTTTGCAAAATCCAAGTAAACACATCTACTGCTATGCCAGAGTCTAAAGTTCTACTTACGTCCTCATAAAGCCAGCAAGTTAGTTTTGACAAGACTATTCCTCCTAAATCATGCTGGTTACTACTTATAATGTCAGTCCTTGAAACATACCTAGAACATGTTCCTTATTAAAACTTTCCAGGATCTTCCCCACCACTGAATTACTTACAGGCTGTAATTACCTGGCTGTGACGACTACCCTTTTTGAATATTGGAATAACATCAGCCTTTTTCCAATCCAGAGGCACACCACCGACATGAGGGAATCTGCAAAAATAAGAAACAATGGCCTAGATAAAACTGAACTTAGCTCCCTAAGTACCCAGGATGTATTTTATCCGGTCCAGGAGATTTATTAATATTAACCGTATTTATTTCTTTCTGTACCATATCCTCGGTTAACCAAAGTGCACTTGAATCTTTTATACAATATTGCTACTATACTTTATGATATCTGTACTTGGATCTTCTGTAGTGTATCAGAGGGAAAAAACTTATTCAAGACATTTGCTTTATCGCCATCCTCCGTAACTAACTTATCCCCATTAATTAAGGGTGCCACTTCTCAGATCCTCATCTTCTTACTATTAATATACTTAAAACTATTTTTAGGCTTAGTGATTTTGTTCAGCTATCCTAACTTCATTATTATTTTAGCTAGTTTGATTGCTTTCTACATCCTTGTTACAGTTTTTATAATCCCTAAAGGCCCTTTATGGTCCCCTGCCTTTAGGTTTTAAATTTCTGTTTTCCTTACTTTCCATTTGCCTCTTTACATTAGAATTCAGCCACATGGGCGCAGATTTATTTTTTTTACATTTATTTCCCAGGGTATTAATTTAGATGTGAACTGGTTTAAAATTCCCGTGAACACAGTTCCACTTCTGTTCAGTACCTTTACCTGATAATACCTTATCCCAGTTGACATTCTGAAGACCTGCTTTTAACCTGGGAAAATTTGCCTTCCCGAAATTAAAAGCCTTTGTTAACCCAGGTGCACTTTTCCTTTCAATAACAAAGTCCAATGCAGGGTAATTAAAGTCCCCCATAAGAGCACACCCCAAACTTGCGCAGCCCTTGCCAACTGCATATGAAGTTGACTCACCCCCTCTTGCTAGGCATTTGGTGGCTTATATCAGACACCAACAATGACATTACCCCCTTCCACCCATATTGCCTCCATTTTAACATCCATATCACCAGTTATCTCTTCTTTTACAGTAAATTTAGCTTCAATTCTTTTTTAACATAAACACATACTCCTCCTCCCTTTCCTTTTTTTCTCTGTCCTGCCTAGACAAGGAGTATCCTTCCTAAATTTACAGCCCAGTCGTGAGAAATGTTCAACCACTTTTCTGCTATACCTTTACATCATAATTTTCATTCAATGCCATAATTTCCAATTCACCCATTTGTCAGCCAGGCTTCTCGCATTTGCAAAGATACATTTAGATTATCATCCTGTAATTTATTCATACACTTTAATACACATGCCATCCTATCCCTATGCTAGTCCCACCCCCCTTTCCGCCCACCACTGGCCTATCTACACACCCTGCTTTCCTCCTGGACTCTCTATTCCAGTGAACCTGCTAATACCCTCCCCTCCAACCCTCTAGACATCTTCTCCCCTAAAACACTGCACCGTCATCAGTGAGGTGCAAACCCATCCCTACTAAATAGCATGTAGCCAACAGAAAATCTGCCCAGTTCTCAATAATCCCAAACCCTTCTTCCTTACACTACTCTCTTAGCCACGCATTAATGCTTCTAAGCTCCTGCTGTCTCCGGCTTAGCACATGGCTGCGGTAGTATTTTCTGATAAACACTACCCTGGAGGTCCTTGCTTTTAACTTGGCCCTTAGCTCTCTGAAATCATGTTTAAGGACCTCACCCTCCTCCCTAACTTTGTCATTGGCACCATGTGAAACCAAGTCCGCCAGGTCACACCCGGCCCCACCCAATAATTTGTCTACACGATCCACCACATGCAAACCCTAGCACCAGGCAGGCAACACACAGTTCAGCATGTAAGGTCTTGGAGTCCCTACTGGAGTCCCCTACCACTACCAACCTGCCTTGCATTCCTGATCCTTCGTTCCTCCTCCCTTGTATCAGAGTGGCATGTCCCCTGGGTGTTCAAGGGACTAGCCCCCTCCATACACGCTAATTCCGAGGTGTCCTCCTCCACTTCATTACCTAAGGCGGCATCTGTTGGGATGGGCAATCTGGGAAGAAGCCACCCTACCCTTCTGTCTCCCACTTCCCCTAGTAACCCAACAAAACTATCTCACCCCTCAACCTTTCTGTCCCACTCCACCCACTCTATACTGTTATTCGGGGCAGCCACAAGGAACCATAAAATAATTCGGCCCGACCGACCGAAATACTGAAATGACGGTCGTTCGGCCCAAATTATTGTATGGGTGTACCTAAAGTTAAAAGCTTTTGGCCTTGGTCTATATCTTTCAACTGATCATCTTTTATTGTCACTGATTAAGTGCACTGTATTATTGAATCTATAGCATTATATCAGCTACAAGCCCTAGATGGATATCTGTATTTGCTCATTATCACTAGCAAGACCAAAGTTATAAACTTCCTCAAGGCAACTAATGGTGCTCTCTATTAGATTAACTTAATAAATCTCATTTTTCCCCTTTTACTACCAGTTACTTTTAACATAATCCCTTTTACACTTTCACTATTTACTGGGTTGCTTCCATTTAATTAATCCTAGAAACTAAAGATTTGTTCAGCAGCTGCCTGTCACATAACAATTTCACAGCAACATGTGTCATATTGAACTGTGCCAATGATTTTCATTCCGTTATATGTGGCTTAAGATGTCAATGATTTTTTTTTTTTTACTTTTCTGTAAACACGCGAAAACTGTTTGGACTCTAATGCTTCATTTAGAAAAATAAATAAAACAAGCCTTGCTAACCTCTCTTGGCCAGTATCGAATATAAACAATATAATCAATTCAGGATAATCAATTACGTTGTCTAATAAAGAAATTTAAAAACATAGACCCATCCATCACAGATAGAACAGCAGACACTTGGAAAGTAACATTTAGAAGTTTAGTAGCTGAAGATGCTGATAAATTGTATTTAGTTACAGTATACTTGGATGTGAACTAGGGTTGCGGCATAGTGAACCATTACTGATAGTCCTACGTCTGTTATCGTAGTAGAATCAATGCTGCTCTTTAATTAAAAGCTTTTAAGGCTGGTATAAAAAGGCAGAACTGCAGGAAACCCTGGCATAAGTCCGAGTAAATTAATGTCCCAATCGATCTGATATTTTACCCTTTTTGATCATTTATATGTATAGATCCTTCCATTGTTTTTTTGATTTTGATTGGCTTCTCTCAATATCTCCATTACACCAGATTTACCTGCAAAGTTACTAATAATGGGAAAAAAGTACATGTGTTTTAAGATTGTAAATGTCAACATCTTAGCAAAGGAACAGATTAGTTCAAGCGAGGCCGTCAAAGAGGCCATTTATGTCAAAATAAAGAAATCAAGCCTGAATAGAGGTGGGAGGGTTTCAACAGCAATTGTCTGCCATGAATAATGCTATTTTTGACACCTTACCCTGGGCAGTTTCAATAACACCTACTAGACACATGTATTGCATTCAGGAGGCCATGAACAACTTGCTGTAATATGCTGTTGGGACACATTCCAGGGTATTTATGCCAACATATTCTTTACAATCATTCTGAATTGAGAAAGCTATAGATGACTAGTGACACATCTTCAGAACTGAACTTCAGGACCATTTGATCTAACTGAATACAAATCCTTCATTATGACCTTTCTTTTTCTTCCTGTTTTTCATGTTACCAGTTGGAAATGCTGGAAATAATGCATGTTCTGTTCATGCCTAGATGGTCTAACGAAGTTGCTCAATAAATAAACATAGTGATGACCTACTTTGCCAAAACTGCCAAAACTAACACCAAAATAGAATTTTGACAAACGCAACAAGGTCTTGGAAATATTAAAAGAAGAATGATATAAGATATATATATATATATATAATATATATATATTATATATATATATAGATATATATAAAAAGTATAAGGGTTATAAGGGTTTCAATATTTTATCAGGTTAAAACCCATGTGACTAGATTTGCTGGGAACCTCAACAATTTGATTTTTTTTTTTAAATAAGCCACTGCATTCCTACAGTAAGTAACTTTCAGATACTGTAAATATCGTAAAATACTGGTAAAGATCAACATGCAGTTCCCATTTTCTACTTTCTAAGTCTTTCAGTGGCCCGAATAATATAAAAAAAAGAGTTCTATTTTATTAGATTTCCTTGCTGTTTGGATTCCGAGTTTCCTAACTATACACTGGAACTCAACTAAAAATAAATAAGAATATATCTCAGCTGTGCATAAAAATAATTGCTTCCAAACATTGTGATTTTGTGCTATATATCAAAGACTGAACATATGCTGTTGGACAGAGCCAAGAGTAAACTTGAGAAATTTTGATGAGTGGCATAACTTTATAAACCAATTCTCTATAGATCCCTGCCTTGCAGGCTCTTACTGTCAGGCAAGAAACATGAAGCGACGGCAATTAATCTCTACAACCCTCTTCCCACATGTATTATGTAGCAATTACAATACAGTTTAAACCTTCATGACAGAGGATTTTGCTAGTTATTAACTTAATTAAAACCTCTTGTCATAATTTAATATGAAAAGTCCACAAATTCTTTTTTTTCTTTAATGTATTACACATATCATTATTTTTATTAGGGATTCTTAAATCTTTCAGCGCTTTGCATGGTCTAATTGCAGAATATCCAATTAATGGAAAGTGGTCGTATGTATGGTATAATGATGCACAAGCCATTGTTTGGTTGGTTTGCAGAATGTTCCGGATTAATTGTGGAATTTCGACAGTCAAAATTGAAATTCAGTTGTGAAATTCAGTTGATGGCATTTAAACATACAAAGTACATGCCTGGGTTCGAAAGTTCATTCCTCACATATAGAGTTTTTAAGAGCTACCAATGTGATGGGGGGTATATAATAGATATAGGAAAGGTGTATAGGCATTTTACACGTTTAGTTAATCCCCCACTCCTTTCCTCAGAGGTTTTACTGGTGCTTGTTCCTCAGATCCGTCCACCACATACAGGGTTAAATATTCTTTAGCAATTTATATAATTTGGAGAACGCACTCCTGTAGACCTTGCTCTTTCTTTATAATTTATTAGTGACATGCGTGCACACGTTTCGGGGTGTGTCCCCCTTCCTCAGGTGCCTGAGGAAGGGGGGAATATGATTTTACTCTAATAACCATTTAATGACCATAAATATTTGCATATAAATTTATGCACTACTTATATTAGGTACAGACAAAATTTATAAGGTTTATAAATGTACTTACATTGCCAGTACACTTATTTAATATGGTATAGTCAAAATGGAAGGTTTAGCCAAACCTTTGTCACTGCTAAAACCCTCTGCATGCATTATACTGAAAGGAAGTGTAAGGAGTACCTGTATTATACCCAATTATGTGCGGTTTGTATAGTATAGTATTTGAGTTGTAATAAAGACATATATCCATCCATCCAACTCATCTATCAATACCCTCATTTCCTGCCTAACTGTTGATTCCGAGGAAGGCAGAAAAAAAAAACCACCAAATTATAAAGGGGAAAAAAATTCACTTCCTGACTCCAAGTGGTAATCGGAAATATCCCTGATTCAACTCTACTTTATTATAAATACCAGTAACTTATCATATCATATCCTCAGGCAAGCGTCTTTCACTAGTGAGATAATTGTAACTTATCCATTCTCGCTCATATTCAAGCTCCCCTAATCCCTTATAAATTTAGTTGCCCTTCTCTGAACCTTTCATTTCAATGATGTCCTCTTTGTCACAGGATTCCAAAATTGCACTGCATATGCATGTTTCAAAACATGTGACAGTTAGATGCTGTTTGCTACACAGTAAAGTCATGTGACTAAAGGAAAAAACTTTGCAGTTCTCTGCCCATTTCTCAGGACCTGGGAGTGACCGTTTTCCTTGTTAGACTAATAATATAATTTAAGGGCATTCCTCCTAAAATTACAATTTAACCCACTAGTGGCCCCACTTTGCAGTATTCAGAAATCCTACCTTATCCTCTGTCCTGTTCCTTATGGTGCCTGTTCAAAGTACCAAATTGAAGATTAGAGCCTGGTTTATTGTTTCTGCCTCTTATGTTCCTAGGTTCCTGTTCAAGTTTTCTGGCATATGCGTGGAGTCACGATTTACTATCCCCCCCCCCTTTTTTTTAACCACATCTCTCCTTCCCTTATTTACTGAGGAGTAAAGGGGTGTGGTAAACAACTCCATAACTTACTTGGTCCCTAGAAAATGTTATTTTTAAATGGCTTACAGATGTCCTGAAAGTATTTGTGTAAACATGAGCATAGAGAAGGTTGTGCAATCTTATGGGTCTCTCTAAAATAGTAAATAAAAAAAAATTCTATGCTAATTAGCACTCCACAATCCATTCTGATTCCCTCCTATGGGTGGGAGAGTGTATCGTAAGAGAGTACAGGGAGTAGTGGTCCAATGACATCTGCAGTAGTGTTGGCCAAATGTTTTGAGAAACCAAATCATATTTTAGGTTCAGTGGTATTAAAAAACGTATTAAAATGACTATTTTAAAGTGAAGCCTCTGTTTCTCAGTAATACAAAAAGGAATTATCAGAATGCCTTCCTATCGGTCCCCCAAATAACCAGTAGTTGGAATTAGAATCTTTCATCATTACCTAGGCTGGGTACACACTAATGAATGTTTTGTCCCAAACGAGCGTTCACTACTAGCAAGTGCTCGGCCTAGACAAATCACTGTCTATCGTGACAATAGTGGCCGACAGTCCACATGACTGATCGTGCCAGTCCCATAGGGAACCACATGATTGGCCATAATTTACCAACAGGTCTGGTTACCCGTCATCTGAATGAGCGATCGGTGCCCCCGTCCACACAATGCATATTTCCTACTGACCAACCGATAACACGACCTATCGATCAGCGGCCAAAAATATTTTATAGTGTTACCCAGCTTTCTTCAGGAGTCATAAGCCCTGTTTAGATGCTTACATTACAACAATATAGATATCTAGATATAATAATAAACATATATAGCGCAATGTAAGTGTAATTACCCCCCATTTAAGGCAGTCCGGATAAAAGAAGGTTTAGAAGCTCTGTAAGCTCCCATGATTCCCTGATATAGGTCATACTACATAAAGAGAGAAGAGGTATGTCTTTTTTTTGGGAGTTGTAGTATTCAAACATCTTAAGTGGCAAATACTTGCAAATAGGGGTAAATCCTCCTATATTTGTGCATACAGTATGCACAAATAAAGAAGGTTTTACTCCTATTATGCGCAGAGGCTGTGGAGCGAGGATGCGGATCGCACGGACGCCGGACAAGGTAAGGGAAACATTGACTCGAGTATAAACCGAGGTAAGATTTTCAGGCTTTTTTTAAAGCCTGAAAACCTCGGTTTATACTCGAGTATATACGGTATTTGTGTAAACATGAGCATAGAGAAGGTTGTGCAATTTTACGGGTCTCAATTAAAAAATTAAAATAAGATTTTTTTCCTATGCTAATTAGCAACTCCCACAATCCATTCTGATTCCCCTCTACTGGTAGGCGAGCGTATCTAGGAGAATGCTGGGAGTAGTGGTCCAATGGCATCCAAATTTGTTGAGAAACAAAATCATATTTCAAGTTCAGTGTATTAAAAAACATATTAATAATGACTATTTTTATTCAAACCCTGTTCTCAGTAATGCAAAATAGGAATTGTACAGAATGCCTTCCTATGGGTCCCACAAATAACCACTGGTTGGAATTTTGCAATATTTACAACCGACCAACCGATACATTGCGCTCGGTACAACAATCAGCCTTTTTCAATTGTCTAGTTGCTCAAGCCCTGTTTAGATGCTTGTCAGCAAATAGTGCAATAGCCAAAAACAAACTAATAACCACCATGACTGGAGACTGCACATTGAGCTTTCCCAGTCAGGTACCCAAGACTGACAGCAAATTGCTTTACACAATATTTTTTTTTCCTTTATTGGAAGCCTGGTGTCAGTGTTTTCTGTACTACAACACCACTGTGAACACACAAATGCTCTGTGTGGTGGTCAAGACTTTCTTCCCCACTCAGTTTTTCCAGCCACAACTGGAGCCACCAATAGGGGATCAGTAGAGCCTCCCCTTTGACACTCAGCTGCCACCAGGCAGTCTCCAGGAAGAGCTTGACTGGGAAAGCTGATATCCTATAAAGGACCTAGCATAAATGCTGAGCATAAACTAAGCTGTAATTCGTATCTCTCACTTTTTACATAATATCTCCCAAACACACCTCCAAAATCTTAAATCTGATTGGATCTTGGATCAATTAGATTTAGGTTTAGGGGTCACTACAAATAATGAATGCTCAGTAAGGAGAGCTAGTTTCAGTTTTGCATTTCATCTGAAATGATGTCTTGTACTAAGACATGTACTGGGAGAATCAGCTTATTCAGTGATTCTGAATGGGTAGCTTGAATGGGCAGCTCAGATGACTCTCAGCTTAGTTCAGTATTTGGCTGTATCTAAGTATAAAAAAAAATGCCAGCAAAAGCTTGAGTATCAACTAAGTAACAGCGCTATTGATGTATTGGAAATCTGCTTCCAATATTTCACGAGAAATAATCTTCAGAATAGAGCATAGAGAAATGTTTCAAACCAGTCTAGAGAGCAACATGTAATCAAAGGGATATCAGAAACACATGCAGCAAAGCTGAGTCTGAATAAATGCAGTGTAAAAGCCACCAGCTGTATAAATGCAGGTATCTAGTATCTGGGAAATGCTAATACAATGATTTCTCACCTTTTTGCTCACTTTCCTTGATCATTGAAAACCACTGAGATTTGCCTTTTTATCATTTTTAACATGTGTGATCTTATATGAACCTTTTAAACATAGACAACAGAGTTATTAATAAAAGTTCTTATCGTTAAAAATGGTGCTAATTTTGCCCCAACCAATCAGATGTTAGCTTTCAAATGGTAAATAAGATCTGATTGGTTGGGGCAAAATTAGCACCATTTTTAACGATAAGAAGTTTTATTGAATCTCCCTGATAGAGTGTGAGCCCCTTATTGGTCACCAATAAGGAGAAACCAGGGGTAGGAAGGAGAGTGGGGGATAATATAGGGAAGGATGGGGGAGATAAAGAAAAAATAATAAATGATCTTTACTTTGTTTGCATTGAATACTGTTAATATTAATTATAATCTAATTTAAAAAAAGCACAGCACACAGTTTATTTTGCTTCTGTAAATTAGATTTTAAAGGAACACTAAACTTAAAAAACAAGTATGTGCCATTCGTTTCTATTATTCACAGGGAGGTGAGAACGTCCCTGTGAATAATAGTTTGCTCAGGGGACACTGGAACTTACCTTACCGCACTCCTCTCACAAGCCGGTCCTTCACTGACAGCCGCATGCCTTTAAAAAAAAATAGGCAGCGCGATCAGGACAGAGCAGCTGTCAGTGAAGGAGCGGCTTGTGAGAGGAGCATGGTAAGGTAAGTTCCAGTGTCCCCTGAGCAAACTATTATTCACAGGGAGGTGGGAATAAGCGTTCTCTCCTCCCTGTGAATAATAGAAACGGATGCCCAATACTTTTTTTTTTAAGTTTAGTGTTCCTTTAAGTTGAGGTTGACAGTATATTAAACAAACAAACTAAAGATTGTTTTATTCCTTTTCCTTATCTCCCCTATATAAACCCCCACTCCTCTTCCACACCCGCTTCACTGTCTGTAATATAAGAACTCAATAACCTTTCAATACAGTGTAACACAAGGCTTGCATCTACCCAATCACACTCAACCATTTCTCGAAAAAGGATGTCCCACCCGAAACGTTGCCTACATATTTTTGTATTCCACTATGAAGCATTAAACACTCGGTTTCACCACTTATGACTCAAAGTTTCCTTCAAACTTTGTGGCAGTTTGCATTTTATTCTATTACATTTTTTAACAATATACGTAGCTACAAATACCAACCAATACAAGATTAGAAAAGCAAAATTTTCTAGACAGAAATAACACAAATTTAAAAATAAACTAAATTTAAGAACAGACACAATTTACAACAATTTCTTTTTATTGTATTAGAAAATATTTCCGCCTTGGACAAGCCACAACGCTCTTGGCTAGAAAACATTGTCAGCTTAGTGCACGCTAGGTAACTTATTAACCCCTGGCAAAAGAATGTTAGATAATCATTTATGAATCCCTATAAACCAAGAGAGGATAAACATCTGACTAAAATACATAGGAAATACTGTATCAACCTCTGGGCATTCCTAGACTTCGTGCAATGAGTTTTTTGATTAAAGAATGGAATGATAGGAAACTCTGTATGATATGATTTGTACTGAACTTTATAT
The DNA here is from genome assembly GCA_019447015.1 of Hymenochirus boettgeri. Classification (NCBI taxonomy): domain Eukaryota; kingdom Metazoa; phylum Chordata; class Amphibia; order Anura; family Pipidae; genus Hymenochirus; species Hymenochirus boettgeri. Next base: position 37,514,389 of record CM033470.1, on the reverse strand, counting down.
AGGACTTAGATTACCTTTCTGTCTTTCTTTAATATATATACTGTGTAAATAAAATCAAAGTCAATGTAAACAAACATCAGTTGAGCCGTTTTAATCCATTTAGATCTGAAGGGGAAGGAATATAACAGGTATTGCCAACCCTTTAGCAAAGGCACCACAAAGTGTGAATTACAGAAAATACTCTTGTTCCATACTGTGATAATGTTGCATTCTACATTACCCAAGTCGGCATTGTACATAGCAATATTGGACTGTTCCTCTTAAACAACATTAATGTCCAATGGGATTGTGGGCATTATTGGAAAGACTTCAAGGTTTTGACAGTTTCTGATGTGCAGAGATAATTACTCAGTTGAGTAGTTCCTAGCCAGCCTGTCAGGACTATTTAAAGTCATAAGTGAACTTTAACAGCCTGTTTATCTGCTGGGCTAACATGTGACCCGTGATTGGATGTACCAGGGTTATTTGGCTAACATGTGACCCTAGATTGGATGTACTGTGCCGGGGTTATTTCACACTTCCCTGATTTCTATGAACAATGTCTAGTTAGATTTATCACACTATTGTATAGATTAGACATTTTTTTCAAAAAATGTTACAATATCAATACTCCAATACATTGTACAAATATACAAAGTATATATTCAGGTTACTGTATTTCTATGTTAAATAGGTGTTGGTTACCAAAAAAGATTCTACAATTAAAGTAGGTCCATTGATTACATGTATTGTTAAAAGTACAATACAATAGTGCCTTAAAAAGACATTCTACCACCACTCCTGAAAAACTTTTACTGTATTACCTGGGTCCCAGATCTGGTGATCTTCTTCTGCCTCATCCCTAGCTATTCTGTTCTGCTTTCTGGTTCTCCTGGGCAGTGTGCATCAGTGATGGACATTGATCGTTATGTGCATGGACAATGACTTATACTTCTTCCAGAGCCTCCTCCTCTACAGCTCCTAACAGCCACCAGAGAAGGCAGCAACATTCAGGACTAGGGAAGGTAATGAAACTGAAGAAGATCTTTGAAAGAAAATACTCTCAGGGAGATCGAATAAAAGTTCTAGACATGTACTTGCAACACTATGAAGGCCTTCTTAGATACAAAATCTGCTTCTTACATACTGTCTATGTAAATGAAGAGCCAAATTAAGTGCAGTGCATTTGAAATACACTGCAAAGATTACTTTTCTTTTTGTGTGAAAAGTAAAGGATTATGTCATTGTTAGGACAGGAGCATTGAATGTGTTTGAAAACAAAAAACTGAAATCCCTGTTCTGTGTCAGGGAGAGCGAGGATGTTTGTGCTGTAATGTGATTGGCTGTCAGCTTCTAGAAAGCAAGGCTGCAACTTCCTTGTTTTGATCTGTTTAGCTCTAGAGAGCATGTGCCTGTACGCAGACACTTAGCTGGGGGTTTACCCAGCTAAGGTGGATTGTGGGAGCTTACCCCTAGTACTCACAGGTTATAAATCCCCTAATGGCCACGGCAAAGGGAGAGGTGAGACAAAGCTTGTTGTATGTTTGTGAATGTGCTCTGTCTATTGGAACAATGTTGTCTGGAGATTTTAGTTCCCCTTTAATAGTTTTAATGCCGATAACTCCTGTTTTCCTTTGATATACTTATTTGAGACTTCACTATATATGGAAGACTCTAGGATGATATATGTTAGAGCCCTTGGGTCACCTTAATGGTTTTTAGATTGTGTTCAATATTATTGTGTGATTTATATCTATTATTATCCATTAAGATGCTGCTGCCTTTTGCTATGGTGGGGAGGGGCCATTGTTTGAATTGTGGGTGTTTTTAAGTGTTTTTATTACCATCCTCCCATGTTCCTTGAGTTAATAAAGGGATTTTATTGATATGCACACCTTTATGAGTGCCATGGGCTTTTTTTTTCTATATTATATTCTGGCCCGACTGCCCATTTTTTGTGGCCCTCAGTGACTGTACAGCATCCAAGACCTGCTATCCATTTTCAGTCCCAAGCAGTGGCATAATCGTAGATCCATCGCATCTCAGCCAATCTCAGCTTCCATGTGCGGAAAAGGCACAGGAGTTAAGAAGACAGCTGTGGGAACGAAGGCTGGTAAGTAGGTTTAGCAGCACTTTTGAGAAGAACCTCGCAAGCTCGAGGTTTTGGGGTATGTCCACCATAAAAAAAACTTTTCACATATTGTAGAGGACCCTAGCCCTTAAAAAAGGGTGTAGAGCTCTACTTACAATCCTTCAATCCCCTGGCACTCTGATCTTGTCCCTCTGCTTGCCGGAACTGCAAGCAGGGGGCTGGACTGGCAGCCAAATCTCTAATTGGCTGAGACACAGCCAATCAGCGATGCGGCTGCCGCAATACAGAATACAAGGGGAATGAAGGATTGTAAGTAGCGCTCTGCAGCTTTTTTAACAAACAGTTTGGGGTGGGCTAGGGTGCCCTTCCATACGTTTCAAGTATTTAGAGGGAGGACTCCAGAGACATGAAGGGAAGGGGGGGAAGGGCAAAAGAGGGGCAGAAACCTTTTACACATAAAGACAGCTCCTACTCTTCAGTTTTCTGGAATTTACACAGACACTGCAGGAGAGGTAAGGTTTTTTTTAACACTACACAGTGGGGCCAGTATGGGGTTACATTTTAGTTTTGGGGGTGGACATGCCCTTTAAGATAAGTTAAAAGTATGTTGGGGGGGGAAACATACCCTTAAAGGATAAGTGCACTGTAAAATCAAGTTATGTTCATTTGGAAGCTGCAGCTTTAAAAATACTGTTGCCATATTTTTTTTCCCTATGCCCCTCCAGAGCCTAGCTTTGTGCCTTGAAAGTTGCTGACATCTTGTTACTGGTTTGTTAAATGTTAAGCTCCGCCCCTCAGAGATTTCCTCTGCTTTCTCCTGCTTGAGCCTCAAACAGTAATGCCTGTGAGTTCCGTGCACTCTCCTGCTTGAGCCTCAAACAGTAATGCCTGTGAGTTCCATGCCTTTTCCAGCTTGAGCCTCAAACAGTAATGCCTGTGAGTTCCATGCACTCTCCTGCTAGAAGCTCAAACAGTAATGCCTGCGAGTGCTGTGCACTCTCCTGCTTGAGCCTCAAACGGTAATGCCTGTGAGTTCCGTGCACTCTCCTGCTTTAGCCTCAAACAGTAATGCCTGTGATTTCCGTGCACTCTCCTGCTTGAGCACCAAACAGTAATGCCTGTGAGTTCTGTGCATGTGCACGGAACTCACAGGCATTACCATTTGAGGCTCCTGCTTTAGCCTCAAACAGTAATGGAACTCACCTGTGAGTTCCATGCACTCTCCTGCTTTAGCCTCAAACAGTAATGCCTGTGAGTTCCGTGCATGTGCACGGAACTCACAGGCATTACCATTTGAGGCTCAAGCAGGAGAAAGCAGAGGAAATCTCAGCTGGGTGGAGCTTAACATTCAGCAAACCAGTAAGAAGATGTCAGCAACTTCCAAGGCACAAAGCTAGGCTCTGGAGGGACATAAGGAAAAAAAATATGGCAATAGTATTTTTAAAGCTGCAGCTTCCAACTGAACATAACTTGATTTTACAGTGCACTTATCCTTTAAATTCTCTTTTAAACATTCATTCCAAATTTAAAAGAAAAGACAATTCAACATCAGGCCAAAAAGACAGATATTAAGCTTTTCAGTAATATAAATAAAAATGGAAGAGACTTAAAAAAAGTTTTAAATTCAATGGAAGCTGTCATTTTATAAAAGTTCAAAACAATATTTCACCTTGTGTACGATTGCTTGTGTTGTTTGAGCCATGAACCTATGTATATAGCAGATCACACACCAAACCAGGTACATTAGCTCTTGTTTCCATTTACAGTAAACTGTGTATTAAGTAAAATACAATGGCAATCAATAGGGATTCACATTGATAACAAGAAGTCCTTGTTTGCCCCAATATCTAATAAGACAACAGAACTTGCTGCCTGATACAGGAGTGACTAGAAATTCATTAGGGAATTCACAATGAAACTGAATAGGCTCCTTGAGAAAGGACAGGCATGTAGTTACATGGATCAATAGATTGTTACTGTGCCATGTCATGAAGATAGCTTTCACTAAGGGAAGCCAAATTGTTTCAGAAACATAGGATGTGATTTGTTTGCTCTGTGATTTGTTTAAAATCCAATAAATACTTATTTCAATACAATTTCTAACCACTACTATTATGGATTTAACTTCTGTTTATTGCTATAACCAAGGACATAATAAACATGATTGTAAATGTCCCTTTTCTAGACAATCAGGGAGATTAAATATGCAGAGCTCGTGCTACTTACCTTAGTGCGATCCAGCAATACAATTCCAGACATATGTGAGATTACGCTGGTATTGCATCGTGGGATAGCATAAAGGTAAGAAGCTTTGGTTGCACCGCATTAAAGTCCCATTACAAAGCCCCGTTAAGTTTTGCGCTAAACTTAACTAAGGGCTAGGCCACACTGCTGCGTTTTTTTTGCGTTTGCGCTTGCGTTTGCGATTGCGCTTGCGATTTTTAAAAATTATTGAAAATGCGGCAACGCAAAAAAAACGCGCGTTTTTCGATGCGATTGCGATTGCGTTTTGCGTTCTGCATTTTTAATCGCAATCGCATGCGTTTTCCTATACTTATTGAAGAAATCGCAATCGCAAACGCAACGAAAATCGCACATGAAATCGCATGCTATTGCGTTTGCGTTTGCGTTTCAGTGTGGCCTAGCCCTTAAACAGGTTTTTATCGGTAGCACTGCACTATTTCCAAGAACATTTGGAAATGGAGCAGTGCCCTAAAATACATGTAAAACCCACGTTAACATTATATTACTTTGGGTTAATGTGGGTTTTACACGGATTTGAACAATATTGAATCACCCGGTAAATATCTTACAGTGTTATTTATTTATTGATTTAGATATTCATTTGTTAACGTTTTATTTTTAACCTACAATAACGCAGTTTAGTTTTACTGGGACTTACTCAAATGTTGGTACTGGACACATTCATTCAACATCTTATTTTCATTTCAACATCTAGAAACCCAATAGCACCCAACTGATGGCCCCAGATCTCTGACCTATCTCTGAGATGCTCTCATCTGGCTCTGCAGATCTCTGGCCTCTCTCTGAGATGCTCTCATCTGGCTCTGCAGCACTGTCAACAAAATTACAGTCTCACCTTTTGAACAATGATAAGAAAGGACGTAGGCTTTATTGTAGGGATTAAATATAGAAAAATAACATACAGTAAGTTTTAGTCTAGTTTACTAATTCCACCACTAAAAGTGTGCAAATACATTAATATTCAAACTAACAATTCTCAGTGCTACCCTTCCGATCAGTTTAATTAGACATTTTATTAAGATTAAAGGATAAGTACACTGTAAAAGCAAATTAAGTTAAATTGTAAGCAGCAGCTTTATAAAATCTCCCCCCTTCTTTCTTTTCTAGGTCCCTCCTAAAGGATTACATTGGTATCTGTCGGCACATTGCGAAGGGAACCTGCACACATGCAACCGACCAGTCGACTGTGCACCATACACCGGTATCGGCTCCCTCTAGCAAAGTAAAGGGAGCTGATGCCAGCCGACGGGAATTTTCTGGTTTTCCCGATCGATTGGAGTGCCGACTACGGTTGTTCGATTATAGGTAAATACCGTCATGGAACGGCGGGATTTACCTAGTATCACTCATGTGTATGGCCACCTTTAGCCTACCTTTCCTGATGTAAAGTTTCTGACATGTGCAGTATAGACAATTTAGCTCCTCCCCTCTGAGACTTGCTGGATCTCCTTCTTCTTAAGCCTCCAAAAGCAGTGATCGTTTGGGCAGGATACAGAACAGGGACCAGAGATCAGGATACAGGGCTATGAAGTTTGAGATGGCCTACTGCTGGTGGAAAGTGGATGTTCAGAACACAGCAGCAGTAACAGAGGAGATAGTGACATCAATAGGTGGAAACTGGAATTGCAGGAAATCCTCACAAGCTAGCTGTAAAATTTGTTCTTGAGCTCTTCTGACACTAAACATACCATTGAAAAATCTAAAGTACAGTAAGGGTAGTGACAAAAGCAGTTCAGATACCAGCAGAAGATCCCTCTAGCACACCTGTTTGGGCAATTTGCCAAAAATATGTAGGTGCAGTCCCCTGAGTACCCGCTACCCTGGGGTAAGCAAAGTCCAAGTAATATAAAGATGAGGGGAGCATACTACTTGCAAAATAATTCACACTTTTATTGTGCAAGGAACATTAACAATGTTTCGGGAGGCTTAGCCCCCTTCCTCATGTGATCAATTATGATACAAAACATAGTGATATTATTAAAATCTAATACAGTATCATTATAGTGCACGTATAGCACTGTAATGATACTGTATTAGATTTTAATAATATCACTATGTTTTGTAAACCCATCAATCATTGATCACGTGTTGGAGGAGGGATTAAGAGGGTATAAGTGTGAGTTTGGTTTGTCACTGTTTATACCTGAGGAAGAGGGCTAAGCCTCCCCGAAAAGTTGTTGATGTTCTTTGCACAATAAAAGTGTGAATTATTTTGCAAGTTGTGTGCTCCCCTCATCTTTATATTCCTTAGCAGCAAAAGCAGCATAGAGGACCACACGATCGGCTGTGGTTTTCCGACCTGTCTGATTGGAAGAACTAATGGTCGGCAGTCTGGTTTATAGTATTTGATGTTGAATAAAGACATACGTCCATCCAGTCCAACCCATCTAGCAATATCCTCATTTCCTGCCTAACTGTTGATCTAGAGGAAGGCAAAAAAAAAACCCACCAAATTTATGAAGAGGAAAAAAATTCCTTCCTGACTCCAAGTGGCAATCGGAAATTTCCTTGGATCAACTCTACTTTATGTATCAATACCAGTAACTTGCAACATTCCTTGTTTGCAGAAACTCATCCAGCTTTTTTTTTTTGACTGCCCAATGAACCTGCCATAACAACGTCCACTGGAAGACAGTTCCATAGCTTTACCGTTCTCACAGTGAAAAACCCTTTCCAAACTTGAAGCCTAAACCTTTTTTGTCTTAAGGGATGTGCTTGTGTCCTTTGACATGTTCTATTGGTGAACAATGCCCCAGATAGTTTATTGTATGGCCCATTAATGTATTTATACACAATAACCATATCCCCACGCAAGTGCCTTTTCTCCAGCATACATAATTTCAACTTTTCCAGTCTCTCTTCATATTCAAGCTCCCTCAATCCCCTTATTAATTTAGTTGCCCTTCTCTGAACCCTTTCCATTTCAAAGATGTCCTTTTTGTACACAGGATTCCAAAATTGCACTGCATATTCCAAATGAGGCCTTACCAATGCTTTGTAAAGAGGGAGAATTACATTTTCCTCCCTTGAATCCATACCTCTCTTTATACAAGACAATACCATGCTGGCTCTGACTGTTGCCACCAGGCACTGCTTGCTACCTTTAAGTTTGTTATCCACCAAAACTCCAAGATCCCTTTCCAACAGGGATTCACTTACCACAGAGCCATTTATAGTATAAGTAGCACAAGGATTTTTAAGTCCAAAATGCATCACCTTACATTTATCAATATTTAATTTCATCTGCCACTTAGCAGCCGAATGTGACAATCTATCTAGATCCCCCTGCAACAATTGCACATGCTCTGAAGTTTTTAATGGTCGACAAAGTTTTGTGTCATCAGCAAACACAGAAACCTTGCTGACAATACCCACTTCCAAATCATTTATAAATAGATTAAATAGAAGCGGCCCCAACACAGAACCCTGTGGCACCCCACTTTAGTCCATAATGATGAAGCCCCATTTACAACTACTCTCTGCATCCTATTCATTAACCAATTTTCTATCCATGTACAAATGTAACTCCCCAGACCAACAGACCTTAGCTTACATACATTAGTCACCTATGGGGGACTGTATCAAAAACCTTTGCAAAATCCAAGTAAACTACATCTACTGCTATGCCAGAGTCTAAAGTTCTACTTACGTCCTCATAAAAGCCAAGCAAGTTAGTTTGACAAGATCTATTCCTCCTAAATCCATGCTGGTTACTACTTATAATGTCAGTCCTTGAAACATACTCTAGAACATGTTCCCTTATTAAACTTTCCAGGATCTTCCCCACCACTGAAGTTAGACTTACAGGCCTGTAATTACCTGGCTGTGAACGACTACCCTTTTTGAATATTGGAATAACATCAGCCTTTTTCCAATCCAGAGGCACACCACCGGACATGAGGGAATCTGCAAAAATAAGAAACAATGGCCTAGATAAAACTGAACTTAGCTCCCTAAGTACCCGAGGATGTATTTTATCCGGTCCAGGAGATTTATTAATATTAACCGTATTTAGTTCTTTCTGTACCATATCCTCGGTTAACCAAAGTGCACTTGAATCTTTTATACAATTATTGCTACTATACTTTATGATATCTGTACTTGGATCTTCTGTAGTGTATACAGAGGGAAAAAACTTATTCAAGACATTTGCTTTATCGCCATCCTCCGTAACTAACTTATCCCCATTAATTAATGGTGCCACATTCTCAGTCCTCATCTTCTTACTATTAATATACTTAAAAATATTTTTAGGCTTAGTGATGCTTTGTTCAGCTATCCTAACTTCATTATTAATTTTAGCTAGTTTGATTGCTTTCTTACAATCCTTGTTACAGTTTTTATAATCCCTAAAGGCCCTTTATGGTCCCTCTGCCTTTAAGGTTTTAAATTTCTGTTTTCCTTACTTTCCATTTGCCTCTTTACATTAGAATTCAGCCACATGGGCGCAGATTTATTTTTTTTACATTTATTTCCCAAGGGTATTAATTTAGATGTGAACTGGTTTAAAATTCCCGTGAACACAGTCCACTTCTGTTCAGTACCTTTACCTGATAATACCTTATCCCAGTTGACATTCTGAAGACCTGCTTTTAACCTGGGAAAATTTGCCTTCCCGAAATTAAAAGCCTTTGTTAACCCAGGTGCACTTTTCCTTTCAATAACAAAGTCCAAATGCAGGGTAATTAAAGTCCCCCATAATGAGCACACCCCCAAACTTGCAGCCCTTGCCAACTGCATATGAAGTTGACTCACCTCCTCTCTGCTAGCATTTGGTGGCTTATATCAGACACCAACAATGACATTACCCCCTTTCCACCCATATTGCCTCCATTTTAACATCCATATCACCAGTTATCTCTTCTTTTACAGTAAATTTAGCTTCAATTCTTTTTTAACATAAACACATACTCCTCCTCCTTTCCTTTTTTTCTCTGTCCTGCCTAGACAAGGAGTATCCTTCTAAATTTACAGCCCAGTCGTGAGAAATGTTCAACCACTTTTCTGCTATACCTATTACATCATAATTTTCATTCAATGCCATAATTTCCAATTCACCCATTTTGTCAGCCAGGCTTCTCGCATTTGCAAAGATACATTTTAGATTATCATCCTGTAAATTTATTCATACACTTTAATACACATGCCATCCTATCCCCTATGCTAGTCCCACCCCCCTTTCCGCCCACCACTGGCCTATCTACACCCTGCTTTCCTCCTGGACTATCTATTCCAGTGAAACTGCTAATACCCTCCCCTCCAACCCTCTAGACATCTTCTCCCCTAAAACAGCTGCACCGTCATCAGTGAGGTGCAACCCATCCATACTAAATAGCATGTAGCCAACAGAAAAGTCTGCCCAGTTCTCAATAATCCCAAACCCTTCTTCCTTACACTACTCTCTTAGCCACGCATTAATGCTTCTAAGCTCCTGCTGTCTCCATGGCTTAGCACATGGCTGCGGTAGTATTTCTGAAAACACTACCCTGGAGGTCCTTGCTTTTAACTTGGCCCTTAGCTCTCTGAAATCATGTTTAAGGACCTCACCTCCTCCTCTAACTTTGTCATTGGCACCAATGTGAACCAAGTCCGCCAGGTCACACCCGGCCCCACCCAATAATTTGTCTACACGATCCACCACATGCCAAACCCTAGCACCAGGCAGGCAACACACAGTTCAGCATGTAAGGTCTTGGAGTCCCTACATGGAGTCCCCTACCACTACCACCTGCCTTGCATTCCTGATCCTTCGTTCCTCCTCCCTTGTATCAGAGATGGCAGTCCCCTGGGTGTTCAAGGGACTAGCCCCCTCCATACACGCTAATTCCGAGGTGTCCTCCTCCACTTCATTACCTAAGGCGGCAAATCTGTTGGGATGGGCAATCTGGGAAGAAGCCACCCTACCCTTCTGTCTCCCACTTCCCCTAGTAACCCTAACAAAACTATCTCACCCCTCAACCTTTCCTGTCCCACTTCCACCCATCTCTATACTGTTATTCGGGGCAGCCACAAGGAACCATAAAATAATTCGGCCCGACCGACCGAAATACTGAAATGACGGTCGTTCGGCCCAAATTATTGTATGGTGTGTACCTAAAGTTAAAAGGATTTTGGCCTTGGTCTATATTCTTTCAACTGATCATCTTTTATTGTCACTGATATAAGTGCACTGTATTATTGATACTATAGCATTGATATCAGCTACAAGACCCTAGATGGATTAATCTGTATTTGCTCATTATCACTAGCAAGAAGCAAAGTTATAAACTTCCTCAAGGCAACTAATGGTGCTCTCTATTAGATTAACTTAATGAAATCTCATTTTTCCCCTTTTACTACCATTTACTTTTAACATAATCCCTTTTCCACTTTTCACTATTTACTGTGCTTCCATTTAATTAATCCCTAGGAAACTAAAGATTTGTTCAGCAGCTGCCTGTCACATAACAATTTCACAGCAACATGTGTCATATTGAACTGTGCCAATGATTTCATTCCGTTATCATGTGGCTATAAGATGTCAATGATTTTTTTTTTTTTACTTTTCTGTAAACACGCGAAACTGTTTGGACTCTAATGCTTTCATTAGAAAAATAAATAAAACAAGCCTTGCTAACCTCTCTTGGCCAGTATCGAATATAAACAATATAATCAATTCAGGATAATTCAATTACGTTGTCTTAATAAAGAAAATTTTAAAAACATAGACCCATCCATCACAGATAGAACAGACAGACACTTGGAAAGTAACATTTAGAAGTTTAGTAGCTTGAAGATGCTGATAAATTGTATTTAGGTTACAGTAGTACTTGGATTGTGAACTAGGGTTGCGGCATAGTGAACCATTTACTGATAGTCCTACAGTCTGTTTATCGTAGTAGAATCAATGCTGCTCTTTTAATTAAAAGCTTTTTAAGGCTGGTATAAAAAGGCAGAACTGCAGGAAACCTGGCATAAGTCCGAGTGAAATTAATGTCCAAATCGATCTGATATTTTACCCTTTTTGATCATTTATATGTATAGATCCTTCCAATTGTTTTTTTGATTTTTGATTGGCTTCTCATCAATATTCTCCATTACACCAGATTTACCTGCAAATTACTAATAATGGGAAAAAAGTACATGTGTTTTAAGATTGTAATGTCAACATCTTAGCAAAGGAACAGGATTAGTTCAAGCGAGGCGTCAAAGAGGCCATTTATGTCAAAATAAAGAAATCAAGCCTGAATAGAGGTGGGAGGGTTTCAACAGCAATTGTCTGCCATGAATAATGCTATTTTGACACCTTACCCTGGGCAGTTTCAATAACACCTACTAGACACAATGTATTGCATTCAGGAGGCCATGAACAACTTGCTGTAATATGCTGGTTGGGACACATTCCAGGGTATTTATTGCCAACATATTCTTATACAAGTCATTCTGAATTGAGAAAGCTAGTAGGATGACTAGTGACACATCTTCAAGAACTGAACTTCAGGACCAGTTGATCTAACTGAATACAATAGATCCTTCATTATGACTTCTTTTTCTTCCTGTTTTTCATGTTACCAGTTGGAAATGCTGGAAATAATGCATGTTCTGTTCATGCCTAGATGGTCTAACGAAGTGTGCTCAATAATAAACATTAGTGATGACCTACTTTGCCAAAACTGCCAAAACTAACACCAAAATAGAATTTTGACAAACGCCAACAAGGTCTTGGAACATATTAAAAGAAGAATGATATAAGATATATATATATATATATATATATATATATATATATATATATATATAGATATATATATAAAAGATATAAGGGTTATAAGGGTTTTCAATATTTTATCAGGTTAAAACCCATGTGACTAGATTTGCTGGGAACCTCAACAGATTTGATTTTTTTTTTTTAAATAAGCCACTGCATTCCTACAGTAAGTAACTTCTCAGATACTGTAAATATCGTAAAATACTGGTAAAGATCAAACATGCAGTTCCCAGTTTCTACTTTCTAAGTCATTTCAGTGGCCCGACATAATAATAAAAAAAAAAGAGTTCTATTTTATTAGATATCTCTTGCCTGTTTGGATTCCGAGTTTCCTAACTATACACTGGAACTCAACTAAAAATAAATAAGAAATATATCTCAGCTGTGCAATAAAAATAATTGCTTCCAAACATTGTGATTTTGTGCTATATATCAAAGACTGAACCATATGCTGTTGGACAGAGCCAAGAGTAAACTTGAGAAATTTTGATGAGTGGCATAACTTTATAAACCAATTCTCTATAGATCCCTGCCTTGCAGGCTCTTACTGTCAAGGCAAGAAAATGAAGCGACGGCAATTAATCTCTACAACCCTCTATCCCACATGTATTATGTAGCAATTTACAATACAGTTTAAACCTTCATGACAGAGGATTTTGCTATTATTAACTTAATTAAAACCTCTGTCAATAATTTAATATGAAAAGTCCACAAATTCTTTTTTATTGCTTTAATGTATTACACATATCATTATTTTTATTAGGGATTCTTAAATCTTTCAGCGCTTTGCATGGTCTAATTGTCAGAATATCCAATTAATGGAAAGTGGTCGTATGTATGTATAATGATGCACAAGCCATTGTTTGGTTGGTTTGCAGAAATGTTCCGGATTTAATTGTGGAATTTCGACAGTCAAAATTGAAATTCAGTTGTGAAATTCAGTTGATGGCATTTAAACCATACAAAGTACATGCCTGGGTCGAAAGTTCATTCCTACACATATAGAGTTTTTAAGAGCTACCAATGTGATGGGGGGTATATAATAGATATAGGAAAGGTGTATATGCATTTTACACGTTTTAGTTAATCCCCGCACTCCTTTCCTTCAGAGGTTTTACTGGGTGCTGTTCCTCAGATCCTGTCCACCACATACAGGGTTAAATATTCTTTAGCAATTATATAATTTGAAGAACGCACTCCTGTAGACCTTGCTCTTTCTTTATATATTTATTAGTGACATGCGTGCACAACGTTTCGGGGTGTGTCCCCCTTCCTCAGGTGCCTGAGGAAGGGGGGAATATGCATTTTACTCTATAACCATTTAAATGACCATAAATATTTGCATATAAATTATAGCACTCACTTATATTAGGTACATGACAAAATTTATAAGGTTTATAAATGTACTTACATTGCCAGTACACTTATTTTAATATGGTATAGTCAAAATGGAAGGTTTAGCCAAACCTTTGTCACTGCTAAAACCTCTGCATGCATTATACTGAAAGGAAGTGTAAGGAAGTACCTGTATTATACCCAATTATGTGCGGTTTAGTATAGTATAGTATTTGAGGTTGAATAAAGACATATATCCATCCAGTCCAACTCATCTATCAATACCCTCATTTCCTGCCTAACTGTTGATCCAGAGGAAGGCAGAAAAAAAAAACCACCAAATTTATAAAGGGGAAAAAAATTCCTTCCTGACTCCAAGTGGTAATCGGAAATATCCCTGATTCAACTCTACTTTATATATAAATACCAGTAACTTATCATATCATATCCTCAGGCAAGCGTCTTTTCACTAGTGTATATAATTGTAACTTATCCATTCTCTCTTCATATTCAAGCTCCCCTAATCCCCTTATAAATTTAGTTGCCCTTCTCTGAACCCTTTCCATTTCAATGATGTCCTCTTTGTGCACAGGATTCCAAAATTGCACTGCATATGCATGTTTGCAAAACATGTGACAGTTAGATGCTGTTTGCTACACAGTAAGTCATGTGACATAAAGGAAAAACTTTGCATGTCTCTGCCCATTTCTCTAGGAATGCTGGGAGTGACCGTTTTCCTTTGTTAGACTAATAATATAATTTAAAGGGCATGTCCATCCTAAAATTACAATTTAACCCACTAGTGGCCCCACTTTGCAGTATTCAGAAATCCTTACCTTACTCCTCTGTTCCTGTTCCTTATGGTGCCTGTTCAAAGTACCAAATTGAAGAGTAGGAGCCTGGTTTAATTCGTTTCTGCCTCTTACTGTTCCTAGGTTCCTGTTCAAGTTTTCTGGCATATGCAGTGGAGTCAAGCTATTTACCCCCCCCCCTTTTTTTTTAACCACAAGTCTCTCCTTCCCTTATTTACATGAGGAGTAAAGGGGGTGTGGTAAAAACACTCCATAACTTACTTGGTCCCTTAGAAAATGTTATTTTTAAATGGCTTACAGATGCCTGAAAGGTATTTGTGTAAACATGAGCATAGAGAAGGTTGTGCAATCTTATGGGTCTCTCTTAAAATAGTAAAATAAAAAAAAATTCTATGCTAATTAGCAACTCCCACAATCCATTCTGATTCCCCTCTATGGGTGGGAGAGTGTATCTAAGAGAGTACAGGGAGTAGTGGTCCAATGACATCTGCAGTAGTGTTGGCCAAATGTTTTGAGAAACCAAATCATATTTTAGGTTCAGTGTATTAAAAAACGTATTAATAATGACTATTTTAAGTGAAGCCCTGTTTCTCAGTAATACAAAAAAGGAATTATACAGAATGCCTTCCTATCGGTCCCCCAAATAACCAGTAGTTGGAATTAGAATCTTTCATCATTACCTAGGCTGGGTACACACTAATGAATGTTTTGTCCCAAACGAGCGTTCACTACTAGCAAGTGCTCGGCCTAGACAAATCACTGTCTATCGTGACAATAGTGGCCGACAGTCCACATGACTGATCGTGCAGTCCCATAGGGAACCACATGATTGGCCATAATTTACCAACAGGTCTGGTTACCCGTTCATCTGAATGAGCGATCGGTGCCCCCGTCCACACAATGCAATATTTCCTACTGACCAACCGATACACGACGCTATCGATCAGTCGGCCAAAAATATTTTATAGTGTGTACCCAGCTTTCTTCAGGAGTCATAAGCCCTGTTTAGATGCTTACATTACACAAAATATAGATATCTAGATATAATAATTAAACATATATGCAAGCAATGTAAGGTAATTACCCGCCCCATTTAAGGCAGTCCGGATAAAAGAAGGTTTAGAAGCTCTGTAAGCTCCCATGATTCCCTGGAATAGGTCATACTAAATAAAGAGAGAAGCAGGTATGGTCTTGTTCCCCCAGGGATTGTACTTTACTCACTAGGTTAGGACTGATACTGGGATACTGCCTTGAAGTGGTGCATCAGCTCACGCAAGTTTGTACAATGTAACTAAGGGGGAGATACAATATGGCCCTTTTCCGTCTAAAACCCACGTTAACCCGAAAAAAATTTGGGTTAACATGGGTTTTAGACGGAATTTAGAGCACAGCGTCATTTCCGAATGTTTTTGGAAATAGCGCTGTGCTAACGATCCAAAACCCCTACCGTTAAGTTTTGCGCTACCTCGTAGCATGAAACTTAACGGTAAAGGTTGTGGAGCATTAAGGTCGCACTCCTTACCTTAGCCCGATCCCGTGATGCAATAACTGACGTAATCCCGTTTACGTCAGTTATTGTATCGTGAGATCGGGCTAAGGTAAGTAATGCGTTCGGAGGTATTGAATCTCCCCGTAAATGTATTCATTTTAACTTTAGTGCAGGTAATTACCCTTCATTGCTTGCATATATGTTTAATTATTATATCTAATTTAATCTTATATGTGTACTTGAGTGCTGAAGTCTTTTGTGTAATGTATAGATTTAGAATAAAGGTTTGAGCTGCATATACTTGCATTTGTATATAATAAAGGGCAATACGGCTAAGCTCTATTATATGCTTTGCTCCCTGAGTAAATTTATTCTCGGACGCTTTAAGGCAGTCCAGATAAAAAGAAGGTTAAGAAGCTCTGTAAGCTCACATGGTTCCCTGGAATAGGTCATACTGAATAAAGATAGAAGCAGGTATGGTCTTGTTCCCCCAGGGATTGTACTTTACTCACTAGGTTAGGACTGATACTGGGATACTGCCTTGAAGTTGTGTATCAGCTTATAGCATGATTGTACAAACAATGCAACTAAATGTAACCATTTTAACTTTTCCGTTACCCATATATACCTATATATATATATATATATATATATATATATATATATATATACTTTAGATAGGTGCATGAAACTTGATAAAGGTCCATAGTCCAGGACTGAAACATTGTTGCTCTATGCACCTGTAGCATAAAATAAATTGGTTTTGAATAAATCCCTTGAGTGACCTATCTTATACAGAATGTTTATGGATGTATGGTAGCACAAGAGTACTTATATTTGCACTGATACAATAAAACATGATTGAACATTTATTTTTGCTATTATCAAGTGTATAATCTGTTCTTGGCCGTTTGGCTATGATCAAGTGTAGTATCTATTCCAATCAGGGGGGATTGAGAGTCCCTAGATGGAAGGGGATGGTCTGCCCACTCCAAAGATAAGAACACACTACACAATTTGTTTGAAGCAGGAAGCGTATTGAAGCTTGGGCCTCTGTTGTGCACTATTGTTCACAATGGTCATGTAGTTTTATTTCCTTCCCCACCTGGTCTCCCCCTAAGGGGATTAGGTAATGTTTTTGCCTTTGCTGGCTATGGCACCGGCACATTATTGCACTATGCACTTATTCCCCACTAAATTTGTATTTGTGGCAGGACAGGCTGGATCCTATTTGGGACCTCAGCTTTCCCAATTTTATTATCAATCCAGAAGTGCACTTTAAACCCCTTTGAGTGCAATTCTTGATTGATCTTATTAATATATAGTTAAGCTTTTAATTAGCATAGGGGGCTAGTATATTGTTACTGTTCAAGAAGGTGATTGCCCACCAATGCTTATAGTATATATATATATTTATATACTGTATATGGAAGAAAGAGCCCTTCACACTTCCAACCGTGTTAAAACAGCTACCAAGGTGCTCTTTAAGAAAGCAGAAATCTTCAGTGAACTCATCTGGGCTTATTCAAACGAACATATTTACTATAACGATACAGTCCATGATCCACGCGTTTTAACCATATTGGGTCAGGTCATCATCAGGATCCTGACGACGGCCCTGCAAGCAGAAACAGATTGAGGGATAAAATAAAAGGTGTGCTCTTAATTAGGAAATGTATGTTTGACTGAAGTAGCACCAAGGCATCACAGATGCTGTGGCTGCCTATACTATAGTCAGAAACACTCCCCACCATGCCCGATTGGCTTTTGATTGAGAGTGTGAACAGGAAGTGATTTTTGACCAATGTCCAATATTTTTTGTCCAATTTTGATGGACTTTGGCTTTATAGAGAAATTTTTGTCAATCCTTTACCTCTCTTTCTGTTGGGGAACGTTTGCTGCTTATGCAAACCTTTATCGTTTGAAAAACAAGATGCATTTCTAGTCATAAAAGGAGTGATGGTCTCCCACTGAGTGAATAAGGAATAACTCATCAATTCTAACTGTAAGATGGCCACATTTGCCTCAGAAGAATATGTAGTGATAAACATTACCATCTGCCATCTGTCCTACACTTCATACACACTCTGGTAACAACCGTTGGCTTACAGATTTGCTTTTTTTTAGTGATGCCTACAACGATACAAATAATTATCCAATAGATGACTTGTAGTCATATTATTATATCAATAAAATTGAAATTATGTAAGCAGCGGAATTTGTATTACGTTAAACACAATATTAGGAGGATTTGGGGGTTATTTTTTATATCTGCTCTTTTAGTTTCATTTTAATTAGGTTGAACGTTTTGTTCAGATTGTGGTCAAGTAGATACCTTGCAAGAATATGGAATTATGGGATTATTTCCCCTCAGGCCATGTCAGTGAGCACCCCTGTGGATTACAACTCTTACTTTAAAGGCAGGATTCTATTCTTTTACATTTCCCTTATTTTTCAGCAGGTAGCGACCATGTGGGGATCTCCTCTGTGTGTCTTAAAGGGAATGTTTACAAAAAAACAGCTTTTATCTTATTGCTAGATCACAAAGAGTTAATTAAACAGCGTAATCTCTTACCTTTCTGTGTCCTATAGTTCCTGAGAAACGTATATCCTGTTTATAATGATCCCTTTAAACTGCCAGCCAAGCACACTTTAGAACTACAGCACCTGCATTTTCTTCAATGAAAAAAATCACAAGGAGTTAATTAAATAAAAACAAAAACGATACCTCCCACACACCCATTTTTTTTTATAATATGTTATAGGGCACCCACCAAAACACCAGTTCCATCTTACTTACAATTTTACATGACTGAGAAATTAAAATTACAAATCCACAATACACCACCGTGTTTTCCGACTCCTCTGCTGCTGCAATATGCCTTTTACATTCACGAGCAGCAGCAGTGGAGGTTCATTCTGTAATGGAAAGTGATCCAGGATCACTCGAACACACCGGTGTTGGCCTTGGCCTAATGTTTGGTAGTTGAAATCCTCCACACCCCCTACCCAAGGGGTTAAGGTAATCCAACAAGTGAGCGAAGTAAGAGGAGCACACTGCTTCTGTGGTTTAATGATTTTTGTGTGCAATTACATGGAAACAACATTTCGGAGAGCTTACTGCCCCCTTCCTCAGGCATATTAATTTACAAACATTATGTCAATTTATGAAAGCAATAGATATTTTACATACAGTACATTATTGCGTTCAATTTTGTTATTTAACGCTATTGAGACTTATTACTTATTTCTACTACATACAAACAATAGAATTCTACTGCACAAACAATTCTAATTGCATATTGGCTATATCTCTGGGGCTTTATCTCCATAAGGTCGCTGCTTCAAAGAGCCTGCCATAAACCTAAATAGAAGCAATTAGTTCAATAAGTTGGCCAAATTATTTTAAGTCCAGTCAACACGTCAAGGTTGCTTTATTTAACTGGGTCCTAACCTACTGGTACTTGCCTTTTTGGCTACATGAGCTGACAGCTTCTCCTGTGTGACCTGGATGCTTGAAGCTGACTCTTTAGTTTAAACGAGCACATGACCTAACTCTGGGTGGAGTACAATTTCCCAGGAGGCTGTCTTGCTTCTTCTGACTCCTTATATTCATTAATTTGTCTTGTTTTTTCTTTGCCATTGTATCTATATTTTGATAATATCTCTTTTTAAATGGGTGAATGGACTGTGGCCTTCTGGGTTTTCCCTGGTTCTGGTGGCCCAGTCCAACAATGTATTTACAGTAAGACCAATCCTGACCAATCCTGACCAACTATTCCGATCTTGTTTTGCTTCCCTTGTGCCAGAAGTCAACACAGAAAAATGTTTGTTTGCCACACCCATTGTAAACCAAAGTTAAAGCCATGCAAAACCGTGGAACATCACCACAAAAGGGTAAGTACAGTATTATGTGGGATGGAAGGTTCTTACTGCATACTCCCATTGTGTAACGAATTGGCCTGTAGGGAAGGGTACTTACAAGTACACTTTCAGGAAGACGTCAAAGTCTCAACAAAGGTAGCAGCAGCATAAGCAGGTAGGTAGACTGAATACTAGGTGCAGGTTAGTAAGTAGCTGGATGCAGGCAAGATAATAACTGGATACTGAATGCAGGCAAGGGTACACACTGGAAACAAGTGAGGTAAGTAGCTGGATACTGGATACAGGCAAGGTGAGTAGCTGGATACTGGCGAGGGAAATAACTAGAGACTAGATACAGGTGAAGTAAGTAGCTGGATGCCAGATACAAGCAAGATGAGTAGCTGGATATTGGATACAGATGAGGTAAGTAGCTGGATAGTGGATACAGGCAAGGTGAGTATCTGGATACTGACAAAATGAGTAAATGGATACTGGATACAAAAGGTAAGTAGCTGCATACTGAATACAGGCAAGGTGAGTAGCTGGATACTGGCAGGGTGAGTAACTGGATACAGGAGGTAAATAGCAGGATACAGGCAATGAGAGACACGGAATGCAGGCTAGGAACAGAGCTGGGTACTGACACAGAGAAACAATCAGTGCAGCACACAGGAGCCAGGGGTAGCAAGGCTACAATCAGATGCCAGGTCCAAGAAGACACCAGCACTGTGTCGTAACTAAGAATCACTGCCCCCCCATTGAAACTATAATGGGGCCCCTATCTGTGCTTCATTCCCATTGGTTTTCTGGGAGGAGGCTATATCTGTCATAGGAAAAATAAAGAGATGGGTCCCCCTTGACTCCCAGGCCCTTAGCTGTTGCTACCCTGGTAGTTATGCCCCTGCACCAGCATTTGAATTCTAGCTCCGGCATCCCGACGTTGTGACATCATGACACCATGATGCTTCACTAACCCGGAAGCGCTAGGCTGTTCCTGGAGGAACAGAAATCAGCAACCAAGACATTGGGGTTCACATTCAAATTATACAATAAGTCACATTTGGAGTCATCTACCTATGGGCAAGGCTGGCTTGAAAAACATTTGTACTAGAGATGGCCAAACTCACTGAAATCCGGACCCACTGAAGTCAATAGAAGTTCAACAATCTGAAAATTTCTGCCTTAAATTAGGATATAAATAGAACTTACTGTAAATGGCTCAGGGACCTGGAAAATGGTCTGGGGAATACGTATCAATGCCCAAAACCTTTAAATAACACTGTCCGGCACCAGAAACTTCATACAATTCTTGTTTTGGCATTCAATGTATTATTTTTGAAAATATTAGCAATTTCGAATTTCAAACCGCTTTTGGATTCAGGTCCATCTCTACCCATAAGGTGAATGCTGACATGTAGATGCTAAGAAGAAAGCTAAGCAATTATAAGAATAAATCATATGTGTATGTGTTATTTAAAGGGAATGTCCACCCCCAAAACTAAAATTTAACCCACCACTGGCCCCAATGTGTAGTTTAAAATAACCCTTACCTTACATCTCTGCTCCTTATGGTTCTACTGTAGTGTCTGTCTAAAGTCCAGGAAACTGAAGAGTAGGAGGTGTCT
The DNA here is from genome assembly GCA_019447015.1 of Hymenochirus boettgeri. Lineage (NCBI taxonomy): Eukaryota > Metazoa > Chordata > Amphibia > Anura > Pipidae > Hymenochirus > Hymenochirus boettgeri. Next base: position 37,493,181 of record CM033470.1, on the reverse strand, counting down.
TCCTGTGTGTAAGGTTTCTGCCTCCACTTTGTCCTCAGTGGCATGTGCAGGGGAGCCCTTTCACCTACCCCTCCCTCCCTCCTGATCCCTCCATGGCTGCCCTCCATAAAATGTTTTTTATATAATGTAGGGCCCATGTCCAACAACTATGTTCTCTATTGCCGGCAACCACTTCTGTGATTGGCTGCCTCTCAGCCAATCACAGCTGCGGCTGCCGGTCCGGCCCGTGCTTGCAAGTTCCGGCAAGAGCAATGGGATGAAAGTAAAGTTCTCTAACATAGCGGTTGGGGGTGGGGAAGGGATGTCCTACATTATATTAAAAAAAATATTTAGAGGGGGCAGATACCTTTTAATAAGATGTGTACATTTTTTCCCTGTTCTTAATTTGCAGCAAGCAATTAAAAGTTATCAAATGTTTTCTAACCTTAATAAACCAATAAAAAGGTAACGTGATTGATTAAGGCAAATTAAATGCTCAGGCAGATTTTTGCACCTTGGTAAGTGGCAAGCTTGTTAACCCTTTGTACATCAACGCAAAGGTGATCACGCAACTTTAAGACTTTAATTGCCAGGTGCAAGTCTTTGTACATCATACCCTAAATGATTAAAACAGTAGTTAGGACTTTAGGGAGGAAGAAGAGGGAGTGTCAGGGACACTGTCTGAAGGAGGAGCCAGGAAACAGTTGGTTACTGTGCGAGTATAGTTCATGATGAATTTGGGTATATGATTTTAGGTATCATTGGCTATACACAGATGCCGAAAATACCCAGATCTTGTGGGGTTGGTAAAGTTATAAGTGCCCTGCTATATACTGTGTTAGTTGTTTCACTAAAGTAAAATCAAGTATACTCTTTGCACATAATTTAGCTACACGCATTTCATTGTAAATCTGTGCAAGGACCTTGACATTTGCTTCAGAAAAAAAATACATCAATCACAAGACTTTTAGATTTAAATATACCATTTTGCGGTTCTGCTTTAGTAAACTACATAAACATATTATTCATTTCATAATGCTTGTGCCAAGTAGCTGGTCAGAAAATAATCAGATGAAATAAAAATGAACTCCAGCCGTGCATTTTTATGGCGGAAACAGGCTATTAAAAACCAGCACCTTAAATCTTTTCACTAATAGAGACGGGAAAAAGTCTACAATGTTCCAAAACCACATATAAAACCAAATAAGTAGTGACAGATGAGAACAACATAAAATTCAAATATTTTAGGACTAAATAGCTGAAATGCTTAAAGGACAGGTTATTTCTTTATAAATTACAACCCCCATCAAAAAAAAAATTGGACAATGATGACCTTGTATACTAGTAAAGCTTCTTCCCATGCTTTAATTCATAAAGTGATACTTTTTTTTTTTTAAACATGTTTTATTTAGGAAAACAGGTCACAGATATACACAGCATTGTGTCAATCATTAACAGTGGTTGTAAATAAAATATATATTGCATTGTACATCCGTGTCCCGCATTATACTTTTCTATAGACTAACATAAATATATAACATAACATGGGAGGGAGGGAAGGAGGGAGGGAAGGATAGGAGGGGGGGAGGTTCTTGGTTGTATAATGTTAATAAAACATCTGTTGATATTCAGTCAGTAACAATGCCGTCTCAGCAAAGGTCTCCATCAATCCAGTACATAGAGGACCGAAAAAATTTCTAAGCAGAGATTTTATATTGATTGAGCGTCAAAAACATGTACTTCTCATATACATCATTGGTAGCATGGGCAGGGTCTATTCCGTGTGTTGTGAAATGGTCGGGACAGGCATCCCCAGATATTCATACCAAGGTAACCATATTTTGTTGAATTTACTCGACTTAAGTATATTAACCGAATAAGGGGTTGATCTGATTTAATCATGGCTTTCCATATTCCACATCTGGGCGACTGATGGGACATCCAGGTGAGTACAATGGTGCGTCTAGCGTAGAAAAGAGAGTTACACAGCAGTTTAAGGTGTGCATTTGTCCATCCCCCAGCCCCATCGATCCCTAATATGCACAGTTCAGGTTGGACGGTACTGGTATGTGGAGTATTTGTGTCAGGGTTTTGAGAACTTTGTTCCAAAAGGCTGAGACCTTTGGGCAGGTTCAGATCAAGTGCCAGAAATCGGCGGACACCTCGTGGCATTTGGGGCAGCATGAGGAGTTGTTGGGTGATATGTGTGCTAGTCTGCGCGGTGTTAAATAGACCTGGTGTAGGATGTAAAATTGTGTGACCCTATGGTTGGCCAATGGGGATACTTGTGTATGTGATTGAGCAATTTCTTCCCAGTCGGGCTCTTGTAATGTGGGTATATATTTGTTCCACTTTTGCATCAGAGTTGCTTGCATCTCAGTAGTCTTTTGACTAATTAAACATGAATAAATATGTGAGGTAAGGTGTCTCTCCGTCCGGTCCTTCAGAATTTCGATCATAGGGTGTGGGGTGGTATGAATGTTAAGAGTATGAAATTCGGAGATAAGACAGTACCGGAGTTGAAGGAAGAATTATAATTTTAATCAAGTTCACCCTGCCCAATAAGTTGATGGGGGGCCTTTAATAAATCTGTTTGTTCTAAGTTGTATCGCGAGGGGTTCTATTGCGATGGCAAATAGGTATGGGGAGAGTGGACATCCCTGTCTCGAACCTCGGCTGCGTGCAAAGTGTGTTCCATTAATTAGAAGTGAGGCTGTAGGTTGGGCATATAGGAGATGGATCCACTTGACGAATTTGAGGCCAAAACCGAATTTATTCATACACTGCCAAAGATATAGCCATTCCAAAGAGTCAAATGCTCGGGCGTCTAGTGAGAGCATAATATGTGTTCCTGCGTTATCATGGTCAACCTGGCTGTGGATTAGCGTCTTTCATATATTAATTGAAGTGGACTTGGCTGGCATAAATCCGGTCTGGTCTGGGTGGATTATATGGGATATTACTTTCTTTAATCTATTTGCGAGAATTTTGGCAAATATTTTATAATCAGTATTGAGCAGTGATATAGGTCTGTAAGACCCGCAATCTAACATGTCTTTTCCGGGTTTGGGGATGAGCGTGATGTGTTCTTCGTGCATTGAGGGTGTCAGAGTCTGGGATTCCATTATGTATTGTAGTAATTGGAAATATTGGGGTAGTATCTGTTCACTATATCTCCTATACACCTCAATCGGTAGTCCGTCTGGTCCAGGGGCCTTACCACCTGACATATCTCCCATGGCCTCTGCCACTTCTGCTATAGTGACATCTTCCTCCAACCAAGCCCCATCACTAATCAGAGAGTCTAGGGAACTCGATATTGTCTAGATATCTTTTCAGTTGTGTTGGAGAAACGTTTAGTTGTGACTGGTATAGTGTCTGGTAGAAGCCCGTGAATGTTTGTATGGTATCTGTCGTGCTTGTGACGGTAGTACCATCCGGAATCTTGATTGCAAGAATACTGTTGGTATCCCTTGGGCCGTGGGCTAACTGGGCTAAGAGTTTAGCTGATTGGCTCCCGTGTTCAAAGTACCTGGCTTTATTAAAGAACATTTTCCTTTGCGTTTTTTCTGTAATAGCAGTGTTATATATTATTAATATATATATATATATATATTATATTAATATATATATATATATATATATTATATATTATATTAAAATCCCGCATGCAAATTATTCTCGCATAGGGGTATTAAAATATGAAGGGGAGTATAGTTTGAAGTGGTTGTTGAGAGGCTGGGGGTGGATCATATATCCCAATCAAAACATATAAAACAGACTCGATATCCAATGCCACGCAGACACACCTTCCTCTCGGGTCTGTCCTAAGTTCGTGAACAGTGAACCTCAGTTTATTGTCGAGCATTAGTGAAACACCCCTGCAGACCACTTCACCCAGGGTTTTTGGAGGTAATGTGTGTTGGATGGTAATAAGTGTGTTTCTTGTAGGCAGATGATGTCTGCCTGTATACTACGAATTAGACTGGTTACCATCACTCGTTTGTGTTGGTCGTTGAGACCTCTAACGTTCCAAGATAGAACTTTTAGTGTTTTAGTCATGTTTTGTTTCGGATGCTATCCGTGTATGTTGTTGACACTCTCACAGTTAGTGTGGTATTATAGAATACATTATACATTTGCATTTGGGAACCAATTGAAAGGACAGGGGAGGGGAAGGTAAGAGGGAAACAACCAAGCAGTAATTAAACAAAAACATAGCAAGGTTCGCAGACATTGGTTTGACTCCAGGAGATCCTGGTAACTATGGGATTGCACCTAGTGCAGTTCTTGCGGGGGTAGAGAGGGGTGTCCCGTTTCCCTCCGGCACCATCATATATATAAAATAGTGTAGAAAGTGTTTACTACAACTCCTGTTCTATAATAAAATAAGTAGATGGATTGTGGTGGCATGATTAAGCCCACAGGGGGTATAGTGGGTAGGGGGGGATGGTCCATTGGTCTGGTGGGGTTCTCGTATGTTTCTATTTAGACCAGCAGATACACGCATGTTAATAAATTGGCGGCATATAGTTACATCCAGAGCACACAGCCATAGGGGTCTCGCATATCAAGTGTATTGGGAAAGACTATTCAAATAGTTTCATGGAGGGAGCCTTCCTGAGCCAGCGGATAGAGGTCCGGTTTTATAACAATCTATAAATTACATACTACCAATGGGAGCAGGCATTCCCAGGGCTACACCCAGAGCCCGACCACGGACTTAATACAGTTGCCTCCTTATAACAAGGAGAGACCACCACACAGTATACCCACAGCATCGTAACTTCCTTAAATAACATTTCTTAACTTATACTGATATTACACATATTTCTTTCGGTGTCTTAGCCTTAGGAGTGATATTGCTGGTATAATTATATTAGGGTATTATACTCTGCAGCATTTAGTAACATAAATATTGTGATTTCCCACTGACTGTTGTATACATGGTATAGACTTTGGATGTTCGAATCATACCAGTTATTTAGTTGCCAGGGAAATTTCCCTTTGGCTAGAGGGGCCAGTGGTGACATATATACAATATTACACCATCCCTGTTTACCTCCAGTTCCAGTAAGAGACCTCCGGTCAATAGGTACAGAAAATATCATGGTTATCCGGAGAGAGGTTGGCAGACTGTCTCACGGCCGTTGAGGATATTTGACAGTGGTGTGGATAGTTCCTGGGTAACCTGCACAGAATGGGTACCTTGAATATATGGAGATTGTCATGGGAGTCCATGGGGGTGTGAGGTATGTCTTTTGTAGTGGGACTGAGATATGTTGTACGCAAAGGTAAATTCCTATACGGGGGGTATCGGTGCAGGCACAAAGATTATTAGGGGTTGAATCAAAAGGTATGTACTCGATAATAAACTTGGAGGAGGTGGGTCACTGGGTATCCATCCGTGTGTAGATAATACAGGCAGAGGTGGGGTCACAGTTCGAGGCTCCGCAAGGTATAGCAGGGCAGGCCGTACACCACTGTCCTAGGTGGTAGGCCCGGAAGCAGCCAAATATTGCACCGATGATCCAGCAGGCTCCCAAAGGCGTGACTCAGTAGGTAGTCTCAAATAAATTCCAATACTGGGTTAAAGGAAACTAGTCGTCTCGGTATTATGAGAAGTGGGTAGTAGACAAACACAGATGAGAGGACAGTCAGAGGGTTCCATGGGGTATATTGGGATAGTATATGCAGGGATATTCCGTATGTTCGGATGCAACCGGGGAAGTCAGCATAAGGGGCCTATATCCTGCTCAGTAACCATAGAAGTACCAAGCGGCGGTATGGGCCAGAAAGTCGTTGCATTGGTTATCAGGCTATTGGCCTAGCCTGGCCATCATGTGATGTCGGGTGAAGATAACATATATCTGAAGGTCTATGGTTTATAGTACTTAAGGGTGGGGTGCTGGGGGCAGAGGTGACTTGGGGAAATGTTGGGGATAGCCGCTATACCATTACCCATAAAGTGATACTTTAAAGAAATATTTGCTCAGTATCAAAAAATACACCGCAAGTGCTTCCGTTCATCCTGATGCTCCTTGTATATTGGAAAGACCTTTGTCAATTACCTCTATTTAGTAGCTATACACTTATTTGTTCCAAAATATATTCAAATATAAAACACACCCAACACCCCCCCCAAAAAAATGTGATTTTATGTCCTAACATTTGGGGGTGATGGGAGGTTAATGTCCATACAAATGTGCAATTACGGGGCCCAAACCACAGTGCATGATGGTGTACGAACGGACGTGTTAGGAGATAAAACACATTTTTTGGGGGGTGGGGGAGTTATATATTTGATAGTTATATATTTGATAGCTTCAATGATTGAACATTAAATGTATCAAATAAGTGTATGGCTACTAATTAGAGGTAACTGACATAAGTTTTCCAATATGCAAGGAACATCAGGATGAAAGGAAGTAATTGTCATGTATTTTTTGAAACTCATGATGACGCATGATGGTGCACTATGGTGGCAATTTTGGCGACTATCTGTTAATGTATGGGCCCTCGGCCTGCCAATACGGACGTTCGGTCTGGCATTGCTGATGATCTGACCCAACACGGATACTCGGCCGAAACGGCCATTCATACACCATGATGCACCGCGGGTTGGGCCTTGTGATCGCACATGTGTATGAAGATTCAGTGTCCTACTGTATGACCGGCATAAATGGCTTAGATAATTAAAGTACACTTTTAGTTAGCCACAGTCCAGACCCTTTGTTTGTATGAATGATGAACCTTCACAAGCATTTTATGGATCTGAACTTTTTTCCGAACAGAATGACCGAGAATTTTCTAATTTGAATATCGAACATTTTTGACATTTCTAGAAATCTCAAAAATAGTAAAACAGGAAGCACATGAAGTTTCCTGCACTGGACTGTATTTTCCTGTATTATGTTCCCCAGACCATTTCCCGGGTCCCTGAGCCATTTTCAGTAAGATAACATTGCTATTTATATCTTCATTTTAGGCGGAACTTTCAGACTTTTAAATTCCCATTGACTTTAATGGGTCCGTTTGCGGATTTTTACATTTTTGGATATTTCCGAAAATCCGCAAAACTGGAGGCAAAATGGATTTTAGTGAGTTCGGCCATATCTAGTGTTATCCTGATTATGTGCCATGTGTATTATTGCATGTATGGGTATGGCCTATGGAGAAGTGTTACTATGCTGTCCCAAATGGGACATTGAGTTCTTTTGACTAAATGCCTGTGCACCACTGCCTGGTGCAATTTTATACCATCAATAGGTCAATAGAGCTTTCAATGCTTGCATATCGCCCACCACATCCCTTGTATTAGGGCTTGGTTAACCCCTTACTGGCCTCTACAAAAGAAACTGCAGAAAACATGTTTAATGTGCATTTAAAATAAAATCCCTTTCCATTTACTGTAACGTGGGTGTAAAATGATATGCATTTCCATGAATTTACTTTAGAAAATGATTCGGTTCCCAAGTAATGGCATGCAATAGCTGTGCGCTGTTAATTCCCAGACCCCCCGCCATTCAACTATAAAATGCTGCCACCAATGATTCTAACTAAATCCTTCCAGCCCGTAACAGGCACTTTCTGCAGATGCAGCTATTATCAAAGACTTTAGAAACACAGAAAATTAAATCATTTTGAGCGTTGAATCTCAGCAAATGACAATTCTTGTCATGTTGTCAATGTTGTGTACAACAATAACATTAAAAATGAAGTTTCTTTCTATAACTCAGATTGTATAGAGTTGTGGAACTGTACAACTTTTATCTTATTCAACAAAGATTTCTACAATGTATTGAATAATAATTATATAGATAAATGTTAAATGATGAACAACAACCAAACATTATGCATTGTATGTCTTACTACCTGAATATTAAAGGGGAAGTTCAGTGCTATTACATATACTTTTAAGGAAAAAAAGCAGCATTTTTCATCCCAATGACCTTGACCTGCCCATTCAACATAAATGGCTTCCAAAATACTGACTTCCTGTCCTACAGGACCCCTAATAGAGACCGTTATGGTCTTGCCCTTGACCCAGCGCCTGGGCTGATTTAGTTGCTCAGTAGAGATCTAAGCATGTTTGACCCATCCAACAGCCAATCAGTAGAAATTACTGTTAGGAACATTCCAAGGTAGTGTGCATTCTGGGAAGAAGAAGGACCATTACAGAACCAAAAATGGCTGCTCACTAATAACTAATGACTGCAGGGCACAGCAAAAGGGATGTAATCAGCTGATTTTTCAAAGTAGAAGAGAATACGTAGAATAACTAGGTATATGTAATATAAACAAAGATGTGATATTTTCCACTAAACTTCCCCTTTAACTGGTTTCCCATTACTCCAGAACAGTGTCAGACTGGGATGTTGGGGCCCGCCCGGCATTATAGCACCAAGGGCCCAACAGGTGCTCCTTAATGAAAGATTACAAGTGTTATATTAGTAAGTAAGTTATTCAGGGTTGTGTCTAGATCATGCAGTGTGTACCAGACCCAATAAAAATAAATGATAGAAATAGAATTAATAACAGTGACAGACTAAAACAGATGATAAATAATTACAAATAACTCTTTGATTACAACTCATTAAAAGTCGTATTAAAAGAGTACAATGTACGTAGTAATTTGTGGGGAGACGCAGATACAAGTGCATTCTGATACTTCCTTGCTACTGTGATATTCCTACATCTACAGTTTTACAACATGACTTTTCTTTCTGCCATTCAAGCTGGCTGTAATTTGTCAGCAAACTATTTTTAAACTCACATTAGGGGCTTCCATAATTGTTTAGTGAGATTTTTATACAAAATGATCTGCTGAATCAAAGAGTTTCCCGCACTCCCCATGCAGTGTTCATGGCAGGTAAGTTAAAAAGACATCTTTATTGGGATACAAATGAAAAACATGGATCTATGTTTTTAATTTAATTTTTATCCCAATAAAGATGTCTTTTTAACTTACCTGCCGTGCACACTGCATGGGGAGTGCGGGAAACCCTTTGTTTCAGCAGACTATTGTAAGGCGAATGCGAAGGGTCTTGGGCTACTCCGCACCCGGACCCCCCAGACAAAGGATGAGTCTTATACATATGTGTGGATATATTGCGTTGGAGCCGGAGAAGGACAGTGATTGGAACAGAAAGGTGTAAAAGGTCTTTACACCCGGACCTCCCCGCTCAATTAAGTGGGGTAAACAGAAGTTTTTCCTGTTTTTGATCCAATCAGACTGCAGAACTCCAACAGCACGGACATTATATGGATGTGTGTTAAGAAATGTGCACACACTAGTTGGCAGCTGACAGATTTAGTTTCATTAGTTATGTTTGGTTCATACAAAATGACCTTTCAAACATAGAGATGGTGAATACTATGGTCAGGGGCCGTGGTCAGGTTACATGCTCACCAGGCTGTTTAAGGCTATATTTACACTACAGGATGCAATCCTGCACAAAAAAAACTGTGTTGTACTTTGCTTGTGAAGGTTCTCATTCATCCAGGTCATGGTATATCTGTTGTATTCAATTAGATCAACTGGACTTGAAATGTAGTTCTTGAAGACGTTTCGCTAGTCATCCGACTGGCTTTCTCAATTCAGAATGACTTGTACAAGAATCTGTGGCAATTATGTACCCTGGAAATCCCAATTAGCATATACAGCCAGGTGTTAAGGGTGTGATTAGATAGTGGCTAAGAGGTGTTTATAGAACGCCCAGAGTAAGGTGTTAAAACAGCATTGTACATGGCAGACAGATGGTGTCGAACCCCCCCACCTCTATTTAGGCTTGGTTTCTTTATTTTCACATAAATGGCCTCCTTAACACCTCTCTTGAACCAGTCACGTTCCTTCGCCAGTATGTTAACATTACAATCTTCAAAGGTATGTCCTTTATCCTTAAGATGCAGATACACGGCTGAGTCCTGACCCGAGGAATTGCCTCTTCTGTGCTGGGCCATACGTTGATGCGTCCTGGTGGTCTCCCCCACATACAAATCAGAGCATTCTTCACTGCACTGCACTGCATATATGATGTCGCTTTTCTTGTGTTTTGGTATTGGGTCTTTCGGATGTACCAATTGCTGCCTCAGTGTGTTGTTCGGTTTAGAGCAGACAGGGATACGATGTTTTTTGAAAATTCTTCTTAATTTCTCAGAGACCCCTGCTACATATGGGATGACCATGTTCTTCCTCCTGTCTTGCTTTTCCCCTTCACTGTTGGTATTCGTGTTCTTTTCTTTCCTTCTACTTCTTTTGACAAAGGCCCAGTCTGGATATCCACAAGTTTTAAGGGCTGCTCTGAGATGTTTCATTTCTTTAGCCTTCGCCTCTGTGCTAGTGGGGATGTTCTTGGCTCTGTGCTGCAGGGTTCTGATGACACCCAGCTTGTGATCTAAAGGGTGGTGGGAGTCAAACATCAAATACTGATCTGTGTGTGTTGGTTTTCTGTAAACATCTACTTCCAGTTTACCATTTTCCTTAACTTCTACCAAGCAGTCCAAGAAAGCCAGTTTGTTGTTTTGTACCACTTCCCTTGTGAATTTAATGTTTTGGTCCACCGCATTAATGTGTTCTGTGAAAGCTTGTACTTCCTTCTGGTGGATTTTAACCCAGGTGTCATCAACATATCTGAACCAGTGGCTGGGTGCTATGCCCTTAAAGGTATTAAGCGCCTGTGTTTCTACCTCCTCCATGTAAAGGTTGGCCACAATAGGTGAAACTGGAGATCCCATAGCACATCCATGTTTTTGCTTATAGAACTTATCCCTGTATTTGAAATAGGTGGTATTCAGGCACAAGTCCAACAAGGAACACACCTGTTCTGGGTTGAGATCAGTTCTGCTGGTAAGAGTGCTGTCTTGGCCCAGCCGTTTTCTCACCATGTCAACAGCCTCCTTGGTGGGTATACAAGTGAAGAGAGATGTCACATCATAGGACACCATAGTTTCTTCTACACCGAGTACTATATCTTCAATCTTGTTGGTGAAATCCTGAGAGTTCTGGATGTGATGCTTAGAACTTCCCACCAAAGGTCCTAAGATGTTAGCTAGATATTTTGCCACCTTGTATGTTACCGAGTTGATGCTGCTGACTATAGGTCTTAGTGGGGCCCCTTCCTTATGTATCTTTGGGAGTCCATATATGCATGGATGTGCCTCACCAGGGTAGAGGCGATGATTCTGAATTGAGAAAGCCAGTCGGATGACTAGCGAAACGTCTTCAAGAACTACATTTCAAGTCCAGTTGATCTAATTGAATACAACAGATATGTGTTGTACTTTGTGCTTTTGTGTGCATTTCCTGTGTTTTAGCATGTTTAAAATGACAACCTGTGTGTTTCTGAAATGTTCATAAAAAGCAATAAGGAGCAACAAGCCCCTTACCAAAGTACACAAAATTGGGGCACAGCAATTGTGTAGTTTATTATGCCATACAAAACAACACAACCATGCAAAAATAGTAAAAAGTATTATACAGTACCCTAAACCAAATGTAATAAAAATGGGGTAAACATTAGGCCAGTTCACATAAATAAATAACCCATACTACCCAATCTGTAGATGGATGTAGTTCCCGCAGGCTTCCTCTGGGTTTATGTAAGTCATCTGGCTACCTCGTCCCTCTGCCATCAGAAGGACCATGGATGCCATCACAGCCAATTCCACCGGACTTCACCCGCCGGAACCCAAATACTGTGCAGGGAATTGAGGCACAGATACTCTGTAGAACCCGCCTGCACTGAAATGGAGTAGACCCCTACGGCTTGGTTACAGATTTGGGCAACTTGCTGGGTTCCCCCACACACAGTGTTCAGTGTTTCTGAAATATGTACTTCTGCACGCTATAAAAAAACACATTAGTGGAAATGAAAGGGGAAATAAAAATGTCTTTGCTTTTGAAAAACATGAATTTAAGAAAACGGTTGGCAAGGCAGCTATATAGCTTAGGGAGAGGTGGGCCAAAATATAACAAAATAATTCTTATAACAGAAGGTGTCTTGCAGTTTCATGCTATATGAAAAGCATTGCCCACAAAATCTAAGAAACAATTTTAAAAAAATGTAATTTCTTACTCCCAGGTTCCCCAGGGTAAGGGACGGAGATATGCAAAATTCTCCTTTATGTCCCATGGCTAATGCATGTGTCCAGAACCACTGGCTTAAAAACATGCAATACAGCCTATTGTATAGAGCCAATCATCTGACCTGTAGACATAACATGTTTCAATCTTGTTAGATCTTGTCAGTGCAAAATACAGATTCATGGCTCTATAGGTTCAAATACATGTGATTGCGGGTGTGAAAAACTCCTCAGGGCCCCGGCATCCCTGTCTAAGTCTATGGTAGTGTGTTCTGTTCTCAGGATGGCACATCCATAGGGAACGCTAAAATGGGGGGGTATTTTGCAAAAATCGGTTCCACTTGCAGATTTCGGAAAATCCGAAAATACATGGAGCTATTAAAGTCAATGGGAGTTAAAAAAATCCGATAGTTCCGCCTGCATTTATGGTAGAAATACCAATGGTAACTTACTGTTAATGGTTTAGGGACCTGGAAATGTCTGAGGATCACGTATCAACCCAAAATCTTTAAAAAAAAACACCCCAGTACCGGAGACTTCATGCAATTCCTGTTTTGACATTCACACATAGTATTTACATATTTCAATTACAGGAAATGGGAATCTGCATTTGAGGGTTGATTGCTTTTCCTGTGCAAAGTTGCAAACTTCTTATACTTGGAACCCCAGAATTCTCGTTGACATGGCTAACAGCGGTTGGAACTGATAAAAATAGCTGCCATTGGTGAATTTGGGGCATGCGGCGTGGATGGTTTTCAAAAATTCCAGAAAATCCTTGACAACGAATGTAAAATACAAAAGCAGAATTCCGGAAAATCATCCTGGATCCTTGGATCTTGGAAATCGCTTCGGAACCACGTTCCGGTCCATCTCTAGCTATCACCAATAGCAAGACATGACATAAGTTAAACAGAACCTGACGTGATAATATCCTACTAAAAATAGATATTTATTCCAGGGGAACTGCTTTGGCTCAGTACTAATGGGTTAATGTCTATACTGGCTCAGCTATTGTTGAACTGAAATTATAGCAAATTTTCCAGCAATGGTTTTGAATTATATAGCTAGCATCATCAAACATTTATGTCTGCTTACCGTCAAGGTTAGGACTTAGTCCAACTTTTCTGACTTTAAAAATGCTGATTACCGATCAATTAATCTCTGCACATAGAATTAGAGTTAATATTCATAAAATGTCATTGAAATTCTAAAGAGTTTGATCAAAATTCAAATTAACAGCAGAAAAGCACACACTGAAACACAACCTAGGGCCTGATGCAATAAAAGGTGAAAAAGTTTGCCTGTGCTAATATCCTGCCAGCCAATTAAATGTTATCTAACTGCAGTAACCCAGTAAAACTTTGATATCTAATTGGTTGCTGTGAATTATCACGGGAAAACTTGTGCCCCTCTTATTGAATGAGCCCCTTAAAGTTTTCTATAGACCCTACTCAACCTCTGGCTCCCCCTGAATGTTGTGTGTGTGTGTGTGTGTGTGTGTGTGTGAGAATAATCAGGTCATGGCACACAACATCACATCAGAGTTGCAATAAAACTGTTAAAACAAACTTAAATTCCCAAAACTTAATCTAAAAGTTACACATATGTGGTGCTCCAGTAAGCTGCATTTACTTACATGTAAACTGGATTTTGTCATTAAAATGCTGCCATACTACTGCCAGTACATCTCCCAGTACATGCCTTAAGTCTTTAGTCACACAAGATGTGTTCCCTCAGTTTTCCAATGGAGCAGGACCTTCTTATAACAGAAAGTATCTTGCAGTCTCACAAAAATCCACAAAATGTAAGAAACAGAAGGAATCTCTCTACCTTATAGAGCCAAAAGGAGCAAAAAGCCCTCCACAGAGCATAAAAACGGAGCAGGACCTTCTTATAACAGGATCTTTGTTCCTTTGGCCCACCTCTCCTCAAGCTATATAGCTACCTTGTCTATTGTGCCCCAAGTCCTACCCCATAGGTTCTTACACACGTGCGATCATGGGTGGCGACCCGCAAGCACATGTTTAATGAATGGCCATTTAGGCCGATAATCCTGGCATGTATGGGCACTTTATTGACTTCATTGGCTGAAACAGATGTGCCTATACACGGCAGGATTATTGCCCAAAATGGCCGTTCATATACATGATGCATCATGGGTCGAACACCCGCAATCACTGTATTTGTCTGAACCTATAGAGAGCCATGAATCTGTATTTTGCAACTGCAAGATCTAACAAGATTGAAACATGTTATGTCTACAGGTCAGATGATGGCTCTATACAATAGCGGTGTATTGCATGTTTTTAAGCAGTGGTTCTGGACACATGCATTAGCCAGGGACATAAAGGAGAATTTTGCATATCTCCGTCCCTTACCGGGGAACCTGGGAGTAAGAAATTACATTTTTTTAAAATTGTTTCTTAGATTTTGTGGGCAATGCTTTTCATATAGCATGAAACTGCAAGACACCTTCTGTTATAAGAATTATTTTGTTATATTTTGGCCCACCTCTCCCTAAGCTATATAGCTGCCTTGCCAACCGTTTCTTAAATTCATGTTTTTCAAAAGCAAAGACATTTTTATTTCCCCTTTCATTTCCACTAATGTGTTTTTTATAGCGTGCAGAAGTACATATTTCAGAAACACTGAACACTGTGTGTGGGGGAACCCAGCAAGTTGCCCAAATCTGTAACCAAGCCGTAGGGGTCTACTCCATTTCAGTGCAGGCGGGTTCTACAGAGTATCTGTGCCTCAATCCCTGCACAGTATTTGGGTTCCGGCGGGTGGGTCGGTGGAATTGGCTGTGATGGCATCCATGGTCTTCTGATGGCAGAGGGACGAGGTAGCCAGATGACTTACATAAACCCAGAGGAAGCCTGCGGGAACTACATCCATCTACAGATGGGTAGTATGGGTTATTTATTATGTGAACTGGCTAATGTTTACCCCCTTTTATTACATTTGGTTTTAGGGTACTGTATAATACTTTTTACTATTTTTGCATGGTTGTGTGTTTTGTATGGCATAATAAACTACACAATTGCTGTGCCCCAATTTTGTGTACTTTGGTAGGGGCTTGTTGCTCCTTATTGCTTTTTATGAACATTTCAGAACACACAGGTTGTCATTTTAAACATGCTAAACACAAGGAAATGCACACAAAAGCACAAAGTACAACACATATCTGTTGTATTCAATTAGATCAACTGGACTTGAAATGTAGTTCTTGAAGACGTTTCGCTAGTCACGACTGGCTTCTCAATTCAGAATCACGCCTCTACCCTGGTGAGGCACATCCATGCATATATGGACTCCCAAGATAACTAAGGAAGGGGCCCCACTAAGACCTATAGTCAGCAGCATAACTCGGTAACATACAAGGTGGCAAAATATCTAGCTAACATCTTAGGACCTTTGGTGGGAAGTTCTAAGCACACATCCAGAACTCTCAGGATTTCACCAAAAGATTGAAGATATAGTACTCGGTGTAGAAGAAACTATGGTGTCCTATGATGTGACATCTCTCTTCACTTGTATACCCCACCAAGGAGGCTGTTGACATGGTGAGAAAACGGCTGGGCCAAGACAGCACTCTTACCAGCAGAACTGATCTCAACCCAGAACAGGTGTGTTCCTTGTTGGACTTGTGCTGAATACACCTATTTCAAATACAGGGATAGTTCTATAAGCAAAACATGGATGTGCTATGGGATCTCCAGTTTCACCTATGTGGCCAACCTTTACATGGAGGAGGTGAAACACAGGCGCTTAATACCTTTAAGGCATAGCACCCAGCCCATGGTTCAGATATGTTGATGACACCTGGGTTAAAATCCACCAGAAGGAAGTACAAGCTTTCACAGAACACATTAATGCGGTGGACCAAAACATTAAATTCACAAGGGAAGTGGTACAAAACAACAAACTGGCTTTCTTGGACTGCTTGGTAGAAGTTAAGGAAAATGGTAAACTGGAAGTAGAGGTTTACAGAAAACCAACACACACAGATCAGATATTAATGTTTGACTCCCACCCCTTTAGATCACAAGCTGGGGGTCATCAGAACCCTGCAACAAGAGCCGAGAACATCCCCACTACACAGAGGCGAAGGCTAAAGAAATGAAACATCTCAGAGGAGCCCTTAAAACTTGTGGATATCCAGACTGGGCCTTTGTCAAAGAAGTAGAAGGAAAGAAAAGAACACGAATACCAACAGTGAAGGGGAAAAGCAAGACAGGAGGAGAACATGGTCATCCCATATGTAGCAGGGGTCTCTGAGAAATTAAGAAGAATTTTCAAAAAACATCGTATCCCTGTCTGCTCTAAACCGAACAACCCACTGAGGCAGCAATTGGTACATCCGAAAGACCCAATACCAAACACCAAGAAAAGCGACATCAATATGCAGTGCAGTGCAGTGAAGAATGCTCTGATTTGTATGTGGGGGAGACCACAGCAACTGCATCAACGTATGGCCCAGCACAGAAGAGGCAATTCCTCGGGTCAGGACTCAGCCGTGTATCTGCATCTTAAGGATAAAGGACATACCTTTGAAGATTGTAATGTTAACATACTGGCGAAGGAACGTGACTGGTTCAAGAGAGGTGTTAAGGAGGCCATTTATGTGAAAATAAAGAAACCAAGCCTAAATAGAGGTGGGGGGGTTCGACACCATCTGTCTGCCATGTACAATGCTGTTTTAACACCTTACTCTGGGCGTTCTATAAACACCTCTTAGCCACTATCTAATCACACCCTAACACCTGGCTGTATATGCTAATTGGGATTTCCAGGGTACATAATTGCCACAGATTCTTGTACAAGTCATTCTGAATTGAGAAAGCCAGTCGGATGACTAGCGAAACGTCTTCAAGAACTACATTTCAAGTCCAGTTGATCTAATTGATACAACAGATATACCATGACTGGATGAATGAGAACTCACAAGCAAAGTAAAACACAGTTTTTTTTGTGCAGGATTGCATCCTGTAGTGTAAATATAGCCTTAAACAGCCTGGTGAGCATGTAACCTGACCACGGCCCCTGACATAGTATTCACCATCTCTATGTTTGAAAGGTATTTTGTATGAACCAAACATAACTAATGAAACTAAATCTGTCAGCTGCCACAATGTGTGTGACATTTCTTAACACACATCCATATAATGTCCGTGCTGTTGGAGTTCTGCAGTCTGATTGGATCAAAAACAGGAAAAACTTCTGTTTACCCCACTTAATTGAGCGGGGAGGTCCGGGTGTAAGACCTTTTACACCTTTCTGTTCCAATCACTGTCCTTCTCCGGCTCCAACGCAATATATCACACATATGTATAAGACTCATCCTTTGTCTGGGGGGTCCGGGTGCGGAGGTAGCCCAAGACCCTTCGCATTCGCCTTACAATAGTCTGCTGAAACAAAGGGTTTCCCGCACTCCCCATGCAGTGTGCACGGCAGGGAAGTTAAAAAGACATCTTTATTGGGATAAAATTAAATTAAAAACATAGATCCATGTTTTCATTTGTATCCCAATAAAGATGTCTTTTTAACTTACCTGCCATGAACACTGCATGGGGAGTGCGGGAAACTCTTTGATTCAGCAGATCATTTTGTATAAAAATCTCACTAAACAATTATGGAAGCCCCTAAGTGGAGTTTTAAAATGTTTGCTGACAAATACAGCCAGCTTGAATGGCAGAAAGAAAAGTCATGTTGTAAAACTGTAGATGTAGGAATATCACAGTAGCAAGGAAGTATCAGAATGCACTTGTTCTGCGTCTCCCACACAATTACTACGTACATTGTACTCTTTTAATACGACTTTTAATGAGTTGTAATCAAGAAGTTATTGTAATTATTTATCATCTGTTTTAGTCTGTCACTGTTATTAATTCTATTTCTTCATTTATTTTTATTGGGTCTGGTACACACTGCATGATCTAGACACAACCCTGAATAACTTACTTACTAATATAACACTTGTAATCTTCATTAAGGAGCACCTGTTGGGCCCTTGGTGCTATAAGCCGGGCGGGCCCCAACATCCCAGTCTGACACTGTTCTGGAGTAATGGGAAACCAGTTAAAGGGGAAGTTTAGTGGAAAATATCACATCTTTGTTTATATTACATATACCTAGTTATTCTACGTATTCTCTTCTACTTTGAAAAATCAGCTGATTACATCCCTTTTGCTGTGCCCTGCAGTCATTAGTATTAGTGAGCAGCCATTTTTGGTTCTGTAATGGTCCTTCTTCTTCCCAGAATGCACACTACCTTGGAATGTTCCTAACAGTATTTCTACTGATTGGCTGTTGGATGGGTCAAACATGCTTAGATCTCTACTGGCAACAAATCAGCCCAGGCGCGGTCAAGGGCAAGACCATAACGGTCTCTATTAGGGGTCTGTAGGACAGGAAGTCAGTATTTTGGAAGCCATTTATGTTGAATGGGCAGGTCAAGGTCATTGGGATGAAAATGCTGCTTTTTTTCCTTAAAAGGATATGTAATAGCACTGAACTTCCCCTTTATATTCAGGTAGTAAGACATACAATGCATAATGTTTGGTTGTTGTTCATCATTTAACATTTATTTTAATTATTATTCAATACATTGTAGAATTCTGTTGTTGAATAAGATAAAAGTTGTACAGTTCCACAACTCTACAATCTGAGTTATGAAAGAAACTTCATTTTAATGTATTGGTTACACAACATTGACAAATGACAAGAATTGTCATTTGCTGAGATTCAACGCTCAAAATGATTTAATTTTCTGTGTTTCTAAAGTCTTTGATAATAGCTGCATCTGCAGAAAGTGCCTGTTACGGGCTGGAAGGATTAGTTAGAATCATTGGTGGCAGCATTTTATAGTTGAATGGCGGGGGGTCTGGGAATTAACAGCGCACAGCTATTGCATGCCATTACTTGGGAACCGAATCATTTTCTAAAGAAATTCATGGAAATGCATATCATTTTACACCCCACGTTACAGAAATGGAAAGGGATTTTATTTTAAATGCACATTAAACATGTTTTCTGCAGTTTCTTTTGTAGAGGCCAGTAAGGGGTTACCAAGCCCTAATACAAGGGATGTGGTGGGCGATATGCAAGCATTGAAAGCTCTATTGACTATTGATGGTTAAAATTGCACCAGGCAGTGGTGCACAGGCATTTAGTCAAAAGAACTCAATGTCCCATTTGGGACAGCATAGTAACACTTCTCCAGGCCATACCCATACATGCAATAATACACATGGCACATAATCAGGATAACACTAGATATGGCCGAACTCACTAAAATCCATTTGTCCTCCAGTTTTGCGGATTTTCGGAAATATCCAAAAATGTAAAAATCCGCAAACGGACCATTAAAGTCAATGGGAATTTAAAAGTCTGAAAGTTCCGCCTAAAATGAAGATATAAATAGCAATGTTATCTTACTGAAAATGGCTCAGGGACCCGGGAGGAAGGTCTGGGGAACATAAACAGGAAAATACAGTCCAGTGCAGGAAACTTCATGTGCTTCCTGTTTTACTATTTTTGAGATTTCTAGAAATGTCAAAAATGTTCGATATTCAAATTAGAAAAATTCTCGGTCATTCTGTTCGGAAAAAAGTTCAGATCCATAAAATGCTTGTGAAGGTTCATCATTATACAAACAAAGGGTCTGGACTGTGGCTAACTAAAAATGTACTTTAATTATCTAAGCCATTTATGCCGGTCATACCAGTAGGACACTGAATCTTCATACACATGTGCGATCACAAGGCCCAACCGCGGTGCATCATGGTGTATGAATGGCCGTTTCGGCCCGAGTATCCGTGTTGGGTCAGATCATCAGCAATGCCAGACCGAACGTCCGTATTGGCAGGCCGAGGGCCATACATTAACAGATAGTCGCCAAATTGCCACCATGTGCACATCATGCGTCATCATGAGTTTCAAAAAATACATGACAATTACTTCCTTTCATCCTGATGTTCCTTGCATATTGGAAAACTTATGTCAGTTACCCTAATTAGTAGCCATACACTATTTGATACATTAATGTTCATCATTGAAGCTATCAAATATATAACTATCAAATATATAACTCCCCCCCCCCCAAAAATGTGTTTTATCTCCTAACACGTCGTTCGTACACCATCATGCACTGTGGTTTGGGCCCCGTAATTGCACATTTGTATGGACATTAACTCCCATCACCCCCAAATGTTTAGGACAAAAATCACATTTTTTTGGGGGGGGTGTTGGGGTTGTTTATATTTGAATATATTTTGGAAAAAATAAGTGTATAGCTACTAAATAGAGGTAATTGACAAAGGTCTTTCCAATATACAAGGAGCATCAGGATGAACGGAAGCACTTGCGGTGTATTTTTTGATACTGAGCAAATATTTCTTTAAAGTATCACTTTATGGGTAATGGTATAGCGGCTACCCAACATTTCCCCAAGTCACCTCTGCCCCAGCACCCCACCCTTAAGTACTATATAACCATAGACCTTCAGTATATGTTATCTTACCCGACATCACATGATGGCCAGGCTAGGCCAATAGCCTGATAACCAATGCAACGACTTTCTGGCCATACCGCCGCTTGGTACTTCTATGGTTACTGAGCAGGATATAGGCCCCTTATGCTGACTTCCCCGGTTGCATCCGAACATACGGAATATCCCTGCATATACTATCCCAATATACCCCATGGAACCCTCTGACTGTCCTCTCATTCGTGTTTGTCTACTACCCACTTCTCATAATACCGAGACGACTATGTTCCTTTAACCCAGTATTGGAATTTATTTGAGACTACCTACTGAGTCACGCCTTTGGGAGCCTGCTGGATCATCGGTGCAATATTTGGCTGCTTCGGGCCTACCACCTAGGACAGTGGTGTACGGCCTGCCCTGCTATACCTTGCGAGACCTCGAACGTGACACCTCTGCCTGTATTATCTACACACGGATGGATACCCAGTGACCACCTCCTCCAAGTTATTATCGAGAGTACATACCTTTTGATTCAACCCCTAATAATCTTTGTGCCTGCACCGAACCCCCGTATAGGAATTTACCTTTGCGTACAACATATCTCAGTCCCACTACAAAAAGACATAACTCACCCCCATGGACTCCCATGACAATCTCCTATATTCAAGGTACCCATTCTGTGAGGTTACCCAGGAACTATCCAACCACTGTCAAATATCCTCAACGGCCGTGAGACAGTCTGCCAACCTCTCTCCGGATAACCATGATATTTTCTGTACCTATTGACCGGAGGTCTCTTACTGGAACTGGAGGTAAACAGGGATGGTGTAATATTGTATATATGTCACCACACTGGCCCCTCTAGCCAAAGGGAAATTTCCCTGGCAACTAAATAACTGGTATGATTCGAACATCCAAAGTCTATACCATGTATACAACAGTAGTGGGAAATCACAAATATTATGTTACTAAATGCTGCAGAGTATAATACCCTAATATAATTATACCAGCAATATCACTCCTAAGGCTAAGACACCGAAAGAATATGTGTAATATCCGTATAAGTAAGAATGTTATTTAAGGAAGTACGATGCTGTGGGTATACTGTGTGGTGGTCTCTCCTTGTTATAAGGAGGCAACTGTATAAGTCCGTGGTCGGGTCTGGGTGTAGCCCTGGGAATGCCTGCTCCCATTGGTAGTATGTAATTTATAGATTGTATAAAAACGGACCTCTATCCGCTGGTCAGGAAGGCTCCCTCCATGAAACTATTTGAATAGTCTTTCCCAATACACTTGAATGCGAGACCCCTATGGCTGTGTGCTCTGGAGTAACTATATGCCGCCAATTAAACATGTGTATCTGCTGGTCTAAATAGAAACATACGAGAACCCCACCAGACCAATGGACCATCCCCCCTACCCACTATACCCCCTGTGGGCTTAATCATGCCACCACATCATCTACTTATTTATTATAGAACAGGAGTTGTTAGTAAACACTTTCTACACTATTTTATAATATGATGGTGGGAGGGAAACGGGACACCCCTCTCTACCCCCGCAAGAACTGCACTAGGTGCAATCCCATAGTTACCAGGATCTCCTGGAGTCAAACCAATGTCTGCGAACCTTGCTATGTTTTTGTTTAATTACTGCTTGGTTGTTTCCCTCTACCTTCCCCTCCTCGTCCTTTCAATTGGTTCCCAAATGCAAATGTATAATGTATTCTATAATACCCACTAACTGTGAGAGTGTCAACAACATACACGGATAGCATCCGAAACAAAACATGACTAAAACACTAAAAGTTCTATCTTGGAACGTTAGAGGTCTCACGACCAACACAAACGAGTGATGGAACCAGTCTAATTCGTAGTATACAGGCAGACATCATCGCCTACAAGAAACACATTATTACCATCCAACACACATTACCTCCAAAAAACCCTGGGTGAAGTGGTCTGAGGGGTGTTTCACTAATGCTGACCAATAAACTGAGGTTCACTGTTCCCGAACTTAGGACAGACCCGAGAGGAAGGTGTGTCTGCGTGGCATTGGATATCGAGTCTGTTTTTATATGTTTGATTGGATATATGATCCACCCCCAGCCTCTCAACACACACTTCAAACTAACTCCCTTCATATTTTAATACCCCTATGCGAGAATAATTTGCATGGGGGATTAATATAATATATAATATATATATATATATATATATTAATATAATATATATTTATTATTAATATATATAACACTGCTATTACGAAAAAAACGCAAAGGAAAATGTTCTTTAATAAAGCCAGGTACTTTGAACACGGGAGCCAATCAGCTAAACTCTTAGCCCAGTTAGCCACGGCCCAAGGGATACCAACAGTATTCTTGCAATCAAGATTCCGGATGGTACTACCGTCACAAGCACGACAGATACCATACAAACATTCACGGGCTTTACCAGACACTATACCAGTCACAACAAACGTTTCTCCAACACAACTGAAAAGATATCTAGACAATATCGAGTTCCCTAGACTCCTGATTAGTGATGGGGCTTGGTTGGAGGAAGATGTCACTATAGCAGAAGTGGCAGAGGCCATGGGAGATATGTCAGTGTGGTAAGGCCCCTGGACCAGACGGACTACCGATTGAGGTGTATAGGAGATATAGTGAAACAGATACTACCCCAATATTTCCAATTACTACAATACATAATGGAATCCCAGACTCTGGACACCCTCAAGCACGAAGAGAACACATCACGTCATCCCCAAACCCGGAAAAGACATGTTAGATGGCGGGTGCGACAGACCGCTAGCACCTGGCTCTATAGGTTCAAATACATGTGATTGCGGGTGTCGACCCATGATGCATCATGTATATGAACGGCCATTTTGGGCAATAATCCTGCCGTGTATAGGCACATCTGTTTCAGCCAATGAAGTCAATAAAGTGCCCATACATGCCAGGATTATCGGCCTTTTTAAATGGCCATTCATTAAACATTGTGCTTCGCGGGTCGCCACCCATGATCGCACGTGTGTACGAACCTTATGGGGTAGGACTTGGGCGCACAATAGACAAGGTAGCTATATAGCTTAGGGAGAGGTGGGCCAAAGGAACAAAGATCCTGTTATAAGAAGGTCCTGCTCCGTTTTTATGCTCTGTGGAGGGCTTTTTGCTCCTTTTGGCTCTATAAGGTAGAGAGATTCCTTCTCGTTTCTTACATTTTGTGGATTTTTGTGAGACTGCAAGATACTTTCTGTTATAAGAAGGTCCTGCTCCATTGGAAAACTGTAGGGAACACATCTTGTGTGACTAAAGACTTAAGGCATGTACTGGGAGATGTACTGGCAGTAGTATGGCAGCATTTTAATGACAAAATCCAGTTCTTACATGTAAGTAAATGCAGCTTACTGGAGCACCACATATGTGTAACTTTTAGATTAAGTTTTGGGAAATTTAAGTTTAGTTTAAACAGTTTATTGCAACTCTGATGTGATGTGATGTGCCATGACCTGATTATTCTCACACACACACACACACACACACACACACACACTTCAGGGGGAGCCAGAGGTTGAGTAGGGTCTAATAGAAAACTTTAAGGGGCTCATTCAATAAGAGGGGCACAAGTTTTCCCGTGCTATTAATTCACAGCAACCAATTAGATATCAAAGTTTTACTGGGTTACTGCAGTTAGATAACATTTAATTGGCTGCTGCAGGATATTAGCACAGGCAAACTTTTTCACCTTTTATTGCATCAGGCCCTAGGTGTGTTTCAGTGTTGCCTTTTTCTGCTGTTAATTTGAATTTTGATCAAACTCTTTAGGAATTTCAATGACATTTAATTGAATATTAACTCTAATTCTATGTGCAGAGAATTAATTGATCGGTAATCAGCATTTTTTTAAAAGTCAGAAAAGTTGGACTAAGTCCTAACCTTGACGGTAAGCAGACATAAATGTTTGATGATGCTAGCTATATAATTCAAAACCATTGCTGGAAAATTTGCTATAATTTCAGTTCAACAATAGCTGAGCCAGTATAGACATTAACCCATTAGTACTGAGCCAAAGCAGTTCCCCTGGAATAAATATTCTATTTTTAGTAGGATATTATCACGTCAGGTTCTGTTTAACTTATGTCATGTCTTGCTATTGGTGATAGCTAGAGATGGACCGGAACGTGGTTCCGAAGCGTATTTCCAAGATCCAAGGATCCAGGATGATTTTCCGGAATTCTGCTTTTTGTATTTTTACATTCGGTGTTCAAGGATTTTCTGGAATTTTTGAAAACCATCCAGCCGCATGCCCCAAATTCACCAATGGCAGCTATTTTTATCAGTTCCAACCCGCTGTTAGCCATGTCAACGAGAATTCTGGGGTTCCAAGTATAAGAAGTTTGCAACTTTGCACAGGAAAAAGCAATCAACCCTCAAATGCAGATTCCCATTTCCTGTAATTGAAATATGTAAAATACTATGTGGAATGTCAAAACAGGAATTGCATGAAGTCTCCGGTACTGGAGGGTGTTTTTTTTTAAAGATTTTGGGTTGATACGTGATCCTCAGACCATTTCCCAGGTCCCTAAACCATTAACAGTAAGTTACCATTGGTATTTCTACCATAAATGCAGGCGGAACTATCGGATTTTTTTAACTCCCATTGACTTTAATAGCTCCATGTATTTTCGGATTTTCCGAAATCTGCAAGTGGAACCGATTTTTGCAAAATACCCCCCCATTTTAAGCGTTCCCTATGGATGTGCCATCCTGAGAACAGAAACACACTACCATAGACTTAATTGACAGGGATGCCGGGGCCCTGAAGGAGTTTTTCAACTCTCCTCCTGAACATGGTGTTCCTGACTACAAGTAATGCTTGCCATTAGGGATGTACTTTGGGTTCTAATAGAACCCAGTTTCGAATTGAATCCGGCGGTTTCGAAGTCCCGATGAAACTTTCGAAACTCCCGGATTTTTCGAAACTCGAATTTTCAGAGTTTTCGATTTTTATCGAAAATTCGATAATTATCAAAATCGAAAGTAGATGATTATCGAAATCGAAAGCAGATAATTTCGGTAACCCTCGAATGTATGTGCCGATTTCGCCAACCCTCGAATGTACAAGCTGATTTCGGTAACACTCGTATTTGTGATATCGGTAACCCTCGAAAGTAATGTTCGATTTCGGTAACCCTCGAAAATAGTCCGCGATAGCTCGAAAACAGCCTGATCGTGAGGAAAGATTTTAAATGAATTTTACTTATATTTACGTGTTCCCCAGACCATTCCCCAGGTCCCTGTGTTATTTACAGTAACCTACTATTACTATTTCACCCTTCAAATTGATAGAAACTTTTGAATTTTTTTCTCCCATAGACTTCTATGGGTCCGTTTTCGAATCTTCGAATTTTCGAATTTAACTGTAAATTCAAAAATTCGAAAACGGGACGAAACTCATCAGTTTCGAACACCTCTACTTGCCATATACGAGATGACTTACCTATCAGCAGTCGGTTGAAGCTCCAACAATTTCCTGGGATACACATTTTTGTGATCGGTATTTGATCACCAAATAAATGATCCATGCTTGGGAATGCCACGGGAAGGTCTGTAGATAAGTTGATGACACATAAAGCACTGAAATGACTAAATATCTATCCATGGTCCATGGAATATAAAAATGATTTCTGCTTTAAAGACACAAATCACAAATATCTAATATCTGTTGTTCTGTAAGTGGCCCAGTTCACGTTGACTAATGCCTAGTAATTGCACCTTTGAATTCAGTAGTAAATCATTTCAATGGGTAACAGTAAGTTGAATAGAAATGTATTAATCTAACCTCGTGTTTAGTATCAATGAGGCCTTGAGGAGGGAACCAAACAAGATGAAGTTATAAGAATCTCACATATTTACTCCCCACTCTTCTATCACGTCTGTCTATATTTCTCTAAACATTTCTCTCTAACTATAACATAACTTTTTCCCCATAACAGTATTTCTTTCCTGTGCCATCTAGTGGCTGATTCTATATCCATGGCAGGTGTTTAAATAGAAATGCCCTTTTTCTTTACTTAACAATAATTTGGCATTGGCAGAGAGAAAGACAATGAAGCATATTAGTGGATTCAGAATGAATGAGGACCAACTAATAATTATACTATCTAATTCCATGGCAATGCAATGTAGGAATAGTCAGTGGATGTTTTTATACCAGAATATTTGGATGAGAACTATTAATGGTTAGGCCATGATTGCATTGCTGTCTGCTCTCCCCACTGTCATCTACGTTGAGCTGCTTTGCATTTTCCAAATGCATGAATGGGTGATTTTCTTGCACATTGCGTTGCATATTCTTTTTCCAAATCGAGATGGCAATATGGAAATGCAGTGCAAAACGCAGGAATTGGACATTAGAAAGGACCAAAAAATTTGATTGGTATTTTTGGTGCATTGCAGTGGGTCCAGGGCACTAATGCAGGAAAGGATTATTGCACTTTATACCCCCCTCTCCATCCTGTTTTCTGTAGGAAAAAGGCCCAACCCCCTCCAGCTAAGTGGATACAGTAGAACAGAACCTTCTGCTTCAACATTCAAAAAATGTATATATATTACCTCTTTAAGATACAAGAGGCAGCAGTGTTGGCTGCGTGCTATTTTGCCAGATTGCTATTATTGTAACATGCCTAGCTACTGAATTAAAACTGCACAGGAACTTATAACCAGCACTCATGGCCAGCAGGAGGCAGCGCAGGTTGCTCTACGTGGCAGAAACTCAAATCAGCAAAAGATTTTATAGAAGATTATGCAGTCCATTGCCACTATACACCATAGTACAGAATATGTTCAGCTGCCTGTATAGCATTTTATTTTGTTTCTGTGCACCCCACCACTGTATAACTGCTCAGCTGGGGGTAATATACCTATTTCTTCTACTAGTGTCTAATTACAAGGTTCACAATATAATCTATGTTTCATTTAAAATGGTAAATATTATAAAATATAGTACACGCTAAAGTAAAATATGCTTCTCGCACCTCTACATGAAAAACGTGGGCATGGAATGTTACGTACATCTCTATTCTAATTAACGTTAAAACCACTTTAACTTGGATATATGGTCACAGCCATAGAACAGGATGAAAAATGTCCATCTTTCCAGGTGTCCTGGGTTTAGACACATAAACATTTCTGGGGAGGCTGAGATTTGCAGTTCATATGAGCAGTAGGGAAAGTAAATACAATGAAAATCTCTGACTGCATATCAGGTAGTCTGCGAGATTTGAATGTTTGTTCTCATTTCTGATTTTCATAGCTTCCTATTTTGTAGGTCAGGAGAGCGATTTGAGCCTCTGCTAATTTTCAGCTTTAATTCTCAAGGGCTGTTAACCGTCACATCATTTTACAGGGTTCTAATTAGTCGTTGTCTTTTTCTTTCTCCAAATACGTATAGCACTGCATAAAGACACGGAGACAGGCAATTGGAAATTTGAAAGTTTGAGCCAATGCAGCCACTGTTCGTTACAACCTCGGTTTTCCATTATTAAAACTGGAAAAGTTGATACAATCTTAAAGGGCAAGTCCAGCCCCTAAATGAAAACTTAAATACAGGAAAATCACCCCCCAAAACCCTAAATGGTAATAGTTTAAAATCTGAATTATATGTCTAACCTGAAATCCTGCACAATGTCCTGCTTCCCCTGATTCTTCCAGTTAGCAACTGTCATTTATAGATTTGACAGTTGACATCACAGCCAATGACTGAATGTTAATCTCCTGTCTGCCTCTTCTGAGCATGCTCAGGCTCAGTACAGGCTCAGTACAGGTTTCTAAATTGCTCAGTTTCCATGAGGCGCCCAGAAGCAGTAATGAATTCATAGGACAAAGTAGTAAATATCAACATATTTTAAAGAGGCCATTCTTTCTAAAAGATGTTCTTATGAGGGTGGAGTTGTCCTTTAAAGTACTCTTCCCTTGGCTTTTTTAGTACTTTGCAGACACATTACCAGGGGTATTTGCCTGTGCCCAGTGATATGTCATTTATTATTGCAAACGTGTCTCTTGGGAACAGCTTTAATGCACGCAAAATTGGTGATGTTAAAGGAGAATGAAAGTCTAGTAGTTAACAAAAAACTGGTCAATTGTCAGTTATCTGCCCGCAACCCAACTGCTAATTTCCCCAGCATATTGAATGCATTTGTAATTAGATTTTTGATGATAAATTGTTTTCCTTTCAGGCAAAGTAATCTGCCACCTCCTTCTGCTCAATGAGCTTTTTATAAGCTTGAACATGTGCAGAGGAGGCAGCAGGTGAAACAGCAGTCAATCATTGGCTGTGATGACAGGTGTAAGCCTTGATTGACTGCATGGAGGGAGGGGCCAGCTTTTTCTGCCACACTGGGGATAATAATTTAAATATCCTGCAATACAGTAATAACTGTAAATGAAAGCTATATTCAATTTAAGGCCATAAGAGGCCTTAAAGCCATCTGATTGGTTGTTTAGGGGTACCGCATCACAGCACGTTACTGTTGTAATCATCAGAATTTACATACAGAAATTCATAATCAGATTCCAATTAACATTTAGAGGACTGCCTATGGGTCACTGAAACTGTGTATCACTTAAATTCTATTCCATCAGATTCCCAAGATAAAGCATGTTAGAAAATGAGTTTAGAAGAAGGAACACCTGACTGCAGTAACTTTGAAATCTAAAATATAAGCATCCACCCCTCTCTTCAAAAATGCATATAAAGTAGAATAGCCCCCAAAACCTAGAGTTCGTTTTAGAGAAAAGTTTTAAATCGGCTCCCACACAGAGATATTATACTTACATGCTCCTCCTCGATCCACCACCGCTTCCAGGTTCCTCACTCAGTCTCCACTGATTCTGCTCTGTCCTTTTTGTGTTCTTGAGCAGCCGCAGTGGAGACTGCTGCTGGAATGGCTGTCAGTGATTGACCGTGGCCGACACTGACTGCCTTACCCGGAAGTTCAGAGCTGCGACGGAGGAGCGAGAAGTAGCATGTAAGTATAATAGCTCTGTGTGGGAACCGATTTAAAACTTTTCTCTAAAACAAACTCTAGGTTTTGGGGGGTAATCTACTTTATATGCATTTTTAAAGAGAGGGGTGGACATTCCCTTTAATAAACTGGGATGTCCACCCCCCAAACTACAATTGAGATGAAAGCTAATTAACCCCCCTCAAACCTAAACACTGCAATATTTAAATCAATGGTAATTTTACTTACCACCTTCATCGTGCATAGCAGCAGCAGAAGGGGCTGGATCGGCAACGGCTTTAGTCATTGGCTGAACCATCATTTACTAGAACATGTTTCTAACTTTGACAGTCTGTATCTCAAAAAACAAATGGAATATATTAAGGCAAGAAAGACACAATCTGATTCAGCTAAACACAATACACAG
Organism: Hymenochirus boettgeri; assembly: GCA_019447015.1. NCBI lineage: Eukaryota > Metazoa > Chordata > Amphibia > Anura > Pipidae > Hymenochirus > Hymenochirus boettgeri. Next base: position 37,463,191 of record CM033470.1, on the reverse strand, counting down.
AAAAACAGTCATCAGAATTTACTTTATCTTTGAAGGATAATAATACTCACCTCCCCCTTGTTCCTTCTCTTCCATAGCTGAATAGTACCCAGGGGACCTAAACCTCTAACTCTTTACCCCTGGGACCTTTACCCGCACTCTACGTTCAAGTGCTCCACCACTGTTTGTGATGTAGACAATGGATATACAGGCTCTGTCCCATTGGCAACAACACAAACTGGCAGTGGCAGTGGCAGAGGGCTAGAATGGTGCACCAAGGGAAATTTTACATAAGTATAACAGCTGTTGGGTAAAGGACCCAGAGGACTTAGTGATTTAGGTCCTTGTTCTGTGTACTTTGCAGCTATGGAACAGGGAAAAGGTAAGTAAACTTGTCCTTTAAGTTACAATTCTAGAGAATAAAGGAACCATCACTTCTTCAAGTAAAACCTAATTAGTTCTGTTCTCAAGAGCATCTAGTCCTCATTCCTTACAATATTTAATTTTTTTTTTCTGTTTTATATAAACGAAATTCCCACCGGGGTCTACAAGGGGAATGAAATTCCACTAATCTTCACAATCAGCCTGGTAACATTCTATATGGATATATGGATATTCTCAAACATGCTGCACATCAATCATCGGTTATATGATTTGCGATAGTGTGGAGAGAAAAAAAAGGGCAAAATTGATGCTAACCTTGCATGGTTTGCTATCTGGGGCATTGGGCAATCCCAACATATTTGCACATTTCTCATGCAAAATACAGTAATATAAAGACAGATGATGAGGGAAAGGAAACCCTATTGGATTACAACATTCTATAGAAAAGTTTCCCCCAGTAATATTCGTAATGGAATAATAACTAAATGGCTGTACTGGATGAAGAAACTATAAAGTTCGAATCAAAGTCAATCAGCCTTGAGCATCTATAACATCTTTAGCTAAATCAAATTGTGCAAATGAATCATAAATGACACACGTAATTAGCGTGGCAGGAGACGGCATCTCGGGAAGACAGAGAATTGACCTTGACATATATTTTTCTTTTAAAACTGGTGTGAACGGGTGCAAACAGACGGGCAAGGGAAGAGAAAGCAAAGAGCAGCACAGGTAGAGTTTATTGTAAATAAAGAGCAGTCTCTGCTTTTCATCAAAGTTCTGTCTCCTGTGTCGCCTGTAACATGGCACTGTGACAGTTTTCCTTATTTTCTCTGAAGCCTCACAGCAAACTTTCAACTGTCATTTTTGCTTCGTTTATTTGGCACCGTGAGCGGTTACACAAGAACATAAAACAAACTCGGAATGAGCAGGGTCACTGGGGTATGGGAGACAGAATCTCTACAGAGGGGGAAAGTCATAAAGAGGGGAAATGTACATGACAGTGCTTAGCATCAATTACTGCCCATCTTTCATTATGGAAACAAATCTATGTCACAGGCAAAGCATTCCTGGGATTGCAGTTCTACTAGGCTATGCAGAGACAGGCCTTACTGTGCTTGTTATATTAAATCTTTGTAACCTTAGGCAAGTTACTTAATCTCAGCCCTGGGATCCAAATTTAGATTAGAAACTATATGGGAGCAGGTTCTGCCTGAACACTGCGTAATTAGGACTGCAAACAGGTAAGGGTGGGTGCATGGGGGCTATTCTAACCCGCCACACACACACATACATACACAGGGTGGCCCTGGGACATACCAACTCAAGTAGGCTTGTGGGAAATTATTATTGTATAATGCTTAAAGGACATGTAAACCGAGGCAAATCGTTTTTTAACTAATCACACAGTAATTAGGATTAATTTCCAACAATCTTAAATCTGCTTTTTATCTCTTCTCTGACCTTCCTATCCCATGTTTTTTAGCTCTGGGAGTTTTACTTTTAAAGAGGGCGGGGCACAGCTGGTCAGTAAAGAACTGTCAATCACCCAGCCCCTCCCCCTGGCACACTACATATAAAACTATCCATTCTATAAAAGTAAAGCTTATTTCTCTGTCACTGCATGGCTAATGGATTCAGAATTAAGATCAGGAAAGGGAATAAGCATTATCTGTTTCTCTGTGCTTTGTGCAGATAAACCCAATCCTGCAGTTAGCTTCTGTCTGTGTTAGTTAAGTCCCAGTGTAGCACTGTACCTTAAAGAAATCAATTACAAAGTCACACACACACACACACACACACACTCAAACTTCTACAGCTAAATGAAAATCTTAGTTGATTCAAGCAGTGATTACAGCTCCCGGGGCTGCTTACCTTCCCATAGCAAAGCAGTTTCACTTTTACTATAACACAAAATCACTGGGTGAATGCTATTGTCTGTAGTGAGGCACAGATCATCTCCACTGCACATGCTCCACATTCTAGCTGTGCCTCAGTTTTGGGAGGGGGTGGATACATAGAGAGGAGACATGCACTAAAAAGCACTAAAAATACAGAAAAGGATAAAGGCAAGTCATTGTTTTCAGTTTAGTGTCCCTTTAAAACTATAATACATCATTCCCGCCAGTCTTAGCTAGGACAGTTATTGAATTGTTGAATGCCCTGTGTTAATATATTTGCTGTGAACTTAAAGCAGAAACCCCATGTTTAACTAAACCCCTAGATCCCCCCAAAGCTAGTAAAATCAATGATATATATCGCAAATAATGCAGAAACTTTCTGTTTGGAGAAGCTTATTACATAATGCATTAATTCTCAGGCTTCCTCTTCTTGGCAGAAGGTGTATAAAATAATAAAATATACAAATGCAAATAAAATATAATGCAAAAGTTATCAGGACAGCACATTCTTCACAGCCTTCGTCTCACTTTTAATTACTTATTACTGAGTAATTAATGCAAAGAGAATGAGCTGTAAATGTACAACTTAATTTCCTGACATTATTATTATTATCATTATTATTTATTGTTGTTGTTATTATTATTGCAGATATTAATATTGTAAATAGTACTGTTATTCTTGTTAATATAGTGGATAATGCACCCCCAACTGTAAATTATAAGGATATTAGAAGTCACCAAGGAGTTCCGTGACCATATAAAAGCACGAGGCCGCAGGCTGAGTACCTTTTATACAGGGCACGGAACTCCAAAATGACTTCTAATATCCCTTTGATTTACAGTTCAGGGTGCATTATTTATTATAACCTACCCCTTTGTGGCTTCTGGTTTTCTTCTCCTCCTGGAACTGTAAGATTATAAGACTATAATCTTACAGTTCCTCCCATAGAAATCCACTACAGTGGTAGGTTATATTATTATTATTGTTATTATTGTTATTATTGTTATTAATGTTATTATTGTTATTGTTAATAGTACTGTTATTATTGTTATTATTATAATTATTATTATTATTATTATTGTTAATAATACTGTTATTGTTGTTAATATTATTATTAATAATAATAATAATTATTATTATTATTATTATTATTATTGTTATTGTTATTGTTAATAATACTGTTATTGTTATTATTATTATTTGGCCTTGGTGCAATATATTTGCATCTTTAATGAGGGACACACAATGCACTGTGGCACCAGTTTATTCCATTCCTACCAGTGCATATTATAAATATTATTTATAATTATCTTTAATGTTCTTACCTGGTTTCTCTTTGCACACTGGACATTCACATCTCTGGGAAAAGCTTTATCACATGACTGAGAAGCCCTTAATACAGCATCATTAACCCTTTACAGCAACACACTTAAAAAGCTCCATCCTTGGTCTATAGTCACATTTTATTTACATTACCATGACAGATTCAGCCTTGGTTATAGTCATACAGATAATTAACCCTAAGTATATGCAGCAGGTCAGTGCTACAATGTGGGTGAATAGACTTGGGCTGCAGCTTTCTGTCCCCTTCTTTGCATCGTGATCCCTCTGAAGGGGTTAAGTGCAGTGCATGCAGATTCAATGCATTTTAACCTATGCAGCTGAATAAGAAAATCCTCAGATTTCCCACGGTCTGTTTTAATGATCGAGTTTGGACCACTAACCCCCCCTAGTGGTAAGCAAGGTATGTGACCTGCTTACAACAGACTGGAAAGCTCCTGTTCACCTCCCCTACCCCACAGATCCATCAGAACAGCTGGAATCTCCCAACTCTCAGCATCTCCTGTCCCTGGTTCCCTCTGTATCCATCTCACTCCTTCCTCATTGCTTCTCTATAGCCCAGGAGAGAGAGAGAGAGAGAGATTGAGAGAGAGAGAGAGAGAGAGAGGAGAGAGAGAAAGAGACAGACAGAGACAGAGACAGAGAGAGAGAGAGAGAGAGAGAGAGAGACAGAGACAGAGAGACAGAGAGACGGGGGAGGGAGAGAGAGAGAGAGAGAGAGGGAGAGGGAGAGAGAGAGAGAGAGGGAGAGGGAGAGAGAGAGAGAGAGAGAGAGAGAGAGGGGAAGAGGTAGAGAGACAGAGAGGAAGAGAGAGAGACAGAGGGGGGGGAGAGAGAGACAGGGAGACAGAGAGAGAGGGAGGGAGAGGGAGAGAGGGAGAGAGAGAGAGAGAGGGAGGGAGAGGGAGAGGGGGAGGTAGAGACAGAGAGAGAGGGAGAGGGGGGGGTTAACCATGTGCAGCCTGGATTCCTATTACCTGGCAGCTCCTGTGATAATAACTGGACACAGAGGGTCTGTGCTTTCTGCTTGATTTCTCGGTGACATTGGGGATCTGCACAGCTGCCAGTAAGGAGAACTTGCAGGGAAATGCTGAATCTGATCATGGGGAGCTAGAGTGGGGGTGTAACTGTCACCGACTGTGCTGTGGAATTGGGGAAGGGATGGAGCTGAATGCCACGTTATCCTATGGGGGGATGGGGGTCTCCAAACTTACCTGGTGTAGCCCCTCATCGGGGACCCGCCATGATCTGCTGAACTTGTAATAACTGAGCTCAGGTGTAGGGGGGTGATACCTCTAGGGCCACCTTCCTCTCTCCCAGCTGGTACCTACCGCAGTCTGACTATTGGGATTCTACTGCTGGAGGTGGACATGGATCTCTGGGTCTCCAACGTTCCATGGAACAGAAGGTTCAGATCTTCCAGGGTGTGATCTCTCCACGGTTCCGGAATGGTGGTGGGATGGTCGGGAGGTCCTGTCTGTGCCCTGTCCATGGTGCTGAGAACATCCCATGTGCGCTGTCCATGGTGCTGAGAACATCCCATGTGCCCTGTCCATGGTGCTGAGACCATCCCCGGTGCCCTGTCCATGGTGCTGAGACCATTCCCGGTGCCCTGTCCAAGGGGCTGAGACCATCCCATGTGCGCTGTCCATGGTGCTGAGACCATTTCTGGTGCCCTGTCCATGGTGCTGAGACCATTCCTGCTACTGAATCCGCCAGCCAGGGACCCTCTGTGGACATGAAAGGATCGGATCTCGACCCCAGACCCCCCCCCTGGTGGGTTTAACTATTGGGGCACCCAGAGGGGCATCTCCCAGAGAGGATAAGGGTAAGCAGGACTCGATAAGGGTAAGCAGGAGTGTCTATTTACCTTCCAGGTGCAGGTCCTCATTGCAGGTTACTAAAGGGGATTAAACCTGTTGGGGGCACCCATGCATTTAAAACTTCTGTTGGTTATGCAATTTTCTCAGAACAAGAAGCCTGAACAGGGAACAGAGAGAGAACAGAGTCTTTAGTTACTGGGAGTGAAGCTCCCCTGAGGGTCTGATCCGGATCTCTAAACCTTTCCCCGCGGGGGTGGGGCCAGGAACTCTCCTAGCGCGCTATTGGATTGTTACATGCAGTGCTGATCTCACCACGGTCACCAAGGGAAGAAAGCTGGAGCTGCTTAGCAGGAGAACAGGACAGCCATGGGGCAATGGGACTTGGGTGCTGTCCTGGAGAAAACTGCCCTTCTCTTGTCCATTATTACCACTTTCCAGGTGGATTCCAGCCACTTCTCCGACAACCAAGGTAAAAAAAAAGTTACAGCAATAGAGCAATTCCCTCACCATCCATGAAAAGTGACGGTACATATCTTACTACAATAGCTCCTGCTAGAATGGCCCACACACACATAAAAAAACTATTCACACAAATGTCCACTTAGACACACAATTAACACAAATTAATATTACCTAGAGCAGTACTTACCCTTTAACAAAAAGAAAGAATATGCAACCAAGCATTAAACGAATAGCATTCGAATTATATGTGTCAACTCATGAACAGAGATCAGGCAAAAGATACTGTTAAAATGAGATAAAATACACTTGCAGTAAACATGTATTAAACATGCAGTGAACATGTACTAAACATGCAGTAAACCTGCAATTACTGAATATTGCAAGACAAATTATTTTCTCTTAATCAAAGGGAAGTTTAAAGGAACCAGACTGGGACTTGTATTAAACAGCAATGAACTTTTTTTGTAATTTTATTTTCCACAAAAAAAAAAGCTGTGATAATGTGTTTGATTTATTAAATTCTCTAATTAATGTCACAGCTACCTGTCATGCTTTGATGTAGCCCATCCTTTATTGGCATTACAATGTTCGCACAAATACAATAGAAAGTTTAACACAAGTAGCATTTAATTCAAAGCCAGAACATTTTGTCAACACAAGTCAATGTTCTGCAGAACAGACAGGCTGCAAGTTGCATAATCTGACATATATATTTATTAATTTGTATGCACTAGAACATTTGAACAACATTTTACAACTATGCTGACTGTAACAGTAACATTCTATTACTTTACTGTTTGCTTGGCAGAAGTCTCATTCTGTCTTTAGATGTCCTGTTATATCTAATTGTTTAATGTCCTCTGCAGCTCTAGCTCTTTAATATTGTCCAAGTGGGGAATTGTTATTTAAGCAACAGTTTGACCTTGTGTTAGCTGTAATCATCTGTGCAGTTCACAGAGAACTTTCATTTGAGGCCTACAGCTTGTTCTTCGACTATATTAAATCTAAATTATAAATACTACCATATATTAAATATAAATGTTTTCTATATTGTATATATATATAGAGAGAGAGAGAGAGGAGAGAGAGAGAGAGAGAGAGGAGAGAGAGAGAAGAGAGAGAGAGAGAGAGGAGAGAGAGAGGAGAGAGGGAGAGAGAGAGAGAGAGAGAGAGAGAGAGAGAGAGAGAGAGAGAGAGAGAGAGAGATGATAGATAGAAATAGAGAATAGATGGATGGATGGATGGATGTAAAGTATGGGTTGTAGACAAACCAAATGTTTACAAATAAAATACGATTCCCAGTATATTTCTCTATAAGTTTGTGTTCCAGAGTCGTATGATACGGCCCCAAACAATAAATGGCAATTCAGTGCATCTCCAGATACTCTTGGGCTACAACTTTTAGAATCCATTGAAATCCTTTAACAGTCTGGGAGGAAGCTGGTAGTTATGGAGGAGCAGATCGAGTATTTGAAATCCATTCAAAACATTACCGTGTTCTTAATGTTTCTCAAGCTTTTCATCCTTATGGAACCCTTGAAACGATTTTTTGTCTGTTATATTAAAACAAATACAAACATAAAGGGATGTGCCAGACTCTGTCTAATAAAATTGTGAACAGCAAAACCAAAATTTCCTAGTTTCAGTACAAAACTTTACCCCAGAACGTAGCCCCAAATCATGGACTCACTGACGGAACAAACCTCTTTGGGTTAGTTCTTCCTTTGTAACAGGTATATTCATCACAAGGATGACCATGGGGGTCTCCTTGAATGAAAAATCCAGTGTTATACAATGCATACATACAAGTACATACTGGCTAGTTCTGATAATATCCCTTGAAAAGCTTTTGTTCCTACATTTGACTGCAATTCAGCTCTCTCTGATCAACACAAATAAACCTAGATACAGTAAAGCACATCATTGGAAAGCTTGTCATGTGACCAAAGCCTTTTCTGCACTGTCTCTGTGGAATATGATCTTTTAATCACCCTACATATTGATACAGATTAGTGGTATCCAGTTATAGGGACTTCTGTTAACCGTGTACAATGTTTTGGCAGCTTAGTGTTTTTTCCCTTAGGGTAAGCAAACTTTCAGCTTATAATACACATCATTTACTAGGGATTTCATGCCCCATTATCTGAAAACAACAGTAAATATTCTACTGATCCATTCTTCGCTGCAAATACAGTAAATTAATTTTGATTAACGACCGCCATAAAGATTATTAACCATTCGCTAGGAGACTGAACACATATATACTCACACATAACCAAATTTCCCTGCCAGTGGTTTTAGCTTCTTTTCTGTAACAACTTCAGGATATTATATAATTAAAAGATGAAAGGTTATAAAAATAGACTTTTAATTATGTATCATTTATAATCATGTGTCTACAAATACGCAATAGAATTAACCTGGGTTATAGGTTTCCCTTCAATGTTACATGGAACTCTATAATATTTTTATTATTGAGAATGTATAAAGTACTGAGCATAGAGAAGTTTTGTACAATAAATGGCTGTATCCAGCCACATGAAACAAATAGAAATGTTGTGATAGGCCTTGATGAGCATGGCTAACTTGAAATTGTAGGAATTAATTGCTAGACTAACATCTTAGTTTCATTGTAAACAATCAAAGATGATTTAGATCATTTTCTTTAAAAGGCATATCCATACTTAAAGGGCATGTCCACCCTTAAAACTAAAAACTGGTGACTTGTCAGTTATCTGCCTGCAACCCCCACTTACCAGTTTATTATATGCGTCTGTAACCAGATATTTCATTTAGGGTTTTTTTTCTAGATTTTTCTATCTTTGTATTAATTTGAGCATGTGCTGATTAGGCAGCATGGGAATCAGCAGTCATTGGTTGTGTTGTCAGCAGTCACTGCCTTAAGTGACAGCAGGGAGAGAGGAGCCAGCTTACTTTGCCTGAATTGGGACAATAATTATCCTTAAAAATTTGGTAATGCAAGTAATGGTGCTAACATAACAGCCAATGATTAACTGATGTTTCCCCTGCTGCCTCCACTGCACGTGCTCAAACTCATTGAGCAGTAGGGGAAGGCAGGTACCTTGCAAGAACTGAAGAGAGGTTATTAAATGTCTGGATACCAAAGCATGTAATAAACTGGTAAAAATAGCAGTTGGTGTTGCGGACAGATAACTAATAAATCACCGGTTTTTCGTTTTAAGGGTGGACATGCTCTTTACATTTTACTTGATCTTCATTCTCTATGGTACATTAATGCGATATGTTTGTTTGTACATCAATAAGGATTTCCACCTGCAAGACACAAAAAGAAAAACAACTTCATTAAATAACTGCACAGTTAAGTAAGATCTCCACTGTAAATAGGTAGTATATTGTTTTTATTACCTGTAATCAAGATAATCGTGAGCTGCATAATAATACCCGTGTAGACTAAACTCAAATACAAATCTCTTATTATATTTTCCATAACAAAAGATGATGAATTAATCTAATCACATCTATTATAAGTTCTCAATGATGTCTTATTTCTATGCTGGGTAACTTTGCTTTTTAATGTAAATGTATTCAAATCTGTATTGAAACCTACCGAGTAGGTTAAGTTCCCTTTGCCCGTATTCACTAAAGGCTTTGCAACTGATATAAAATAGGGGTTGATAAAGAAAACTGTAAGACTGGGTCCCCAGCAGGTGTTAAATTTAATATCTGGCATAATTTGGTGCAAGGCTGCAATTTAATGCACAACCACTTCACAGCCATTTTCTCAGCTTTTGCATTGATTTTTGCAATAGCAACTTGTGATGAATAACCCCCAAATACTGCAATATCTACCCACATGGAATATACTCAAGAATCCCAATCAACCCAATGTTCCACATCCCCTCCTGTACAGAATTCTGCCTACGCTTAAAGCTGTATGAACTGTGTTCATACACAGGGAGACACAGTCTGATGTCAGCTATCATGGCTATCATGACTTACTGCTTCAACCCGGAAGAACTAGGAAGCAGCAGTGAAGGGGCTAAAGATCGGGCCTCTAGTACATCTTTTATGTAAGTAAGTATTGCTCTCTTGGGGTTGGGGGGGTGATTAGGCTATGTCTAAGTTAGAGAGTTGGACTTGCCCTTTAAGAAGCTCCTTCACCCTTCCCTAAGGCTGCTGTTTCTTTCCAGTTTTCCTTCTCCTGTTACGTTAATTCAAGAGTGCATTGTCTGTGGGGGATGCTTGACTTTGACTGGCAGTTCAAATTGATCAATGCAGTGGTGCAGACATGTACAATAGTTCTCCCACTGCCTGACTAAGGGTGGTGAGAACATGGTTGTAATTGCTTTGCCTGACGAACAATTGACATTGCACTTTTTAGATTTAGTATTTTATATACAGTCAAATTTATGTAACACACACAGGTAGAATGCAGAAGGAAATTCATTCCATAGTATGTTAGTATGCAAATATGTATCTCTTATGTCTAAATTCTACAGTCGATTGCAGTCAGCTTATACCGTTGCTAATAGTAAAATCCTTTAGTTTAGTGTAATTGGTCGTAGTAGTAAGGATAGTTCTCCGATCCTTCATTTTCAGCTTGAAGACTTTAGGGGGTTTAAAATATATAAATAAATATATTTTAAAAATGTCCTGCGTTATACAGTATTGACCATTTGGGACTTCAGGCAGCAATATGATGCCCAATATAGAAGAATAATGTGGTGTAAACTACAATAAATAGTAAATAATTAATAACAAAATAGAAATGGTGCAATACAAAGCACAATGTAAACCTCTCCGAAATAATAACTGAAGGTGGTTTTCACTCTAATGGGGCGATGTATAAAGAGACAATATAACTCTTGTTGGCCTCCATAAGGCAATGCTTGATAGTGTCTCTCTATACATTGAGAATGGGTTAACCCATCCCGAATCTTGAATGCCAGCTATTTTCTGGCCTTAAACAGATGCTATTGGCTTGGTACATTGGTTGAGGCATTATGTCCCTGTTAAACAACAGGGACATAATGCTGCCCAAGTCCTAAGGATGGTGTTAGAGGTGGTGGATAAAGCACCAAGAGGGGGAGATTACAATAAAAAACTCCTACAAAGAGAAATATATTGGATCCATCGCCTTAACACCATGCATCCTAAAGGACTTAATGAAGAGATGAATTTTAGCTGTTACCTATGATGGAAACTTATTTTAAAATGTTTAAAAGTAAGCTATGTACTTACCCAGCCTATTTGGTCCACAGGAGCTAAAGAAGAAGAAATGAAAAAGAAAGAAAATAAAAAATAAAATGTAACAAGTTTTAGGACAGTGTTATCATAATAGTAAAGAATGATTAAGTAACATAAAAAGTATCCAAAGGTGATTTTAAACTTTTCACTCATACTCTTTTAACATTGTAACCTTTTTATATATATCTAGCACTGTGAAGAGTTACACAGAATATGGGGATCGAGTTTTAAAGTAACTGTAGCACGATGTAACACTGAATTTGTTTTATACACAAACACTCGTTTGTAGGCAACATTATATAAGTAACACTGTAATTTTATGTAATTTATAAATATAACATTATTTTATAGGATTTTACAATTAGAACACTTTATATTTATGAATATTTATTAGATGTTGAAACGTATAGTTAATTCACAGGATATGTTGGAATAGCCACGCCCGGGAAGGGGAGGAGTTATAGGTATTTAAGAGCCCACTGTGTGTTGATTTGTATGCACCTGAGGAAGGGGGACAACCCCGAAATGTTGTGCACTGTATATGTCACAAATAAATTGAATATAAAGTAAGAAGGAGTGCGTTTTCTCTCTACAAACCCACAAAAATTATAGTAATATCCTTTAGTTTAGTGTAATTGGTCGTAGTAGTAAGGATAGTTCTCCGATCCTTCATTTTCAGCTTGAAGACTTTAGGGGGTTTAAAATATATAAATAAATATATTTTAAAAATGTCCTGTGTTATACAGTATTGACCATCTGGGACTTCAGGCAGCAATATGATGCCCAATATAGAAGAATAATGTGGTGTAAACTACAATAAATAGTAAATAATTAATAACAAAATAGAAATGGTGCAATACAAAGCACAATGTAAACCTCTCCGAAATAATAACTGAAGGTGGTTTTCACTCTAATGGGGCGATGTATAAAGAGACAATATAACTCTTGTTGGCCTCCATAAGGCAATGCTTGATAGTGTCTCTCTATACATTGAGAATGGGTTAACCCATCCCGAATCTTGAATGCCAGCTATTTTCTGGCCTTTAAAAATTCCATCTTAAACAGATGCTATTGGCTTGGTACATTGGTTGAGGCATTTGCGCGATCCTCTTTTTGCACGCCTGCATCCCCTGTTATTCTACTCTTAAAGCCGTGTCAACCCTCGGTACCTGGAGATAAAGGGGTTAACATGGCTTTAACACTAGAAGCCTGTAGGAGCTCTCCATTCATTGCCCCAATTGTGAGGTGAGACCTATGTTCATAATCTTTGTCACTATCACAGCTGAAATCTTTATAATGTACCTGTAAACCTCTGTTTCACACAGTAAAGACATACTCTCACTGGCAGGACACGTCTGTCTATTGGTAAGGCCATGGACTGAATGAGGGGGTGGTACAAAAAAAAAAACATTTTTACAAATAAAGTTGTTTTACCAAGAGCTGCAATGGCTATATTAAATCTGCACGTTGAACACAGAACACATTGATCATGGCTATCAGCAAATGAGCCCATAACTTCTGTAGTTTATAAAGCATAATAGCAAGTGTTACCTGTAAAATGTGTTTTTGATACTCTCAAGTGTAAATTAAAAACACATTCTGAGAACTTGAGAAATACCTTAGCATACTTATTGGCTATTTCCATCCTCTAATGGTTTTGCCTAACCTCTAGTTTTACCTTATACAGTAGTTTTTCTCACAGTATGACTAAGCCAGTGAAGGGTATAATAGCCACAAGCCTACAGGTAACACTTCACAGACAAAGAAATGAACAAGTTTAATGTGCCTGTAGAGGAATACAGCATGCATGGCCAATACAACTGCTCTTCATCCAACATGGTGTGCTTAATACAGTGCACTAGATGCCCAACAGGAGGACTGTATATAGGAGAGACTGGACAAAGAGAAACACACACCACCGCTTTACTATAACAAATAAAAACACTGGACACACCAGTAGGGAACCATTTTAACAGCCCTCACCACTCCATAAACAATCTAAGAATCTTGGTCCTTAAGGGAAACTTTAAAACAGAGAATGAAAGGAAGGTATGGGAGTATAAATTAATGAAAACTTTTAACTCTCTAGAACGGACTGAACCTGTGGATTAATGGCAAACTATATAAATGAAGAACTGTCAGCACCAATCCAGAAATACAAACATCTGTAGATACATTGGGCCAGTTAATTGCATGGAATTCCTTTTAATTCACACTTTAGTAACTTACCACTATTTATATCAGCCACTTTGATCCACAGTATCTTGTACCTTATCTGTTTGTCCCTTGCAGACCCTTTTATATGACTTTAACACCTTCCACACTGATATTCCTTTGTTTCTAGTTCAGCTTGAAAAAGGAACTAGAATGTTCTGAAAACTTGCTATGATTGTCCTAGTTAGCAAATAATGGTATCACCTTTATACCACTTTTGTTATTTTTTTATTTCAAAAGGGTTACCCTGAAAACATTTTGACTGGCTAACACGGTACACCATCTTTTCCTGCATCTCAATTGTTAATTTGACACCGTTTTCTGTTTTTAAGAGTTCGCACACTGGGAAATGAGTTTTTTTGAATTGCCCATTTCTGGAAACTATCAGGGTTATTCAATAAAAGTTCTTATCATTTAAAATGGTGCTAATTTTACCCCAACCAATCAGAGGTTAGCTTTCAAATGTTAAAGAAGATCTGATTGGTTTGGGAAAAATTAACACCACTTTAAACGATAAGAACTTTTATTGAAACTCCCTGAATATCTGTTGATCGGTCCCCTATTTCTTTAGATATCTAATCTGAAACATCTTACCTTTTAGCTGTTAATCAAGTGTCTTAGTATCATAAACTCTTCTATATGTATAGTTGTTTATTTTTGTTGTAGCTGGTATGGTGACAGTTGGTACGTTATGGTGGGAAATTCCCTCTCCCAATGCTGCCTCATAGGGATTACTGAGCATGCTTGCCCTCACAGAGAGTTAGATGGGGGGAGGGGGGGCTAGGGAACTGTTGGACTGAGCTTGAGTGACTAGGGGACTGTTGGGCTGAGCTTGAGCGACTAGGGGACTGAGCTTGAGTGAAACAAATACTGGATTGAAGTCATTCAGCAACACAAACACATCAGGTGCTGCTTACATGTATTCATTTATAGATTGAAATGGGGCAAAGTCACAGGGGCATACCTGCAGGGGCCCGGGCCCCCCTGCTAGATTGGAGGCCAGGCCCCTGACCCTCTCTTCCTGACAAGCCTGCCAAGATCTCCTAAGCCGCGACCAGCCGTTTAGCCGTTTTAAACAGCTGATCACATGTGTGCAGGAAACATACGCATGATCAGCTGTTTAAAAGACCGGACCCAAACTTCCGGTTCAGTTCCTAATGCCGTCCGGGGGCCCTTGTATTCGTGGGGGTAGCCGGGGTGGTAGTTACGCCACTGCAAAGTCATTTACTGTTTCCTGCTTTCTCACCTTTAAAACCTAATTCCCCTGTACAGTTGAAATGACACACTGCTGTACGGGGGTGACATTTCTTATCTCTCTGCAACAATATCTCTGCTCTAAATGGTAGCTTGGCATAGCAGGCATTGTACGATTCTTTTGTCTTTTTTATTTTTTTTTTAAGAATATTAAGCATTCTTATGTCATCTTATATACTTCTGTGTGTGTGGTTTCATTAGGTTTTATAAAATAGTTTTTTTATTATGCTCAACCACACAGACAGCATTAATCTCACTGATAAGTTATAACAAAATCTGCAATTTGGATAAATATCTAAAAAATTAAGCTGTATTATATGACAAATTACATTTGCCAAAGGAATCTAAAGGAACAGCAATTCATATAATTTTGTGTGTTAAAAATAGCATTGCCCAGCTAGATTCTGTCTTTTCTAGAGTCTGTCATTGAGCCATGTTTTTCTATTCTATTTTGTTGTCTGGTCCGACCAAGTGTGAAAATGTGTAGTGTACAGTAGTATGTGTAAATGAGGAAGTCGTCATGAATAAATCAGACCAAGCTGAAGAATAGCAGTAGAAAGTATATAAACAATGAAGAGGAATCTGGATTCCCATGGGATCACTGCAGTGGAGCAAAGACAACTTTAAAAGAGAAGCCAACCCTACTTTTAAAACTTTATTTCATTAAAAAGTATATCTCTTTGGGAGGTAGGAGACAAACCTCGTACTTCCATTTTGTTACCAATGAAACAGGTGGGGAGCTGTCAAATATAGCAATTGTGCACCATCACAACAAAACACCACCTATTACAGACTTCACAGTAACATAACAGATTTTCTGCAGATCGGCGTTCACTTGGCCTTTTAATTAACTAGAAATAACAGTTATTTTGAAAGCTTTTATGAAATTTAATGCAGACGTTACAGACAAATAAAGTGCTAAGAACGAATCAATCAACAGTTCAAATAATTGATCTTAACAATTTTAAAGCCTTAATCAAATACTATCAAGTAATATTATCAAATACCTATGTAGCTGGAAACCTCTGTCATAAGAAATTCTATTGCTGATATTGTGGTTTCAGTGTCAAGTTTTCTCTGTTTCTCTTCTAATGGTTATATTATTCCAGTCCACTGTATGATGTGTCAGATGCCATGTCTACAACTGTGACTTTAGATATTTTTTGATTTAATACTGCTTTCAAAGGATATTTGTTAGGGAGACTAAAATCAATATAAGGTAAGCTTCTATTAAGTGATGACATTTAGCACCCCATACCTTAAATGTCAAAATGCCAAATTGCAAGTAGCATTTGTTTTTTTTTATATATATAAAATGATCTTTTGTCAAATTAATCCTTAAGATTGTTTACATTTGAAAAGGTTACCACTTAATGATATATACGTACCCGTAATATAAAGCTATCGTCGATTAAAGCCTTTTCTCCAGAAATTGTGCTTTTCCCCCGATACTGTATGTGTTGAAACTTGTTTAAATGAAGTAAACTTCTTGTGTGTTAGTTGTTTCAATTCTTTTTGGTGCATATTCAGAAAAATAATTTGCTTGCTTGCTAAATCCCCCATAGAATTCCATTTTGACATTAATTTCCTTCCTACGTCAATGAAACTTTAATAAAAATGTTTTGTGATTGTCCAACATTGATCCTACATCAACAGGGAAAAAAAGATTGTTTATAAACAGGCAACTTGTGTATCTCCATTTTCTATTGATTTGTAAGTTGATATAGATTTTTATTTGATACTAATGTAGGGCACTAACAAATATATTACACAATGTTTGGTCAATTCAGCAATGCTCTAAATTTCCTAAATTTTAATTTTGCCCCCTCCCAATTTAACCAAAGTTCGTTTGTATTTTAACTAAAAGGCACAAAGAAAACTGCAATACCAAAGTATGTGCCTTAATATATAATGGAACTTTGAATCGTGACACCACTATGAATAGTGATATCAGTGCATTAGAGAGGTGGACTGTTTACCATCATAGAGGATTTACAAACTCCTGCTCATAGTTCAGGAATGTATTATGTTATAATATTTATTATATCCTATATAACCTACCCCTGTAGTGGATTTCCATGGGAGGAACTGTAAGATTATAGCCACCTATAAAAAGTCACCTTGGAGTTCCGTGCCCTGTATAAAAGGTACTCGGCCTGCAGCCTTGTGCTTTTATATGGTCACGGAACTCCTCGGTGACTTCTAATATCCTTATAATTTACAGTTGGGGGTGCATTATTCACTATATAAATCATGGTTCAATCAATGGTTTTTGAAGAATTTTGCTTCCCATAGATTTTAGTACATTTTGCGTGCAAATTTAAAACTAACTGGGAGATTCAATAAAAGGCCTTATCATTTAAAATGGTGCTAATCTTGCCCCAACCAATCAGATCTTGTTTAACATTTGAAAGCTAATATCTGATTGGTTGGGGCAAAATTAGCCCCATTTTAAACAATAAGAACTTTTATTGAATAACCCTGTAACTTTGCAAGTAGAGATGAACGAAACTGACAAGTTCCTTTCTGAAAGCGCTTCTGTGAAACCTATTGTTCTTAAAATCTGAAGTGTCGATGGCAAAATTTGAGTATTCAGCAGCATTTTTTTGATTTTTTTAATAGTATTTTTCAATTTTTTCCATTACAAATTAAAATTTTTGAGTTTTTGAGGAAAAGTTCAGAGCTTCAAAATATCTGTCAAGTTTTAAATTTAAAAATAAAAATGGTCTTATTCAATAAGAGGTGCAAAGTTTTGCCTAAACTGCTAAATTGCCTCAACCATGTTTTACCTTTTTACTGGTCTACTACAGTTAGAAAACATTTGATAACTTTTAATTGGCTTCTGCAAACTAAGAAAACAGGCAACATTTTCACCTCTTGTTAAATAAGGCCCACAGTCTCCTTAATGTCGGGTCAGTGGTATTGTGGACCCAAGGTTTAATCAGTCTCAAACTAAGGGCAACCTATTTAAAGGGCATATACACCCCTTTTTTAAACATTTTATATATTGTAGGGCTTCCTCCCCTAGCCCCAACTGCATTATTATTATTTCCAGAAACTCTCCCGATCTTTACTTACCTTCCCTCTTTCCTCCGCCGTACTGCCCGGCCCTCTGCTTGCATGAAACTGCAAGCAGGGGACCAGACCGGCAGCCGTGTTCATGATTGGCTGAGAGACAGCCAATCACGGATACGGCTGCCGGCAGTTCAAACGCCTGGGGAAATAGGGAAGGTAAGTAAAGATCGGGGGAGTTTATGGACATAAGAATAATGCGGTTGGGGCTGGGGGAGGAAGCCCTACAATACCCCAAGTGGATTTTACACTAGGGGGTGGGAGAGGAAAACGGGAGGGAGAGGAGGGCTGGGAGGAGGGCTGCTCTAAACAAGCCAAAAACCTCTAAGAGGAAGCCTCAGAGGCGGAAACAATTTCGCTCTCTGCACTGGTCCTGGTGACCAATTTTTTGGACTTTGGAGGGACATTACAGGAGAACCATTTGGAGCTGGGATGTAAGGTAAGGATTTTTATACACTAGTATAAAAACCAGCCAGTAGTGGGTGAAATTATAGTTTTGGGGGTGGACATGCCCTTTAATGATCCTACCATTATCTGTAAAATTCAGATAGATCCAAAGTAGGTTTTTTTGAATGCCTTTTGAATTCCCTTTCCAGTTATCCCTGTAATTGTAGCATGGGTCCCCTCCCCAGTTGTTCCAGCAGCTAATTAGGTGGGAGGGTTTTATTAATCATGTAATTGTTTTGAAGTCAATATACTGTATATAAAATTCCCTTTTTTTGCTAAATAAAGTTTACTGAAAACCTTTTTAAAGTTAAACACAATGTTAAACCAAACTTTCCTAAGTTTGTCTGTCATTAGGACCATCTAGAAATGGACAAACTTACTAAAATTCGTTCTGCTTCCAGATTTTCAAAATTTCTAGAAAATCCTCAAGTCAATAGTAGTTAAAAATGTAAAGTTTTGCACAAAATGAAGGTATAACTAGCAATGGTAACTTACTGTGAATGACTCAAGGACCTGGGAAATGGTCTGGGGAACACGTATCAATGCCCAAATTTAAAAAAAACACCTTCCAATACTGGAAACTTAATGTGCTTCCTGTTTAGGCATTCCACGTAGTATTTTTGGATATTTTTAAAATTTCTAAAAATGTAACATTTTATAAATAGAATTTTTATGAGATTTTTAATAATTGCAAACATTTTCAGAAATAGTTCAGCTGTTCAGAAATATCCGAAAAAAAGTCAGAAATTCAAAAAGTCCGAGTTACGGCGGATCCGTGAAATATGCTTCGCAATTGGGTTTGGGACCATCTCTAGTGCCATAAATGTTTTAATGTATTAAGGGTACATTTCACACAGGTTTCAGAGTGGCTTAAAGAACAATTCCACTCTCATAATGACATCTTTTAGAAAGAAAGGCGTATTTAAAATGTGTTGACATATCCTACTTTGTCCTCTGGAATCATTACTGTATGCCTGCTATGCTTCTGGATGCCTTGTGGAAACTGAGCAGTTTAGTGACTTGGTTCTGAGCTTGAGCATGTTTAGATGAGACTGCCAGGGGAATTGTATTCAGTCATTGGCTGTGATGTCAACTGTCAACTGACAGTTGCTACCTAGAAGAATCAGGGGAAACAAGACATTGTGCAGCATTTCAGGTTAGACTTATTTATTTCAGATTTATATATATATATATAATTTTTATTTGAAGACTGGACTTTTAAATACATGAAATTTTATCATACAGTAATTGACCCTTGTGTGCTATCGGAACTAGATTTCTCCAACCAAACGTGATATAGTTGATGAGAATTGTGTTCCATTGACTTTAATGTTTCTTTCCTTGTGGTTTTTCTTATTACTTGAATAAACACAATTAAACACAATCAGGCATTAAACATGCATTAAAACCTCATGACATATTGTGTGCCTTCTGGTTTAGACAAAGCATTTTTAAGGCAGGGGAAAACGGGCAAGTTTCTGACCTTTTTAAACTGTCATTTTATGTGTTACCAAGTAGTCTACATACAACACTGCGATATTATGTTAGAATTTAAGGGCATGTCCACCCTTAAAACAAAAAACTGGCGACTTGTCAGTTATCTGCCCACAACCCCAACTGCTATATTTACCAGTTTATTACATGTATATGTAACCAGATATTTAATTATAAGTTCAATCCTTGGCTGTGATGTCAGCAGTCACAGTCTGGATTGACTGCATGGAGAGAGGGGCCAGCTTTCGCTGCAAGAATGGAAGTAATAATTATGCTTAAAGGGCAAGTCCTGCCCCAAAATGAAAACTTACATACAGGTAAATCACCCCCCCAAAACCCTAAACGGTAATAGTTAAAGGGGAAGTTCAGTGCAAATACATATACTTTTCAGAGAAAAGAGCAGTATTTTTTCATCCCATTGACATTAATCTGCCAACTGAGCATTTTGTCTGTGTATAAATAACTGCAACCGAAATACCGACTTCCTGTTTGCAGAACCCCTAATAGAGACCGTTATGGTCTTGCCCTTGACCCAGCGCCTGGGTTGATTCAGTTGCTCAGTAGAGATCTGAGCATGTTTGACCCATCCAACAGCCAATCAGTAGAAATAACTGTTAGGAACATTCCAAGGATGTGGTGCATCCTGGGAAGAAGAAGGACTGTTAGAACCTGAAATGTCAGCTCACTAATGTTAACAGCAGGGAACAGCAAGGGTATGAAATCAATTGATTTTTCAAAATGGGAGAGAATATGTAGAATAACTAAGTATGCATTACACAAACTAACAATTTAACAAATATTGATTATTTCCACTGAACTGTCCCTTTAAAAATCTGAACTATATAAGTCTAACCTGAAATCCTGCACCTGTTGCCCCTGTTTCTGCTTCCTGGTTCTTCCAGTTACAACTGTCAGTTATGGACTTGACAGTTGACATCACAGCCAATGACTGAATGTTAATCCTCTGTCTGCCTCTTCTGAGCATGCCCAGGCTCAGTACAGGCTCAGTACAAGTTTCTAAATTGCTCAATTTCCATGAGGCATCCAGAAGCATAGCAGGCATAGAGTAATGAATTCATAGGACAAACTATGACATATCAACATATTTTAAAAAGGCCATTCTTTCTAAAAGATGTTCTTATGAGGGTAGAGTTGTCCATAAAATATCCGGTAAGTAACTGACAAGTTTTTTAAGGGTGAATAGCCCTTTTAGCTAGAAAATTCCCATTTGGGATATACTATTGTATTTGTTTCTCATAGAAAATGTATCAAACAAATGTATTTTATTTTCATAAATTAAGAAAATGTAAAGAGCACTACAGACAGTAGATTAACAACAATTTGACATATGCACATTTATTATCAGTGCGATTGTACTGGACAAATTAATATTGAAAAGCAACATTGCCAGGCTGTAATCTATTGTACTACAATACAAAGTTGCTGATGCCCTATGATTCTTGGTGATTCGGATGGGAAAATCTAGCTGTTGTAAACAGTCTTAGAATGGAGCACATCATTTTGCAGTGGTGGGAATGATGTCTGTCCTTTTGTCAATCTGTTGTAAAGTACTTTGTTATACTGAAATATGGTCTATCACTCTGTCAGTAGCTTTGGAAAAAGCAGTTCTGTCAAATTCTTGGAATGGGATTTAAAAAATCAGGTTTTTAGAGCACAGTGTGTAATTCTGTCAGCATCTGGGAATTCAAATTGTAATTTTGTCAGCCTGTCTGTTGAGTTTATATGTTTCTGTCAACAGGGAGATCAAAATTGTTGTTTTGTTAGATTCAGTGTTCAGGTAATTGTCTTTTTTCCTAGAAATCAGTTCTAAAATTCTGCTGGTCTGTGGGCAAGGTTGCATAATTTTGTTGGTTCAAGATATTGGAAAAAAATAAAGTTCTGCTTACTCCTTGAGAGAAATGGCCGAAACAATATAAAGTTCGGTCCGTTTTCGAACTTTAGAACTTCAGAGAAAGTTCAAAAGTTCGAATTCGGACACATTCAAGTCTATGGGGGAGTGATAGTTAGAAAAGTCAGAATGATTTACAGCTAAACTAACAGTGGTAACTTACTGTAAATATTACTGGGTTATTATAATAATCCAAGCATTTGAATAGCTTCCCCTATACAGGATTTGAACCCTGGTCTCCCAGTTCAAAGGCGGTGCCTTTAACCAGTATACTATCCAGCCACTATATTTATGTGCTTAAAATATTACTAGGTTATCATATGGTAATTATATGATTATATGGTAATTATAATAAATATATATATTATATATATATATATATATATATATATATATATATATATATATAACTTTTTTGTGAAGAAGGAGTGCTCGGAACCTCTTTATTTTTATTTTTGGTTTACTGTATGTACAGATTTGAGGCATCTGTGTTCCTTAAAGCACCCTGCATAAATTATATACATAAAAAAGGAGAAAGAAGACTGAGTGCAGGCATCACCACATATATATATTATAACCTAGTAATATATTAACCATATAATGTAGTGGCTGGATAGTGTACTGGTTTTAGGCACTGCCTTTGACATGAGAGACCAGGGTTCGAATCCTGGCTAGGGGCAGCAATACAAATGTTTGGATTATTATAATACCCTAGTAATATAATAACCATATAATAACCTAGTAATATAATACCCTATATAATAACCTAGTAATATAATAACCATATAATAGCCTAGTAATACAATAACCATATAATATAATAACCATATAATAGCCTAGTAATATAATCCTATATAATAAAATGCAAATGTGTGTCCCTGTGTCCATGTGTGTGTGTCCTGAGCAGGAGGTTTACGACTCACTGTTAGAAGCAGAGCAGAGCTTATGTCACAATCAGACACAGGCTACAGCTATGGGACTCTCACTCTGACTCCTCCCCTCCCTCCCAGTCACCAGCAGTCTGCAGAGATTTGTGGGCGGAGTGGCTCCGGGTTCTCCCCTCTGGGGAGGGGATGCAAGATCCAGACATCCGATCCTGAGATTCCTGACTAGGAACTTCACAACACAGTGAGTGTTAAAAAAAAGTTTACTGAAGGAGATCATGCTGGGTTGGGAAGGAGAGGCTGGGGACAGATGACACTGCTGTAATGTCATGTAACTCTATCTCCTGGGTCTGGGACAGAGGTGGTGTGACCTGGTTCTGGGACAGAGTGGGGGGCCCTGGGTCTGTGACAGAGTGAGGGAACCTGGGTCTGTGACAGAGGGTGCCCTGGGCCTGGGGCAGAGGGAGGGTACTCTGGGTCAGGGACAGAGTGGGGGGCCCTGGGTCTGGTACAGAGTGGGGGGCCCTGGGTCTGGGACAGAGTGGGGGACCCTGGTTCTGGGACAGAGGGGGACCCCTGGGCCTGGGGCAGAGGAGGGCCCTGGGTATGGGACAGAGGGGGGCTGGGGCTGGGACCGAGGGGGGACCCTGGGTCTGGGACAGAGTAGGGGTCTCTGGATCTGTGACAGAGGGGGGGTCTGGGTCTGGGACAGAGGGGGTGGGACCTGGGGGGTGCGGACAGAGTGGGGGTCCTGGGTCTGGGAGAGGGGGGACCCTGGGTCTGGAAGAGAAGGGGTCTGGGAGAGAGGTGGGCCCTGGGTCTGGGACAGGGGGGCTGGGTCTGGGGCAGAGTGAGGGAACCTGGGTCTGGGACAGAGGGGGCCCTGGGTCTGGGGGAGAGGAGGGGCCCTGGGTTGGGACTGATGGGGGACCCTGGGTCTGGGACAAGGGAGGGCACTCGGATCTGTGAAAGAGGGGGCCTGGGTCTGGGACAGAGTGGGGGGCCCTGGGTCTGGGACAAAGTGGGGGGCCCTGGGTCTGGGACAGAGTGGGGGACCTGGGTCTGGGACAGAGGGGAGGCCCTGGGTCTGGCGCAGAGGAGGGGCCCAGGGTCTGGGACAGAGGGGGGCTAGGTCTGGGACAGAGGGGGGACCCTGGGTGGGACAGAGTGGGGACTTGGATCTGTGACAGAGGGGGGGTGGGTCTGGGACAGAGGGGGTGGACAGGGTCTAGGACAGAGTGGGGGGTCCGGGTCTGGGAGGGGGGGGACCCTGGGTCTGGAAGAGAGGGGGGCTGGGAGAGGGTGGGCCCTGGGTCTGGGACAGGGGGGGGTGGTTGGGACAGAGTGGGGGACCCTGGGTCTGGGACAGAGGGGGGCTGGGTCTGGGACAGAGGGGGGCCCTGGGGCTGGGACGGGGGGCTGGGTCTGGGACAGAGTGGGGGACCCTGGGTCTGGGACAGAGTGGGGGACCCTGGGTCTGGGACAGAGTGGGGGACCCTGGGTCTGGGACAGAGAGGGGGGCCCGGGTCTGGGACAGGGGGGGGGGGGCTGGGTCTGGGACTAAGGGGGGACCCTGGGTCTGGGACACTAAGAGGGAACTGTGGCCTTGGGACATGGAGGATGGAGGCACTCTGGGCTTCTAGCGCCTGTTATTGTAACAGGCTTAATGTCTAGTAACCATATAATATAATAATCTAATAACTATATAATACCCCATATAATAACCTAGTAATAACCATATAATATAGCCATTGAACAAGGCGACATTTTGCCATTTGGCTTTTTTATGGAGCTAGTCCCATTCAATGCAGATTTTTCGATTTAAAAAAAAAAATTAATTTAGTTTTCTCACAAAGAATATCTGTTGAAATGCATATTTCATAGTGAATTTAAGTCATCTATAGTTCTGGAAGAAAAAGCCTGTCATGGAAATATTTTCCCATGATGTGGAGCTAGTCAAATGCAGATGAAATCTAAATGCTATTTATACATGTTTTTATACATTTTATTTTACCTCCACTGAATAAATACACATTATTTTGTTTGCCCATTTTATCTTATACGTTCATTGAAATATAGGATTGTGTTAGTCAGTCAAAGGCTAGGGTGGGCTATACTACAGCAAAAGCTTTTATAGCTAGGATTTGAGACACTGCAGGATTTTTGAACTCTACACAGTGGGTCCAGTACTTGGGAAATTTTCAGTTTTACGAGTGGACATGCCCTTTAAATTTAATACTCAGATACCCACCTATTCTCCCATAAATAATAAAAAATGACATTGAATTAGATCCAAATTGGATTTTCTGAACTTTAATAGGTTCCACGAAACTACTGTCAGAATGAAACTCACCAGTTTTGTTCATCTCTATTAAAGAAGTGTTAAAACAATGGGTGTTAAAACAGTGGTAGGAAATAGTAATAATGCAATTTCATCACAAAACTGAGATTATATGGCAAAAGTAAGGGTTAATCTAGGTGAAAGATGAGTATGTTTATTGAATAGATTACAGAGGTCAGTCAGTGAGGGCTATTGCAATATAAAACACAAAATACAAAAAAGGGCAGCAAGGTGGCTCAGTGGTTAGCACCGATGCCTTGCAGCGCTGAGGTCCTGAGTTTGATTCCACCCTTGGATACATCTGCAAGGAGTTTGTATGTTCTCCATGTGCTTGAGTGGGTTTCCTCCGGGCACTCCAGTTTCCCCCACAATCATAAAGACATACTGATAGGTTGTATGTGTACATAATGTGATTAGATTGTAAGCTCTTCGGGGCAGGGCCTGATGTAAATTGAGTAAATAACTGTTAAGCGCTGCGGAATATGTAGCACTATATAAGAAATACATACATACAAATGTTTGTTGCAGGTAAAGCCGACAGTTGGATTAGAGAGAGAGAATAACTTTAGTGCTGTGTACTGATATTCATGGTTGAGGGGTAAAATGTTTTGTTAAACCATCTTTGTGTTAACACATTTTGCAGACCTATTAAGGATTTATTTATACTGGGATAATTGCGGGGGTATTATTATTTTAATATGCCAGGCAGGCTAAGAAGGTGACTTAGATGGAGAGGCAGGTCTTTTGTAGTCGGAAGACAATGCTACTGTACATGATGAAAAAGAAAAACTGATTTGAATTTTAATTTAATGAAAGGAAATGTTTTTGGAATGTTTCGAATTATGTAGGTTACTTAAAGGGCATGTCCACCCCCAAAACTCAAATTAAACCCTGTACTGGCCCCACTGTGCAGTGTACAAAAATTCTTACCTTACATCCCAGCTCCTTATGGTTGCCATGCTGTGCCCCTCCAAAGTCCAGGAAAGTGTAGTGTAGAAGGTCTGGGTGACTCATCCTGTGCCTGTCTCAGCCTCAACCTCGACAAGGTTGAGGCATGCGCAGGAGAGTCCTCCCCCCCTCCCTCTCCCTTCCTCTCCCTCCCATTTTTTTCTTCCTCCCCCTAGTGTAAAATCCCCATTATATATTATATATATTGATCCCCCAGCCCCAACCGCCGTAACAGAATTCATAGAAAGTGCCCCTATAGTTACTTACCTTCCCTCTATCCTCCGGCGTTCTGGGCAATCGGCAGCCGCGTCCCTGATTGGCTGCCTCTCAGGGACATGGCTGCTGGTCCCGTCCCCTGCTTGCATTTCTGTGCAAGCAGAGGGCCTGGAGACTGCCGCGGAGGATAGAGGGAAGGTAAGTACATATCGGGGCACTTTCTAAGAATTTTATTATGGCGGTTGGGGCTAAGAATTTTATTATGGGGGATCAATATGTATAATATATAAAAAGTTTAAAAAAGGGGTGGACATGCCCATTAATTAAAATTAAAGGGTTTTAAAGGTGAAAGTGTGACCAAAAAAAAGTGGCATGTGTCATAGCTAATTTATGATGGGAAAGAAGCATTGGTGCATGTCCTCACATTATCAAAAGGTGACTAGTGCCAGTTTCTTCAAAGTTCAACCTTTAGATCTTGGTTGCTTCTGCAGAGTAGGTTACAGCTCTTTAAGAAAATAAAAAAGGAATAGTACTCTGCTTGTGACACACGTATGAAAAATGTACTCAATACTATTTATACATCATAAATTTAATAAAACATATCTTAAAATTCACAAATATAAAAAATATAGAAAATACAAATTCCCATATAGGAAAATATATGGCTGGCCAGCCGCAATGGATATCATAAACATAGAGTTATATAAATATATTCCACATAAAGATACACTAAACTATAGCAAAATATGCACCGTAACCATGTGTGGAGATCCCATATGTGGGCTACATATATGGCAAGTGTCTGTATCCAATGGAAAAAGTAGCCCCTAGCAGCGAGTGAAGTTGTTAGAAAATATATATACAAAGTTCAAAGTCCCGCCAGTGTGCGCACACTAATTCTTTAAATATTCAGGACAGGTGGAGCTGGAAATGTAAACAATTATACTGCACCGTCGTTCTAGTTTTTCGGTCCTTTTTTATTGTCTATAAGTTGTACCCCCGTGTGGGGTCCTTCCTTCCTTTTGAATAGGGGGACTCAGAAGTACCTGTGTGATTGTGTCTGCCTTGTACTCTCACGGTGTAGCTCTTTAAGAAACATTATAGAAAGGGAGGAATACAGTTGATAAATGTTGTGGAATCTGTAGTAGAAATATCATACAATGCAAAGAAGACAGATACATCCTACAGACAAGAAGGCTTGCTTCAATTTGCTCATAAAATATGACGTGATTTATGCTTATGTTTTTGGATTTACCTGAAGATTTCATACCTAAGAACTACATATTTGCAAAAAATCTATTGAACCAAGAACATTGTTTTTACTGGACTGGAAAAACATCCTATTTAATAATAAGAATCCAACATATGGAAGCCATTCATGCACTAAAGGACATTAGAACACACACTGTAGGAGAACAGAAGATTGATTTATCCTTTGTGCCTTAGTGATAATGAGCTTTACATAATTAGCCAATCATCTTAGTACTCACCTTCTGCTCCCTGGCACAATAAAGACAAATGATTTTACCATTAAGAAAGGTATGAAATGGACAAGAGACAGATCAATAGCGACTGCAGGGTCCAGCAAATAGCAGAACGTACTGTATACACTGGTTATCCACAAAAATGGCATAATATGAAGGCTACCTTTAGTGTTATACATTGGCATGCACAGACAATTACATATTTGTTATTACATTGTATTTTCTGTAAGACTAAAATGAGATGTATTCCTGATATGACTTCCTTTGGATTTATATTGGTAGGATCATTATTTACAACTGCCACTGTATAGATTCTTTGTAAGGCAAACACCTTGAGTATCCTGTCCCATATTGGGCACCAGCCAACTGAAAGGACTGAAAAAGGATTTAAGCTTAAGCAACCCAAAGGTTTTATGTACTGGGTAGAGGTTTCTGGGGTTTGTGTTAAGGGGTTGAATGCAGTCTAAAAGTAAACATTTTTGGTTGAAAAGTCAAATATCGCAGTCAAAAAATCAAAAAAAATTCCTGTTCAGCGAGGAACCACTTTTGGAATGAAACTTGGCAGTTTTGTTCATCTTCTTAATAATCACCCTTGTGCAGCAATATGGCTAAAAAGACTAAGAAAAAAGGGCAAGTAGTTACTAGAGATGAAGCCGAATCCCGCACACAACGGGGATTCACAGGTCCGTCGGAACTATTACTATTCTCAAAAATTAGATCATTTTCATTTTTTAACTCTCGTTGACTTGGGTGCGCATGTGGATTATTGAATTTTCCTGATATTTTTGAAAAACCGACGAATCCACAAGCGAAACGAATTTCATTGAGTTCACCCATATCTAGTAGTTGCTTAGAGAAAAATAAAACAACTTTGAATGACAGTAACCCATTTATTCCCAAAGATCCTAATACAAAGGTAATTAAAATTTGTACCAGTAATTCCTGGTGTCAATACATTGTACCCACTCACTGAGGACTGCTGACACCAGCATCTCCATGTATATAATTGCCTGTTGGAGCACGCTGGGTATTCTACTACAGCTATATGCAATTATACCCATATCTTTTAAAGAGGGAAGCTTTGGTTCTTTAATCTTACTTTGCCTTTCTTTACGTCATATGAATAAAATGGTGTGATAATAGTAAAAATAATAATAATAATAATAAGTTGTCATCGCGAACTTGATTGTAACATTGGAATACACCATAGTAATCCTCCATTTTAACTGCCCAACACAACAGAAAGACAATTCTATGTGTTTAAATTTAAATATTTTAATTTTATACAGTTGATGCTGTGAGATAATGTAATGGGTACCAGCATTCTATTTTGTCCTAGTGGAGAGGAAATTAGCCTCTTTACTTGTGATTCAAAGTATTCAATTTCTCCTAATGCGTCCTAGTGATCTACATAGCGAAATGAACCGTGCAGATAGTAAAATGACAATGGGGGAATTATTATGCCACAAGAGACAGTAAAGTTATCTATTTTGTTCATAGCAGGTAAAGGAATGTAATTTTGCAGATTGCATATTACAAACAGTAATTGTTTAAACACAGAAATGAGCAGAAAAACATAATAGCAAAGGAAATGGGTTTTTTTATCACATGAGTGATGTGTAGAGCAAAAAAATCAACTTGTAATTGTATACAAAATGGACAAATACGTTATTTTGAGACATTTACAATACAACCCCCCTGAAAGTATTGTTGTTTTATGTTATGATGAATGATCTTGAATAAAGATGAACTTGGTTTAGTTTTGGTTGTTTAGTTTAGAAAATTAGTAGGTCCAGTGGAATTTTAGGAAATTCCGAACGTCAGATTTGAAATATTCAAATATTGAAAATTCAAATACCACAGTCGAAAATGGAGATAAAAAAACTGGTAAGATCGAAATGTACAAAGATAAAACTGAAGTTGAAAAAAAATCGTGGAATTTCAATAAGTTTGCCATTTTTATTCTTCTCTAGTCTTGTAAAGTTATTTGTATTATTATTAGGGTTGTACAGATCTCCCTGTGGGATTTGTAGAACAAAGAAAACTTTTGACGCAAAATTTTCCCCAACAATTTCCGTAACAAAATCCCAAAACCAAGTTTTGGCCAAAATCAGTGGAAAGCCATACTGGGCATTGGATGTCTGTGGTTTTTAGTACCCTGAGTGATAAAAATCTAGATACAAATCTAGATCTGGCAAAACATTAGCAAATACAAAACTGTACATTTCTTTGTTTGTATTTTTTTTTGATGCAACATTTCTTTAACCAGAGAAAATGCTACCGTGGATCCCCCGCGGTGTCAGTCAATGCTCCTAGTACTTGTATGCTATAATTGTTTGTTTTATAGATCATTCTGTATCAGGCGTTCTGTCACTGTGCCCTGCATTAAAAAAATACTTGTATTGATAGACGAGAAAAAGGCAATTATTAAAACATATTTCTCAAATGGAGCAGCCTTAAGATTAGTGTAACAAGCTTTGGAAGTGGTAGTGATTGTGTAGCTCAAATAAGTGTGTGATAGGAACTGAGAGTTTAAAGCAAGGAAGCCATCCGAAACTAGTCTTGAGGTTTCTTGGTAGCACCCAGTGTACATGTTATTATATGTCTGTGATCCTCGAACAGCCATTTAAGGATGCATGCACTGGGACACATTGTGACACACAACTAACCCGAAGAAAGGTTACCCAATAACTGGACACTGAAAAAGAATAAGAGGTAAATGGTAGTTGGTTAGATTGTTACCTAGTTTCTCTGAGTACATTGTCTTTAAGGCTAAATAACTACCTTACAGTCATGTGAAAAAGTAAAAACACACATGTACCGGTCGATGAATTGACATGCATTATAACTATAAGACTCTTTACATTACACTCTGTTTCCATCAAATCTTTGTGTGTGTTTAAGACCGGGTATTTGGTGATATTTAAAGGTCATCCTAAAATAATCCTTTATTCTCGGTGCAATCTTTGTGGCATGCAAATCCACAAATTTTCCAACACCGAGGCACATACCACAATACCTAAATCAGCTGTTAAGTCTGCCTTCCAGTTTATTAGCCATTATTAAGTCAGATCTCCAGTTTATTAGCCAGTGTTATTTCAGTCCTCTAGTTTATTAGCCAGTGTTATTTCAGCCCTCCAGTTTATTAGCCAGTGTTAAGTCTGTCCTCTAGTTTATTAGCCATTATTAAGTCAGCCCTCCAGTTTATTGGCCAGTGTTAATTCAGCCCTCCAGTTTATTAGCCATTAAGTCAGCCCTCCAATTTATTGGTCAGTGTTAATTCAGCCCTCCAGTTTATTAGTCAGTGTTGAGTCTGCCCTCCAGTTTAAAAGCCAGTATTAAGTCAGCTCTCCAGTTTATTAGCCAGTGTTAAATCAGCCCTCCGGTTTATTAGCTAGTTATGAGTCAGCCCTCCAATTCATTAGCCAGTATTGAGTTAGCCCTCAGGTTCATTAGCCAGTATGGAGTTAATCTTCCGATTCATTGGTCAGTATTAAGTCGGTCTTCTGGTTTATTAGTTAGTGTTAAGACAGCCCTCCAGTTTGCTGGAGGCAAACTGATCACCCATGGGAGCTAAGTCAGGAGCAAGAGCATAACTAGCACTATTAGGGGTCCTGCAAAAAGAGTGATTACTCTAGAAACTATAACAATCAAACTTTGATTAGCCATGTAACTTCCAAACATGTGTAAAACCATCCCCAATATACTGTATCTGTGGGTTAACATTTAACAAATTGTGTATATGTTACTGTTAGCTTATCTTAACCATATCATACATATTGCAGGTTACAATGTAAAATGGAAATAGTGTTCTTTAAAGGGCATGCCCCCAAAAAACTAAAATTTAACCCACTTTTGTCCCCACTTGCGTAATGTTCAAAAATCCTTTCCGTACTCCTCTGCTCCTTATGGTTCTCCTGTAGGGCCTGTTCAAAAGAATGTAAAGAGTAGAAGCTGTCTGTGAGTCAACCGGTTCCTGCTATTTCATTGTCCTTCTGGAGGAATCTGGCATGCACAGGAGCCCTCCCTCACTCCATCCAGATCCATCTGCTCCTGTTATTTCTTGTAGTGTCATGGAGATTGGCTGTAGTGTAGAATTTCTGC
The DNA here is from genome assembly GCA_019447015.1 of Hymenochirus boettgeri. NCBI lineage: Eukaryota > Metazoa > Chordata > Amphibia > Anura > Pipidae > Hymenochirus > Hymenochirus boettgeri. The sequence continues at coordinate 37,431,707 of CM033470.1, read as the reverse complement.
CCAATTTGCAAGTTGGGTTAACCACAGTGAATTAAAATAGGTGGTGGGTCAGGTTTGGTTAGAAAGCTGTGGGTCGAGACAGCTAGTGGGTCTGTTAAATTTTGACTGCAGGTGCAGGTTGGATCATTGGTAAAAACTCTGTCACTTGGCTACATCATTTCAATGCCAGGCTCATTAGAGAAGTCCTTGATGCTGAATAAAATTGATGGGGGAAAAAAGAGGGCGTTAGAGGCTAAGATGGATAGCTACATGAAGCAATTAAAATGCTTATAGATGCTCAAAGATGCAGTGACTGGTTTGCCTGAAGTGCTAAAGTCTATAAGGTCAGGAAGAGTTGAATTTGAATAAATGACAGACAAGGAGGAGGACTGATATTTAGAATAACGAAAAGAGTGTAAAGTGTCATATGAGATATGTAGTATAAACAAAAAAGGGAATTACACCAGACAGTGGTTGGGATATCTGGATAACCAGGTTGAGAGTACAGGAGACATCCAAACTGGGACACCAAACATCAGGGTAGAAACTCACTTTGCTGCTCCTCACTTTACTGTATATTCCCTACACATTCACTTCCTTATCACCTAGCTCCATCCACTTCATTAACCTCTGCTTAGTTCCTAGTTAAACAGGCAAGATAAAAACAAACAGAGAACTCATTAACAACAAAAGAAACAACATCACAGTGGTCAAAATAGAAAGTTTTAAAATAGTCAGGGCAATCCCAAAACACAAATTTAATTGTGATGAGTAGGGAAGACAGGGTTTTAAATACGTTATGCTCAATCAAATCCTCTCCCACATTACAGAGGTCAAAAAATGTATCCAAAGAAAAGTAGGAAAAACATTATAAATGTGCAGGTAGTTATAAAGAAAAACGTCTTTCAAACAAGCCATGGGTGATGTCTTTAGCAGCTGTGAATCTTAACTTATAGTAATAGTTCTAGTAAAGTTACACCTTCTGGTCTGCACTTTCTCTCTGAGACCCTGGGATGTCTAATAAGCCGCACACACACACACAAAAAAATAATAATTAAAAAAATAAATAAATAAAGATAGAGAGAGAGAGAGAGAGAGAGAGAGAGAGAGAGATGTTCTCTATCCTTCCCTATGCCTCTGCTTTGGCAGAGACCAGGATGATGAGGCAAAATGTAGGATACAAGTGGGCATGCTGAAGCCAGCAGAGGGGGTGGAGCAATGCCAGTGATGTTGAAGCATACAGTGTAAGCAGGAAGCATCAACCCTTTTACTGCTGTAAGTTGGGGTACTTGTATGGAGATAAACCAAGGTGGTTATCTCCACAAAGGCAACACCAAATATAAGAGCAAGGGGACTATTTAATTTTCCCACAGAAGGAAAGGGTAAATATGTTAATCTTAAATAATGTCAATTTTAATTTGTTTTTACTTATATTACCATTGACATATGTCATGCATATGTCAATGAAGAAGAGGGCAGCTTGGAGTGGATTTGCAGCATAAGTATAGTGTTTCTTTAAAAAAAATTGCTTAATTTTAATTAATAAATACTGCACTAGACAGGGGGTTTAATAGCCACCTTCTATTCCATCCATCTTTACACCACCCCCTATAAATATAGTACACTCCTGCAAGTGGGTGCATGTACCATTGAACTTTATGGTGATGTGCTTTTGACTCCTGAATAGATTCTCAAGCTCCTGCAAACAGAAACATAGATGCTGTAGCTATTTTAGAGTTTCCAATGCAAAACGTCTCTGGTTTGCTATAACTCTCTCTCATAAAAGGTAATAATAATATTAAAAAAACAATATTTACAATATTTATTGAACAGGATTTTTTTTTTTATTAAATCCTTAAAGTACAAGGAGATTGGTGAATGACAGGGCTTTACCGGCCAGTTACTATGGTTTTATTAAGTAATGCACTAGGATACCGATAGCATAAACTTTACATTGCATTCTTTAATGAAGCGATAAAAATATTTACTGTAAAACCAATTATTGACATTGTCGATAATGAATAGTGGAGCCGTAAAAACATGGTTCTGATGCCATATTTAGTTAAACTATTTAATAAATAATGGCAAGTATGTTTAAATATTAATATCACCATCAATTAGAAAGCTATAATCTATCACAAAGACATTATCTTATCATATTCCACGGAGTATTTTTATTTTTTTTTAATCTTCTTTCCCGTTACTACCTATAATTCTAAAGGATCATCAAAATGCACACAGAGAGTATTGGAACATGCATTTTTAAAATCAAAAATAACTTTATCATTAAGCATAACCTTTTGTTGTAATAGCTTCGGAAAAATAATTTAGCAAGCAAAGATAATTGTAAAAAGAAACATTATGCATAAGCAGGAAAGCCAAAGGAATGTCATCAATGCAGAAAAACTGGGATGCTAACTTAATGTAAATAATGGACCCCCCTACATGCATTAATAGTTTTAATGGAAGCTGGGATGTACCAATATAGAGGGGAGTATATTTTAAGAATGTAATAGCATAGAGTATCAGTATAGTACCCAGGGTTGGACTGGCCCACCAGGATACAGAGGAAACCCCCAGTTTTCCACAGTCCATTCACCCATGAAACCGGACAACATTGTTAACATTTAGATACAGTGGATTAGTACGAAATAGTAATAGTAAATGAATAAATCTAAGTATTTAGAGGGAGCAAGACAGACATGTAAATGGGGGAAGATTGCATAATCTAAAAGTTGAGTGGGCCCCTTAAATGAGAACTATAGTGTGTATAAACCTTTTTAAAAAAACAGTTAAAATGAAAAAGACTTAAGGGACAGGTATATAGGACTGGTTAATCCTACCTCCCAATATTGTTTCTGTGAGGAGCACCATCCCAAAGAAAACTGATTCTGACTGTCTTCCTCCTGACTTCAGCTTTATCTATAATATAGGAACACTCCAGGACTAACCTGGCAAATGAAAACTGTATGTGCTGAAAACTGTATGTGCTGTAGCTTCTCAACAAAATTATATTGGGAGGTAGGAATAATCAACCCTACCTCCCTGCCCCAGGCACTTTCCAGTTTTAAAAAGGATTAGTTATAGTATATCTTTTAATGCTTTCTGGTTGGCCCCAACAAAAAGTCCGATACTGAAATTACCCAGGAGCAATAACAATAGCAATGCTGAATTGCACAATTAGAGAATTCTGTGCCATTCTATTCCTTATAATGAATAAGTCATTTTGAATACATTGTAAAAGCACTTCTACATCAATGTAATTGTTTATTTGCAAAAAACAAATGCCTCAATATCACTAGATGCAGTGTGGCGATGTGTTAGCCCTGGTACACACAGGACTATATGTTGGCCCAGTTGCATTGCCTATATATTTTTTTCAGATTAAGTAGAGATAAACTGTGATATTCAAACATGACGATCATTCCCAACCAATTTTAGTTCATCTGTCAGGATATTGGGCTGAAGTTGGCCCTTGTGTACCAGGATTTGCAATGCAGACACCAACAGAAAATGAGGACAAAATTAACATATCCTTACCTCATCTCTGGTTTGTAGCATCACGAGTCATGAGTTATTAAAAATAATTATTCATATTGAGTGAGTCTCTGTAGTGGTTTATTACAGCAGAACAAGTTCAGACCTTACTGTATAATGATATTTGTTTTCTGCCATAGTGCTAATGAATAAAGATGGACACGAAACTGAACTCGAACCTGAGTTCGAGCCATACTTTATGAGTTCGGACTAACTCAAACTATTCAAACTAGTTCGTACTCAAACTAATTTGATTTTCCAGACTCGCAGGATTATTTTCGGAAATTTTCGCCTCAAACGTCCGTTTTTGAAAAACCCTGAATAACCGGAGATTCCTGAAATCAGATGCTTGAGGATTGCAGAACGGCTGATAATCCCACAGCTGGATGTTCGGGGGTCCCAGAGCTCAAAAGCGGGACCCCCTCCAGGTTCTTACAAGGACCATTGTGGCCTTGACAAGGGCCCATTGGGGTTTAAGGGGTCCAGCAGCTCAAACCGGGACCCCCCTCCCTGTCACTTATAAGTGCCTTTGAAGCACTAAGAAGTGCCCTTATGGCCCTGACAACGGCCCTTTGGGGCTTAAGGGGCCCCACAACTCAAACCGGGACCCCCTCACTGGCACTTAAATGTGCCCTTATGGCACTGACAAGTGCTTTTGTGGGGGGTCCTGCAGCTCAAAACCAGGACCCCCTGGTCCTAAAAAGGACCTTTTCTGGTCTTGGCATCTTCTTGTTGGCAACACCAACTCTGCTGATATCACCAATGCCAGGCGATGTCACTGCTGCCGCCAGTGACACCATTGGCGCTGGCGAAACCAACGTCGCCGGAGTTTCCGACCTCTGGATCTGAACTTTTTTTTCTTCAGCCATCAGCTGTGATGACTTCTGAGCTCCACAGAGGTTTGCAGCTCTTTATATAGGTTTGTAGAAGGACCAAATCCAATTGTGGTTGGTTAAGATTTCAATGCTTGCAATCATATGATCACACATAAACCAATCATATTTGAATAATTTTATTATTCACTTTTTTACAAGTTCGAACGTTCAAAAACGGACCTAACTTTATAAATCTTTATAAATCTCTACTAATAAACTACTAGACACTCATTGGACCCATAAGACTTAGGTGCAAGTACTGGGTATATTTGTAGACTGTGGTTTTTATTTCATGTTATTTTCATTATGGGACATGCCTGCTCCAACTGCAAAACATGTTTTATTCAAATGTTCTTTCATTTCAATTTTTTTTTTTTATTCTGGACTTTTCACAATGTCAATTGAGTGTTTCAATGTTACAGCAGGGACAGGAAGTCTGTCTACATTGCTAAAAACTCTGGCCTGTCCAATCAGAAGGTATCAAAAGGTCTGATTAGCAGGTAGGCATCACTAGAGATAACAGAAATATAGGAAAAGCCTACAGATAAAATCATTATTCTTTGGTAAACCACAAACAAATATAGAAAAATAGAAAGCTGCCTGGAAATTCATTGTGCACACATGGGTTGTAAGTACATCGGGCGACATTTTTAGAATAAAAAATAGAATATTTAGAATAACAAGTATGACAGGACAGCGCTCCCTCCTCTCAGTGGTGTGTAAAAACCCAAAGATAGAGATAAAAACAAGTGTCTTTTTAATATTTTAATATATGGTTTTAAAAGTTTTACTATAGGGGATTGTTGAAGGATTTTAAAGTGATAAGACGGTAATACTATACTTTCATTTTTCCTTGTTTTTATCTCTATCTTTGGGTTTTTACACACCACTGAGAGGAGGGAGCGCTGTCCTGTCATACTTGTCCAGGATACAGTGGAAAAGGGACTTTTTGCAGCACTCTCCATACTACTCAGCCCAGTTCATAGCGCAAGGGAGGATTACTATAAATTAAAGACATTTTATTTAGATTTATTTCTAAATTAAAGTAAAATCTACTTGAACCAAAGTCTAGTCACCAAAAAAACATTTTAAAAGTAATGGGAATTTTATGTATATGGCCACTTCTTCCCTTATCGAATGGAGGTTTTTACAGAGACTAGATATGATGTACTATAAAGGGATAATGCTTCTTGACGTGCTTGAAGGAGAATGTAGTTTATCTCAGAAACATTGCACTTAATGCAACTGATGTATATATTATATATATTAAAGTTTATGCAGAACTAAAGCAACTTAAACTGTACCCAAGATAAGAACCTTAAATGCTATGGGTTAAACCTGGTGCTAAGTTACTTGGTGTCTGGTCTGGCGTTAAGGCACAAAACTGCATTTAGTGCATTGAGCCATTAAGCTGCTTAATAATGTGAATGGTGCCATTCATTCCTGTGTACAGAGCGTTTTTTTTGCGATGGTACCACACCAAATGCTCTATAGTGTGAACAAGCCCTTTCACACAGGGAACATGGAGAAGATTTGGGCCTATCTCTATTTCAATGGACTTCACTAAGGCATTTGAAGTCAAGTACAACTTACTTACAGTATATGTACATATTGTTTGACAAATGACCCCTGTTCACTCCAGTTATACCTATTCCTACTCTGCATGTTCCATGTTATTAAAGACACATTTTTTTGACATAAGCACATGAAATATAGCAAAAGGAAAAGTATTATGTAAATTACAGGTAGGCAAACAGTAGATCTCCAGATGTTTGGAACTTCAGCTCCCATCATTTCCTGGCTGCAGTGCGCAGGGAGGTTTCAAAACATATGGAGATCTACTAGATGCCCATCCCTGAATTACATAGTAGTTTCCCTTTAGCTGGACCTCATGTGCTCAAAACTAATATGTACAAGCAATTTGCAGCCATGGAATAGTGGGAAATATACAGGCATATATAACAAAAGTTCTTATTGTTAAAAACTGTGTTAATTTTGCCCTAACCAATCAGATTTTATGTACCATTTGAAAGCTAACATCTGATTGGTTGGGGCAAAATTACCACCATTTTTATCAATAAGAACTTTTGTTACATATGCCTGGTAGTTATCAAAACATCTGCAGATTTACTGGTTGCCTATTCCTGATGTAATCCCTCTCTCTATACAAAGAGGCATCTAGTTGAATAAAAAATACTAGACATACTATGAAATGAAAAGCAAACATATGGAGAGATGTAGCTAACTGCAAAGAAAATCACTGTTGCAATCAATTTCAACTAGAAACTGCTGGTTATGCGTTTCCAGAACTCATAAAAAATGCTCCTCAGAGCATTCCGTCCAGAACATGTCCTCTGGGTATCTTTCAGTTATTTATTTTTTGGGAGGCCCAGATCATTTGTACAGAATGTCTCATCTCAGAACGTTTGCACAGAAAGACAAATTTTATAGGGGGGGGGGGGGGGGGGGGGGGGATCAATGGGGTTTGGGGATTTATAAATGAAGAATATTTAAATTTCTCAGGCAAAGATACGATAATAGCAGAACGATATGACTGGAAAGCAGTTTGCTTTTTCTTGCAATGGAATGCGACACAGAGTTGTGATAGATATTAATTGGGAGGGGGAAACCTTCCTCTTGGAAGGAACAGCATGAGGGAAACAGCATGTGAACGGAATCTGATGAAAGAAGTGTTAAAGGCTGCTGATCATTAGCATGTATACACTTGTAGTTTGGTTTGAAAGCCTGACCCACCACCACCTGTAAAATCCCCCTAACTGTGAGGTCTTTGTGCTTAAAACTGTAAATTACAAATGAAGAGGCTCCATAAATAGTGACTGAGCACACTGTGGAATAGAAAGTGGTAATGCTGTGCGTTCTTACTGACTTTATTTATAAACTCTGGACTGTAATGATACTGCTGAAGGAAAGGCATTAAGATGATGTTGTGTGGAGCCCACAAGGTTACACCAGTATGCAAATACAGAAGAAATGATGTCTGTCAAGTTATACAGTAGTTTACAAAACATGTTCTGTTTACATACAAACTCCTTGCACAGGACACTTATAGTTGACACTGCGCAGAGAAAATGATGTCATATTCACCTTTCCTATTTGCATAATTGTTAATATAGTTATAATCCACCCCTTCCATTGAACGCAATGGATCTGACCTGTAAATAATAATCTTTTTCCTTTTACATGTGTAAAAGGAAGAGGTGGAGCCGCGCCATACACAGTGGTGAGGGAGCAGCGTAACTCAGTGACAGACAATGCGAAGAAGGTAAACCTAAAGGGGAAAGTAAACAGAGGTGGGGGAAGTGAGGCAGGGGGCGAGGAGAGGGCAAGGCAATGTACTCAGTGGCAATGTAAAAGAAGGTAAACCTGAAGGGGGAGAAAACAGAGGTGGGGGAAAGATAGGATAGGATTAATTACAAAGTTATTCCTATTCCTCCTCCCCATCCTTACACAGGGGCCTGGATGGTTCTGCGGCCTTGTGCTTTTATATGGTTACGGAACTCCTCTGTGACTTCTAATAACCCTATAATTTACAGTAGGGGGTGCATTATCTACTATATAATTACCTGTATTTTATTTATATATTTATTTAGTTTGTAACATTTCAGATTTATTAAAAAATGTACCATGTAGGCTGGGTACATACTGGGTACATACCATACAATATTTTCGGCCGACCAAACGATATTACTGTGTATCGGTCGCTTGGCTGGAAATGTTGTAATATTGTAAGACCAATCTCAGCAGTGATTTGTCCAGGCTGATCGCTCTCTCTAGTGGCAAACGGTTGGCCAGGCCCAATGTCATCCTTAATTGTAGGGCATTAAAAGGAAAAGGTAGAAGTTTAATCTTAACGTTCTTGAGAAAATTCTTCTAAAGAGAAATTAGCATAATTTTCTGAAGAACAGACCCTATTAAATGAACCCACTTGCTTTTCATATGATAAAGTGGGTATACGGCATTTAAGACAGTAGAGATGATGTGCTTAGGTTTTGCAAAGGCTTTTGATATAGCGCCACATAAATTATTCATGTATAAGCTAAGGTCTATAGGTCCTGGAAAATCTATGTGCAGAATAAAAATTGGTTGATGGAGAGATGCCTAAGGGATCAAATACAGATTGCATTGGTTAAATGAACAAAAAATGTAAGTCGGGTAACCTCAGTGTATGCTGAGGTTTATTATGTTTATTATTGAAAACAAAGTGGGAGATGCAATAAATTTCCCTTTTCGCATCTTTCACATTCCCACGATGTAGTAACCACTTTGCTACCATTATCACTTCGTGGGAATGCGATACATTGTGATCTTTTGCACAGCTTTAAAGATTGAAATGGCTTTAATCTTTGTGTGAAAAAATGAGCGCTTAAATTAACGCTAAATTTACTGCATCGCTTGCACTGGGCAATTTCAATAAATCAAATGGACAAGGCAATACAAAATGAGTAGAAAACCTGTGCTAACCTGATAGTACATCAGGTTGCATGGGTTTTGCACTTATTTTTCCCTTTAGCATGGGATTTTGCATCTCCTTGGAAGTATTTGAATTTATCAGAGATACTACAAAAGAAACCACATCCCATGGAACTTGTATGTATAATGATTTTAATGAAGATAATAGATAATTTCCTAACTTGGGATTCAGATCCTTTAGAAAAGTCCAGTCCCCGGACAGTCTATGAAGAGAAGATCTGACTTCTTGCTTCACTAACATTTGGGGACAGTTTTTTAGGATGAGATGGCTTTTCTATGGGTCCTTAGAAGAAACTAATACCCATACTTAACCCATTCAGGCCAAGTCACTACACATCACATAAATCATTTAAATACATTCTTCAAGTACTTGCACTTAACCCATACTTAACTAGAGATGGACTAGAACTCGAACCCGAGTTTGAGCCGAACTATTCGAGTTTGAACGGACTCGGACTTCTCGAACCATCCCGGACCCGGATTTTCAATTTGTTTCCGGACTTTCGATAATTATCGAATGTTCAAATGTTCAAGGAAAGCGAATATGCGAGTAAAATGTCTATTATACCTATATGTGAGCATCGAATCCACGAGTAAAATGTCTATTATACCTGTTCGCGAATAAATATCGAATCCGTGAGTAAAATGTCCATTATACCTAGACGCGAGCATCGAATCCGCAAGTAAAATGTCTATTATACCAATATGCAAGCATCGAATCTGTGAGTAAAATGTCTATTATACCTTTACGTGAGCATCGAATCCATGAGTAAAATGTCTATTATACCTATACGCGAGTATAGAATCCGCAAGTAAAATGTCTATTATACCTATACGCGAGTATAGAATCCGCAGTAAATGTCTATTATACCTAGACCGGAGTATAGAATCCGCAAGTAAAATGTCTATTATACCTAGACGCGAGCATCGAATCCATGAGTAAAATGTCTATTATACCTATACGCGAGTATAGAATCCGCAAGTAAAATGTCTATTATACCTATACGCGAGTATAGAATCCGCAAGTAAAATGTCTATTATACCTATACGCGAGTATAGAATCCGCAAGTAAAATGTCTATTATACCTAGACGCGAGCATCGAATCCATGAGTAAAATGTCATTATACCTATACGCGAGTATAGAATCCGCAAGTAAAATGTCTATTATGGCATTCGAAAGTCCTGGATATTCAAACATGTTCCCCAGACCATTTCCCAGGTCCCACAGCCATTTACATTAAGTTACCATTGGTATTTTAATTGTATTTCATTCAAACTTTTCTAACTATTTGACTACCATTGACTTTAATGGGTCCGTTTTCGAACTTTCAAACCTTTCATATAGTTCGAAAGTTCGAAAACGGACTGAACTTTCGAACGTTCGGCTATCTCTATACTTAACCCATGTAGGCAAAGTCACTACACATCACATAAATCATTTAAGTATATTCTACTAGTATTTAAGTATATTCTACTAGTATTTAAGTATATTCTACTAGTATTTAAGTATATTCTACTAGTACTTGTAGAAGATAAGCATTTAAAAACAATGACACTATTACTGTTTTAGTAATAATCTGCCTCTTTATAAAGTCACAGTTAGGCTTTATCATGCATATTGCAGTCCTACTGCAATTCCCAAAAAAAGAACATTCTATAAAATTACCGATTGGATGGCGAAACTCAAAATTTGGTGCCATTATGGGGTCTCTTCTTTCATTAGATGTTAATGGTGGCAGGATTTTCAACCTGCCTCATGAGCACGCTGGACATTTCACTTCCATACATTTTAATTGGGATCAATTTGAATTTTCCGTTCAGTGGAATTTAAACACATTTCAATATCCGATGGTTTCGTTTAGCTTCAATGTTTAGCTTCTTTCAAAAGGCAAAGGGCACATAAAACAGAAATATGGTGATCTTGTAAAAATACATGAAATCTGTGCTGTTTTAGCAAATAAGTAATCATTAGGATTCAAGCATTATTTCTGTCAATTTAGCATTGATGCAAAGAAGAATATAATTGTCATTCTGGACTCTGGAGAAGGAAACAACCTCCTTTATGAGTCAATTTCAAAGGATCAAAAAGAGAATATTGAAGTGTTCAGACTTGAAAGGGGTCTTTCTTTATTTCTTTGTTTAAAGACTAATTTACTTATTGCAATGTTGCACGGTTTGCATAGTTACTTCATGAAGGTGAAAACAGGGGTGCAATATTCTATTGTTTGCTTTTAATTGAGCACAGGGAAACCATTCCACCTCTTATTGCATCAGCCCCTTGTTGGCTTAAGCTGCGACCGACTCCTCTATAGGGAAACTACCGCGACCGAGGGAAATTTAAGATCTTTCCCGAATATCTGTTGTATTCAAATAGATCAACTGGACTTGAAGTTTAGTTCTTGAAGACGTTTCGCTAGTCATCCGACTGGCTTTCTCAATTCAGAATGACTTGTACAAGAATCTGTGGCAATTATGTACCCTGGAAAATCCCAATTAGCATATCACAGCCAGGTGTTAAGGGTGTGATTGGATAGTGGCTAAGAGGTGTTATAGGAACGCCCAGAGTAAGGTGTTAAAACAGCATTGTACATGGCAGACACCTTACTCTGGGCGTTCCTATAACACCTCTTAGCCACTATCCAATCACACCCTTAACACCTGGCTGTGATATGCTAATTGGGATTTTCCAGGGTACATAATTGCCACAGATTCTTGTACAAGTCATTCTGAATTGAGAAAGCCAGTCGGATGACTAGCGAAACGTCTTCAAGAACTACATTTCAAGTCCAGTTGATCTATTTGAATACAACAGATATACCATGACCTGGATGAATGAGAACCTTCACAAGCATCTTTCCCGAATGACCATGAGGCCGACGGGAACATTTGACGGCCACGTGCCCATTCAGGAAAGCCCTGATACCATTGGATCAGACGGTATCGGGAATTTATTTCCAGTGTGTGTACCTAGCTTTAGACTTGTCCAGGGACTTTCAACCCCAGTACTGTAAAAGTACAAAAGAAATAACCATTTCACCCTTAAAGGGCATGCCCACCTGTTAAAAAAATCCTTACCTTACTCCTCTGCTCCTTATGGTTCTCCTGCAATGAAGAGTATGAGCTGTCTGTGTGTCATCCAGTCTCTGCTTCTTCCTTCTTCTCTGAAATGACTCTGGCATGTGCTTGGGAGCCCTCCCTTCGTGGCTGGGGATACCCTTTAAATCTATAAATGTATGTAAGTTAGGAGCAAGTATTACTGCCTTCTGTTTTCCTGTCATTAAAAAGTCAAGAGGAGGTGAAATCCCCTCCTTTTGCCTATACCCAGGGCAAAGATTAAAAACATTAGGTCCTCACCCCTGTCAGTTAAGCAGGTAGTTTGGATACTTACCACATTAGCTTCCCTTGCCGCTACTCTCTAATCCCAAATGGAGGAAGGTTATGGTTAGAGATCGCCGAACTTTTGAAAGTTCGGTCCGTTTTCGAACTATATGGAAAGTTCGAAAGTTCGAAAACGGACCCATTAAAGTCAATGGGAGTCAAATAGTTTGAAAAGTTCTAATGAAATATTAATGGTAACTTAATGTAAATAGCTGTGGGACCTGGGAAATGGTCTGGGGAACATGTTCAAATATCCAGGACATTCGAAAAATCAGTTTTACTCTCACTCACGCTATTTTCGAGCTATCGCGTTCGAACATTCGATGTTCGCGCCTAGGTATCATGTACATTTTACTCGCGGATTCGATGCTCGCGTATAGGTTTTAATGGACACTTTACTTGCGGATTCGATGCTCGCGTATAGGTATAATAGGCATCTTACTTGCATATTCGAACGGTCGAACATGGATTCAAGGGAGGAAAATGTAATTCTCCCTCTTTACAAAGCATTGGTAAGGCCTCATTTGGAATATGCAGTGCAATTTTGGAATCCTGTGTATAAAAAGGACATCTTTGAAATGGAAAGGGTTCAGAGAAGGGCAACTAAATTAATAAGGGGATTGGGGGAGCTTGAATATGAAGAGAGACTGGAAAAGTTACAATTATGTACGCTGGAGAAAAGGCGCTTGCGTGGGGATATGATTACTGCGTATAAATACATTAACGGGCCATACAATAAACTATCTGGGGCATTGTTCACCAATAGAGCATGCCAGAGGACATCCCTTAAGACTTGAAGAAAAAAGGTTTAGGCTTTAAGCTCGGAAAGGGATTTTCACTGTGAGAACGGTAAAGCTATGGAACTGTCTTCCAGTGGACGTTGTAATGGCAGGTTCATTGGGCAGTTTAAAAAAAAAGCTGGATGAGTTTCTGCAAACAAGGAATGTTGCAAATTACTGGTATTGATACATAAATTAGAGTTGATCCAAGGAAATTTCCGATTGCCACTTGGAGTCAGGAAGGAATTTTTTCCCCCTTAATAAATTTGGTGGGGTTTTTTTGCCTTCCTCTGGATCAACAGTTAGACAGGAAATGAGGATATTGCTAGATGGGTTGGACTGGATGGACGTATGTCTTTATTCAACCTCAAATACTATACTATACTAACAATCAATATTTATCGAAAGTACGAAAATATCGAAAATCCGAGTCCGGGATAGTTCGAGAAGTCCGAATTCGTTCGAATTCGAATAGTTCGGCTAGAACTCGAGTTCGAGTTCTAGTCCATCTCTAGTTATAGCAGGTTTTGGCTTTCATTCCCCTTTAATAGTATAGACTTACAGTGCTACGCTATTATTTTATCTGCCTTTCATAAAATAAAATGTTTGTTACAATATTAGAAAAAGTTGGTGAGATTTGGCCGAAAACTAACCAGTAACAACAATTTTTTTTTTGAGGCAATGTAGGCTGAGTAAAAAAAGCTATTAACTCTTTAACAACAGCAAGATGGGAGGTGTCTAAGGCTGGGTAGACACCTCCCAGCGCTTGGCCAGGACAAATGTCCATCCCATGGAGAACCGCACTATCGATCAAAATTTTCCGACGCGTCCGATCGTTTGTTCGTTTGTCCGATCTGGACGAACGAACGAACGATGTCGGTCATGGCCACACGCCCCACACCAGCCGATATTCCATCCAAAAGTTCCGTGAATTGGTCGGCCCAAAAATATCGGCTGGTGTGTATCCAGCCTAATATCCTAGAATATCTTATAAGATTATAAAGCAGACAACATGTACTACACCCTTTCTCCACCGGGTTTACAATGTTATATAGTCTGTACTGTGTGTGTTGATACATAAAAGAGTATGAATGGATGATGAATATGGTTCTGAAGTACAATCTAACCCTAGAGCTTGTTGGGGGAGAACAATTTACCAAAAGGTGGAGGGCTTTAGGGTTCATCAATAAAACCACCAGTGCTTTAGCTTTTGCACTGTTGAAAGGTTTTTAAATATTCCACTTTAATAAATAAATCAAATTGTTTCCGTCTGTTATATTGCTGAGACACTGTAAAGTAAGTTCTATTTTAAGCTGACATGATGGGCCATGGCACATCTGATGCATCAAATAGTCTATTGCTGCCTGACAGTTCCCTGCTTACTGTAGAGTTCTGCACCCACAAAGCACTCTGTCTAATGGCATCTCTAATGCTAGAAGAACGTTCTTGTTTGAAATACATTAAAGGGAAAAAAATAATCCTATTTCTCTTCTATGGTCATGTTAAGATATTTTGACTGTTAGACCAGGAACTGACACATTTTATCTCTGCTTGTGTCAATGTATAGAAAAAGATAAGCTTGTCAAGTGTAATACAAATGCTCTGTAGTTTAATCTCAGGACAACAAAAGTCTCCCAGTTCAACATTTGGTCTCCAGTAGTGATCACGTGACCTTATAACTATTATACATGCTATAAAGGAACTGTATAATAGAGTTGCAAACGGCAGAAGGAAATCTTTCAAGACCATTTGGCTGTGGATCTTAATTATAATGCAATGTTCTATAAACACGGATTCACATGGCCCTGTTAGTGCTCAGCTTAGTTAGAAATGCTGCAATAAATCATGCTAAAAACCCACAAGGACAAATGACTGCTCTTACTGATAAGCTATCTCTCAGTTTGCAAGGAAATGTTCTGATTCCATAGGTCACTTTAAGATACATCTTCCCTGTCTGGCTGTGCCGGCTTCAATATAATTTATGATAGTTGTGGAAATTAAAGGGAAAGTGCAAGGAATGAGAATAGATTATGCATTTACCGATATATTGTTGCTATTTCTTTTTGATTTAGAGGATTTTATACAGCACAAAGTTTAGGAATATTAGCCCAGTGATACCTTACAATTAGAGATGGCCGTACTTACTGAAGTTTAGTTCATTTCCAAACTTCAGTAAAAGTTAGGAAACAAACCCATTAAAGTCAATGGTGAGCTAATAGTTGGAAAGGTTTGGATCATTAACAGATAAACTAACAATGGTAACTTACTGTAAAAGGCTGTGGCACCTGGGAAATGGTCTGGGGAACATGTCACTATTACCAAAACCTGTTTAAACACTTCTTTCCTCACTTTTAGGCAATAGGTTTGCGCAAGCTACATTCGAGGGTTAAGGCCAATTTGAGGGTTAGCAATGATACATTTGAGGGTTACTGAAAAGGAACATTAGATTCAAAGATTTGCGAACGATACATTCAATGGTTAGGGAAAACAAACATTACATTCGAGGGCTACCAAAAGTCGAAGACTACATCCGAGGGTTATTGAAAATGAACATTACATTCGAGGGTAAGCGAACAATACATTCGACTGTTAGCGAAAACGAAAGATGTATTGGATGGTTAGCGAAAACGAACATTACATTTGAGATTTACCGAAAACAAACAATGCATTCGAGCTTCATCGAAAACAAACATTACATTTGAGGGTTACCGAATCATACATTCTATTATCAAATTTTCAATCCCAAACTTGTTTGAATAGTTTGAGTTTGTCCGAACACATAAAGTTCGGGTCCATCACTACTTACAATATGTTTCATTATTATAAAGTATGTAAGAATGGCGAGCAGCAAGTCACGTTTATTGCACATCAGGAATCCACATTTGGGATTCCTGATGTTTATTGCACATCAGGTGGAGAAGGGGGCGATTCCCCATGAATCGTGTGCCACTTGGAAAGGCTTAACACTCACAAAGTGCATTGAAACTTCTACTCAATATATTTCGGAATATAAACTCAAACAGAGTTTGACACTATGGGTTACTAAGATGAGGAGCATATTAACCCCTCCTCTGAAGTAGGGAGGGAATTTATAAACTTAAACTGTTTAATGTTATAAGCCAGTTACCTTGATCTTCCCTTTCCACATTTAAAAGTATATGTTTAATACAATTATATTGAAACCATATGGCTTCTCTTTTGTGGGAAATGTTAAATCCTATAAGGGAATATTCTTTACAAAGTTTTTTGAGAGCCTGGGAACAAGACTTTAATAAACAAGTGGCCAATGGTAACAATCCCTCTTAAGGTAGTTTCAATATAACTGTAGCTTAGTTATAAAAGGTATTAGAGATGGACTAGAACTTGAACTCGTACCCGAGTTCGAGCCAAACTTAACAAGTTCGAAAGGACCCGGACTTTTCTAAATATCCTGGACCCGGATTTCTCGGACTTTTGATCTTTCCGGACTTCGGATAATTATCGAATCAGTCGATGGTTCGGTAACCCTCGATCATATGATTTGAGTGTTAGGTAACCATCGAATCTGGACTCAAGGATTCGGTAACCCTTGATTATACGATTCGATGGTTCGATAACCCTCGAATATTATATTTGTTTGTGGGATAATTATCGAAAATCGAACACAGGAGCTCGAAAGTAGCGCGCATAAGAATAAAATTTATTTTATTTTATTTTTTTAAAGTTCTGGATATTCGTACGTGTCTCCAGAACCATTTCCCTGGTCCCAGAGCCATTTACATTATGTTACCATTGTTATTTTAACTGTATTTAAGCCAAACTTTTCAAACTATTTGACTCCCATTGACTTGGGTCAGTTTTCAAACTTTATGAAGTTTGGCCATCTCTAAAAGATATACATGTTAATAAAAAGAGATAACACTTACATCTAACTCAACTACAAAAACCAATACATTAAATTCCACTACATAACCCACTATATCAAATTCCACTACATGAACCACTACATCAAATTCCTCTACATGAAACCACTACATCAAATTCCACTACATCAAATTCCACTACATGAAACCACTCCATCAAATTCCACTACATGAACCACTACATCAAATTCCTCTACATGAACCACTACATCAAATTCCACTACATGTAACCACTACATCAAATTCCACTTCATGAACCACTACATCAAATTCCACTACAGGAAACCACTCCATCAAATTCCACTACATGAACCACTACATCAAATTCATCTACATGAACCACTACATCAAATTCCACTACATGTAACCACTACATCAAATTCCACTACATGTAACCACTACATCAAATTCCCAGAAGTGGAATTTTTGATAGAGTGGTTTCAGGTAGTGGACTTTGATGTATGTGGTTACATGTAGTGGGATTTGAATGTAGTGGTTCATGTAGTGGAAATTGATGTAGTGGTTCCATGTAGTGGAATTTGATGTAGTGGTTACATGTAGTGATTGAGTAGTGGTTTTGTAGAGGAATGTGATGTAGTGGTTCATTAGTGGAATTTGATGAGTGGTTCATGTATGGAATTTGATGGAGTGGTTTCATGTAGTGGAATTTGATGGCGGGTTCATGAAGTGGAATTTGATGTAGTGGTTACATGTAGTGGAATTTGATGTAGTGGTTACATGTAGTGGAATTTGATGTAGTGGTTACATGTAGTGGAATTTGATGTGTTGGTTTACATGTAGTGAATTTGATGTAGTGGTTCAGTATGTAATTTGATGTAGTGTGTTCTGTAGTGGAATTTTGATGGAGTGTTTGTTTCATGTAGTGGAATTTGATGGAGTGGTTTCTGTAGTGGAATTTGATGTGTGGAATTTGATGTCAGTGGAATTTGATGTAGTGGAATTTGATGTAGTTGGTTTTCATTAGAGGAATTTTGATGTAGTGGTTCATGTAGTGGAATTTGATATAGTAATTAATGTAGTGGAATTTGATTAAGTGGGTTCATGAAGTGGAATTTGATAGTAGTGGTTTCATGTAGTGGAATTTGATGTAGTGGTTACTGTATTGTGGAATTTGATGTAGTGGTTCATGTGTGGATTTGATGTAGTGGTTACTGTAGTGAATTGATGTAGTGGTTTAATGAGTTAATTTGATGTAGTGGGTTCATGTGTGGAATTTGATGTAGTGGTACATGTATTGGAATTTGATGTAGTGGTTACATGTAGTGGAATTTGATGTAGTGTTACTGTAGTGGATTTGATGTAGTGTTCATGTAGGAATTTGAGGAGTGGTTCATGTAGTGGAATTTGATGGATTGGTTCCTGTAGTGGAATTTGATGTAGTGGTTCATGAAGTGGAATTTGATGTGTGGTTTACATGTAGTGGAATTTGATGTGTGGTTCATGAAGTGGATTTGATGTGTGGTTACATGTAGTGGAATTTGATGTAGTGGTTATATGTAGTGGAATTTGATGTAGTGGTTACATGTAGCGGAATTTGAATGTAGTGGTTATGTAGTGGAATTGATGTAGTGTTCATGTATGAATTTGATGTAGTGGTTCATGTAGATGAATTTGATGGAGTGGTTCTATGTAGTGGAATTTGATGGAGTGGTTTCTGTAGTGGAATTTGATGTAGTGGTTCATGAGTGGAATTTGATGTAGTGGTTACAGTATGTGGAATTTGATGTAGTGGTTCATGAAGGTGGAATTTGATGAGTGGGTTACATGTAGTGGAATTTGATGTATGTTCATGTATGGAATTTGATGTAGTGTTTACATGTAGCGGAATTTGATGTAGTGGTTACATTTATTGGAAATTTTTGATTGTGGGGTTCTGTAGTGGAATTTGATGTAGTGGTTTCATGTAGTGGAATTTGATGTAGTGGAATTTGATGGAGTGGTTTCAGTATTGGGAATTTTATGTATGGAATTTGATGTAGTGGTTTCATGTAGAGGAATTTGATGTAGTGTTTATGTAGAGGGAATTTGATATAGTATTAATGTAGTGGGAATTTGATGTAGTGGTTCATGAGTGGAATTTGATAGAGTGGTTTCGTGTAGTGGAATTTGTGTAGTGGTTACATGTAGTGGGATTTGATTGTAGTGGTTACATGTAGTGGAATTTGATGAGTGGTTCATGAGTGGAATTTGATGTAGTGGTACATGTAGTGGAATTTGATGTAGTGGTTATAGTAGTGGAATTTTGTGTAGTGGTTACATGGTAGCGGATTTGATGTGTGGTTACATGTGGGAATTTAATGTAGTGGTTCATGGTAGTGAATTTGACGTAGTGGTTTCATGTAGTGGAATTTGATGTAGTGGAATTTGATGGAGTGGTTTCATGTAGTGGAATTTGATGTAGTGGAATTTGATGTAGTGGTTTCATGTAGTGGAATTTGATGTAGTGTTTCATTATGAGATTTGATATGTATTTGTATGGAATTGATGTAGTGGTTCATGATTGGAATTGATAGAGTGGTTTCGTGTAGTGGAATTTGATGTAGTGGTTTACATGTAGTGGGATTTGATGTAGTGGTTCATGTAGTGAATTTGAGTAGTGGTACATGTAGTGGAATTTGATGTAGTGGTTCATAAGTGGACTTTGATGTAGTGGTTACATGTAGTGGAATTTGATGTAGTGGTTAATTAGGTAATTTGATGTAGTGGTTACATGTAGTGGATTTGATGTAGTGGTTTACATGTAGTGTAATTTTGAATGTAGTGGTTCATGTAGATGATTTTGAATGTAGTGGTTCATGTAGTGAATTTGATGGAGTGGTTTCTGTAGTGGAATTTGATGTAGTGGAATTTGATGTAGTGTTTCATGTAGTGGAATTTGATGTATGGTTCATGTAGAGGATTTTGATGTAGTGGTTCATGTATGGAATTTGATGGAGTGTTTCATGTATGTGAATTGATGTAGTGGATTTGATGTAGTGGTTTCATGTAGAGGAATTTGATGTAGTGGTTCATGTAGAGGAATTTGATATAGTAATTAATGTAGTGGAATTTGATGTATTGGTTCATGAAGTGGAATTTGATAGAGTGGTTTCGTGTAGTGGAATTTGATGTAGTGGTTACATGTAGTGGGATTTGATGTAGTGGTTCATGTAGTGAATTTGATGTAGTGGTTACATGTAGTGGAAATTGGATGTGTGTTTCATGAAGTGGAATTGTGATGTAGTGGTTACTGTGTGGAATTTGATGTAGTGGTTACATGTAGGGGAATTTGATGTAGTGGTTACATGTAGTGGAATGATGTAGTTTACATGTATGGAATTTGATGTAGTGGTTCATGTAGATGAATTTGATTTAGTGGTTCATGTAGTGGAATTTGATGTAGTGGTTTCATGTAGTGGAATTTGATGTAGTGGTTCATGATGGAATTTGATGTAGTGGTTACTGTAGTGGAATTTGATGTAGTGGTTCATGAAGTGGAATTTGATGTATTGGTTACTGTAGTGAATTTGATGTAGTGGTTTATATGTGGAATTTATGTAGTGGTTCATGTATGAAATTTGATAGGGGTCATGTAGTGGAATTGATGTAGTGTTTTCATGTAGTGGATTGAATGTAGTGGTTCATGAGTGGAATTTGATGTAGTGGTTACATGTAGTGGTTCATGAAGTGGAATTTGATGTAGTGGTTCATGTAGAGGAATTTGATGTAGTAGTTCATGTAGTGGATTTGATGGAGGGTTTCATGTATGGATTTAATGTAGTGGTTTCTGTAGTGGAATTTGATGGAGTGGTTACATGTAGTGGAATTTGATGTGTGGTTACATGTAGTGGAATTTTGTGTAGTGGTTCATGTAGAGTAATTGGATGTAGTGGTTCATGTAGTGGAATTTGATGTAGTGGATTTGATGGAGTGGTTTCATGTAGTGGAATTTGATGTAGTGAATTTGATGGATGGTTCATGAAGTGGAATTTGATAGAGTGGTTTCGTGTAGTGGAATTTGATGTAGTGGTTACATGTAGTGGGATTTGATGTAGTGGTTCATGTAGTGGAATTGTGTAGTGGTTACATGTAGTGGAATTTGATGTAGTGGTATTTGTGAAGTAGAGAATTTGATGTATGGTTACATGTAGTGGAATTTGATGTAGTGTTACATTAGTGGAATTTGATGTAGTGGTTCCATGTGTAATTTGATGTAGTGGTTACATGTAGTGAATTTGATGTGTGTTACATGTAGTGGAATTTGATTAGTGGTTCATGTAGATGAATTTGATGTAGTGGTTCATGTTTGGAATTTGATGGAGTGGTTTCTGTATGGAATTTGATGTAGTGGTTCATGAAGTGGAATTTGATGTAGTGGTTACATGTAGTGGAATTTGATAGTAGTGAGTTCATGAGTGGAATTTGATGGAGTGGTTCGTCATGTAGTGGAATTTGATGTATTGGTTATATGTAGGGGAATTTGATGTAGTGGTTCATGTTAGGGTATTGATGTAGTGGGTTACATGTAGTGAATTTGATGTATTGGTTTTCAGTATGTGGATTTGATGTAGTGGTTCATGAAGTGGAAGATTTGATGTAGTGGTTACATGTAGTGGAATTTGATGTAGTGGTTCATGAAGTGGAATTTGATGTAGTGGTTACATGTAGTGGTTGATGAACCACTACATCAAATTCCACTACATGTAACCACTACATCAAATTCCACTACATGTAACCACTACATCAAATTCCACTACATGTAACCACTACATCAAATTCCACTACATGTAACCACTGCATCAAATTCCGCTACATATAACCACTACATCAATCCCCTCCATTAGAATTCCACTACATGAACCACTAAATCAAATTCCTTGTACATGTCCACTACATCAAATTCCACTACATGAACCACAGCATCAATTCCCTACATGTAACCACTACATCAAATTCCACTACATGACCACTACATCAAATTCCACTTCATGAACCACTCCATCAATTCCACTACATGAAACCACTACATCATCCACTACATCAATTTCCCTACATGAAACCACTCCATCAAATCCCACTACATCAATTCCACACATGAACCACTACATCATCAAATTCCTCACTAACCATTACATCAAATTCCACTACATGTAACCACTACATCAAATTCCACTAATGTAACCACCCATCAATCTACTACATGAAACCACTACATTAAATTCCACTACATGAAATCCCTCCATCAAATCCACTACATGAACTACTACAATACTCCTCATCAACATTCCACTACATGAACCACTACATCAAATTCCTCTACATGAACCACTACATCAAATTCCCATACAGAACCACTACAAAATTCAATCTACTACATACACCTACATCAATTCTCACACATGTAACCACTACATCAAATTCCCACTCCTACATGTAACCACTACATCAAATTCCACTACATATAACCACTACATCAAATTCCACTTCATGAACCACTCCATCAAATTCCACTACATGAAACCACTCCATCAAATTCCACTACATCAAATTCCACTACATGAAACCACTCCATCAAATTCACTACATGAACCACTACATCACATTCCCTACAAGAAACCACTACATCAAATTCCACTACATGTAACACTACATCAAATTCACTACATGTAACTCTACATCAATTCCACTACATGAAACCACCCATCAAATTCCACACATGAAACCACTCATCAATTCCACATAAATTCCACTACATGAACCACTACACAATCCTTACTAAACCCTACATCAATCCACTACATGAACCACTACATCAAATTCCACTACATGTAACCCCTCCATCATCCATACATGTAACCATACCACTACATAATTCCACTCATGAACCACTCCATCAAATTCCCACTACTGAAACCACTCCATCATTCCACTACATCAAATTCCACACATGAAACCACCCATCAATTCCCACTACATCAAATTCCACTATCATGAAACCACTCCATCAATCCCACTACATCAAATTCCACTCACAACATCAAATTCCCTCTCCATGAACCATACATCAAATTCCACTACATAACCACTACATCAAATTCCACTACATGTAAACCACTCCATCAATTCACTAATGTAACCACTACAAAATCCACTTCATGAAACTCTCATCTTCCACTACATGAAACCACTCCATCAATTCCACTACATCAAATTCCACTACATGAACCACTACATCAAATTCACTACATGAAACCACTCCATCAAATTCCACTACATCAAATTCCACTACAGTAACCACTACATCAAATTCCTCTACATGAACCACTACATCAAATTCCACTACATGTAACCACTACACAAATCCACTACATGTACCACTCCATCAAATTCCACTACATGAACCACTACATTAAATTCCCACTACTGAAATCCCTCCATCAAATCCACTACATGAACTACTACATCAAATTCCTCTACATGAACCACTACATCAAATTCCACTTCATGAACCACTACATCAAATTCCACTACATGTAACCACTACATCAAATTCCACTTCATGAACCACTACATCAAATTCCACTACATGAAACCACTACATCAAATTCCACTACATGTAACCACTACATCAAATTCCGCTACATGTAACCACTACATCAAATTCCCACTATAACCACTACATCAAATTCCACTACATGTAACCACTACATCAAATTCCACTTCATGAACCACTACATCAAATTCCACTACATGTAACCACTACATCAAATTCCACTTCATGAACCACTACAATCAATTCCACACAGGAAACCACTCCATCAATTCCAATACAGAACCACTACATCAAATTCATCTACATGAACCACTACATCAAATTCCACTACATGTAACCACTACATCAAATCTACTACATGTCCCACTACATCAAATTCCACTACATAACCACTACATCAAATTCCACTACATGTAACCACTACATCTACACAAATTCCACTACATGTAACCACTACATCAAATTCTACTTAGAACCACTACATCAAATTCCACTACATGTAACCACTAATCAAATTCACTACATGAACCCACTACATCAAATCCCCTACATGTAACCACTACATCAAATTCCACTACACGAAACCACTCATCAAATTCCACTTCATGAACCCCTCATCAATTCCACACACAAATTCACTACATGAACCACTCCATCAATTCCACTAACATCAAATTCCACTACATGAACCACTACATCAAATTATCTACATGAACCACTACATCAAATTCCACTACATGTAACCACTACATCAAATTCCTACATGTACCACTCATCATCAATCCACACATGAACCACTACATAAATCCACTACATGAAATCCCTCCATCAAATCCACTACATGAACTACTACATCAAATTCCTCTACATGAACCACTACATCAAATTCCACTTCATGAACCACTACATGTAACCACTACATCAAATTCCACTTCATGAACCACTACATCAAATTCCACTACATGAAACCACTACAATCATTCCACTACATGTAAACCACTACAATCAAATTCCGCTACATGTAAACCACTACATCAAATTCCCTACATAAACCACTACATCAATTCCTATACCACTCATCACATCAATTCCACTCATGAACCACTACATCAAATTCCACTACATGTAACCACTACATCAAATTCCACTCATGAACCACTACAATCAAATTCCACTACAGAAACCACTCCATCAATTCCACTAACTAATCCACTACATCAAATTCATCTACATGAACACTACAGATCAAATTCCACTACATGTAAACCACTAACAAATTCCACTACATGTAACCACTACATCAAATTCCCCTACATGTAACCACTACATCAAATTCCCCTACATGTAACCACTACATCAAATTCCACTCATGAACCACTACATCAAATTCCACTACATGTAACCACTACATCAAATTCACTACATGAACCACTACATCAAATCCCACTACATGAACCACTACATCAAATTCCACTACACGAAACCACTCATCAATTCCACTTCATGAACCACTAAATCAATTCACTAATTAAACTAACAAATCCTCTACATGAAACCACTACATCAAATTCCTACATGAAATACCACTCAACTCAAATTCCACTCAAATCCCACTACATACATAAACCACTCATCAAATTCCACTACATGAACCACTACACATCACATTCTACATCCTACAATCAATTCCTCATGAAACCACAACTACATCAAATTTCCACTACATAAATCAAATCCACTCACAAACCACTCCATCAAATTCCACTACATGAACCACTCTACATCAAATTCACTACATGAAACCACTACAAAAATCACAAATTCCCTACATGTAACCACTACATCAAATTCCCTACATGTAACCACTAAACAAACAACAATTCCCACATGTAACCACTCATCAAATTCCACTACATGAAATCCACCACTACATCAAAAGTCCACTCATGAACCACTACATCAAATTCCACTACATGTACCACTACATCAAATTCCACATGAACCCTACATCAAATCCACTACATGAACCACTACATCAAATTCCACTACACGAAACCACTCTATCAATTCCACTCATGAACCATACATCAAATTCCACTACATGTAATTACCTAATATCAAATTCCTCTACATGAACCACTACATCAAATTCCTCTACATGAAACCACTACATCAAATTCCACTACATCAAATTCCACTACATGAAACCACTCCATCAAATTCCACTACATCAAATTCCACTTCATGAAACCACTACGTCAAATTCCACTACATGAAACCACTACATTAATTCCACTATGTAACCACTACATCAAATTCCGCTACATGTAACCACTACATCAAATTCCAAATTCCACTACATATAACCACTACATCAAATTCCACTACACTGTACACCACTACATCAAATTCCACTCATAACCACTACATCAAATTCCTACATGAACCACTACATCAAATCCACTACATGTAACCACTACATCAAATTCCACTACATAACATACCGAAAACCACTCTATCAAATTCCACTTCATGAACCACTACATCAAATTCCACTACATAATTACTATATCAAATTCCTCTACATAAACCACTACATCAATTCCTCTACATGAAACCACTACATCAAATTCCACTACATCAAATTCCAGTACATGAAACCACTCCATCAAATTCCACTACATCAAATTCCACTTCATGAAACCACTACATCAAATTCCACTACATGAAACCACTACATCAAATTCCACTACATGTAACCACTACATCAAATTCCGCTACATGTAACCACTACATCAAATTCCACTACATATACCTACATCAAATTCCACTACTGTACCACTACATCAATTCCACTCATGAACCACTACATCAAATTCCACTAACATGTAACCACTACATCAAATTCCACTTCATGAACCACTACATCAAATTCCACTACAGGAAACCACTCATCAAATTCCACTACAATAACACTCCATCAAATCCTCTACATGAACCACTCATCAAATTCCACTACATGAAACCACTACATCAAATTCCACTACATGTAACCACTACATCAAATTCCGCTACATGTAACCACTACATCAAATTCCACTACATATAACCACTACTCAAATTCCACTACATGTAACCACTACATCAAATTCCACTCATGAACCACTACATCAAATTCCACTACATGTAACCACTACATCAAATTCCACTTCATGAACCACTACATCAAATTCCACTACAGGAAACACTCCATCAAATTCCACTACATGAACCACTCCATCAAATTCCTCTACATGAACCACTACATCAAATTCCCTACAGTAACCACTACATCAAATTCCACTACATGTAACCACTACATCAAATTCCACTACATGTAACCACTACATCAAAATTCCACTACATGTAACCACTACAATCAAATTCTACTTCATAAACCACTACATCAAATTCCACTACATGTAACCACTACATCAAATCCACTACATGAACCACTACATCAAATCCCACTACATGTAACCACTACATCAAATTCCACTACATGAAACCACTCTATCAAATTCCACTTCATGAACCACTACATCAAATTCCACTACATTAATTACTATAATCAAATTCCACTACATGAACCACTACATCAAATTCCTCTATATGAAACCACTACATCAAATTCCACTACATCAAATTCCACTACATCAAATTCCACTACATCACAATTCCTACATGAAACCACTCCATCAAATTCCACTACATGAAACCACTCCATCAAATTCCACTACATGAACCACTACATCAAATTCCACTACATGAACCACTACATCAAATCTACTACATGAACCACATCATCAAATCACTACATAACACTACAATCAAGAATTCCCACTACATGTAACCACTACATCAAATTCCACTACATGTAACCACTACATCAAATTCCACTTCATGAACCACTCCATCAAATTCCACTACATGAACCACTCCATCAAATTCCACTACATGAAACCACTCCATCAAATTCCACTACATGAACCACTACATCACATTCTCTACAAGAACCACTACATCAAATTCCACATACTGTAACCACTACATCAAATTCCTACAGTAACCACTACATCAAATTCCACTACATGAACCACTACATCAAATCCCACTACATGTAACCACTACATCAAATTCCACTACATGAAACCACTCTATCAAATTCCACTTCATGAACCACTACATCAAATTCCACTACATGAACCACTACATCAAATTCCACTACATGAACCACTACATCAAATCCCCACACATGTAACCACTACATCAAATTCCACTACATGTAACCACTGCATCAAATTCCGCTACATATAACCACTACATCAAATTCCGCTACATGTAACCACTAAATCAAATTCCACTTCATGAACCACTACATCAGATTCCACTAGATGAACGACTACATCAAATTCCACTACCCCAAATTCCACTACATCAAATTCCACTACATTACACCACTACATCAAATTCAACAAAACCCCAATTTCACTACATGTTACCTCTACACCAAATTCCACAACATCATTTATCCATTTGTAACTTCACATGTCATTTGCTTACTGTTAGTTACCTAGACTAGACAACTAGAAATAATGTTTCAGATGCATAGTGCTGACTATATCAGCTCAGGGTCAACCGACTTTAAACCCAATGAAAATCCAATCTTCTGAAGTTATCCATGGGGGCTATCAAGGTTATTCAATAAAAGTTCTTATCATTAAAAATGGTGCTAAGTTTTCTCCAACTAATCAAATTTTAGCTTTCAAATGTTAAAAATTAGCACCATTTTAAACGATTATCAGGGAGATTCAATAAAAGTTCTTATCGTTTAAAGTGGTGTTAATTTTGCCCCAACCAATCAGATCTTCTTTAACATTTGAAAGCTAACACCTGATTGGTTGGAGCAAAATTAGCACCATTTTTAACGATAAGGATTTTTATTGAATAACCCTAAAGAACTTTTATTGAATCTCCCTGATACTTTTACTTTTATCTTTGTGTGTTCATGCTTTAAGAAAGCAAACTTACAAATACTCAGTGGGTATTCACTGCTCTTGATACTTACAGGTTGGGTAGATAAACAAAATATCTGCTTGAGAAGTTACATGTAATGAATAAATCAAGCTTTATGCTTAATTAGTAAGGTTACAGCCCCTGCTAACAACACAGCTAACATTTCTATATGCAGGGTATTGAGTTCTGATATATTTAGGAACCTTCATATTTAAACTCCCTTTCCGGCTTTAATAATTCCCACAGACTTCCCTTGTCTGCCGTGACAATACGAGGGGCCATTCCTGCAGTTTATAAAATGTCTAATTGTATGTTATTGTTACAGACATCATTTGTTTAGATTATTTGAGAGGCACCAAGTTTTCAATGACTGATTTGGCAAATTGAAAAATGAACAACACTACCAAACTGCTCCCTGTTCCGCAACAGAGACACAGATTGCAACCTACTCTTATAGAACTAGAAATACATACTTCCTAATTAGAAAGGTTGCTTCCCATCTCTTTAAAACTTGGCCCTGTAATTTGATTTTTTATTGAATTCCTAACAACGCCTGCACCGTCTTCTTTCTAGTCATGACATAAGCATGGAAAGTAAATAAGCAACTCTCAGACTAAAAGAATTTGTTTTCCTGGCTCACTGTTCAGCAAATTAAAACACTGCACCAATAGCCAACGGCATTCCTAACCAGATACTATTTCCACCATAGTGCTTTAAACATCCATATAAAACAAGGGGGACCAGATGATTTCTTTGATTTGAAATAATAAATAAGGAACATTCTGGTGCTATTCTTAAAAGGAATAAAAGATTGGAGCTATTGTAATGGCCTTAGTTCTAATCATATCATAAAAGAATATTTACAGGACAAATTAACTTCTAAGTAACTTATTAATAAATGGTTCAGTGGAATTTACTCAACCCAGAAAGTGTAAATAGGAAAGAACTGACATGTACTATATGTCATATAAACTATGGGGCACCTTTATAAACATTGCCGGTTTCATATCGCCGCACATCTCTCTTCACCTTCACTAACTTCTGAGTTCCCAGGTTTGCACCTCTTTATATAAGATTGTTGAAAGACCAAATCAAATTTTAATTGCTAAAGATTTCAATCCAAGCAATCCTATGGTCACATATTGACCAATCATATTTTAATATTTTGTTGAAATATGATTAGTCAATATGTGACTATATGATTGCTAGGATTGAAATCTTAAGCGCTCAGAAGTCGCTGTTGCAACGATTAGTGAAACAACATTCACAGTTATAATTAACGGCGGCGGTAAGTTAAGAGACCTTTATAAATATGCTCCTTTGTGTGTCTGTCACGTCCTACAATAAAGATCAACTAAAACTTTCTATGTAAAACTATTTTTATTTCAGTAGAATCATTAGAAAAGTGCATTATGTGCTTCAAACCTTATGCCGGGTGAATCCAATCCTGGAGAAGGGATTAGTCTGATTCCATTAGAAAGGTAGTTTGGGAAAAAATACCTACAGTTTAATACTGAAGTGTCACTTTTTTTGTCGCTGCTCAAATTTAAACGGAGAACACGAAACCCTTTTCAGCAAATATCCATGGAATTTTAACACTGAAGATAGATATGATAATAATACCAAGAGAATAGCTTAGAGATGACTAAAAACTAACCTCAAACAAAGACCTAGGGGCATATTCATAAACTATCATTATTTTCGCTATTTCGCTATTGCAGGACATTGCAATGTTATTTTCGTCAATTTTATAAAACCACTTGTTTTTGCTTTCGCAGGAAAGGTATCGCTGTGGCGATGTGTGGTGGTAGTATAAGCCAGTGATCCTTAAAACTACAGCTCTCCAGATGCTTGAAAACTACAACTCCCAGCATTCCTAGGCTTCCCTCTGTAGTTGAGGAATGCTGGGAGTTGTAGTTTTCGAATATCTGGAAAGCCATAGTTTGAGGATTACTGGTATAAGCAATGTGCACTGACAAGTCAGGTATCGTGGCAAAAAAGCAAAATCACTACAACTTTGGCCATTACTAGACCAGGGATGCAAGCAAAAATGTGCCAACATTAAAGGGGGGTCTTTAACAAAAAAAACACTAATGTATATGTTGAATTTAGAAGCATATTTATAAAGCAGAGAATGTGAAATTTCTTTTAGACATTTATTATTTAAATTAATTTATTTATAAACAGGTGAAATTTCGCCTTTTTGCCCCTTTTCTGCCTTTTGTTGCATTTTCTGCAATTTTACCAGAATTTTCGCCAAACATCGTTAAGGCATTTTTCATAGTATTAAATGGAAATCAAAGCAGTATTTATTAAGTGCCAAAATGTGGATTTCACTTACTGGAATGTTCCATTAACATGACTATTCCTTACACAGCACTATGGAATGTTCCCATATTATTGGAACTGGTTTGGCTCCAGTTTGCTGAAAATAAACAATACTAAAAAATTTGTCCTATTAATAAATTAGAGAAAATTCGCCTGAATTTATACTGAAAACTGCACCACACGTGTTAGGCTATTTTTAAATAACAAAGATAGGTGTTCAGTGTGTATTAACCAATTTAATACTACTTTGAAAATCCACCAGGGAGTGTTACCTATTTACCATCATATGGGTTGAACTTTTCACCACATTTTCAGCATTACTAGTGCTACTTTTTGCCATGTAATTTTCTTCTTTGATGAAAATTCTCCTTTTTAATAAACATGATGAAAAGAAAAGTTGAAAGTTGAAAAATGTGGTGAAGTCTGGAGGAATCAATTGTGAAAATAATGCCCCTTTATAAATACATCCCCCATTTGACTCTATTTATTAGAAATAATGTATCAGATGCATAGTGCTCACTATATCAGCCCAAGGTCAACCAATGAAAATCCAATCTTCTGAAGTTATCCATAGGGGCTAATTTTTTATAAATTAACAGGACTAAATGTTTAAAGGTTTACAAATCTGTGTTTGAAGTGTGCACAACCAATCAGATGGTCCTTGTGCGTATAAAGGTATGGAACAAACACTGTCTAGAATGGAGCTGAAAAAGGTTATATGTCTAAGTGATTTCTGTGATTTGTCCCTTGCAGACGTCAACCTAACCACTTATAACTGCTGTCACTGCATTTCAGTTCAGCTAAAACATTCTGTGTAGAGCTTTTCCATTTTAGCTAGCATCAGTGACAGGAGATCAGCAGCATATGTCACACTGTATGACCAGCTGTTTTAGGTATTTGAAAAGTTAATGAACAGGCAGAGCAAGTTTATAATATTTTACCTTTTACCCTGTGAGCCGGGAAAACTCCATAGCCCCGGCAGCAAGTATATTTGGCTAGTTATACATTGGTGGATATTTCAGCCCAACTCATTTCCTGTTCGGCCAAAATTTTCCAGCATTGTTAATTTTTTTTTTGTCCAATTTTGTGGGTGTCACATATTTATTGTGACACAATAAATATGCATGTATGTATGTATGCATATATTTATTTATATAGTGCCACTAGAGGACACAACACTGTACAATACAAAATACAAAGAGCTGTACAAGAGGGGCAATAAATAAATAAATACATAAATATATATTTTAAAAAAATGGCCATCATGAAATATACAAGTGCTTGAAACATGTAACACAAGGAAAGAGGTCCCTGCCCCATAGAGCTTACAATCTAATTTAATCTAATAGTTTACAATCTAATAAATATGGGAAAACCTCAATAAATATTGGGGTACATTTTTTCTTTTTAGGTAAAAATCCTATAACCCACATTCAGGGCAGTTTTGTGTTTGCTCTTTAATTCTCCCTTAAATAAAAGGTTGAAAAAATACATGATTGGTTTCAATGATTTCATCACAACCCGGAGAGCTCTGAGCATTTTTATACAGTAACATTCTAAAAATACTTTTCTTTAAAGGTGTGATCTAGCCAGGGGCAAAGAAATATGCCTTGGAGATAATATTGTCCCTTGATCCTACTAGAAATTTGGTAAATATAGTGAGCATGGCAATTGGCTGAAGAAGATGAGTTTTCCTAACTTGTTAGAATTTGGGTATTTGACTGACTTGTTCTTACAGGGAAAAGAAATGTAACAGACAAGGGATACTTCTAGTAAACAGCATTTTCAAGGCTCTTTTTTAACAAAACATAACTGTGGACTTTACTCTATATCCAATGCTTCTGAATGAACAGCACCTTTTTCTAGGGTAGGTAAGGTTGTGATGTTATACTGATACTTATCCTTAATAGGCATTTGTAATTACCCTACAACCACAGGCAAAGAGGTAATCTACTAGGAAGGTGTCATAACTAATAAAATAACCTTGGAAAACCCCAGAGATATTGTGATTGACTGTTTTACACATGTTTTATTAACATTAACATGTCCTATCTACCTGTGAACTACCAGCCAAGGGCAACTGAACATTGCTGGGAGCTATTTTAAAAAGACCTGAAGTTTCCCCCCACCTTTTTTTACAAGGTAGGAGAACAAATCATCATGAATTGCCTTGGGCTCCCTCTTGTCTAACCTTGGTCATACTAATATCTTACTTAGCAGTTTGTAGACAGCTGTCATAAAGAATGTTCTTCGGTGTGAGAAAACTAATCAATAACCCCTTTTCCCTACTGTCCATATGTTATTTCATTTTGTAGATCCTGTAAGATGCTGCATACTAATGGCAATTTTCTGGTTATTTACAGTTGTGCTTCTCGATACTACAACAGCGATCGGGGAATTAGGATGGAAGACATATCCTCTAAATGGGGTAAGCCTCGCTTCATTTTATTTATTTTGTTTGTCTTTCTTTTAAATTAAGTTGTTTTTTAAAATATGAAATTGTAGATAAGTAAGCCATCAATGTTTCAGACTTAAAAGATGTATTACAGTGTAGTTTAAATAATTTAGTTAAATATGCTGGATATATTTGTACTGTGATACAAGCAAGCCCAATAATAGAATATATACAGCAGATGTATAGAGAAACGTACTCAAGAAAAACTATTTCAATCTCCCCTAAGACTTACAGGGTCATTAAAGGGACACTTTACTCATGCAGAAACTGACTGTTTTCTGGCTCCACCCACAGTTTCTGATATTCCTCCAATACACTGAAATTGGCAAGCATATGTTAATGAAGGGGAGGGCAGATGGGGGAGGGGCTCTTAGTTACTTCACATTTGAGTATAGTGTTTCTTTAAAAAAATAACTAAATATATATAAAATATATAATATTCAAGAATATATTAAAAAAATCTAGTACAATAGACTCTACTTTATTCTAAAATTCTAAGAATGTTATATGTTAAGAGTCCTTTACATCTAAACTACTAACGGTGTCAAAGAACTTACAGCATCAATCCAACTTGGCAGTACCTTCTTTTGATTAAGATGGCATTATGTAAGCTGAATTGCTTATTCTTCTTGTCTTCGGGCTACAGGGGGGAGAGGAGATCTCAATTAGGTTGCATGACATCATACCCGGATCTGACTTAGTATTTCAGAGCCCATTTTCTATAATTACAGAGCATTCTAGGATTTTTGAAAATAGTCTTAAACGTTTGAAAATACTCAAGAATACGCTCGGAAACTCGAAATTAGTTTCCTGACGTATTTTCGGGTATTATCGAACTTTCGAGGGTATTTATTATTTCGAGGCTGAACCTCGAACCTTGAACGTTTGATAATTATCGAAAATGGGCTCTGAAGTCCCGAAAGTATGTTATGTTTTCAGATTTTCGGATCATCTGGATTTTTCTGAGATCCATAAATCCGAAAATTGAATGAAACTTAACAGTTTCGGCGATCTCTAGTTGCAACCAATGCGCCAAGAATTAAGACCGGAACAACAACAAATACAACATTAACAAAGTTTTTGAAACACTAGCAACTATTCTGGGCTTAAACTCTATAATCAATAACTCAATAACATCTCTTTGTAAATTCCCAGTACACCAGTTTACAATATAGCCCTCTACTGGGCTTCAAGTGCCTGACCCAGTAGAGGGCTAACTGCTTTAAATAACAAACATTACTGCAGGAATTGGCAAATAGTGATGAATGGTTTTCGATACGAACCTGGTTTCAATTTGTAATCGCGGTTTTAGAAACCTGTGGATCCAAAGGACTTTTCAAGTTTTCTAAACTCCAAACTTTTCATTGAAAAATCGAAAATCTAATATTGGAAAAATTGCATTCAGAAATCAAAAATTTCTATAGAAAATTTGAAAAATGTTATCGAATACTTTAAAATTGTGACAGAAAATGTAAAAAATTCTGATTCAGTTGAGTTAGAACTGGATTTTCTAATTTTCAAAACTTTAATAGTTTTTTAAAGGCCTCCGTCAGAACGAAAACAGACCGTTCATCTCTAGTGGTAAACGGCCGAAGTTCTCTCTCAGTTGATGGTAATTTAGGTGGCTATACATATGAACGATAATAGGTAAATCTCATCGGGGAACGATGGGATTTACCTATTATCATTTGTGTATAGGGGTTTTTCCCAACCGTTTGGAGTGCCGGTGAACACCCATAGTTGGCACTCTGATTGATCAGGAATGAGGGAAAATTTCCATTGGTCGGTATCGTTCTCTTTACTTGAGGTAGAGGGAGCCGATATGATCCTGCG
The DNA here is from genome assembly GCA_019447015.1 of Hymenochirus boettgeri. Taxonomy (NCBI): domain Eukaryota; kingdom Metazoa; phylum Chordata; class Amphibia; order Anura; family Pipidae; genus Hymenochirus; species Hymenochirus boettgeri. Next base: position 37,396,541 of record CM033470.1, on the reverse strand, counting down.
GTGTATGGCCCCACAGCCGACCAATCCCCATACCGCATATAGGGATCGGTCGGGTCCATGTGTGCTGTTCCCACAGCATGTGTGCCGACAGATACCAATGTGATCCGTTACCAATGTGATCCGATACCAATGTGATTTGTCGGCACACATGCCAGCTTAACAGTGCAATTTGGTATTGAGGTCTGAACTTGCTGTAGATGGATGTCAACATTTTTTTTACAAGTTCTGCTTACAGAATTTAGTGCCAAGGACACGTACAAAAAAAAAAGCAGGAATATGCTAAATAGATGGATTTGTATCACCTTAAAAAAGTAAAATAATCCAATAACTATATAAAGGAATACATTTTATTCGATTTGACTTTTAGAAGACAATTAAAGTCAGAAAATTGCTTTGGCTAGAAATAATGTACCTTATGCACTTCCTATACTGATACATGGTCATTGCAGCCATACAACATTTAGAAAAAATGTCCTCTTCATATTTATGACAACCTTCTCCTTGCAGTTAGAGAGAGACCCAGATCCGACATGGAACCCCTTGATTCCAAAATCTGAATGTTTCCTCCAAAACCGGATGGATCATTTGAATTTCGGGACTTCGGAGCCCATTTTCGATTCTTACCGAACGTTCAAGGATATTTTTGATATTCCTCGAAAATAGCCTTAAACGTTTGATAATCCTGTAAAATACAATCAGAAACTCAAAATTAGTTTCCAATCGTATTTACGAGGCTTATCGAACATTCAAGTAAACAGAGCAAAACACAGAAAAATCCTGTGGGCATAGGGAAAGTTAAACAGCAGCCAGGTGCAAGTGGACCCTTTTGATATCAGTACAAAAAGAGGAGGGAAGGCACATACTGTAAGTCCAAACATAATATCTTTATTTCAAACCAAACTCACAGCCGCATGTGCACAACGTTTCAGGGGTCTGGCCCCTTCTTTGGGTGCCTAAAACAAACCCTCACCTTAGTGGCATTAAATAGTCTTATTGTGATTGAGGCTCCACCTACTAGAGGTGGGGATAACCAATCATTAAAATGAAAGTGCTATAGTATTAACAGTGAAATACAGAAATACATGACAAGGGTAATAGATGATGCCGCACTCCTGTTAGACAGAGCGTTGGGTGCAGGTGTTCGGCGGGACCATAGCCAACAGGTCCCTGATATGTATAAATGATATAATACACCGCACTCACAATTCATGCAATGATCCTTTATTATGAGGCTCGCTGTAAATCCGGGCGACGTTTCGTGAACAGCATGTCCCCTTTCTCAAGCCCACAGCGTCACGGCCATACCATAATACAAAAACAGTTCATACTACACTTCAATAGTACTTCCTATATATACTCTCCTCCCAGGTGTATCTGCCCCCCGTCGCACCAATCACATGTTAGGTAATATAACAGGTGAACCAATATACATAATCACATACAGGTATAGGAAAAAAGACAGACAAAGGGAGATATCAAGGCGCCACCCATAGATCCCTGAAGGACATGGTCACATAGAGAAATGAGGATCCCAAGAAATTAATGCAATAACAGCTTGTATAATTATACATAACATCACAAGTATCAGTAAGTCATAATCATGATTCAATCCTGTAGGGGGAGGGTACCCAATCTGTGCACCCACCATACTTCCCTTTTCTTAAGCAATAACTCCCTATCACCCCCACCCCCCCCCCCCCGTTGGGACGATTCAAGAATTAAGAATCCAAGTCAACTCCTCATGATGTGCTTCATGATATGAGTCGGTACAGGTAATTTGGTATTTTTCAGCTTAATGCTGGATTTGTGTTGTGATATACGATTTTTAACCGGTTGTGTCGTTTCACCCACATATATCTTGTTACATGGGCATAACAAGCGTATACCACACATTTAGTATCACAAGTGAAATGGCCTCTCAATTGAATACTTGTTTGGATATTGGGATGTGTAAATACATTAGTTTTTTGACATGTTTACACTGTTTGCAGCTTCTGCAGGAAACATGCCATGGGATATCCACCCATGGTTTTATGTATACAGCCAAATCGGATGTCACAAATAATTACCATGGTTTTTCCTTTTTTATACGATATTCGTGGGGAGTGCAAATTCCTGAACATAGAACCCTTCCTTCAAATAGTTCCAATGTTTGTAATACATTTATTGATGAGGGAACTGTGCAATGAGTATTGGGTAACAAATGGTATACGTGTCTGTTCTTTTCATTAGATCTAATAAAGCTCCTGGAAGATTATCAAGAGCTTGGTCCAAAACCCGAGGAGGATATCCTCTCTCCTGGAATTTCTTTACATCTCTTTCATCTGAACATTTTTCATAGAGGGATCAGATACTATTCTAGATACTCTGGTAAACTGACTAATGGGCACTGACTTTTTAGTTTTAAACCGGATGATAACTGCGTGTACATAAGTATTGGTTGCAATCCGTGGGTTTGGAGTATAACTCCGTACGAAAGCCCACCTCCTGGATCACTTTCACATCCAAAAAATGAATGTTATGGTCATGATACTCAAGGTATATTTTATGTTGGGATGTAATGTGTTCAATGGTGATGGAACTCCTGAGTGTCTCAATGTCGCCCCGCCATAACACAAGACGTCGTCTATGTACCTCCACCAGCCACACAGCGCCTGCAAAATAGTGGAAGCACATAGACGAAGTCTACCTCCTGCACAGCATGGAGGCATTAGCGTACGACCGGAGCGACATTGGATCCCATGGCCGTCCCATGAGTTGTCTGAAGAACTCTTTGTCGAACCTGAAATATGATTGGGTGAGTATGATTGTAATAAACCCATAAAAATTTTTATTTGATCTCTACTAAAGTTGGCATTGTCACTTAGTAACTTTTCACATGCCGACATTCCTTCTAAATAGGAGAATAGAGGTATATAACACCTACTCCAATGTAGCCATCAATATAGGCTCATGGGTAGCTACCTTCACTGCGGCTAACTTGGTCAAAAAGTGTTGAGTATCTTGGATATACGAAAGTCCCCCCCGAACCAAGGGTTACATGTATACTTGTGATGTTATGTATAATTATACAAGCTGTTATTGTATTAATTTCTTGGGATCCTCATTTCTCTATGTGACCATGTCCTTCAGGGATCTATGGGTGGCGCCTTGATATCTCCCTTTGTCTGTCTTTTTTCCTATACCTGTATGTGATTATGTATATTGGTTCACCTGTTATATTACCTAACATGTGATTGGTGCGACGGGGCAGATACACCTGGGAGAGAGTATATATAGGAAGTACTATTGAAGTGTAGTATGAACTGTTTTTGTTTTATGGTATGGCCGTGACGCTGTGGGCTTGAGAAAGGGGACATGCTGTTCACGAAACGTCGCCCGATTTACAGCGAGCCTCATAATAAGATCATTGCATGAATTGTGAGTGCGGTGTTGATTCATTTATATATATATATATATATATATATATATATATATATATATATATATATATATGTGCACCCATGCTCCTGCTCTGATCCTAATCAATTCATATAGAAATACACACCTTCTTGTCAGTGGGGAAGATGATAAGAATACAACGTTATACCTTCCACTTCTTTCTACTTTGCCAGCTTGTCTGTTCAGTTTCGTGAGATGCAAATGTCTTTGTTGTTTTCTGAATTCCAGCTCAATTGTAAACTTATTAAAAAATCAAACTAATTTTAAAACTTCCCCGCTGCTGCAAAATTGTTTCTTCCCCTAGCAAGGTCATAAATGACTTCCCGTGAAATGACAATTAGCAGAGATCCTTGTTTTGCGCAGGGCTAATTATTTTCAGTGGAGTTTAATCACTTGCACTTGCGGTATTCTGTATTAGTAAAATCCACAGCTGACTCCCCAGAGTGCAGCTGATTCTAGTGTCTCAGAGAAACATGCTGGTTTTATTTTATTCTTTTTTTTTTCTTTTTTCCATTGTCTTTATGCTGTTGAATTCAGAGCAGAAAAGAAAACATTGTGGAAAGCTAACAGTTTATATAAGCTGAGATTTAGTTTACTTAATACCCCTTTAATAACTTTCACTGTAAACTAATTGTATATCTAAATATAGATTTTATTCCAGCACCTAATGTTATAAACATTTTTTTTAAAGAAGCAATATGTTCTATAGCACGTTTTCCCTGACTTGGGCTAGGTACGCACGGGACAATATTTCAGGGAATCTCCGCTCAATTCTGGGTGATTATGTGCCAAAACCATGAAATGCTGATGTCAAAAAACAGTTTAGATGGTCGAAATGATGGTTATTCTGCGTGAAAATATGCAGCATCGGTCCAGAATAAATTTCACATACGAAACTAGTGTACTGGAATTTCATCCCCAAACTAAGTTTTGGGTCAAAACTCCAGTTCTTCCCTACTCAAAAATTTACAGTGCAGACAGCACTGCAGTGGATCACCCGGGAAGAGAGAAAGGGATGCTCCAGTCAGCATCTTTTTATCTCCCTACGGTAGTAGGAGGAAGAAGGGCTAATGGTGGCCATAGACTTTACAATCCGATCGTACAATCTGCATCCAGTCTACGATTGGATTGCTGGTCGGCCAAAATATTTTAAACTGTCCCGATGGGGAAATTATTGTAAGATTGTTGAAAGATCTTTCAACGATCATCCATACACAATCCGACAATCGTACAATATCGAGATATCCCGATATCGTACGACTGGGATTTAAGCGTCTATGGCCACCATAAGAAAAAATGGCTTTTTGTAGTAAAATATTTAATTTGCATTTAACAGGTTTATATATAATTATGGAGTGCCAAGAATTATTTTATTTTCATTTATTTTATCCTTTTCATTTGCATTTTCTGACTTTCAAAAAAAAGGGTTTCCCCTTTAATATTTATTGTTCAAACTGGGAAAAAATGTTTTCAGAATTTAAACAATGGGTGTCTAATCCAATCATCTCCCATCACCTTAAAATTGCTGGACCTTTAGTTCAGTAACAACTAGTAAACATACCTCAGAAAAAGAAGCATGTGAGTTGATTTTGAAATGTTGCTCTTTTTCTGGTCAGCTTGCCTCTCCTCTAAGGTACCAGCGACCCTGCCGCCCTGAAATAAAAGTTTTGTTTTTAACTTGCCTCATTAAAGGTAAACTCCCGACATGAAAATAAGAACCGGTCAATAAAACTTTGTGTTTTCTTGTTTTTGTTAATATTTTTTTATATTACTCAATACATCACTGAATAATTTTAAAATAAGAATGCTTTATATAGAGGTAATGTCAGGGAGAGATTTGGCATTAAGCACAGACAGTAGCCACATGCTTTGGGGCTCCTGAGATGCAAATAGAATAAGATACATTTATTTACTCATATGAAAATAATAATTACCTAGTCAACTTTAAGAAAAAATAAAAAGGTGAGTATATACTATATGAAGAAGGCACTCCAATTTTACCAAGTGTATTTCATTGCAATTTAATACAATAGAGAAGGAATTGAAAACTCTTTTGGGCAAAGACCCTAATCCATAGTATTAATATGCTTTTTTGTTTATTGTTTTTGCTGAGAATGTTTACAGTGATAGCTAATATTAAGTAAAATTCAAATGGATTTTTTTCACTAGTTTGAAAATCTGTGCTTACAGATAACGTGTTATCCATGTGTATGCTGTTTAGCCTACGAAAAATAGTTATTGATGTGTATTAACGTGCTTTATCTAAGAAGCTGTCTCATCTTATATTTAGTGTCTACCTGTTGGTGAGGAAATTTAGGAATTTACTTAAAGGGGAAATTCAGTACAAAACATATACTTTTAGGAAAAAAGAGCAGTATTTTTCCATCCTAATAACCTTAACCTGCCCACTTAACATTTTGTCTGGGTATAAATAAATGCTTCTGAAATAACAACTTCCTGTTTACAGAATCCATAATAGAGACCGTTATGGTCTTGCCCTTGACCCAGCGCCTGGGTTGATTCAGTTGCTCAGTAGAGATCTGAGCATGTTTGACCCATCCAACAGTCAATCAGTAAAAAATTACTATTAGGAACTTTCCATGGAAGTGGTGCATCCTGGGAAGAAAAAGGACATTACCTGAAATGCCAACTCACTAATGTCAACAGCAGCAATACGAAGGGGTATAAAATCAACTGATTTTTCAAAATGGAAGAAAATATGTAGAATAACTAGGTTTGCATAATATAAACTAAGGGGGCGATCCAATATTGTGGGCAAAATGCCCAGTGTAAAACCCAAGATATCCGATGTATTATCGGGTTAGTGTTAGTGAGTTTGCGTTGCCTGTGCAATTTCTGGGAATGTTTGGAAATAGCGAGGCGCATGCGATGCAAAACCGCCTTAGTAAAGTTTTGTGCTTCCATGTAGCGCAAAACTTTACACCACTGAATAGGAAGCGTTAGTCAGCGCACTAACCTGTCAGAGATCCTACAGTGTACAAAATCTCACACAGGGAACTCGGGCAGGTGAGCTGTCGGATGAAATTATTGCATCGCCCTCTAAGAATTTTAAAAATAATGATATTTTAAACTGAACTTTCCCTTTAAGAATGTGTGCATACAAACCGAACATTTTCTTCTGCTGACACAGATAATAATAATAAAGATTGCATGTGTATAATCTGACACTATACAAATGAAATTACATACAGTACTGCTAAATAAATTCCTTTATGAGGTTCTCTTCTTCCAAAACCTCTCCCCTCTTTTAGGTGAATGTTACTGGACCCTGCTCTTCAAATGAAATAGGTGTTTCAATGTATAACAATAAATCAACTGTTAATTAGGAGACCACTGTAATTTGCAACCCCTTGTAAAGTAAGACTTGACATACATTCTAAAGTTTCTTGATATCATTAATGGAATTACCGCACCATAACTGTAGTGTCTGCATTTTTCTTTAAGAGTTCTGTTTCTTGATGTTGTACTAGTGTTGAGTAGTGATGGCCCAGTTCGCGAATCTGAACCCGAATCCGTGGCGGATTTACCTCGTTCGCGAAAGGCGGATATCGTGGATTTTCCGGTTTTCCGCCTTCCGAACTTTTCCGGACCGCGTTTTCGAAAATTTTCGAAATTATGAGGATTTCTCGTATTTTCGAAAAATGCATGGAAAAACGTATTTTAGAAAATTTTCAAAATTACGAGGATTTCACGTATTTTCGAAAATGCATGAAAATATGTATTTTCCAAATTACGAGGATTTTACGCATTTTCGAAAATGCAGGAATACGCATTTTCGAAAATTTCCGAAATTAAATTACGAGGCTCTCTCGTATTTTTCAGGATTTTTTAATTTTAATGGGTCCGCTCGCGGACTTTCGGATTTTTAAATTTTTTTGAAAATTCGCAGATCCTCGAGCGGACCGGATTTTGCGAAGTTCGGACATCTCTAGTACTGAGTAATTCATTTTGGAGAATTATAGGATGCACTAAAGAAATTGAGGGTACAGAATGTTTGCTGGATGGATTTCTGGTTACATTTACTTGAAGCCAAAAAAACATCTTGTAGTGACTACAGCAAATGTTTATATTTAACTAATGTATATTCAAGATCTCTCTACACAGGTTGAAAAAGGAAGCATGTGTACTGTGTTTATTGTGTGTACATGTATGGTTGGTCTTGTCCTTGTACAGTTTGGTGTAGTGCACCAATTGAATGGAGGAAACGTTACTTGTTTGATGGACTGGGGTTTTTATAGAGGTGTTCAGCTTGATGGACTCCTATTTTGTTTTGTTTTTTAAACTCAAAATGCACTAAGTAACTAAGTGATCCACAAATATCTAGCTCTTACTCAATATGACAGACTGCACTATATCATCTACTGATGAGTAGAGATGGCCGAACTTTCGAAAGTCCGAAAACTTCTAAAAAAGTCAGAAAACGGACCCATTAAAGTCAATGGGCGGTAAATAGTTCTAATGAAATTTCCGAAATATAAAACTTACCTTACAGGCTCCTGGGACCTGAGAGATGGTCTGGGGAACATGTCCATGTGTGGGGAACAGCATAAAAACTGGACGTAGCGCACACACGTGCTACTTCTGGTTTCTGCGTGCTGCTTTCTGTAATGCTCGAACATTTGGCAAAACTCGAATGTCCGCTTCCGAAAATCCCCGAACGGCTGAGAATCCCGAAATAGACCTCTCACGTATTGCACAATTGAGCCGGACATTCGTGGTTCCCACAGCTTGAAACCGTGACCCCCTCCTGGGTCCTTACAAGGACCTTTGTGGACCTGATAAGGGCCCTTTGGGGCTTAAGCGGTCCCACTGCTCGAACCGGGATCCCCCTCCCCAACCCTATCAGGGCCCTTGCGGCCCTGACAAGGGCCCTTTGGGGCTTAAGGGGTCCCACAGCTCGAACCAGGACCTCCCTACCCGGCCCTTGTAAGGGCCCTTGCGGCACTGATAAGTGCCTTTTGTTGGGGTCCCGCAGCTCGAACTGGGACCCCCGGCGGCTCTTAGAAGACACTGCCCAAGGGCTCTTTGTCTTCCATCTGGTGACACCAGCTCCGCTGAGGCTACCGACGCCGAGAAGTACCCCTGCGGCTGCCAGGGGTACCTCCGGCGTCGGTGGCCTTAATGAGGCCGATGTTACCGGCATCTTGGCCAACAGTGAGCCCGCTGGCACCGCCAGCCTCAGTGGAGCCGTATTGCTAGCAGCTTCTTTCTTCTGCCATCTACTGCAATGACTTCTAAACTCCACGGAGGATTGCACCTATTTATATCGAGGCCTGCCTAACTTTTGAAAATCCTCGTATATTTGAGAAGATTCTCGAAAATAGTTCAAGGATTTTCGAAAATAGTCCTCCGAGTGCGGAAAATCGAACTAGTTCGAATAGTTTGTGTTCATCCGAACTCATAAAGTGCGGCTCAAACTCGTGTTCGAGTTCGAGTTCTAGTCCATCCCTACTGATGAGGCACTTTGACCTGCCTTGTATTTCTTCTAACCATTTTGTTAAGGATACCCTGTATTTTTTTTTTTATTCTGGGTTTACATAACAATATATGTACTTTAGAGGAAGAATGTGCAAAAGGAGCACAGAAATCCTTGTATTAAATACCAAAATATTGGGTCAGGAATTAGTAACATGGCTTTATGCATATTAATTGTGCAGATTAGTAACTAATTTAATCATTTGCATGCAATTTTATTCAGGAAGATTATGATTAACAAAGGATACGGTACTAGTTTTTGTGCTTGTGTTTCCTTAAAAGTTCTATAATTATTCAAAAGGTAATTTCAAGGTGATCTTTACAAATAAGACATTCTTTAAGTAAAAGGAAATGTACAGAGCTACTGATTCTGCTACTAGCCAAGAATGGGTTAAACCAAGAAATTCGAAAGACAGTGATGCTTGTTCCATTTTTCACGATGGGTGGGATTTCATTTTAAGAAGCTGTGGAATTGTAATTATTAAAGAAACCTACTGTAACTGTCCTCCCATGTAACCTTGTGATGTGATAGGATTCTGGTAGTTATGATTGTTGAAGACATTTTTCATCTTTATGAACTCTGACTCTGAAAATATTTTTATATAAGTGGGGGGAAAGGCTATAAAATGATGAAACCTCCAGTTACAGTATGATACTCTCATTTAAACACGTAACCTTGGCCCTTGTACAATTCTTTGTGTTTTTATCTTATCTTATGCCATAGCAGGTAGAAATAAATAAATATTCGTACTGGTTTGCACATTGCAAATGTTTTCACACATTTTTTTAAAATCTTTCTTATTCTGCAAGAAGTCAAATTTGCTGACTGTAGAGCATCTCTATTCAAATCAGGTGACCAACATCCTATATATACATCATATATGTCAGTTTTATTATGCAGTGGAGTTGGTTATTGTTTGATCTGATATATTTTCATTGTTTAGTGACCCCTTGTGTTTGCTGTCGGAAAGTGCTAGTGCTGCTACCATGGCAATCCAGAAAAAAAGGAAAGTAGGAAGTGGTAGAGCAAGAGAAACAAAATGGTGGAAATCAACCACTTCCAGTACCTAATAACAGCAAACCTCACATAGCCAGACTTCCTGCAAGATAAAGGGAGAATTATATAATTGCCTGATAAAAATATTATTTTATCAGGCAATTATGTGGATCAAAAAGGTAAAGAATACTTATTAATTACCAATAATATGTCAGAGCAGGAGTATTAGAGGTCAAAGTAGTCAAAAATCACTGTGGGTTATATCTAAGCACCAAAATAGAGCACGATCAAAAGCTGTAATTTCACTGTTTTGTACCTTATGTGGTTGGCTGTATTTAAACTTGTAGCGTGTGTTCTGATCACTTGTATGTTGTCTGCAATAACTTACTATTGGTCTAATATTTGATTTACTTAATTGCTTCTAACGATGTTTTAGGCCTGGTACACATTGTTTAATCCTAATTGACCGGCCAGTGTGATATTTCAAGGTCATCAGAAACCAACCTCGGTCAAATTTTGTTCAAATTACCCCAAAATGAAATTGGACAGTTTTCAGCAAATCGCGCAGTTTTTAGCCGGCCACATTCAGTTCTGTCAAAATACTGCTGTTTACTTTTTCTTCAACCAACAGACTAATGCAGTTCATTGATCAATAATCTGTCAGTCTGAAAGATAGTGTTAAAACTGGCCCGTACCATACGTTACTGTATATTGAGTTTTATTTGTCCAGAGCAGATGACCATTGGGGCGTTTCTCCATTGTGTACGGCAAGCTTGCTGATTTCCAACTGCAGCGACCTTATTGAAATGTGAGGATGCCGGTAACAAAAATGATAAATTTATTCTATTATGGATGCCATAGTTATATTTTCTACTTAGCCTCTGTTGAACTGAATGTGAGAAATTACTGAATCTTTCAAGCTGATTTTGCCACCCAATAGACCAAAGCCAAATACTTGTAGAGGCAAAGTTCCATTACAGTTTGCTAATAATTCTAGAATGATAGATTAGGTTAATTATTATTAAAAATACTTCTATGTTATTTTATCACTATATGTATTTAGACACAGGAACAATGATTATTAATTAACACTTTCTGCATAGCAGTGTTGGTAACACTGACGTAAGCAAGCCCACTGCCTGCATTCATGTACAGCTCAATTATTAATGCCTAGAATGCTATTTTGGTCACTGGTTGAAAATAGGATCATCATTTCCTGTTATCACTTTGATTGGAATAAAATACATTGCTATGCACTTGATTTTTAATGTAAGCATCATTTTGTAGATCACTGTCTGATTGTATGTGCAAGGCACCCAGCTGGTGTCTCGTTGCTAAAGTGTTGGGAGCTAGATTTGTCCATTAATATTCATAGCAGTATCTCACCGTAATGTATATTCACATCACTTCTCTAAAAGATATGCAATACTTTATACATTTTGTTGAGTTGAAAATTCAGGATGTTCTTTTTCACTTACCAATCAAATAAAATGTTTTTTGTCCATGTATTAGTGCTAATGTGAAATGGTGGGGCCGTATTGAGCAGTTAACAGAGTTGGTGGGGGGCTTGTTCTGGCCTGAACACTTGCCATAGGTCCACTTTAATTGCTAGGCTCCTGCAATGACATAGTTGATGCTTATTTCAAGGTAAGTAGCGGGGAGATGCATACACACAGGTTTATTTGACATTTTGTGAGCTTGTTTCGGGGTTACCCCCTTCCTCAGGTGCAATCAAACAACAATAGTTGGGGCTTAGTATAAACTACTCTGGCAGTGTTGGCTCGTATGGCAGTACAATTTACTCCTAACTACATAACGGCCAGCATTGTGCGCACTACCCCTCACTGTAATGTCTTATATCTCTCCATGAGGGTAACTAAGAATAATTGAATTCAACATGTTTGTTAAAACATTCCTTTGGATACAGTCAAAACCTTGGTGTATATTTTCCAAATCAAGGAATCCTCTGCAAAACTGATTCATTTTTCTTATTTTCCTATGGGTTCCAATGAAAGGGGGATTTGGTCTAGATGACACCTTCAGTTCTGCAGAACAAGACTTGTTAAGGGGAATTTCTGTTATATCAACCTTCACAGCAACCTTCTTCTTTTAAATCTATTTCTCCCTCATAAAATTACCTTGATACAAAGAACCCGTTTAGCCCAAAGCACAATAAATATACCAAATGGATGTGTTCGTATAATTCCATTTCGTGCCTAAAATATTTCCCATTATGTCTCTCGCTAGGATAAACAAAAAATGATTTATTCAATATTTTTCACCTTAGATTTTTTTTTATTCAAATTAGCAATGTAATAAGTTTTCGCCAATATGTTTTTTCAATAAGCCTACACATTTCTCTTAAAGCTAGTGATTTTAATCACGTATCAGGAAATCACTGATACGTGTCTGCAGCTTATTTCTTCTTCTGCATTATTACATTTTCTAATGATATTACAGAAACAGTATTAAGATCGGGACTTTGGTGTAGCGATACTTTCAGTAATATATTGAGTATTATCTCGGGGGCTTTGCTTAACAAACCAGTTTTATTGTTTCTCACAATGTGTTTGTTTAGCTCCATTCATTTACTTTAACGTACTGTGCTTTACTGGTAGTCTGGTAATGGGATTGAAGAGGAGACTATTTTAACCCTTTCATTTTCAAATCAATTTACATCAGTGGACTTTCCTTTTTGTTATAAATGGTTTTATTATGGAGTTTTGTAATACAGAAATGCTCCTAGTTTGGGGTAAAAAACTTTGTGTTTGCTTTAGGCTCTTTCTCATCTTTTATAAAATTTTAATTTCTAGGATTTAAAGCGAGAGTAAGGGGTTTGGATAGTAGAATATTTCATTTCTAAAGATAAATAACGTGTATAACAGAGCTTTAAAGGAATGCAATATTGAAAATATGGCTATTTATTATTATTATTATTATTCAGCACGGTGGCTCAGTGGTTAGCAGTGCTGAAATCCTGAGTTTGATTCCACCCTTGGACACATCTACAAGGAGTTTGTATGTTCTCCCCATGCTTGCGTGGGTTTCCTCCGGGCACTGCAGTTTCCCCCACAATCATAAAGACATACTGTATGTGTGAAATCTATCTAACGTATCTGCCTATCTGTCTGTCTGTCTATGTATCTATCTATCTATCTATCTATCTATCTATCATTTGTTTTGAATTAAAAAAAATCTGAAAATTAAGATCTGCGGATTGTCGAAACCAGCAGTTCCGAATCAAATCCAGGTTCATTTTGAATTTGGGATTAATCACTAGTTTTGACTAATGAACCTTTTCTACAAAACTGATAGTTTTGCCCTGAAATCAGGTTCAGAACAAAATGGTCCATTGTTTTAATTATATTATAGGGTGAAAAAAGAATTGTTTGTTTGTTCGCTTGTGAAGGTTCTCATTCATCCAGGTCATGGTATATCTGTTGTATTCAATTAGATCAACTGGACATGAAATCTAGTTCTTAAAGACGTTTCGCTAGTCATCCGACTGGCTTTCTCAATTCAGAATGAAGTCATCCGACTGGCTTTCTCAATTCACTTCTGAATTGAGAAAGCCAGTCGGATGCTTTGCGAAACGTCTTTAAGAACTAGATTTCATGTCCAGTTGATCTAATTGAATACAACAGATATGTTTGTTTGTTCATTTCCATAAACTTTTCAAGATTAATGATTAAACAGGACAAACTATTTACATTTTATTAGTAGGTGCATCTGAAATCCATCTGCCTTTTACAGGTTTTCCTTCTCCCGATGCCTAAAATAATATTCCCCTCTCTGACACAACCTTCACAACAACATAGTTTAAACTATGACACTTTCTTGAAAGTACCCGCATTGCTTTTAATAACCTCCTTCTCTTTGAGGTTACAAGAATGAAGGTTTATCCTCTGGGAATTAGAGTTCAAGAAAAGGTCCTAAGGGCAAAACACAAACTCTTTGTAACATGCCACCCTGTACCATGATTTATTTATAGAACCTGATAACACATTTCAAGCAAACCTCTTAAAATAAAACACTTCCTTTGGAAAATGTATAAACTAATTTTATTAGAAAACATAATGGTATTTTTTTTTTACAGATTACTGTTTTTCTAGGGATACTTCCAAACATAATTAGTATAATAATTTAGGAACTTATTTATACATACTGAGGTTTGGAATCTTTCTGAGGATGGTAAGTTCCGCTCCTACAATGTATGATACATCTAGTTTCCTATTAGGAGTCATTCCCTGTAGATTTGTAGAATTTTCTAATTTTTCTAATAAAATGTCTTTTATGCCACAGATTGTATTTTACTGTCATCAAGGGAAATCAAACAAAAGACATGTTAGGTCTGTTTAATTAAAGATTTTGCATTCACAGTGTAAGTGGCTGATACGAGTTTATTCCAAACATAAGCAAGTTTTGTACCAAAAGTACAAAATAAATGAACCCTGCCTCCTCCCACATTAAACCAATCTCTCTTGCTGCTCCCTACCTTTGGAACTCTCTCCCTCTCTCACTTCGCCAGGTGAAATCCATTTATACTTTCAAATCTAGACTGTCTTCCTACCTTTCTGAGCACCTGCACTATTAATGAGTGTTAACCATCTCAAGCACTTTGTATCCATTCCCCCACTTGTATCTGTATGTTGTCCTATCCACTTAGATTGTAAGCTCTTTGGAGCAGGATCTCATTCCTAATGTGTCAAGGCATGCTGCACAAAATTATAAATACATACATTATACATACATACACATACATTATACATACAAAAAAAAACTGTGTTAAAAACAAACATTGAATAACAGATACGGTAGCATAGCATGAAGTAGTCTGTATGAGGTCACACGACAGCTTATTAAATAGAAGGTGCAAATGTTTTTCTTTGCAATGAATCTGCAGTAACCAATCAGATGTTACATTTACTATCTACTGCAATTAGAAAACACTTAAATACATCCAATTGGTAGATGTAGATTATTAGCACAAGCAAACCCCGTAGTGCCTTAAATCAAATGGAAAATCCCTCGCACATAACCTAATAAAGCAGATAAGGACTTGGAAATTAAACTACCCCAGACTATTACTATGTTATTTTGTCAGCATCGTATCATAATGATCTTCTAGAGAGTTAAAGGGCATGTCCAGCCTTAAAAAAACTTTATATATATATATATATATATATATCATATATATATGTCCACACCACCCCCCCCCCCTCAAACCCCAGTTTTGCATTATTGAAAACTTCCAAAGATGCCTCTGTAAGGACTTGCCTGACCTGGTCTCTCACCGCTCTACTCCACTGTCATGCTGCTCTACTTTCTGGCTGTGGCTGCCAGACAAGGCACAATAAAAGAAGATTCAATCTGATTGGTTGGGGAAAAATTAGCACCATTTTAAACTATAAGAACTTTTATTGAATTTCCCTGATTGTTTCCTGATAGCTGTGACTAGTTAGTGCCTCACTGCTGCTGTTCTTGCTCGTAGCAAGCTTGCAACAGTACCTGGGAAAGGTACCCAGTCAGCAATGGACCGGGTCAGGTAAGTCCCTTCAGCAGCATCTTTGGAAGTTTTCAATAATGCAAAACTGGGGTTTGGGGGGTAACTGGACATATATATAAAAAAAAATTTTTTAAAGGGCATGTCCACCCTTCTTAAAAACTTTTCATATAATATTCTCCCTGCTCCCCCAGCCCCAACCGCTAAAATTTTAATATCAGAAAGTGCCCCAAATATTACTTACCTTCCCTCTTTCCTCCGCCGCACTGCCAGGCCCTCTGCTTGCGAGAAAATGCAAGCAGAGGGGCGGGACCGACAGTCACGTCTGTGATTGGCTGAGCAGCAACCAATCACGGACATGGCTGCTGGGAGTTCAGTGTGGCGGAGGAAAGAGGGAAGGTAAGTAATGTTTGGGGCACTTTCTGATATTAAAACTATAGCGGTTGGGGATGGGGGAACAGGGAAACTATTATATATAAAGGTTTTTACGCTAGGGGGAGGGAATCTAAATCGGGAGGGAGAGGGAGGGAAAGGAGGGGGATATGGACTCTACAGTCCTATATGGACTCTGCAGTACTCCTGGTGGGCGTTTTTTTGGGGACTTTAGGGGGGTATAGCAGAAGAACCAGATGGAGCTGGGATGTAAGGTAAGGATTTAACTACACTACACAATGGGGCCAGTAGTGGGGGGGGGGGGTTATAGTTTTGGGGGTGGACATGCCATTTAAGACTGGACATGCCCTTTAAGAAAGTTGCTTCTGATTAATGTAAATTATAAGAAGTAGTTAGATCTTTATTAAACCTCAAAAGTTCATAAAGCAGATTTTACCGCATCTAAAATTCTGTTCATGAAATGGTTAAAGTGTTGTATAATAATAATTACCTTTAGAATCTTTTAGTATCAGACCTTGGATAGGGTTCCCAATGCAGATTGTTCACATGTCTAAAAAAATCTGTTAATTAAACACACTCGTCTTTATTCCTTTAACAACACGTCAACCCTTTAAGGTGAGAGGAAAAAACGTATGTGTAAATTATAGTCACAACTATATATACGCAGGAGAGTAAGGTAATAATTGCTCTATAACCCATCAATATCTCAGTGACATTTATTTTAGCTGAATGTAAAGGCTAATCCCTTTGCTTCTCTGCTACGTATTATTTGCGAGGCAGGACCAAGGATTTTATTACTGTGAATTTTCTTTACAAACAGTAATCACCATAGCTACCAGGACACGGCCCAATCAATTGCAAATGATTTATAAATCATACTGTCACTGTATTACTTTCATTCGTGCATGCTGCTGTTAATCTGCATACAAAAATAAAACCCAGTGTGCGTACCATATAAAATTAAATTACCAGAACACACTGAAATCCTTTTAGTAACGCTAACAGCAGGTCACCGAATAGAAAATGGACCAATGTTTCTTTCTTTGCTTTCCTTTTGCTCATTTTAATTATTTTAAACATTTTTCCACTGTTTCTTTTTTGATTGTCTATTACGAAAAGTCCCCCCCCCCCCCCACTGGCATAGTGTATTTAACTTTACAAAGGCAGATGGTTTTCAAGGATTTGGCAACACGGGTTCTCTGACAATGCATAAGGAGATGGCATGAAAAAGACTTATCTTTTGTTTATTCTAGCAATTGCAACGTTAAATATAATCAAACAGAAATCTGCTTTTAGAAAATATCAACCCATATGTGTTTCCTTGATGTGCAGCCATTTTGTTTTCGCCACACCTTTATTTGTGACAAAATTCACAACTGACAACTGCTTTAATATTTTAATAGCAATTCACTTGGGTGTGAGCACCAACTGTAATCATTGTTTGTTATTTGTAAATTTTCTCCTTTACAGAACTAAACAAATGATTGATTGTGGAGAAATTTTCTTTTTTAATTCTTGCTTTTACAGAATGAGTTATGGGCCCAGAAACGTAGTTGCACATGCTCAGTGAATTCTCTATTCCCCTCTCCTCCCCCTCTGCTAGAGCTCTTAACTACTGGGTGGCCTGCACACGACTTATATGTAATCGAGACTGAGCAAGACAAAATATCACTACAGGAAGGAGAAACTGAAAAACCCCTAAAGGGTTAATAATATCCAATATAGGTAGAATAATTTTGAAGGATCACATACCTTGTAAACTTTTAGCCACACCCCAGGAAGTTTTACATGGAGAAACAGAAAACATGCAATGTCAAAAAAAGAATCTGCTCAACTGTTTAGTTCTTGAAGATGTTTCACTAGCTACCTGACTGGCTTTCTCAATTCAGAATGAGGTGGCCGTTATAGGTTCTTTATGATGGATTTTGTTTGGTTCTAAACATTCTGGGATCTTTATGATGGGGCTGGTTTGTTTGTAAACATTATGGGATCTTTATGATGGTTCAATCCAATTCGAAGCCACTCTAGCACACTGCCAATGGCTTTGGCCTAGTAGTCTGTAGGTGCAATCCTCCACAATCCCTACTCAGAGGGCTAAGGAAATCCAACAAATACAACAGCAAGAGGAGCACACTACTTTTTGTGAATTTCACAGTTTATTTAGTGCAAAACAAAACCACTACAATGTTTCAGACTGCTTACTGCCCACTTCCTCAGGATACCTGAAGAAGCGGGCAGTAAGCACCCCAAAACGTTGTAGTGGTTTTGTCTTGCATTGAATAAACTGTGAAATTTACAAGAAGTAGTGTGCTTCTCTTGTTGTTATAGTTGTTAGATCTTTATGATGGAGCTGGTTTGGTACTAAACATTATGGGATCTTTATGATAGAGCTGGTTTGGCTCTCAACGTTATGTGATGTTTATGATGGACCAGGTTTGGTTCTAAACATTATGGGATCTTGGAGCTGATAGTGGAGCTGGTTTGATTGTAAACATTTTGAGATCTTTATGATTGATTTGGTTTGGTTCTAAACATTATGGGTTCTTTATGATGGAGCTGGTTTGGTTCTCAACATTATGTAATATTTATGATGGACCAGGTTTGGTTCTAAACATTATGGGTTCTTTATGATGCAGCTGGTTTGTTTTTAAACATTATGGGATTTTTATGATGGAGCTGGTTTGGTTATAAACATGATGAGTTCTTCAAGATGGAGCTGGTTTGGTTGTAAATATTTTGAGATCTTCGTGACCTAGCTGGATTGGTTCTAAACATTATGGAATCTTTATGATGGAGCTCGTTTGGTTGTAAACATTTTGGGATCTTTATGATAGAGCTGGTTTGGTTCTAAATATTATGGGTTCTTTATGATGGAGCTGGTTTGGTTTTAAAATGTCATTAAACTAATACATGAAAGTCAAAACAGAGTTGAATGTATTTTGATTGTCCAGAACATATTACCAATGTAAAATGATTGTCAGTTTTCTCCCATTCTACTTCCAATGGTATTTCTGCCCATTCTGCCTATTTGGTGTCATGATTAGAGATTGGTTTAGAAACAAACTGGATCTATGAAATTCACAAAAAAATTTTTTTTAAAATTCAATTGTGCTCAAATTGGATTTTGGAGCTTTAATAGGTTCCGGAGAACTGCTGTTGGAATGAAACTCGACAGTTTCATTCATCTCTACTGATAAGTAGGGACTTTGCAAATACACTGACTCAACATTAGTTAGGATGGACTAAAGTGTGTGTGGCACACTCTTAAAGTTTGCATGTTCTCCTCCATCACTACCCAGGAACCATATCAGGCACCTTAGCTGTATATCTTAAGGCAAAACTGTGTAGGTAGCACTAAAACCACCTGCAAGATACAGCAGAAAACCCAGTCAAAAACAGGAAAAGCTAAAGCAAGCACCAAGAGAGCCCATATGGGCCTGAATGAGATTTTAGAAAATGTCTGGCCACCAGCATAAAATAAATGTGAATATTGCTTTAATTCCATATATTCCTCCTCAGTATTATTTGTTTTGGATTTTAAATAACTGTTTGCGATTAGTAACACAGAGTAAGAAACCCTATTAGACTATATATCATTTAAAAGTGCACAAAAATTCAGTTATTTACTTGAAAAATTGTTAGGCATAAAATGTGATTCTCACTATCCCATATATAATTGAAAATTCAATTTTCTGAGAGTAATGATTCCACCACTGGCAATGTGTCTTCTGCTGGCATAAAATGAATCAAACAGGGAGAAGAAACAGGAAACTGAATTTCTACATGTGTTTATTTCTTAACAACTGAAGCTATATTTATTTAATTTATATAATTGTTTTTAGAAATGCCATAGATCAAATAAATCATTAGAAATGTGCTAGGAATTATGGGAGTGCTAGGGGAATAAAACTCAGTTTAATATTGGTGTAACCGTACCTTGTTATGTCTACTATAAAACTACCATGCTGCCTGTTGGGAAAGTTATGGTAAAATGGTTACTGGTCAAGCAAGGAAGGCAGGGTCTTCTGTCCAAGAGCACTCAAGATTTACAAAGTATTAAAAGATGGAGAACCGGACCAAAAGGCAAGTTGCTAAAGTGTTTAATAACAGACGATAGACAACATATTTCTGGTCCAAACATTTCTGTTATAGTAAAATTGGTAAAACCACACGTGCCTTTGGTCTGTGTGTTATTTTAACTCCATAAACAAAAGACATAGTTAAATACTACAGTATTTGTCCGTCAAACTTTTAACCATGTTTCAGTTTAATAATTAAAGCAGTATTATCACAATCTATGAACGTTGGTTAACCCTAAAGGGTTTAACTTCCCAGTTAATTGCACCCAGGAAGGCAGACTCAAGGTGGCCATTGACACTACCAAAATGGTCAACGATACCGGTCAGATCGGTCGACAAATTTGTGTTAATGGTAGGGCAAAACAGATATTGACAGCGAGATTCAATAAAATTTCTTATCATTAAAAATGGTGCTACTTTTGCCCCAACCAATCAGATCTTATTTAACATTTGGTTGGGGCAAAATTAGCACCATTATTAATGATAATAACTTTTATTGAATAACCATGTAAATTCATTGAGCCTGTTGCATGGGTGCCTTTTGTGACATCCAGCAACAGACTCAATGAAGGAATTAAAGTCATGCTAACTCATATTGAATTAGTTAGCACGGCCTCAACTCCTGGAACCTGTGCTGTGGCTCTGGGTAAAACCGGCGGTTAGTTTTACATCCTACAAGCAGTTAGCGGCTTTATTGTTTCCAATGTATGAGATTGTAAAGCCAATAACTCCTTGTAGGATGTTTATAAAGAGGTAAGAACAATGTATTTTAGTCTGGGTACAACTAACTGGGGGAGGGGAATAACCAATCAGTCCCCCCATAATATTTGGCAGCATGCAGCATGGCATCTCCCACACATATGCAAACTACTATTATGCAGATATAATTGCCTTTTTCTTAGTAACATATCCTGCAGTTTATTTAACACTTATCAAAAGTGCAGAGTGATTTTTATTTTCATTTTTAAAATTTTTTTAAAATTTTAAGAACCAAATAGGATTGACCAATGTACTACATGCAGCAACATATATACTTATCTGGAGAGATTTACTGTTCTCTAACGTAACCTCGGATGCCTCTTCCTATAAAGAAAATATCTGTTTTTCTCTGAACGAACTTCCTGTTTATTTACTTTACTTTATCTAAGTATCACAAGCCAAACACCGTATCTACAGATCAGCTGCCCTGGGATGAATCTTTAGCTCTGCATAGACGTTATTGTCTTGAAATGAAGATGTTTTTAAGGTTTAATTTATCATTTATGGTCTATGGGGTAAAAGAAATATGCACATCCTGCATGATTTATGCTACAGTGATCTATTATGCAATAGATTATGGGTAGTACTGATAGAATTCCCAGAATTAATCAGAAGCTTTATATTGATTTATCTCTTAATTAAAAGTTAAGCCATTATCAAAGGCCTGCCCAACTTATTATTAATTAAGTAAGTGCATCAGAAACATGGATTTCTGTGTATGCATTCCATAAATGTTTTTTTTAAGTCAATGAGTAATCTGACTACTAATCTAAAGTTTGGAAGGAATAAATTATTAAAACTAATTAAACGTTCTTTCTTGTAGAATAATAATGACTATTTGATCTTGTAAATAACTTTTACGTTTTTTTTATTGTGTTTTTGTTTATATTTTTTTTCTACAGAAATATAGCCATTTACTATAACCATGCCATATAATAGATAAGGGATAATGTGCTTCTTATTTTTAGAGATACCAAACAACAAATAGAGACCAAACTTGGTTCACTTGCTAACGGGGTGCTCCTGTATTTATTTTGCTACACAATGACCCATAAGGGCAATTGACAAAGACAGACCAACAGGGAGATTCAATAAAAGTTCTTATCTTTTAAAATGGTGCTAATTTTGCCCCAACCAATCAGATCTTATTTAACATTTAAAAGCTAACATCTGATTGGTTGGGGCAAAATTAGCACAATTTTAAACAATAAGAACTTTTATTGAATAACCCTGTACATTTTGTGTACAGTACAATAAATACAGGGACACCAAATTAACAAGTGAACCAACTCTTGGGAACAAATTTATAAAGTGCAAAGTTGAATATATTTCTAAAGTCAAACAAGACAAAGTTTAAAATTCAAGATTAGAGGCCATGTTTTTTTCCTGACTATAAAACGAAATTAATAAAGTAAATCTTAATAGTCTGTAGTGATCTACTCTGCCAAGGTCTAATGCCTGTATTTCAGTCCCTAAGTAACCATGCAGATAAATGCATTATTTTCAATGTTAGCTTGTGGTATAACTGCCTGGCTTCATTCCATTACTGTCTTTGTTTCAGAGAACAGAAAGATTACAGACCACCTGAAACAAATCATTTTGTTGTGCTATCTTCTCAATGCAGGGTTTGCGAGATCTGTTAATGATGTTACAGTACAGTGAACTTTTTCATTAGACTTTTAATTACCAGATTTAACTTTCTCAAGCGACTCTTGTGATTAAAAGTATACCCTTACTTTAAAAATCACTTGAAATAAAATTATTTAATGCAGATTACACTTGAAATTCAAAATATCAGAATACGTCTGGGTATTCCCAAGCTCTTCAGTGAATGCTAAACAATCTATTAGTTATTTGAAGAATTAAACAAACTGCATTCAGAACTAGATTGCTTAGTCTTGTCTGAATGATAAGGGTAAGAATGGGAAGCATTCGTGTTTAGAGGCTACTTTGCATATTGCCAGGGCCGGATTTATACTTTTTTCTCTCCTAGGCCAGCAAACTTGTACTGCCTGTACGCGGTCATTTATTAGCTGAAGCAGAGCTTTGTAAGTGGAGGAGGGACCTGCTCCCCTAGCAAATCGGCAATCGCTGCCCATTTCTGATTTAACAAAGCTCTGCTGTGTGCCAACTAACGTGCATTTTGTAAATTTAAAATGGGGGTGCAATGCTGCTTTACCCTTTTCTTTCTTTCTTTTTTTTTGCCGCCCCTAGTGTCTGTGCCGCCCTAGGCCACGGCCTAGGTGGCCTAGTGGGAAATCCGGCCCTGCATATTGCTAAGAGATGTATAAGACATAATGTCATTCAAGATCATCCTAAGGAGGCCACGAGGTTGAAGTTGCTCTATCCACAATGCATTGTGAAGTTCCTCTTGTACACATCTCCCTGTGCTAAAAGATCCGAGTAAAATAATGGTAAAAAAATCATGGTGGATGGAAGTAGATGGCTTAAAAAAAATGTTAATAAAAACTAACTTCCTCTACATGCAAACTATTTTTGAGTTTCCACATATATACAAGGCTTTTTTGATAACCCTCAAAAGTAGCCTTGTATATTAGGTAACAATTAAAAGTAGCATCAGAAACCCTCAAAATTAGCCTCGGTTTTCTGAGAGGAGTGTATATCTGTCATAGGAAAAATAAGAAGATGGGACCCCCTTGGCTCCTGGACCCCCCTGCAGTTGCTCCCCCTGCTCCCCTGTAGTTACACCCCTGTTTGGAACCCTCGAAAGTAGCCTCGGCAATCCTAGAAAGTAGTCTCGGTAACCCTCAAAAGTAGCCTTGTGTAATTGGAACCCACAAAACAGCCACGGTTACCCTCAAAAGTAGACTTATGTATTCAAAATGCACAATAATAGCCTCGGGAACCCCTCAAAAGTAGCTCTGAAGTTCCAAGATCCAAAAGTTTTGGTGGAACTTCATAACCAGCTGTTCTGAGTTGGAACCAGTTTCTATTCTAACCCGAACTTCATTTCTAGAAGAGGCACAGGTTTCATTTGATCAATGGCATAGGTAAGCACAAGATTGGGTTACAATTGTAGTGACTGAAGTCTTTTCTGACGTGGAATTCAACTTAGAAAAAGTTACTATACATTTTATTTTTATTACACATGCCTAGTTATTCCCTTTGCTATGCGTTCTGTGGTCAATAGTGACTTGACATTTTATGCTCTGTAATGGTCGTTCTTCTTCCCAGAATGCAGCACTTCCTTATAATTAGTGATGAACCCGACAGGAAGAACCTTATGAGTTCAGACAAACTCAAATTATTCGAACTAGGGTTCAAACTAGTTCGGTTTTCCGAACTTGCAGACTTATTTTTGATAATTATGGAAAATTTGATAATTATTGAATGTAATGTTCGCATTCTGTAACCCTTGAATGTAGCCTTCGATTTCGGTAGCCCTCAAATATATCGTTTGGTAACCCTCAATTGTAATGTTCGATTTTCAATATGCATTGGTTCGTTTTTGTAACCCTCGAATGTAGCGGTTGATTTCTGTAACCCTTGAATGCATCGTTCGGTAACCCTCGAATGTAGCAGTCGATTTTGGTAACCCTCTAATCTAGCCTTCGATTTTAATAGCCCTCGAATATATTGTTCGTTAACCCTCAAATGTAATGTTCGATTTTCGATAACCTTATTATTTCCGTAAACCTCGAATGTAGCCTTTGATTTTGGTAACCCTGGAATGTAGCTGCCGATTTCCGTAACCCTCGAATGTAGCCTTCAAATTCAGTAACCCTCTAATATGTTGTTTGCTAACCCTTGAATGTAATGTTTGATTTTCGATAACTCTCAAATGTAGCCCTCGAAATCGGTAACCCTCGAATATAATGTTTGGTTTTTGATAACCCTTGAATTTATCGTTCGGTAACCCTCAAAATGGAGGTAACACACGAATGTAGCATGCGGAAACTCGACAATAGCTGGATCTTGAAGAAAGGGTTTAAACACCTTTTGGTGATAGTAATATGTTCCCCAGACCATTTCCCAGGTCCCACAGCCATTTACAGTAAGTTACCATTGCTATTTTATCTGTTATTTATCTGAACTTTTCAAACTACTATCTCCAATTGACTTTAATGGGTTCGCTTTCTGAACTTTTACTGAAGTTTGGAAACAAACCGAACTTCAGTAAGTTCGGCCATCTCTACTTATAATATTCCTAACAGTAATTTCTACTGATTGGCTGTTGGGTGGTTTAAACCTGTCCAGAGCTCTACTGAGCAACTGAATCAACCCATGGACCGAGTCAAGGGCAAGACCAGGGCAAGACACTATTAGGAGTCCTGCAAACAGGAAGTCAGTATTTTAGAACCATTTATTTATGCACAGACAAAGTGCAGGAGGGGCAGGTTAAAATCATTTAAATAGGGAAATACTGTTTTTTTTTTAAAGCATTTGTATTTGCACTGAACTTCCCCTTTAAATGTAGATCATATTTGTATTTTTTAGTTAAACTCAGTCTGCTTCTAGAAGAGTAAACAAGAGTTTCTGATAATTTCATACAGTGGGGGAAGCCTATGCACTTTTTTTATTCATGCACTTTTTTTATTCACCACATTTATCATACCACGAGCCATAAATAACAAGTGCTGACTGTATTCTAGACTCTGTTTCTCTTTAAACAACAGCTGTAATGTGCTGTCACCTGGCACTGATACACAAACTGATTTTCCCTCACACAGAGAAAACTGGCACACAGTCTATTTAAATTTAAAGACAGGTGCACTCTATCATATTGGGCTGCCTGGTCAAAACCAGAGGTGGATTTTTTGGATCGGGGTTGATGAAGATTTATTTTGGTTCTCTAATTTAGCTCTCTGTAATAAGCTTTTTGGCAGATTTAAAACACACAAACATCCAAAAATATATTACTACAGAACCACTTTGAATGTCTTGTAAGTTCTGTGTGTGTGTGGATTAGAGATGGCCGAACGAGTGTACCCATTAAAGTCAATGGGAGTCAAAAAATCTGAAAATTCCCCCTGCTTTTATGGTATAAATAGCAATGGTAACTTACTGTTAATGGCTCAGGGACCGGAGAAATGGTGTGAGGAATACATACCAATGCCTGAAATCTTGCCCATAAACACAGTCTAACAAGGGGTTGGCACTGATAAAATAGCAGAAATTGGTGAATGTGGGACATGTGGCTGTATCATTTTCAAAAATTCACCAAAAAACAAAAAAATGCGAAAATCCTTGAACGTTCTGTAATATTTTTTAAAGATTTCTGAACACGGTTTGTAAAAATACGAAAAATCAGGGAGATTCAATAAAAGTTCTTATCGTTTACAATGGTGCTAATTTTGCCGCAACCAATCAGATCTTATTTAACATTTGTAAGCTAACATCTGATTGGTTGGGGCAAAATTAGCACCATTTTAAACTATAAGAACTTTTATTGAATAACCCTGTTTGTCTAGATAAAGAGTAAAAAAACAAATAACACAAATTTCTAATAATGGAGACAATGTTATTATAAGAGTTTTTTCAGATAGAATAGTCTTCTATGGTAACAGTTATGTAACTTCAACACAAGTTTGGAAATACTAAATGTATATTAATTGATAATGCAGGTGCAGTGTGGTTAGAATAGATCACTGTGTCTGTGCTGTCCTTCAATACTGAAGACGTGCTAGGGGTTGAAAAATAAATTGATAGTAACAAGTTTGGAAATGTTTGGAATATTGGCTTCCAGGTAATTCAAACATTTTACCCTTATATTACCCTGTTATTTAAAAGAGATATTCAGGCTATAAAAAACAGCATAAAATGCTGATTATATTGATCTATGTAATGTCTACCAAAAAATGTAACTATTTAAAAATCAATAGAATCCCTACAGAATGCAGTATAGGGTTGGAAATTTCTACCTCCCAATATAATTTCTATGAGGAGTGGCAGCACAAAGAACAGTGCTTCTTCCAGGCTTACTAAGTGCTTCAGCACTATATTTAATACAGGAAGGCCTGGGGCACTGGATAATTACTCTCTCCCTGGGAGAATGCCATTGAGCATGCCTGAGTTTATTAAGCTAGATTAGAGGCAGTAACTGCAGGGATTTGTGTACTGAATAATTTTAAAGGGTATGTCCACCCCTAAAATTGATTTTTAATATGCTGCTCCCCCATGTCCCCCAGCCCCAACCGCATAAATATTTTTTTCAGAAAGCCCCCCAAACTCTTACTTACCTCCCCTCGTTCCTCCGCCGCACTGCCGGCCCTCTGCTTGCGAGAATGCAAGCAGAGGGGCGGGACCGGCAGTCGGGTCTGTGATTGGCTGAGCGACAGCCAATCACGGACGCGGCTGCCGGTCATTCCGTGCAGCGGAGGAAAGCGGAGAGGTAAGTAAGAGTTTGGGGAGCTTTTTGAAAAAAAATGCGGTTGGGCTGGGGACATGGGGGAGCAGCATATTAAGGGTTTTGCGCTAGGGGGAGGGATAGTAGAACGGGAGGGAGAGGGAGGGAGAGGGAGGGAGAGGGAGGGAGAGGGAGGGGGAGAGGAGGGGGGAAGGGCTGCAGTGCGCATGGCAAATATCTACCGAGGCAAGATAGCAGGCAGAGCCCTGCTATCCTCCTGGTGGTTAGTTTTGGGACTTTGGGGGGGGTTTTACAGGAGAACCCTATGGAGCTGGGAAATGTGAGGTAAGGATTAAACTACACTACATGGTGGGGCCAGTAGTTGGGGGGATTATAGTTTTGGGGGTGGACATGCCCTTTAATGTATATCTCCAGCTGGAAATCAGGTCAAAAGACTACAGTAATTGGTTTAAAGGGAGGAAATTGTATTGTAGGCTGGAGTTATTCTTAATGAAGAAGTTTAGAAACTATCATTGGGGTAAAATAAAATGTCATAACAGTGTCTACAGTAGAAAAACATAATGTTAAATATAGGATTAATATATAATTATATAATGGTAATATTATTCATTAATGGTAAGTTCATTAAATAGCTTTAAGAGGGGGCTTGATACATTTCTAACTAAAAAATATTAAAATTAATACGTCATTATTGTTGATCCATGTAGCCTTTCTGTTTTTATTTTTTTGCCACTGAACTAACTGTTAGGTAGGGTTAAAGAGTAGGATATAAAGGTTAGACCAGGTGGACATATGTCTTTATTTAACCTTCATTACTATGTTACTATGAAATTATGTTTATAAAAAATTAAAGTATTTGAGTAGTAACTGAAAAAGTAAATAGTCAATAGATCAACGTATCTCTTCAGTTGTGGGTGTCAGTTTGGGCAATTCTATATAAAAACTAGATGAAGAAATTGCATTGGAATGTAAGTGGAAAATATTCATTGTTGGGAAACACCACTAAAGGCAGGCACACACAGCTTGGTTTTTGTTGTTCAGATTGATCAAAGGATACAAACCAGTTGACTTTGTGTGGGGCTTCTGTTGAATAGACTGCCCGTGAAAATTGAGCAGTCAAAAAAAAAGGCAACTTCATCAGCTGAAACATTATTTTACAAGCTGAAATCCACTCAAGAAGGATGGTGCAGAGTGTGGCTGTTTGATGGGGACCTCTTGATCTAGTTCGGTGTAACACATTGATTGGCTGCACCAATGTGCAGTCATCTAACGATCTTTAGTCTGCATTGTATGAAGAGTGTTTCTTTCCAGTGTGCAGATCTCTCTCCATTTGTTTTAATGAGAGAAATGTAAATATTTAATATTGCTACATAAAAAAAGAGCACTATGTCAGCCTTGCACTGACGTGAAGACATTTATCCAGCTCTAACACTATCTCCGTCTGTGAGAAACTGCAACAGTAAATGGGGAAAATAAGATGACATATTACAATAAAATGGATCATTTTCCTGGATATTATTTTCCGTCAGTGGACTGACATCCTGGCACTCCTATCTGTTATGTCTGAGAGGAGACAGAGCAGTGGAGTGTGAAACTGTCCTACTTAGCTTCAGTTTATGCTCTTGTACATATATCTTTATTCATATTGCTCCAGACACGTACATTGTGCTTCCCAGAATTAACAGATATATGGACGGGGAAGATGCAGCAGACTCAGGAGGACAGTTTATCACAGAGGTGAAGTTATAAAAGTGCCACTGATTTTTGGCGCTGTGATGTGGGTTTTTCCCCCAGCATGCAAAACACTCCAGGCTTATTGGAGCACAAAATCTAAGATTTGTTTATAAGCATGAAAGTCTGTGCTCAGTCAGCGAAGGGAGGAAGACACGTCCTTCTAATGGATGCTTCATAGCTGGTGGGGGAGGGATGTAGGGCTAGTTTGGGAACAAGCCAGAAGGGGGCATTTGCCGTAGACAATCATTTTAAAGGGAACCTATGGCTAGAAAGTGCTATTGGTTAATAATTATAACATTATTCTAGCACATATTGCTTCAGGAGGTTTATCCAAATGTCCTCCGGCTGCATAATAATGATATTTATGTAGGGAATATTCAACTTGCAGCCCTATTTATTGAATGACGGGGTCATCTGACCTTTCTGGATTCACTGACAGTAGATCTAGAAATTTTATTAGCAAAGAATTTGGGTCACCTACATAAAACAGAACATAAATAAATCTTAGAACCAGCCCAGGGGTAAAGTTTATTCCTCTGCTGAAAATCACAAAACAGTTGTCAGTAGGTCAACTTAATGGGATCTTGTGAAATGACTGTGTAAACTTCCCATTGGTTGATCGTCAAATACTGCAGCCTTTGGCTGATGATCAGATCTATGGTTTTATACAGTACAGTTTCCTTTGATCATGTAACTCATTGCAGCTTTAGTAGCTACTACTACAATTTATAAACCATCATCATTCTTCTGTATTTAGAGAACAATTTGCAGAATTTGTGGTTGAAAATAGAAGTCATGGGCTGTGTGCAATCATAGGTTGTTGTGAGGAAGGGGACTGGCTAGGGTTTCCAGATCAGTGAAAAGTCAGAGTATGCCTATTAAAAACACATGCAGCAAGGCTGAGTCAGCTATATTGCAGATTAAATGCAATGAGTGCAGCCCTACAATCAGTGTCGGACTTGACTGACTCCTATTGTTTATTAAAATGTATTTCTTAATGTCCCTTTGGCTCTGTATTAATATATTTGTTGTTTTCTCTATTTTCTTGGGTGATTGGGCTGTGGGCCCATCAGAGGATTCCTTTGTAGTCCGACATTGCCTATAATTAGTGTCCTAAAATCAGCAGGTGATCTGGTAACCCAAGGTCTGACAGAAAAAAATCTATCCAAAATAAATAATTAAGGGCTGTCCAGTCTCTAATTACTGCAAACAGAGGTGAAAACCCTCTTTATTAGTGCACAAAACAGACCAACACTACGTTTCGACCCTAAGGCCACTTGACAAAGGCCTTAGGGTCGAAACGTAGTGTTGGTCTATTTTGTGCACTAATAAAGAGGGTTTTCACCACTGTTTGCAGTAATTAAATAGTGGAAAGCCCTTCATTATTTATTTTTGATTGGATAGTATTTGTGGCAGTGAGGTGGCCACAGGAGGGTTGGACACCTGGAGGTACGCTACATTATATGAAAGAAAAAAAAATCAATTTATGTGTCTGGCATCAATACTCTTCAGCTACATAGGAAACTGTTTTAGTAGTTTGGACAATATGTGCCTGTTCTAATAAGCCATAGTATGCAATCCACTACTGACGTATTGCAGTTTGAAAACCCAATAATCTTATTGATTAAAGAAGTGCTACATCGTGGATTCGAAGTATTTTATGTTTTCAATGTTTTGGTGATAAATTGGTGATGTGTAATATATTAGGTGGTGGTTGTAAGGGTTATTCAGTTGCTTGGAATCACTGTGATGGGGCCCCTATCCATGCTTCATCCACAGTGGTTTTCTGGGATTATGCTGTATCTCTCATAAGAAAAATAAGAAGATTGGGGTTAATCTTTGTGAGCGAGAGAGGTAATAAAGTGATGTTGATCACTTACCTGACAAATAATCACATCTTGAGGACGGCTGTTTAACCAAAACGTGTCGAAGTTTTGAGTGTTATTATTAAAAAAATAACTTTTTTGGAAGTCCAATAAATGTGCTGATTGAAAAAGGGGGACGCCCCATGAACTCTATGCTGCAGTGGGGGGTTTTGTGTATTGGTGCTATTATTTATCTGGTTCTGTGAACATTGTAATATGATATTTGTGCAATAAAGGTGGATATTTGATTTACTAGTGGGAGGTACAAGGCTTTGTACTCTCAAGTGGGGATCATTTTTAATCTGGACTCTTGGCCCAGAGTAGTGTTTTCATTGAAAGTGCTCTATATACACAAATGTATATAGCCCGATCGCCTTTAATAACACTTGATAAAGGCATTTGTGCTGAAATGTTGAGTGTTTTATATCTGCACTAAAAAAGACGGGTTTACCCTTTTAAGCAACTAAAGGACTGGACATCCCCATTTTCTAGTATATGTGAGGCGGTGAGGTGGCCAACAGGGTACCCAAGAAATAAAGTGTTAATGAAAGTGCGCTGATTGATATATATAAAATAACAGACGGTGGAGCACTCATGGGACTTTTAGTAGGCAAAAACTTTTATTTCACAGTCTACGCATTTCGGCTGACTACTGCAGCCGTCCTCAGGATGGGCACTGGACTCTGTTGCTATATATATATATATATATATATATATATAGATAGATAGATAGATAGATAGATTATATGGATTAAAAATTATCCCCACCTGAGAGCACAAAGCCTTGTACCTCCCACTAGTAAATCAAATATCCCCCTATTATTATTATTATTATTATTGCACAAAAATCATATTAAAATGTTCACAGAACCAGATATATAATAGCACCAATACACACAACCTCCCACTGCATGATAGAGTTCATCGGGCGTCCCCCTTTTTCAAGCACATTTATTGGACTTCCAAAAAAGTAACAGGGTTATTCAATAAAAGTTCTTATCATTAAAAATGGAGCTAATTTCGCCCCAACCAATCAGATGTTAGCTTTCAAATGTTAAATAACATCTGATTGGTTGGGGCAAAATTAGCACCATTTTTAACAATAAGAACTTTTATTGAATCTCCCTGTAATTCTTTTATTAATAACACTGAAAACTTCGACACGTTTTGGTTAAACACACAGCCGTCCTCAGGATGTGATGTCATTATTTGTCAGGTAAGTGATCCACATCACTTTATTACCTCTCTCGCTATGATTATATATATATAATTTTAGTATTTGTTTCACATGTTAACCTACACTACAGTCAACTTTGCACAGATCTTTTTTTGTTGCTGCTGCTGCCACAACACTATATAAAAATCAATTTCAGTGTATTTTCCCACTGGGCTAAGCCTGCAGGAAGTTCTTATTGTCCTCATTTAACCTTCATTCCTAGCACTTCAACATACTGTACCGACATACTGTAAAGCAGATCAAGCGAGCCAGAATTTCTTCTCGGCGATAAATACAAAGAGGATGATATTCACTCATACACTCACAATACATATGTGTATTTATGTAAATGTCGGAATTATTTCATAAACTAGAAAATCAACTCAAGATTATTTTCACTTAACCTGAAGCTACTGTCAAAAGAAAAAGACGGTTTTATATCTAGAATTTCTTTCCAGCTATTTATTGAGTTTATTTACAGTAGATTTCCTCTGCAGCTTGTACAGGATCCAGGCAGTTACTTTTTGATTTGGGGGCATTCTTTCATTTCCACTCACTTCTCCATTTGGCTAAGAGAACACAAAGTGAATAATTATATTATAATACATAAGTGTGATATTTTATAATGGGAGCTGCAGTGGTATATATCCTTATAAAAATCACTCAGCTATGTCACTAAGTGACTCATTTCTTATATTTCTTATATCCCACTACTCCGCCCATTTCAGTGTTCATGCCTGGACAATGACTCAGCATTTTTTGCAGTGTTTAACTTCACTAACAGAACCTGCTGGAGCTGCTTCCTGTCACTTCATATCCAATGT
Source organism: Hymenochirus boettgeri (assembly GCA_019447015.1). NCBI lineage: Eukaryota > Metazoa > Chordata > Amphibia > Anura > Pipidae > Hymenochirus > Hymenochirus boettgeri. The sequence continues at coordinate 37,363,906 of CM033470.1, read as the reverse complement.
CTCTCTCCTCCTCCACAAAGATTTATTTAACCGCATAGATGCTGGGATGTTCCTTTCTACTGGGTTTAAGTTATGGTCAGGGAACTCCTCGTGGCGTAATATCCTTATATTACACTGTAAGGGGCGTATTATCCCTTATATTATTATTACCCACCATAAAATTAGACATTAATGCCAGGTGCAAACACCAATTGTTACAACATTTTATTTAGACTTGCTAATTTTCAACACACCTTGCACCTAGATACCATTACATTTGAACATGTCATCTAGCACTACAAAATGAATTGGAAGGGGATGGTAATCCTTTAAAGGACATTTGCCCCATGCTCCTCTGCACACAGAGCCTCTCTGTGTGTAATCCGGTGCCTGACACTTCCTGCTTCTCTAAGATTAAGATAACAATAGTTTTTAGGGCTTGTGCATAAAGAGCTAAAGACCCACCAGTAGAGATGAATGACCCTGCCGGGTCATTGGAATTGGGCATAGTTTCAGTTCGGACTACCTTCAAAAGCTAAGCTCTTTCCAAAAACACAAACTTGTTATAAAACAGTTTTTGGACAGTTGATATGTTTATTTATAAAGAGCCACCTAGGGACGCAGCGCTGTACAGTATAAAATACAATAAAGTCATACAAGGGGGATGCATACATAGATAGTTCAGTACATATATATATAACTTAAATAAATAGAAGTGCTAGGGCTTTGCCACAAGAGGTAATGAGGTCCCTGCCCCATAGAGCTTACAATCTCAGTAGTTCTAAACTGAAATTCCAGGTTGGGTTTGGAACTCAAGCACATCCCTACCACCCAGTGTGATGGGTACATGGGGTGATTATGACTCAGTTGGCCTGGTGTAAGCAAGCAGGAATGTAGGATACTGAGTGTAAGGGAATGCTACATAACATCACACCCCTAGTGTAAATATTACTCCCCGTGCTGTAGTCGTGTGTGACATCCTTTAGCTCTTTTAAATCTAAACTGTTATCCTACCTTTCTGAAAGCCAGCACTATTAATTAAGAAAAGAAGAAGGGCCAAGGAACACGCAAAAATTCTGCTATAGAGAAAAGAAGAAGGGCAAGGGAACACGCATAAATTCTGCTATAGAGAAAAGAAGAAGGGCAAGGGAACACGCAAAAATTCTGCTATAGAGAAAAGAAGAAGGGCTAAGGAACGTGTTTTCCTGCCCTTCTTCTTTTCTCTATAGCAGAATTTTTGCCTTTGAACATGGCCATCTTCGGGTGACTCCCCCTGGATGTTGACTTGCATAGACTTTACTACCATAGGACCGTTGGACTAAACACTTGGACTGGTAGCTATAAAATATATTGTTTGCTTAAATGCACATTGCCATGATTACTATATATAGACCTGCTACATTAGGCAGAATCTGCTCTTGTTTTTAAATGTTTTTAATTATCTTTAGAGTCCCTACTTAATAAAGGATTTTTATACTAATTATCTAATGAGTGTTGCACCCTGCTTTTCTATTTCTGTAAATGTACATGTGTGGTACTGGTAGGCTGCTGAACCAAATAATGATTGTTTAGATACTTCAGCTGTTAATTAATTCCACCATAAACTTTTTTTTAAAAAGACGAGTGATAATTTAAAAAAAAAAACATTATTTATTATTGTACAATTCAAACAACAAGCAGATAAATTACTGAGCATTCCTCCCACTCTTCAGATTTATTTGGTAGGGAACGAAGATAGATTTGTAGCACCCCTCCCCTTATACTTTTCCCTGGTGTTGACCTACTTTTGTTCTTCCTCAGAGTAATCACCCACATGGGAACCATTCTACGCCGCAATGTTTCTATATTTGTTTCTGTGTAAGGATAGAAGGAAATATTTAGTCAGCACGGCATGAAATCTACCAGCTCCTTGGTGTCTAGAAAGCCCCAGATATAGACCTGAATAACCAAAACCCAAGATCTTAAAACATCTGATTACCTGTTAACCAATTTCATGTTTTACTGAACTGAAAAGTCTAAAACTATATATCAGATGACAGACTTTTTCGATAATCTATAATAGGGATGTTCAACCTGTGCGCCTCCAGATCTTTGCAAACTACAACTTTCAGCATTTCCTACATGCCTATTTCAGTATTCAGCCTGGGCATGCTGGGAGTTGTAGTTTACAAGCATTTTGAGTGCACAAGCTGGGCATCCCTGTTATTTATATCATATTTATATAATATCTAACAAGTGCATGGCATGGCCATCATAAATTGTGCTGCCGCGCCTATCTTCACGTTACCCCTACAGCGCACCCACTTGATTTCAACATGGCGCCTAATTTTACATAGAAGTGTGTGTGCATGGGGCTGAGGGGTGGAGCCAGGAGGAGAGACACAGCAATGATGCAAGATTGCGGTTAGATGAGTATTGTGATCTTGGCTTAGGGGATAACATGGGAGACAGAAATGATACATTTGAATTTTACACTAAAACACATTAAGGTTATGGGAACGGGTGTAATAAATGTTATCTTGAAAAAACGTATCCACACAGACGCCGCCAGTGATGTAATATAGAAATAACGACATCATTGGTGGGACATGACAGTATAGCAATGCACTGTGAGTCACTGTATATATACAGTATAAATAGTGCTATGTACCGAGAGACATTATCCCTCCACTAGGCAATGCACTATAACAGCTCTCAGTATATAGCGAATGGGGTTTACCCATTCTGAAACTTTAACGCCAGCTATCTGCCTTAAAGAGCCATTATCGGCCCAGCGGTTGCATGACAGTTTTTGCATACCGCCACAAGTTATATTCAAGTCACGTTAATCCTTGGTACATGTGTTAACGTGACTTTAAGATGGAAAAAGCCGATAACGTCTCTCCATACATAGCCCTGTTAAATAATCACACAGCAAACTGACAGAAACTATCCATGCATCTCTCTGTTTATATCTCAAGCAAGTTCTAGAAATTCACAGTGTCTATCCTACTTCCCAAAAAGAATTTTGCACTTTAGCTGCAAGGTCGGGCACAGGATGTGAGAAGAACACGTGACATTCAGAGCATTGAGAGAAGACAAGGAAACTCAAAGTCCCAATGTACGTGTGAATCATTCATAAAAGTACCTTCCAACCTATTACTTTGTAATATTACTCAAAACCACCATTAATAGTCAGAGCGTCCCACCTTATGTTTAAATGGACATTTTCTACTTTTCATCGCATTTAAGACCAAACCTAAAGTGCCGGAGCGGAATTGCTAAGTCGGAATTTATTATGCAAACACATTTCCAACGACCAATTACCGAAGTGCAGGAACAACAATGATAAATTAGATTTAACTAAGGCCCTGGGAATGTGGCAGCAGAAAAATGGTAAATAAGACATCAGAGCAGTTAGAGTCAACCGAGATCTATTTATGCAAGTGTTATATTGTCAAACCCATTGCATAAGCAGCACACGCTGCATAAATAATATCTAGCTTTCTATTTACAATCATTCTTATGGGTTCAATGTTTATAAAAGTGTTTATTTTCCCCGACTCTCTAATTTCAGTAAATGTATAGGGAGGTCATTCTGATCATTTATTTAGATGACTAGGAGATGAAACTCCACGGCCTGTTTAGTTCTATGAGAAGAACCTTAACAGAGAAGTAAGAATTGAATCGGTCATTTAACATGACAATAAAGGTTAATGCAGAAACAGCCAATGTCCTGATCTCTTGTTCAGTGAGTCGCAATTCACTATGGTATTTTAGTAATTTGCACAAACACGCGATCAGACTAAAAGAATACGGGATTTGGATCGATGCTGAGGTGTATGAGGAAGTTTTCCCCGGTTGGAACAGTTGCACAGAAGTAGGAGTTGTGGCTGTCTACTTGCAATCTATAGAAGTCTATCACTATCGCCATAATTCACCCACAGCCGAAGTGCAGGGCTAATGTGACTTTAACCCTTGGGTTGCAGCAGCTGCGCGATTATTGCAGGAGACACCCACACAGCCACCACAGCCTATTGGCAAGTAGCTGGCGCCTACATGGTGTGAGATTGTCTGTCTGTCTATTCCATCTATTTATCTGTCTGTCCATCTATCTCTCTATTTATCTATAGCTCGCTCTCTCAATCTGCCTGCCTATCTGTCTGTCTGTCTGTCTGTCTGTCTATCTATCATCTATCTATCTATCTATCAATCTATCATCTGTCTGTCTGTCTGTCTGCTTGCCTATCTATCTATCTATCTGTCTGTCTGTCTGTCTGTCTGTCTGTCTGCCTGCCAGCCTATCTGTCTATCTATCTATCTATCTATCTATCATCTGTCTGCCTGTCTGTCTGTCTGTCTGTCTGCCTGCCTGCCTATCTGTCTGTCTGTTTGCCTGCCTATCTATCTATCTCTCTATCTGTCTATCTATCTATCTATCATCTATCAATCTATCTATCTATCTATCTATCTATCTATCTATCTATCTATCTATCTATCATCTGTCTGTCTTTCTGTCTGTCTGTCTGCCTGCCTGCCTGCCTATCTGTCTATCTATCTATCTATCTATCTATCTATCTATCTATCTATCTATCATCTGTCTGCCTGTCTGTCTGCCTGCCTATCTGTCTGTCTGTTTGGCTGCCTATCTATCTATCTATCTATCGTCTGTCTGCCTGCCTGCCTATCTGTCTGTCTATCTGCCTGCCTGCCTACCTGCCTGTCTGTCTGTCAGCTATCTATCTATCTATCTATCTATCTCTATCCATATTATCTATCTATCTCCTATCTCTATCCATATTATCTATCTATCTATCTATCTATCATCTGTCTGTCTGTCTGTCTGCCTGCTTGCCTGCCTGTCTGCCTATCTTCAGGCATCCCACCCCTCCCGGGGGTCGCGGGAGTGTTCCGGGTTTTGGGTTGGTCTCCCGCACACCCGTGAGACCACCCCAAACTCCCGCAACCCAAACTTACCTGGCAGCTCCGCCTCCGGAACGCCTTCTTTTCTTCGGCACGCCTCTTCTGTGACGTAGTTTACATCACGCTCCCCGTAACTCCGCCTCTTCTGTGACATAATTTATGTCACATGTAGTGGCCTGCCCATAACCCCACCCCATTTGTGATGTCATTGATGTCTGCCTTCCCTAGCTCCACCCCATTTGGGACGTCATTGACGTCACATCATTCAGCTCCGCCCCCTTCTCCCCACCCTGCCCGGAAGCCAGATTCGGCAGGGTGGGATGTCTGTATCTTTTTATCTATCTGTCTGTCTGTCTGTCTATCTATCTGTTTATCTATCTGTCTGTAACTATCTATATATAAATCTGTGTGGCTATCTGTCTCTAGCTGTCTATATCAGTCTGTCTATCTGTCTCTAGCTGTCTATATCAGTCTGTCTATCTGTCTCTAGCTATCTATATCAGTCTGTCTATCTGTCTCTAGCTATCTATATCAGTCTGTTTAATTGTCTCTAGCTGTCTATATCTGTCTATCTGTCTCTAGCTGTCTATATCAGTCTGTCTATATGTCTCTAGCTGTCTATATCAGTCTGTCTATCTGTCTTTAGCTATCTATACCAGTCTGTCTATCTGTCTCTAGCTGTCTACATCAGTCTGTCTATCTGTCTCTAGCTGTCTATGCTGTATATATTTATGTTTTTTCCAGCCATAAAGTAGCTTGTGTGTTTTTACTTAGTGTGTTTACTGAGTAGAGAAGACTAAATAAATGGATTTCATCCATCAGTAGTACAATGTTATAGGAACAGTACTAGGCCAATTTAAAAAAACCCAAAAACCTTACATATTATATGGATAATGTTCCTCCTACTATAAATTATAAAGATATTCGGAGTGCCAAAATGTCACAGAACGATATAATCCACAAATTATCTCCATTATAAAAGTGTACATATGTGTATCATAAAAAATATAATTTACCTTTAAACTACCTAGAGGATTATGATGTGATTATGACACATTATCATGGTTACCTTGTTAACAAAATGTTCTATGTACAAAGCGTAGGCATTTATACTTTGTACACACAGAATCATCAGAGAGTGGATAATCCATTTTACTGGAGGATCTGTTATCTCAGCATTTTTTCCTGTCAGCTAGGATATAATAGAAATGTCTAAGTTGTTCGGCTCCTGTAGCTTCCAGAACAAACTTCTTTAAACTATTGTCTTTCTATATTATGTAATGACAATAATAAGCACAATGCACAGCACCTTCGGGCCATATAAAACAATCTTTAGCTGATCTGGGAGGCATGGTCCATTTTCAAACTTTTGAACATCTAAAAAAGTTTTAAAAGTTTGAAAACGGACCCATTAAAGTCAACGGGGGGTAAATAGTTTGGAAAGTTCATCTCCTAGGTCCCAGGTTCCGTAGAGGCCTCTAGGACCTGGGAAATGGTCTGGGGAACACATCCGTGCGCATGTAACAGCAAAAAAAAGGACGTTGCACACTTTTCCGCAGACCACTTTCGAAAAATCCTCAAATGTTCAATCAAACGTTCAAGGATTTTTGAAAGTTCAGTAAATCTTGAATGGCGATTCCGAAAATCCCTAAATGGCCGGGGATTATTGAAATCAGCCAATCAAGGATTACCAAATGGCCGACAATCCCGTGGCTTGAAGTTTGGGGGTCCCGCACCTTACAAGGACCATTGTGGCCCTGAAAAGGGCCCTTTGGGTCTTGAGGGGTCCCGCAGCTCGAACCAGGACCCCCCTTCCCCGGAACTTATAAGTGCCCTTGCAGCAAAGTGCCTTTGTGGGGGGTCCTGCTTGAAACCAGGACCCCCATTGTCCTAAAAAGGACCTTTTCTATTCTAGGCATCTTCTTGTCGGCGACACCAACTCCACTGATGTCGTCAACGCCAGGCGATGTCACTGTGGCCGCTAGTGACACCACTGGCGCAGGCAACATCAACGTTGCCGGTGTTACCGACCTCTTGATTCGAAGTCTTCTTTCTTCTGCCATCAGCTTGATGACTTCTGAGCTCCACGGAGGATTGCAGCTCTGTGCAGTGTATACTGTATGCAGTATTGACAGTTGGTATGGGGGAAAATAATCAGGTCAGTAGTCAGAGCCTGAGCAAAACAAGTACTTCATAGAAGGCATGCAGCAACACACACACCTCAGAGTAAGTGCTACTTACACATCTTTGTAGATGACGCAAAGTATTTTTTTCAGTATGCATACACTTTAAGGCTAGTTTCACATGAGCTGCATGGTTTCACTCATATAGAGTTTTCTTAGCGGATACTAGCGGATACTAATAGCTGTAGTGCCTCACAATATCACCAATACCTGGGCCAAACTACTAAGCCCAGAGAAATGTTCCTTTTCCTTTTATATATTCAGTGTATCCAACAACATATCATCTGCAGGCATAAAATAATCCTATTCTGTATGCTACGCACAGTGCTTATATCCAGCGGGTTTTGAGTGTGCATTACTTTAACCTGTGTGTGCAAACTTGCCGCTTTGAGTGTGCATGAGTGCACATTATAGAGGAAATATTGACTGAGAGGGATCCTATATACAACACAACTAATATACAGTATATAGTTTGTATGCTGAGATGAGAGAAGAGAAGACCTAAGGTTTCATTTTTGCCATCAGAGATGGGAAATACTTTTAGATTGTTAAATCTTTTTAAACCACAATACAGTGTCAAAATCAGTTGCAACTGCAACATTAAAAGAACAAGACCAAATATTATAACGTTGGAATTAAGGTTTGTCATGAAAATAATTTTGAGGCAGAATTTCTGTGGAAATAAAGATTGCAAAATTTCATCAGCTAAACTGGTAGCTTTGTTCTGGGATGAAACTACAGTAAATATCTAGCATATCTTTTCTCAATTCTTCAATCACATTCATGGTACCTCTATTTACTAATTTCTCTATATAGGCACAGGATATAATCATATACAGTGTGGGATATGGGATATAATAATATTACTTGGGATATGGGATATAATCATATACAGTGTGGGATATGGGATATAATCAATATACAGTGTGGGATATGGGATATAATCATATACAGTGTGGATATGGGATATAATCATATACAGTGTGGGATATGGGATATAATCATATACAGTGTGGGATTGGGATATAATCATATACAGTGTGGGATATGGGATATAATCATATACAGTGTGGGATATGGGATATAATAATATACAGTGTGGGATATGGGATATAATCATATACAGTGTGGGATATAATCATATTACAGTTGGGGATATGGATAATAATCAATACAGTGTGGGATATGGGATATAATCATATACAGTGTGGGATATGGGATTAATCATATACAGTGTGGGATATGGGATATAATAATATACATTGTGGGATATGGATATAATCATATACAGTGTGGGATATGGATATAATCATATCATGTGGGATATGGGATATAATCATATACAGTGTGGGATATGGGTTATAATCATATACAGTGTGGGATATGGGATATAATCATATACAGTGTGGGATATGCGATATAATCATATACAGTGTGCAGCTGTGTTCCCAACTCCCAAGTCACATACAGTACAATACATACACATAACAATAAGAAGTTTCCGCAAATGATTCCAGTTTTGCAGGTTTCTCAAAAGTTCAGTGTCACAGCTGTGGTTCTTTCTGTGTGACTTAATGTATTGTAAGTTACCCAGAACTTCAACCATGACTTTATATTACCAAGAGCCCAGAGATTTCAGTTAAGACTAAAGAGCCTTGAGCAATATAAAAGTCTGCCCAGTTCTACCCAAAACTTCCTCCTCCTTACACCAAACGCTTAGCGTTAATACTCCGAAGCTCCCACTGTCTCCCTAGTATAGCAAGTGGGTAGGGACGAATTTCCAAAAATACTTTCCTGGAGTAAAGGTTCCTTACCTTTAACTTGGCCCCTAGCTCTTGGAAGTAATTATTCAGGACCTCTCCTAATTCTCTATCTTCGTCATTGGCACCAATGTGAACCAAGACCGATGGGTCACCCCCAGCCCCACCCAATAATTGGTCAACATGATCCACCACATGTTGAGCCCTAGTATCAGGTAGGCAATGCACTGCCCGGTATGAAGGGTCCCGAATAAAACAACTCCCCCCTTAACCTTTCAGCCCAATTGTTATCCCCCTCTATACTGGCCTGAGCCAGTGCCTGCTTTCCCCTCTGAGCCCTGCAATGCTGCAAGTGCCCCTGTTAGATTCTCAACCTCAGACTCCAAATGGGCAATCCACACGCACCTAACAAAGACATATGTCCCCTAGAATGACTGCTTCAAGTTATTATACATGTAGCCGGATGCGCTTTGCATGGTACCAACAGCACTATTCCTTCTAAATACAAAACACCACCACACACCAACCTTGCTTAACTGCCTTTCATGTTTAAATGCTATTATTTTCTATTCCCTTAATAACAAAGTACTATACTGTGTAACAAGGGACTTTATAAAAAGTTCCAATCACAGGGACAGCAATTTAAAGTCAGGTACAAACCAAAGAGCAACCAATGCGAAGACTATTTAACAAATTGCCACAATCACCCTTTAATGTATAAGTGCAAGGAGGAGATAGATGTGATGTCATGGATGTAATATATGACATCATAACCAATGACTGAATGCTGTTCCTGTAGCTTTAAACTTTTGAGAGGCAGATGGATGGGGGAGAACATCATTTTCCTGTAAAAAGCTGATTACACACTTTAACGATAAACTGGTTATGACATAATCGTTCCTTTAACTTTAAAGATAACAGTGCAGAAACAATGTTCACTGTCAGCAAAAGAAAGTATAGGGGAGCACACTACAATGCTGAATACAAAGTTTTGATTGTGATAACAACAACAACGTTTCGTGATGCCCTGTCCCTTGCTCAGGTGTCCAGCCTCTGGAATGCTCAGAACTGACAAATAATGTATCCCAATGGGTCGCTCTACTAGAGTATAGGTAGTGGCCTGCGCCTGAAGGGCAGTCCTGATCACTCTCCCTATACTTTATATTATGTATTATTGTGTGTGGCTTAATCTTTGAAAAATAAAATCTTACAGACTCTGTCACCTTTTAAAGATTGTTGCTGTGTGTACCCAGCTTGGTCATCTTTCTAACTAATCAACATTTTGGTTTTGGGGGGTGATTTTCCTAAATATAATTTTTTTATTTGTGTTTTGCCCTTTAAAGGTTAGAGCATACTGCTACGCATTGAGCTGTATTTTTTCAGACTTAAATGATAGACCAATGCACATGTTAAGTGATTCCCACTTTAGTATGGATTGCATTCATGTTCTCTGTGTTGTTTTCCTTGTATGTACATGTTACATAGATATGTAACTTGAAGACACAGCTGGTTTCTAATGACAACACCCTGAATGCCATGAAAAGCATTCTGTGAAGTGTAATTGGTTCCAAGTCTTCTGCTGTAGCCAGCTTTGAAATATCTCGTTCAGCAGGTTAGACTATCGTTTCCAGTTCAGGAGAGCAGGTAGACATAAAAGGCGAGTTTATTTTATTGGTGCATTTAGAAATCTACAAATTGGTACATAAAATGTTTCATGACCTGGAGTTTTCCGGTTGTGCAGGAGGATCAATTTTGCTTGCTGTACAGAATCTAATAAACTGTAAAATCCCACTCCAGTTAATGGCGTTAAAGTAAGTGTTACCCCTGAAGAACTGGATTAGATAAGAATGTGTATTTGCATTGTTTGCCCACACCTCCTGACCGTAGTCACACACTCCCTTGCCTGTAACATGGACTGTAACATGGACTGCAAGAGGATTGGCTAAAAGCTACTAATAGGCATGATCTGCTGTGACAGTATGTTAGGACTGGATACAAGATCGGGTCTGCACACCATACAAAAAGACTTCATGTTGGGTAGGTAGTGGTAGTAGTAACTGATATCACAATAATACATATAGTCCAAGATTCCACCTCACACCAGTCTTAAATAATAATTATTTATTGGATCATTTATTGTTTATGACTGGTGTGCGGTGGAATCGTGGACAGTATGTTAGGACAGGACATGTATGGAAGACCAACTGTGTGATTCTGGAATTCTGGGGTATAAAGAACTAACCCCATTCTAGTAAGTTTCATTTCCTAGCAGCCACATCTAAATGACAGATTACCGCTTTCATGTCAAGGTGCAATATATATACAAAAGTTCTTATTGTTAAAAATGGTGCTAATTTTGCCCCAACCAATCAGATGTTAGCTTTCAAATGTTAAATAAGATCTGATTGGTTGGGGCAAAATTAGCACCATTTTAAACAATAAGAACTTTTATTGAACCTCCCTGAAACTATCTTAACTCAGTGCTCTAAGTCCATATATTTCCCTCCTTGTTAATATAGGGATTAATATTAAGACACAGACACTCACCCTGTGATTGAAGTGATCCGGGTGCAAAACTGCCCCGGATCCTTCTCTGCTCAAATCACTCAGTGTCCCTGGAAATATACACATGATATAAAAAAAAGGTAACCACAGATAAGCTCACCACTATTTGTCCGTCGTCTGGGTGCTGCTTGGCCCAGACACGTTGCTTATGGTCTGTGATCCACGTTGTCCATAGTCAAAAAATGTGATAGATGCGCACATCGGAAGAGATCATTTACGCAACGTCACAAAATCAACAACTTTATTGGAACATAACAACACCACAAACAGGAATCCCAGCCTTATGCATTTCGAGCATACACAGCGCTCTTAATCATAGGCCAGTTTCATGTCAAGGTGCTCTGCCTTCTGAATGAGGCTTTAGTTGCACCTGATGTGCTGTTACTCTCATGACAATTCTGCATAGTGACCAATGAAAAAGGCGGGGGGGGGGGGGGAACACAAGGCTGATAGTTCTTAGCTGCTCTTGTTTGGATTCCACACTCCATTCATCAAGTTGATCATTAGCTGCTCAGGAAACTGAAACCTTTATGGGCCATTTTCTAGCTACCAACCATGGAAAGTGTATTATCAACTTGCCAATACACAATTGAATGTGTTTATTTTACAATATCCTTATTTAATAAGTCAAATGTTTGAAGAATATTCACCTGGGGGTTTTACCAAGATAAACTGCAACCATCTAACTAAATGCAGATATTTATAAGGTTTTACACTACATAATGGCTGCTCCATTATGCGGGACAGAATATTATTATGCAGAATGGATCTAAAGCTGCTAAAAGCTGTTTATTTCAGTAGATGGAATGCCTATACATGCAATTTCCTTGGTAGTTGCTCATTCTGTTTCATAGGTGCTGTCACAGCAGTAAGTATTGATGAAATAATGCAGATTAGCCTAGAAATGTGTGATTGTTACTGTATTTTATGTTGTGGAACCCTGGGGACCCCAAATGTCCATTCTAGAGATGATGCATAATCAGGAATCATAAGGGAAAGGGACTGAAGATAGAGAATAAAGGGGGAAAGAAGAATGAGTGATAGAGACAAGGAGAGGAAGAATAAAAAGAGAGGGGAGAGAAAAGAATGGAGGGTTAAAGAGATAAAGAGAGAAGAAAAAAGAGAGAATATGATTGAGATAATAATTGAAGTACATACTGTAGGAGCCATCTGGAAAGGTTCAGCTAATCAATGATTCTTCCTAAAAACAAAAAAACCTTCATTCTGCAATTCATAGATCACAAAGAGTTCATTAATATATGTTTATAAAATTCCTTTGATATTTGCAGACATCACACTGCATACCTCATTATGTATCAGCTTCCCTGCCAGGATGTCATATTTACTAAACTTTGGAATTTGGAAAGTGCCAGGAAAATAGTTGGCATAAACCTTAACTCGAACAAAACACAACATTTTCTACAGATATTGCAGAAACACGAGAGATCACACTAATTAACTTTCATGGTCGTTAAAGGGTAACTGTGGTCTCAAATTCTTCCATATCATTAAGAATTACTATATCATTTTTTTCCAAAGGTACTTCCTGTTTTCCCCAGCATTAAGTCTTAACTGAGCATGCTTCTCCCCCGGGGCGGAGGGGCAGGCAGAGGTAAGGTGATGTCACTCAACCTACTGCAAGCAGGAAGTTTGAACATTCACCCCAATTTCATTTCTCACAGGCTGAAGCCAGAGTTGTGATTGTAAGCTCATTATAAAGGAAATACTACAGGCTTTCATTTAATCCTAACTTGTTTGGAGACCACAGTTGCCCTTTAAATATAAATGTAGTTGTTTTTGGGTTAAGCTTTCCTTTAAAAAGGCAAAGTAAATACAAAAATGTACTAACCTAATAATTAAATTGTGAAAGCTGACACTCTTTCTTTTTCAATAGTCATCTACTGCTGGTGACATTATCCCTATTTAGGGGGTGTCTGGTAAAGTAAAAACACTCCTTCCTGCAGAGAAAAGGCTGTGCTCGCAAATTCTAATTTGAAACTTCACATGATCTCTGGCCATTTTGTTTTTCCGTTTATTTGATAAAGTTAATATCTTTGCATGTTATTTTGAAATGTGAAGGGCCTCAGATATCCAATCTTTGGCATGAAGTTTTCCAAGTGACCAGTTTCTCTATGGTGTATACAGCAATGTTTTTATCGACATAACAAAAATTACATTTTAATTCTTAAGGTTTGGCTCCAGTTGTTGTGGTGCTTGGATGACCCCTATTTTGTTTGTTTTATCGAAAACATAAAGGGGCAATGTGTTGTACTTGTAGATATATCAAAATATAATAGCTATAAAAAATATCAAGATATAAAACACAAACAATAAAAGTTCTTATTGTTTAAAATGGTGCTAATTTTGCCCCAACCAATCAGATCTTAGTTTTCAAATGTTAAATAAGGTCTGATTGGTTGGGGCAAAATTAGCACCATTTTAAATGATAAGAACATTTATTGAATAACCCTGAAAAAATACAAAAACAGTTGAACCTTTTTTGCAATAAGGATTTAAGAAGAGAGTCAGAAAAGTGTCCTCACAGAATCAGTCCTTGCTAATGCTTTGTTTGTTGTATATTTTTCTCCCACATTTCTTCCTTTGAGATTACCTCCCCAGTGAATTGTACTGGTATACGAATTTGGAATGTTCTTTGCCGTTTCATGGCGTATATATATCTCATGCTATGTTTTGGATAGTGTGCATGTCAAAGTCTCATAGTTTGTCTTTTTTTCCTAGTGATCTTTAAAATAAATCATTTTTACGAGGCTCTTATCATAATGTAAAATATATGCACATTAAATATCATGTGCATGCAAATTTTGACATTAAAGTATTTTATATTCTCAAAAAAAGTTACATTAAATTCTTAAAATGCCACCAAAGTAATTTAGTCGGCAAGGACTGTATCTTCTTTAGATTTTGTGTTAATTAAAACTTTCTTTGAATTGAGTCAGTTATATTATTGCACTGCAACAAATGTATGGTTGTACATTGTTTGGAATTAAGAAAATATTCCCCGTAAGCCTAATACTACACAGTTTAAAAAGGTTAATAGGAGTTTACAGCAGTGAACTTAAGCATTTTGGCATTTTAAATTCTGTTTATGAGCAGATGGACCAGGTATTATGATATAATTTTGAATTAGCAGTTAAAAAAAGTTGCATTTCCACAGTTCTCTAATTCAGGAAAGATTTAAAAAAAGAAAAAGTGCCAAAAAAACCAAAAATTGTTTAGTGTAAAAATGTAAAAAAAAAATAATTTCAGGCAATACTTCCATTTTGATATTATTATTTGAATAATAAAGAGAGCACAGTGTGTATTTTCCATTTTTATATACACAGAGGAATTGTGGTCAAAGCTACAGACAATAAATATAAAGTAGTGTAGAGTAGTGATGAGTTCTGGTTTCAAAAATAGAAACTGCCGGTTTAGAAAATTGAAAATTGAATATTAAAAAATAGAAAGTTCCAAAATTAAAGAATTTTGATCCTATTCAATAGGGTTCTAATTGGATTTTCAGAACTTCAATAAGTTCAGCAGATCTGCTGTCAGAACAAAGCTTGCCAGTTTCATTCATGTCTAAAAGTGAGGTTTGATTAAAGTGTATCTCCACCTCCAAACCCATTTTTCTGTAGTGCAGTGGTGTGTGGGGGTGGAAAGAGCTTAAGCCTTGAGTTGATCAGGATGGGTTATAAACCACCCAGCTTCATAATTTCCAAAACAATTGTTTGCTGTGAGAGCTACTTGAAAGAATATTTTGCTTTTTCAACAAACCCATTGGGTATTCAGACCAAGCAGAGAGAAATCAACAATCCATAGCTGACCTACATGTATTTAAACTTGGTATTAATTGTTAAATAATGATGTGGAACAATAAATATCATATTTGCAGAAGTTTGATAAATAATTCTCAACACTGTTATGTTGGCCATACACTGGCTCGACATTACTTGAACAGAGCAACAGTATTACCTATGTTCCTGAAGCATTTTTTGTCCAGATTATTATTTTCGATAATAGAGTATAATGCGGAATGCAAAATGATTAACACTGAAAGATATTCAGATGATAAATCTATTAAACTTTAGTACATTATGCAGATTGTTATGCAGACCGTTTATTATTTATACGAAAATACAGATCAAACACGTGTTATATTTCCAGTGAAAGGGTTAACATAGTACTTGTTTTGGAAAAAATAGTCAAAGCAATAATGTATAAATGGCTATTAACACCTTGCAATAACCAATGAAACTGATAAAGAGAGTATTTTATTTACTGTCTGACTATTATCTGTACAGCAATTAACTTGCCAAAGTACAATAGATGCTTTGACTTAGAATAAAATAAAAACATTAACAATGAGTAAAGAATAATAGCCGGCAACAAACATCTGTAATTAGCTTCTTTATTAGATACTTTAGCAGGGAAATAGATCTTGCCTTAATCTCATAAGTTTCTAATAGAACTTGCCATCTTTACTGGAAAGACCTGCTTCAAAATTCTCCAAAATGGTGGGACCTGGTATATCGTTTATATAGTGGATAATGTACCCCCTACTGTAAATTATAAGGATATTAGAATTCACCGAGGAGTTCCGTGACCATATAAAAGCACGAGGCCGGAGGCCGAGTGTCTTTTATACAGGACACGGAACTCCGAGGTGCCTTCTAATATCCATATGAATTTACAGTAGGGGGTACATTATCCATTATAACCCACCCCTCCCCCATTTATAAACAAACCCATGGTTATTGTGCAGTCCACAGGCTGCTGTATAAGTTCACAGGCTAAAACACACACACACACCTACCTTTTTTCCTCTCCTGCCTCGTGTCAGTGTGTTGTTTCTGCACAGGCATTAGAGGGCCAGCTTACCCCTTCTCCTCCTGGCAGTCACGGGTCCTGATTAGAACACCCACCTGCTTCTTTCAGTGCTCCGGAAAGCTTAGACCGCACCTCTCCTGCTTCCTCCTGGATTCCCTCACACACACCCGGCTGAAGATGAAAGGGTAACGGCTTTGAGTTACTTCCGTGTTATTATTGGCGCGCTACTGCGTAGTAGCGCGCCGATTATAGGGATATTATTTACAGTTTATCCCCATAGGGAACCATGGAAGGGGTGGGTTATATCTGTATAAATAACACCACTTTGGTAATTTTATCTGTATCAACTAGAGATGGACTAGAACTCGAACTCGAAACCCGAGTTCGAGCAGAACTATTCGAATTCAAACTAATTCGGACTTCTCGAACTATCCCGGACCCGGATTTTTGATATTTTCGGACTTTCAATAAATATCGAATGTTCGACCGTTCGATTATGCAAGTAAAATGCCTATTATACCTAAACGTGAGCATCAAATTCGCAAGTAAAGTGTCCATTAAAACCTATAAGCAAGCATCGAATCCGCGAGTAAAATGTACATGATACCTAGGCGCGAACATCAAATCCGCGAGTAAAGTGTCCATTAAAGAGTGAGAGTAAAATTGATTTTTCGAATGTCCTGGATATTCGAACATGTTCCCCAGACCATTTCCCAGGTCCCACAGCCATTTACATGGCATTTACATTAAGTTAACATTAATATCTGTTGTATTCAATTAGATCAACTGGACTTGAAATGTAGTTCTTGAAGACGTTTCGCTAGTCATCCGACTGGAACTCTCAATTCAGAATGACTTGTAAAGAATCTGTGGCAATTATGTACCCTGGAAAATCCCAATTAGCATATCACAGCGAAGTGTTAAGGGCGTGACTGGATTCTTGTACAAGGGTGTGATTGATTCTTGTACAAGTCATTCTGTATTGAGAAAGCCAGTCGGATGACTAGCGAAACATCGTCAAGAACTAAACTTCAAGTACAGTTGATCTAATTGAATACAACAGATATACCATGACCTGGATGAATGAGAACCTTCACAAGCTTACCATTAATACTTTATTTGAATTTCATTAGAACTTTTCAAACTATTTGACTCTCATTGACTTTAATGGGTCCGTTTTCGGCCATCTCTAGTATCAATCCTAAATAAAATAAATCCTTCTTAGAACCTGCCATATTTACTGACAAGACCTGCTTCAAATTCTCCGAAATGGTAGGAATCCAGGACTATCCTCTATATCAGTATTAGGGATGGCCGGTTCGCGGATCCGAACCCGGATCCGCCGCAGATTTATCCCGTTCGCAAACGGCGGATTTTTCCGGATTTTCCGCCTTCCGAACTTCCGATTCACGGATTTCTGAAAATTTCCGAAAATATGAGAAAAACACGTAATTTAGAAAATTTTCGAAAATGCAAGGATTTCTCTTATTTTCATAAATACGTATTTTCGAAAATTTTCGAAATTACGAGGATTACTCGCATTTTCACTAGTTGGCTCGTATTTTCGAACATTTTCGAAAATACGCGAAACCCCGTAATTTCGAAAATTTTCGAAAATACGAAAAATCAAGTTATTTCAAGGGAATTTTTCATTTTAATGGGTCCGCTCGCGGATTTTCGAATTTTCGAATTTTTCGCGGATCCTCGAGCGGACCGGATTTTGCGAAGTTCGGACATCTCTAATCAGTATTAAGAACACGCCTTCAGTCATTTTATCTGTATCAATCCTAAATTAAATAAATCCCTCTTAGAACCTGTCATCTTTGCTGTGCCAAGATTCTCCAAAATGGTGGCACCCAGGACTATCCTTTATATCAGTATTAATCACACGGTTTCGGTCATTTTATCTGATGCATTTAGAAAGGTTAGTTTTTCCATTATAACAATTCAACCGAGAAATTGCTTAGTTATTTATTTAATTTTGTGAATAAAATTCAAATGACCCTCTTCCAAGGACCAGGAAGTCTAATGCGCTCCAAAAAGTTAGCTAAGTGATAGCCACAGTTCTTTCTAAATTGACATAAAAAATAAAGTATAATATTATTGTTCTAGATTTTGTTATATAAACATTTTCACAGCATTAAGAAAGATGGGGTCTTGGTTTACAGCTCAGGCAAATTTTCCGACTGCCAGGTTAAACTATACTATAGTATAAGCCGGACGCATTTAGGAACTGTCAGTTGACAGTGGAGGGCGCTCGCGGGTAAGTTGTCATGCTGTGTTTCTGGCTCCTGTTACATTGATTGAAGAAAGGGAGGTAAGACATAGGTCCTTTACCTCCGGTTTTTAAATTAATTAGCAAACACCCTGTTCTTTAGAGAATCGCAAATCCACCTCCACACAACCTCAGCCCATCTCCCCCACTGCAACCATCTATCTGGCACTCCCCCTATTCCCCCATGCAGCCTGCACCCCCATCCTTTGATTAGTATTAGGAGCAACACCCAATGGCCATTCAGGGTACTGCATTGGGTCCGGTGTCCGTGGATTTACATTTTCTTTTAGTATATAAGATGAGCCTATCCTTTAAATAAGCTCTGTGGTTTTGTTACATATTTTCACTCCAAAAGGCAAAAATATTAATAATATTAAAGGGGAAGTTAACCTAACATATAAATGACTCTGGATGGATTACATAATTCCTAAATAACGGATATCTGTATCGCTCAACTTCAAAATAAGTAGCAGTATAGAAAAAATATCTTTTATTCTGCAGACTTATTGCCTATTCTGAGATCTACAGCCAAATTGCTGTGCGGTTCCCAGACCTAAATATATAGTTGTATATGATCAGTGAATTCTCTAGCCCCTTCCCTCCCCCAGCTAGGTGACAGTTGCAGTTATTTCCTTTTTAAGAATTCTAAAATCCATTTAGGTTTATTTATATTTTAACTTTAGTTAAATATGTTTGATCTATAACACTGTAGTTTTTGGGTAGCATATTGAAATGAACAGTAAATCCCCAGATGATAAATTACATTCTTTATATAAGAAACACGGTAAAATAATGTCGTCTGTATTCTCTGTAAGATAAAGAGCACAAGGTCAAAGGGATCATCTTATAAACTCATCATTTCTCTGCACCAAGACCCTTAGGGTGAAAGTGGGGATAGTAGCACGCACTCTAGTGTAATAGCAATAAGTGTGTCTACCCATTTAGAGTTCACTGGAGAACGAATGATACTCTTAAAATGGGCTTCAATTGAAATATTACTGTAAAGGGCAGCAATTTAGAAGAAACCTTTACAAATAATACTTTGGAGTTACACATCTTTGATTCATTTTTTTTCCTCAAAACTGCCATTTAAAATGCATCGCAGAAAGGATTAAGGTGAAAAACAGAAACCTGAAATGTCCCCTGAATCCTCTTATTGTTAACAGATTATTAGACACAGTTAAATAGGTTTCTATTGGGCTTTAGAATAAGTTCTCGCTTTTTCAATGCAAGTTTCATAGGTTCGACAGTATTCAGGTCAATGTTCCTGTGTCGTGCAGGGAACCTTCTTCAGGATAGGTAGTAATGATATCATAATCGTGAGCCCTGCTTGGCACGGAACCATTGACCTAAATTAAAGTAACTAAAAAATCCAATATGCCCTAACAGTTTCTACGCAGTCTGAAGCGACAAGAGCACTAGAAGAAAGTCCCACTATTCTATATTCGAAAACAGAAAAAACTGTGCATACCAGTCTTGCAAACAAAAGGTGTTTATTCGGACTTTACACCCAACACCAAATGTGACATTTCGGTGCTGTATGCACCTTCATCAGACATGAACTATATTCAGTATATATGAAACCTGTGTGTAAGCTGCACTCATGTTTGCTTCTACTACAAGGACCCAGGTGCTGTCCAAATATTTGTTCCTTGTATTTTTGGGAATTCAGAATAAATCCAAAAACAGACTCATAGAAGTCAATGGGAGAGAAAAATTTGGAAAGTTCCTATCGAATTTAAGGTAGAAATACCAATAGAAAGTTACTGCAAACGACACAGAGACCTGGGAAATGGTCAAGGGAACATGTACAATCACCAAAACACAAATAAAAATGAAAATGAACTTCTTTTACACGCAAGCTATTTTCGAGTTTCCACATATATACAAGATGACTTTCGATAACTCACTAAAGTACCCTCATATATTCGGTAAACCTCAGAAGGAGACTCGGTGAACCTCAAAAGTAGTTCTGTATTTTATGGTACCACAGCTTTAGAAATATGCCACTAAGTGTTCTAAAATATAAGCAGCCAGATGCACCAAGAGGCACAGTTGATAAAAATGGAGTTGAAAGACACATTAACGGATGTTTTATCAGTTAGTGTGACTTAAAATCAATGGAATTTAACCACCCGGTTGCCTCAAGCGATGTTATATTCTTAGTAGCACCTTAACTTAAAGGGACTTTTTACAACAGCCAATGGCTGCAAGTCCTGCAATGGTAAGACTCAATTTCAGAATGCACAGCGAGGTGCTATGTGAACTTAGCATCACCAGAATGATTGCACAGGGGAGCCAATAGCAGATCTCTCTGCATCGCCCTGTAACAAGTTTTGCTAGAAACCTTTATCAGAAATATAAGAGAACATTATAAAATGTTTGATAAAAATCAGATTTATTCTGGATTTGTAAAAAAGGCAATATACTGTCATCATTACCAAGCTCTTGTGATATAAGGTAAAGCCATAGCAGTAGCTGCACAGGGAAACTATTCTAGTTTTGGCGGCTGACGAGTTCTTCGCCTTGCGCTCTGAACAAAGTTATCTGACATAATGAAGAAAAAAACTGCTGTAAGATGGTGAATCATAGACAGTAATAAGTATAAATTATGGCATGCAAATTAATTGACCAAATCACGGAATTAAGTTATAAATGAATCAGCCTCCGCAAATCCGTACCCAATAAATTTCTTTTGACAGCTGGAAGGCTGGCTGCTTCTAAAAATCCATTGTAGGCATTTGGAATCTCGAAGAATTGCTCTGTCGAGACCATAATCTGGTAAATGTGCCCAGGTGGCTCCTAAACCATTGCTAAATAAAACTCCCTTGTTGCTAAGGTCACTGTAATTTTTAAATCTGTGAACGTTAGAACAACTTTCCAACAGCGTTGACATTTCCTTAGGTAGTTAAAATAAGTGGCAAAGAGATACCGCACATGTAGACTTCTCTGTGAAGCTGGGGAAAAAAAGCCAATTTTATGTTTTCAATTGTTCATCCTGGTTATCTGTGTCCAACAGTTGTCAGTTGCTTTTTAGGAACAGAAACGTGTCCTTCTGGGAAACGGCAATAAGAGTTGTCTCTGAAAATTAGCGTAAACAACTGCAATATATTTTATATTCTTCAACCAGCCAGAGACCATTGTCCTGACTCCTATTGTTAGCCCCAAACAGGCGATCTATCACTGACCTGAAGACATCCATTGACAGGTCCTTTTTTGTCCCTTCAGGCCAATGCATCAGTGCAGACACCACTGATTTTAAACAGATTTATATGGGAAGACCATTGACTTTTATTAGTGTACAGCTGCCCTTGCACCAATATATTTCATAAACAGTACAAAGTGTACTTTTTTTGCTAAATAATCTATTCTTAGAATTTATGTCTTTTGCTTCATACACATTATTTACACAGCCAGATCCATCACCGACTATAAGACACCTCCTCTGCTGCTGTACATGCAAAGTGCCACACAGCAGAAGTGGAGGCATCTTTTGTTCTGGCTATCAACCATTGGCTGTGATGTCAGCATTACGCTTTGACTAAGACTTCTGCATAAGTGGCTAAATTTTCTTTATGAGGGTGGACATGCCCTTTAATGTTGGCATAGAAACAATTTACCGTGAAACTGACTTCCCTAGTCTTAATGTGAAGTTTATGTCCTTTAATAACCCCCTCACATATAAATGAATCTATAGATAGATACTATTGATATCACTTTTTACGATTGTCTCCAATAGGTTAAATCACTTGGCTGGCATCAAAGACATAAGGGGCAATGCACCGAGAGACGCTATTGCTGTTATATGCGGATAGCAGTTCTCGGTGCATCACAAAGTCCTGGTAACTATTTTGCCACTTTTAACTCTGGCCAGTAGCTGTCTTTAAAAAGTGGCTAAAAAGAGTGCTGCTATTGGCATACAATATCAATTGTGGCAGCTGCGTGGGTTACTTCTGCGTTAGCCATTCAGCTGCCGCAATGAAGGAGTTAAACTGACATAACATTCGCTAGCGTTACTTTAACTCCAGAGGATGAGTGATGTGCCTCTTGATGCATTGCCCTGATATAATGTTAACTGTGAAAACGAAACTAAACTAAGATTCGGCCATTTCTAATTATGATAAAGAGTTAATCAGTAAATACAGGTTATGGAATTTGTGATCAGTAAATACTGTTATGGTTAATATAAAAGGTTTTATAAACATCCCTAAGAGACCTTATTTTACATTAGTTAGATTAGGGGATAAGGTGTGA
The DNA here is from genome assembly GCA_019447015.1 of Hymenochirus boettgeri. Classification (NCBI taxonomy): domain Eukaryota; kingdom Metazoa; phylum Chordata; class Amphibia; order Anura; family Pipidae; genus Hymenochirus; species Hymenochirus boettgeri. Next base: position 37,341,158 of record CM033470.1, on the reverse strand, counting down.
ATGACTATAGGAAAGTGACCATGTATGTATGTATGTAGGTATCATTTTATTTATAAAGTGCCACTTGGGTACGCAGCGCTGTACATTATAAAATACAGAGTATATAGAGTATATATATAGAGAGAGAGAGGATTAGTGCAAGCCATTATACAGATACATTTACATAAATAAAGTTTCAAAGGTTAAGAATACACACATATATCTCCCTTATATTATATAAATATATTTATATCTCCATAGGAGATTTCATTGAGGTTTTAGGAGCTACCAATGTGGTGGGGGGTATATGATATTACATATAGGAAAGGTGTGTGTATATATATATATATATGTGTGTGTGTGTACTTTCTCACTATTACCATTTAAATGACCATCAGTAAATGTATATAAAGAATAGCACTGACTTATATTAGGTACAACACAAAATATACAAAAAACATAAACTTACTGACAGAGCTGAGATCCCTATATCAACATGGAATGGTCAAATGGCAGCTTAAACCACCCCCCTGTGCTCCATGGGAAAGGAAGTGTAATCCAAAAAAGGTTTCTGTATGCTACACAGGATGTGATGTGTATTGTAATGGACATGTACACCAAAGCTCCTTATATACCACTTCCAGCCTGCAGGTGGTGAGTGATAAAAGACAAAACACCCCTGCTCTCTATGGCTAGGAGGAAAGAACGTGAAAGTAGATTGTGGTGGATGCTTTGGAGAGATATTGACTGCAACACAAGATCCTGTGTATAAGATCCTGTTACCACCTGTTGGGAGGACAGATTATTGGACAGATAATTTACCTTATTGGATACAAACTCTTAGGCAACAAATAAGTGTACACCAACTTACAAGGACACACAATATACAGGCCTGGTCAATATTAAAAGTGGTGCACCATAGACAGGGACACCCCTGATTACTGCACATGTTATGTGGGGAACCTGTTTTTGTGCCAGACCACCAGAGTAACCCACTGTGTGCCATACTACCCATAATCCTTCCATAAAGCAGTGATCTGGTACAAATTGGTGGCAGCTGTGCTGGTAATACCATTTATTCTCCCTGTTTTCTCTGTATATCTGTTCTCTGTATTAAGCTATGGAGGCTGCTACTCATAGTATTGATTTAAATCCTCCTGTCCTTGTACCTGCAGATGAAATTCCCCAATTAGACTCAGTAGCTCTACCAGGCCCAATTGCCAAAACTATTTTTAAACCTGATCCATTTAATGGGGTAACTTGGGAGTGAATTGATTGGCTAGAACAATTTGAATTGGCAGCCATTGTTGGGATGAAGGTACTCGCTTGCAAGTCCTTAACCTTTTGCTTGGTGGTAAAGCCAGGCAGGTATACCAAGGATTTACCATAACACTGAATTAAAAAGCAGTTATCAGTTATTAAAAATTGCTCTGAAGAATTTTTTTATATTAGATCTGTATAAAAGTATATAAAGGATAAATCCATTTCTTTAGGTAACCTGGGAATGAGAAATGTTTGTTTATATGTTAGATTATTAGGGCAATGCTATTATAATAACATGATGCTGTGAGGTACCTCATAATATATGAGGTACCATCACCACTTGCCGTGGTAAGTATTAACCTAGCATGTATTAACCTAGCATGTTTAGTTTCAACCACACAGTGTAGCAGGATTGCCTGGGTCTACTCTCAGACCTGCAGGATTATCTGAAAGCTGGTGACTGTCTGAGTAACATTTTGAAATATACCTTTCTAAAGATTCTATATCCACTATATCCACACATAGCAAAACATACACTCATATAATTTCCATTGTGCACCAACGGGCACACTTTTACTAGTATATATATATGCTCACATATTAACCATAGCGAAGTTTTAAGGTCAGATTCTCTTTATCAAGCTGTGAGCATCAACAAACACTTACACATTAAGGCTTTTTATAATGAAACATCGCATCACATTAGTTAGTATATAAACCTTTATGAGTTGTCCTTTACAGGAGATTTCAGGAGATAATAGTATACTGAAATACACAGACTATCCAAAGTACCCTTTATTCATCCCTCATTTAGAGGAACAGATAAAGGTCATAATCAGGATTCATACATTTAGGAAAGAGAGTGTCAAGCTTTTTTATCCACCACACCTCTTTTTTGCGCAATTCCTGTTCCCTATTTCCATGTGGTTCACCCTCCACAACATCTATTACCATAAATCTCAGGACATCCCCCTGTATGCCCCAAATCTATAAAATGTTTAGGGACTGATAGGGTAAAGTTGCTTAAGATTTATGGATGACGCGTTGGGAAATTCTGCTTATAACTTTTTACGTTGTTTCTCCTTTATACAAGAGTCCCCAAGGACACACAGATGGTATAGTATAGTATACTATAGTAATGTAGTATAGTATATTAATGTAGTATAGTATAGTTTAGTATTTGAGGTTAAATAAAGACATAAGTCCATCCAGTCCAACCCATTTAGCAATATCCTCATTTCCTGCCTAACTGTTGATCCAGAGTAAGGCAAAAAAAAAATGACCAAATTTATAAAGGGGGAAAAAATTCCTTCCTGACTCCAAGTGGCAATCGGAAATTTCCCTGGATCAACTCTACTTTATGAATCAATACCAGTAACTTGCAACATTACTTGTTTACAGAAACTCATCCAGCTTTTTTTTTTTAAACTGACCAATGAACCTGCCATAACAACGTCCACTGGAAGACTATAGCTTTACCGTTCTCACAGAGAAAAACCCTTTCCGAACTTGAAGCCTAAACCTTTTTTCTTTAAGTCTTAAGGGATGTCCTCGTGTCCTCTGACATGTTCTATTGGCGAACAATGCCCCAGATAGTTTATTGTATGGCCCGTTAATGTATTTATACACAGTAATCATATCCCCACGCAAGCGCCTTTTCTCCAGCATACATAATTATAACTTTTGCAGTCTCTCTTCATATTCAAGCTCCCCCAATCCCCTTATTAATTTGGTTGCCCTTCTCTGAACCCTTTCCATTTCAAAGATGTCCTTTTTGTACACAGGATTCCAAAATTGCACTGCATATTCCAAACGAGGCCTTACCAATGCTTTGTAAAGAGTGAGAATAACATTTTCCTCCCTTGAATCCATACCTCTCTTTATACAAGACAGGCCTCTGACTGTTGCCGCCTGGCACTGCTTGCTACCTTTAAGTTTGTTATCCACCAAACTCCAAGATCCCTTTCCAACAGGGATTCACTTAACACAGAGCCATTTATAGTATAAGTAGCACAAGAATTTTTAAGTCCAAAATGCATCACTTTACATTTATCAACATTGAATCTCATCTGCCACTTTGCAGCCCAATGTGAAAATCTATCTAGATCCCCCTGAAATGATTGCACATCCTCTCAAGTTTTTAAAGGGCATGTCCACCCCCAAAACTATAATCCCCCCAACTACTGGCCCCACCATGTAGTGTAGTTTAATCCTTACCTCACATCCCAGCTCCATAGGGTTCTCCTGTAGTCCCCCCCCAAAGTCCCAAAAAATGACTACCAGGAGGCTAGCAGAGTCCATATAGGACACTGCCTGCTAGCTGGCCTCAGGTAGATTTTTGCCATGCGTACTGCAGCCCTTATCCCCCTCCTCCCCCCCTCTCCTCCCTCTCCCTCCCGTTCTACTATCCCTCCCCCTAGCATTAAACCCCCTTAATATTCTGCTCCCCCATGTCCCCCAGCCCCAACCGCATGTTTTTTTTTTTAAAAAAAGCTCCCCAAACTCTACTTACCTCTCCGCTTTCCTCCGCTGCACTGAATGACCAGCAGCCGCGTCCGTGATTGGCTGCCGCTCAGCCAATCACAGACGGACTGCCGATCCCGCCCCTCTGCTTGCATTTCGCAAGCAGAGGGCCGGCAGTGCGGCGGAGGATCGAGGGGAGGTAAGTAAGGTTTGGGGAGCTTTTTGGAAAATAAAAAATGCGGTTGGGGCTGGGGGACATGGGGGAGCAGAATATTAAAAATCGATTTTAGGGGTGGACATACCCTTTAATGGTTGACAAAGTTTTGTGTCATCAGCAAACACAGAAACCTTGCTGACAATACCCACTTCCAAATCATTAATAAATAGATTAATAGAAGCGGACCTAACACAGAACCCTGTGGCAGCCCATTTAGCACTTTAGTCCATAATGATGAAGCCCCATTTACATCTACTCTCTGCATCCTATTCATTAACCAATTTTCATTCCAACAGACCTCAGCTTATACATTAGCCACCTATGGGGGACTGTATCAAAAGCCTTTGCAAAATACAAGTAAACTACATCTACTGCTATGCCAGAGTCTAAATTTCTATTCACTTCCTCATAAAATCAAAGCAAGTTAGTTTGACAAGATCTATTCCTCCTAAATCCATGCTGGTTACTAACTTATAATGTCAGTCCTTGAAACATACTCTAGAACATGTTCCCTTATTAAACTTTCCAGGATCTTACAGGCCTGTAATTACCCGGCTGTGAATGACTACCCGTTTGAATATTGGAATAACATCAGCCTTTTTCCAATCCAGAGACACACCACCGGACATAATGGAATCTGAAAAAAATAAGAAACAATGGCCTAGATAAAACTGAACTTAGCTCCCTAAGTACCCGAGGATGTACTGTATTTTATCCAGTCCAGGAGATTTATTAATATCATCCTTATTTAGTTCCTTAAATCTTTTATACAATTATTGCTACTATACTCTATGATATCTGTACTTGGATCTTCTATAGTGTATACAGAGGGAGGATGGCTTTATCGCCATCCTCTGTAACTAACTTATCCCCATTAATTAATGGTGCCACATTCTCATTCCTCATCTTCTTACTATTAATATACTTAAAAAAAAATTTAGGCTTAGTGAAAACAAAGTCCAAACGCCACTATTTCCAGTTACCTTTATATCTATAATGTGCTCCACGATGTTAGATATTACCAGATCCAACAGAGCTCCTTTTCTAGTAGGAACCTCAACCACCTGTGGGAGAAAATTATCCTGCAGCAAATTCAGGAACTCATCGCCTTTTTCTGTGATGGCAGTTCCACTACACCAATCAATGTCAGGGTAATTAAAGTCCCCCGTAATGAGCACACTCCCCAAACTTGCATCCCTTGCCAACTGCATATGAAGTTGACTCACCTCCTCTCTGCTACCATTTGGCAGCTTATAGCAGACACCAACAATGACATCACCCCCTTTTCTGTTGCCTAATTCCACTAGAGATGCCCGAACTTCGCAAAATCCGGTCCGCTCGAGGATCCGCGAATTTTCGAAAAAATTCGAAAGTTCGAAAATCCGCGAGCAGACCCATCAAAATGAAAAATACCCTCGAAATTACGAGATTTTTCGTATTTTCGAAAATTTTCGAAATTACGGGTTTCGCGTATTTTCAAAAAATTTCGAAATTACGAGGATTACTCGTATTTTCGAAAATATGTATTTTGAAAATACGAGTAATCCTCGTAATTTCTAAAATTTTCGAAAATACGTATTTATGGAAATAAGAGAAATCCTTGTATTTTCGAAAATTTTCGAAATTACGTGTTTTCTCATATTTTCGAAAATTTTCGAAATTACGTGAAACTTGTAAAAAAAAAAAGAAAATACGAAAAATCCGCGAAACGGAAGTTCGGAAGGCGGAAAATCTGGAAATCCGGAAAAATTCGCCGTTCGCGAACGGGATAAATCCGCGGCGGATCCGGGTTCGGATCCGCGAACCGCCCATCCCTAAATTCCACCCATATTGCCTCCGCTTTAACATCCATATCGCCAGTTATCTCTTCTTTTAAATTTGGCTTCTATTCTTAGATAATAATATGGCGTCTAGATGAAGTGGAAGTGGGAAGGGGAAGTGGGACTACCCATAATCATAATCAGGGGGTGCTAGGGGCTAAATACTGCACTCAGCACTTGCGAGTTTGGTCACAAGTCCAGTCAGTGATCGGGGACGCCCGATTGGTTTTATGGTGTATTTTTATAATCTTTATGATGTGCAGTTTAACAATGTTTAATAATAATAAAATGTTTTTTTATGGTAGATATGGGTATCCGCTCCTTCCTGTTAGCTCCTGATATGGGGATTATGCGACCGATGGTTTAATAATTTGGAATCCAAGGGATAGATTGCTTTATATAGGGGTTCTGTTTTAGGACTGTACCTATTTGTTATATATTGGCTTCTATTCTTTTTTAACATAAACACATACTCCTCCCCCTTTCATTTTTTTCTCTGTCCTGCCTAAACAAGGCATATCCTTCTAAATTTACAGCCCAGTCGTGAGAACTGTTCAACCACATTTCTGCTATACCTATTACATCATACTTTTCATTCAATGCCATAATTTCCAATTCACCCATTTTGTCAGCCAGGCTTCTCGTATTTGCAAACATACATTTTAGATTATGATCCTGTAATTTATTTGTACACTTTAATACACATGCCTCCTTACCCCTATGCTAGCCCCAACCCCCTTTCCGCCTGCCACTGGCCTATCTACACCCTGCTTTCCTCTTGGGCTATCTATCCCAGTGAGACTGCTAATACCCCCCAAACTTAGTTTAAATTCTCCTCCAACCAGCCATCTTCTCCCCTAAAACAGCTGCACCGCCATCAGTGAGGTGCAACCCATCCCTACTAAAGAGCCTGTAGCTGACAGCAAAGTCTGCCCAGTTCTCAATAAACCCAAACCCTTCTTCCTTACACTACCCTCTTAGCCACGCATTAATGCTCCTAAGGTCCCGCTGTCTCCCTGGCTTAGCACGTGGCTGCGGTAGTATTTCTGAAAACACTATCCTAGAGGTCCTTGCTTTTAACTTGGCCCCTAGCTCTCGGAAATCATGTTTAAGGACCTCACCTCCTCCTCTAACTTTGTCATTGGCACCAATGTGAACCAAGACCGCCAGGTCACACCCCAATAATCTGTCTACACAATCCACCACATGCCAAACCCTAGCACCAGGCAGGCAACACACAGTTCGGCATGTATGCCGGCAGATTACCCTATCTACCTTCCTTATAATGGAGTCCCCTACCACTACCACCTGCCTTGCATTCCTGATCCTTCGTTCCTCCTCCTTTGTACCAGAGATGGCAGTCCCCTGGGTGCTCAAGGGACTAGCCCCCTCCTTACATGCTAATTCCAAGGTGTCCTCCTCCACTTCATTACCTAAGGCAGCAAATCTGTTGGGATGGGCAATCTGGGAAGAAGCCACCCTACCCTTCCATCCCCCACTTCCCCTAATAACCATAACAAAAACTACCTCCCCCCTCAACCTTCCCTGTCCCACTTCCACCAACCTCTATACTGGCCCCAGCCAGTGCCTGCTGACCCCCCAGTTTTGCCAAACCCTGCAATGCTGCAAGCTGCCCCCTTAGACCCTCCACCTCAGCTTCCAAACGGGCAACCCACTCACAACTGACACAGACATAGGTTCCCTGGAACGTCTGCTCCAGGTTCCTATACATGTGGCAGGATGCACATTGCATGGTACCGACAAAACTGTCCCTTCTAATACACAACACAATACACAATAAATACACAATGTGGTAGAATCACATGTAAAAAGCACTCACACTTCTATCTCCCTCAAGTTTACAGGTTTACCAACCTATATTTTTTGATAACAAACTTACACTGTACACAATTATGGCAAGGAAACATACCTCTCTTTTGGCTTTTTAGCCATGTATTTCCTTTGTTTCTTTTAGGGGGAGTTCCTGAAGAGACTACCTGTGATCTAATAGTTTTACCACATTTATATGACATGATATGATCGACTTAGGATACTCAAATACTTTCTTATACAGTTGGCTATACTATTATAATGATTTCCCCGCACTCCTTTCTTATCATAGGTGCTGCTCCTCTTTACTGCAGTTCTTTATCTTGTAATTTACACTTAGTTGAAGAACGCACACTTTTAACCTTCTTGCTTTCTTGCATGTCACTTAATAAACACTAAAAAGCAAGAAGGTTAAAAGTGTGCGTTCTTCAACTAAGTGTAAATTACAAGTTGGCTATACTAGCACTTTTGGAATTAAATTGTGACACAAATGCCAACCTTTTTTTGCTTTTGTCTTTATTTTTCTCTCTGTCCTTTATCTTTAGTAATTTTTTGTCTGACCTCGCATTATATTTCTTGAGGATAGCCTCTCTTTATAAACTTCTCAGCCATCTTAGCCAATTGTTCATCCTTCTTTTTAGGCTCTGACACTAGTCTCTCTACCCTACAGAATTGTATGGGATGGACTTTTTGGTGTGTATATGTTGTCTAGAATAATACAAGAATTGTTTTTGTCTGTCAATTTAATATACAATTCAGTTAAAATGCCATTATTGTTAATAATCAAAACATCTAAGCAACAAGATCAAAGGAGATAGATTTTCGATTACTATTCTGTTGCTTATGGAACTGCGACAGGGTAGACATGTCACGTCCCATCATAAGACGAACATGTCATCAATTTATCTCCACCAGGCCAATCAATGGGCCTGGTAGAGATCATCATGATAGACATGCCCGTTCTTAAAACCCACCATAAAGGCGTTGGCATTTGATGGGATGACTTTCAACCCTATCATGGTCTCACGAAGCTGCAGAAAAAAGTCTCCATTAAAGGCAAAATTTTTTCTTGTCAAAATTGTCTCAAGACCCCCTAACAAAAATTGAGTTAAAAAGGGGGGCAAACTTGCACTCCAAAAGCTTATGTACTGCCTTTAAACCATCCCTGTGGGAAATGGATGTGTACAGACTGGCCACATCCATAGCGACAAGCAATACACAACTCCAATCCACCACCTGGAGGTTTCTCGGTTTTTGAAGGAAGTCTTCTGTGTCACATACTGTATATATGACTTTGTTTCCCTAACAAGCGTGGATAGGTGGATAACGGGGTGAAAATTTAATTCACTCCTGACACAATTGGACGTCCCAACGAAGATTCCAATTTTTTATGGATTTTAGGGAGAGTGTACAGGAGGGGGATTCTTGGATATAATACCATTAGGTATTTAAATGGCATGTCCATCCCATTTTCCAAATTTTTCTGTAGTGTAGGGCTCCGTCTCCCACCCCCAACCGCTACAGTGTCTTGTAAAAAAAAGTCAGCCGATTTCACACACGGCCCTCTGTTTGCATCCAGGGGGCTGGACCGGCAGTCGCGTTCATGATTGGCGGTTGGGGGTGGATGAGGGAGCCCTACACTAAAAAAAGGAGATTTAACACTAGGGGAACAGTAAAGCTAACATGGATCGGGAGGGAGGGGAGGGCTGCACTGAGCAAGCCACAAACCTCTCAGAGGATGCCTCAGAGGCAGAAACAATTTCCCTGCAGCCAGGCTCCCTATGTTCACTTTCTGGGACTTTGGAGGGACATTACAGGAGAACCATTTGGAGCAGAGATGTAAGGTAAGGATTTTTACATACTACATAGTGGGGCCAGTGGTGAGGGAGAATTTAGTTTTGGAGGTGGACATGCCCTTTAAAAAGATTTTGATCTATCATTCCTTCTCTCCTGTATCTCTCCAAAAATTCTTTCAATTGAGTCTGGAACACTTTAGTTGGATCCCGGGTCAATTTTTGATATACATCTTGATCTTTCAATTGTCGTTAAATTTCATCCTGATAGTACTTAGTATTTAGAATCACAATACCCCCCCCCCCCCCCCCTTATCGAAGGGCTTTATTGTGATATTTTTGTTTTGACATAATTTTGTAATTTTCTCCTCCTTTCTTATATTATAATTTTTGTTGTCCCATACTTCTCTGCAGTTACCCAGCTCCATGATCTCATTTTGGACGCTGTTCAAAGGTTTCCACTGCAGAGTATGTAGTGGGAGGAACAAAATTGCTCTTATTCCTAAGGCCATAGTCATGTAATTTTAAACATTGGCCATCAAGTATATCTGTTGTATTAGTTCTTGAAGACATTGAAGTTTAGTTCTTGAAGACATTTCGCTAGTCATCCGACTGGCTTTCTCAATTCAGAATGATTTGTACAAGAATCTGTGGCAATTATGTTCCCTGGAAAATCCCAATTAGCATATCACAGCCAGGTGTAAATGGCATCCTTGACAACCAATCCGGTAACATATTGGCAAAGGAATGTGACTGGTTCAAGAGAGGTGTCAAGGAGGTAATTTATGTGAAAATAAAGAAACCAAGCCTAAATAGAGGTGGGGGGGTTCGACACCAACTGTCTGCCATGTACAATGCTGTTTTGACACCTTACTCTGGGCGTTCCTATAACACCTCTTAGCCACAATGCAATCACGCCCAAACACCTGGCTGTGATATGCTAATTGGGTTTTTCCAGGGTACATAATTGCCACAGATTCTTGTACAAGTCATTCTGAATTGAGAAAGCCAGTCGGATGACTAGCGAAACGTCTTCAAGAACTAAACTTCAAGTGCAGATGATCTAATTGAATACAACAGATATACCATGACCTGGATGACCTTTTGATTACAAAAATGTTCCTTTAGCCTGATAGACCTAAAAAATGATATAGATTAATTTTTAGATTGAAGGGACCACACTTAAGGGACAAAAGTTTATACCTTTAGTTTATACATTTCTTTCAGAAACAGATAGTTCATAGTCTGAAAGATTATAGATTATTTCTTCTTCGTTTTGTTGTTGCGCCTTCATCTGTTGCCACCTCTTCCATGACTGCTACTGCCTGCAAGCCCAACCCCCCCCCCCCCGCCTTATGGTTCTCCTGGGCTGGCCTTCAAAAAAGCAGCTGTGTCAAAATTTGAGGCTCCCATAATATTTAAGTTACCTGGTTCAACATTTACATTAGGGGTGGAATATGAGCGTCTAGGGTGTAGTTTCTGTTGATATACAACATCCCTTTTTTTGCTCTCCATACCAGTCCATTTATATCCTCTCCCCAATTTGTAGTCTAATGAATCTCTATCAAAATTTGAATGTCTGATAGATATATATACTTACAATCTAAGTGGGACAACATACAGAGACAAGTGGGTGGAAGGATAAAGTGTTCAAACAGCTTACAAACATTTGCGCTGGTTTTCAGAAATGTAGGAAAACAGTTAAGATTTTAGGGCTAAAGGATGTCACCTGGTAAAATGAGAGAGGGAGAGAATTCCAATGGTAGGGAGAAGCAAAAGAGAATGGGTAAAGTTGGAAGGAGGCAGTGTTCGTTGGGAGTTTGTAGAGAAGATTGTCTTGTGAGGAGCGCAGGGCATGTTTAGGAGCATAAGGGACTAAAAAGGGGAAGATAAGTAAGGAAGTGCAGTAGAGTAAAGGGATTTAAATGTTAAAAGAAGGGCATTGAATATGATTGTTTGATGGGAAGCCCCCCTATGGACTGCAGTATCAGGGTAGCGTGCTCTCTTTTATAGAAGAGTGAGAAGATCCGAGCTGCCGAGTTTAATATAGGCCAGGAGACAGAGAAGCAGAATGTTACAGTAGTCAAGATGGGAGATTATTAGGGCATGCATGAGCATTTTAGTGGTGTAGCTAGAGAGCAAAGGGCAGATCTTCACAATATTGCGAAGGAGAAAATGACATATCCTAGTGACATTGTTAATGTGATAATGGAAGAAAAGAGAGTAGGCAAAGATAACTAGAAGGCAGGGTGCAGATTCAACTGGGTTAATGACCATATTTTCAATAGAGATGGAAAAGGGTGGACTAGGTTTTAGTTTAGGGGGGAAATTCAGTTTTACATAGATTAACTCTAAGGCAGCGGTGCGCCATCTAAGAGGAAATAGAGCACAGACACTTAGAGATTTGAGATTGAACTTCAGGGGTTAGTGCAGGGGTGGACAAGTAAATGTGGGTATCATTTGCATATAGGAGATACTTAAAGCTAAATTAACTGATTATTTCTCCCAAAGAGATAGTGTAGTGGGAGAACAACAAGGGTTTAAAACCGAGCCCATATGGACTCCCACACTAAGGGAAACTTGAGAGGAAGTCTTATTAGCAAAAGAGACAGAGAGAGATCTCTGTTAGAGAGATAAAAAAAACAACAACAACACCGCAGCTTGATTTCGGAAGCCCAGAGAATTTAGAATTTGCATAAGAAGAGAATGATCTACACTATCATAAAACATTTAAAATTGCACATGATTTAGAGGTATACAGAGATTTTTTGATATATCAGGGTTTATCTTATGTACATATTAATGATGGTTAATGGATGACCAAAAAAAAAATCTATATCTAACTGATGTTGCTTTTGTTTGCAGTGGGATGCCATCACAGAAATGGACGAGTATAATCGGCCTATTCATACTTATCAGGTATGCAATGTGATGGAAGCAAACCAGAACAACTGGCTTCGTACTAACTGGATATCTCGGGATGCCGCTCAAAAAGTGTTTGTTGAAATGAAATTTACACTAAGAGACTGTAACAGCATTCCCTGGGTTGTAGGAACTTGCAAGGAGACATTTAACCTGTACTACATGGAGTCAGAAGATGCCCACGCAGTAAAATTTAAGCCAAACCAATACAGTAAAATTGACACAATTGCGGCTGATGAGAGTTTTACACAAATGGATTTAGGAGACCGTATCCTAAAGCTAAACACAGAAGTTCGGGAAGTGGGACCTATTACAAAGAAAGGGTTTTACCTTGCATTTCAGGATATTGGGGCCTGTATTGCTCTAGTCTCTGTCAGAGTGTACTACAAAAAATGCCCTTATATGGTAAGGAATTTGGCAATGTTTCCAGATACGATTCCCAGGGTAGATTCATCTTCACTTGTGGAAGTACGAGGCTCTTGTATAAAGTATGCAGAGGAACGAGACACTCCAAAATTATATTGTGGAGCTGATGGTGATTGGCTTGTACCTCTTGGGCGCTGTGTCTGCAGTGTCGGATATGAGGAAGTGGATGGTTCCTGCCATGGTAAGTCATTTGGAGTTTTTCCTAGTAACAGTCTATAAGGTAGTGTTTCTGTGTATTTATCGATTTGTGTGGTTTGTTTTGTAATGTATGGATTTTGCAGCTTCTCTAAGCAGGTTCAATATGTAGAGGTATTACATATGATTTCCGTTCACCCCATATTACGCCTCTCACCTGACCTTTGCATTATGAGAGTTTGAGAATGTAATGGACAGTGGTAAAGAAATGCAATTTCCTTATTTATTTAGTTCATATTTCTAGAAACAGGGAAACTAGTGAAGGATAAATGGCTATTATGTCATAGAGTATATTATGGACATTTATATTTGCTGGTATCTTTATATAAACATGAGTCTGGTTGGAAAAGTCTCATTTTTTTCTTAGTTGTAAACTCCATAAAACAGGATCCTGTTCTCTATTCCATTGTATAAATAGCCCACTCTATTGTTAACAACATCCATCCGTGTTCTTAATCTTATCCTTTCCTTTTTTTTCTTCTTATCCCGTCATGCTCTGTCTCTTCCTGACTTCCCACTGGCGAATGTATTCAGTGACACTTGGAATGGTTAATGGCTTTGGTGGCTCCTAAATCCAAGCTTGAAGATTCAGCAGGTGTCCTTAATTCAGAGACAAGCCAATTACCTTCTCATGTGCACGTATCAGCCAACAGTGATACATGTATGTTTGTAGGTGGGGGAAGCACATTAGCAAATCTAATAGTCCTGATTTGTTTTCTCCATCAGTGTTACCTAAGACCTAGCTAGGCTTTGTATGTAATTTACCAAATACAGTTAGGAAAGCTCATTTCAGAGTCATGGTGCACGAATGCTTTCAGTATTCGGCGTTACCTTAGATCCCAAGGATTTTTAATGAAATAACCCATCACCTTAACAAGTTTCTGTTTAAATAATTCATGAACGTTAAACCGAAATTGAATTTCATTGCAGCATTTTATTGTACATCAGCTTAAGGAAAATAACCCCAACTTTGGTGTGATTCCTGGCTTTTCCCTTAGTGTATAAAAAAACCTAACCTTTAAATCGATTCCAGGTAAAACAAGAAAATCATTGAAGTCATTAAAATCCTGAACCGCAATATAATAGGGTGTGAAGTCACTTTATCCAAATGATTTGTGATGGGTAGTAAATGTTTTATGCACAGTGCGCATTGATGGAGTAATCTACACTGACAGCTTATTTTCTCTTTTTCCTGACTTGCCGCCCCTTGCAGTGAAGAGAATGCTTATTTGACAGTGTTATAACGGAAGGTAGCTCTATCTAGTTGTATGTTTTAAAAAAACTAAACAGATTTTGTTAACCGCGAATTGCAAGTATGTTCAATAATTAACGTTTTGGATAAACAATTAAAAATAATAATAATAATAACAACACAGTGACACTATTAGTTGGGATGTTTGAAGGATGGTTGGCAATAGACAGTGAAAGAGCTAATGGTTAAGCTATACTTGCATTAAAGGGCATGTCCACCCCCAAAACTAAAATTTAACCCCTTACTGGCCACATCAAGTAGTTTAAAACAATCCTTACCTTACATTCCTGCTCAAAATAGTTCCCCTGCTGTGCCCCTCCAAAGTCCAGGAAACTGCTGTGTAGGAGCAGTGTGTGACTCATGCTGTGCCTGAGACTTCCTCAACCTCATCAAGGTTGAGGCATGCTCAGTGCAGCCCTCCCTGCCTCTCAGCCAATCACGGACGCGGCTGCCGGTCCCGCCCCCTGCTTTCAATTCCATGCAAGCAGAGGGCCTGAACACTGCAGTGGAGGAGAGAGGGCAGGTAAGTAAGAATCGGGGGACTTTCTAACAATTATATTAATGCGGTTGGGGCTGGGGGAGCATGCCCTACCACATATCAAAAGTTAAATTTTGGGGTGGACATGCCCTTTAACTAATATGTACTGTATAGAACAAAACTAGCGGGTCCACAGAAGTTCTAAAAATCTGATTAGAACCCAATTGAAGTAGAATTTTTCTATCACAATTTTAGAATTTTCAATCAAAATTTTCTATGGGAATTTTAAAAATTTTCAATTTAATTTATAAATTTTCACTTTTCTTATATTACTTTTTTGTGACTGATCACTAGTGGGGAATGGGTTTTGGGTTAGTTTCAAACTCGGTTCTAATTTTATAATGCTAATTTCGAAGTTCTGCGTAACTTTCTGAACTTTTCTAAACCAAAACTTTTCTGAACTTCAAATATCGATTATTCCGATAATTCGATATAGAATATTCTATATCAAACTTTGAATATTCAATTCGGAACACACAAAAGATTGGAACTTTGGCTTCTATTGACTTTTATTGGGTTCATTTTCAAATTTTTATAACTTTTTTCAAAATTTTCAAAATCTGTTTTCAGAACAAAACTCACCGGTTTCGAACATCTGTAATCACTAGTAGTGTGCTGTATACTGTGAGGGGGAAAAATCTATCCTGAAACTTTTCATCATAATAGGAATCTTTAGGCTACAACACATTTATTGCCAATTTTTTAAAAACTGCCAATTGAAATGTTACCTAATTTGCCTTTCAAAGTAATATTTTAAAAGAAATACAGTATTGAAAACCTCATCCTCTTTACAATTGACAAAACCCCTGAGGGTTTGCCTCCTTACCGGTCTCATGGCTTTGGCATGCTTAGTGTGTTTCACACAAGATAAAGAGAACAGCTCTTTTCCTATGTGAAGACATCAAGCAGAAAGAAAACTCATATATCCTTTTAATTAGCAGTTTCTGGACTTAAAATAAGGTTAAATGTTATTTAGCATAATTCGTCAATGTAATAATTTTTTCAATAACCATTAAAGGTATCCCTTCTGTGACCCAATGTCAAACTCATTTTTAAGCAAGGAAAAAGTAGAGGAGCACACTTTTTTCCTTGCTTGGATGTTGAAGCCCTGGAGGTAGGGGGCTGAGAGGATTGCACCTACCATATTTGTCTGGCCAAGGAGCCAACAGCGGTGTGCCATTGTGCATTCTTGGAACTGTGACAAACTCATTTTTAACATTGTGCCATGTTGCGTCTAGTTTTCATGATGTAACAAAAAAAAACTATTTTGTTCATGAAGAATAAGAAATACAAAATATCCCATAACTTGTTTACCATTTTCAGCTAAAACTGCTTTTTGTACATCTCCCTGATGACCTGTGTTTGGCTTATCTTTTTGTGGTTAACCACAATCAAGGGCCATGTATAGATTTGATCTACAAACCACTGACAAATTGATCATATGTTAGTTTTGCCTATTAGTTGGTATAAATTTCATGATAAATGCATTCCGTTCCTTGTATTGTACTTTTGCTGGCTGCAAATGTTTAATGTTATTTAAAGTGAAAATTATCAAGGTATTTCAAGAATATCGATAGTTTCCCTCCCCCCAAAAAAATATCAGAATGATTTTGGCAAGACCAAGAGTATTGGGAGTTTACTATTATTAAGCCCTTTTCTAGTAATCAGGTTTTACGTTTCTATTTTGCTGTATACCCAGGACCTTTGTGACAGATGTTTGGCATTTTTAACCATTTCAGCGGATTATTTTGAGAGCTGCTGGAATTTTGGCTCGATATTAATATGTTGTGGGAATTAAATTTCCAAAAATTAATTTAGAAGTTTGCCAGTAAAAATAAAAAGCAAAAATAGTGCTGCCTTACACATGTCGCCCCAGTCAATTATTAGTAAGTTGTAGTTCTGTGCAGATGGAACATTAAAGTTCATTTAAATTCAGAAATTCATCTAGGCACTGACCATTGTGATTCCATGTCCATTCAGTGTAATAATCAGCTAGGGACGCTGGGAATTATAGTCAATTAAATGTGAAATATGGCTTTTTTTTTATCCAATTAATTTTACTGCATTCCATATAGGTGCCATTTTGCTGTAGCCTGTTCCAATTTATATGTACCGAAGGGGATTTTGTTGCACCCTTGTTATTTAAACAGGTGCGCTCTTTGCAAACCTTTTGAATATATCAGCATATCCGTTTGCAGCTGTGTTTCTTTTATATCTACCGCAAGACAGTTTGATAGATCTTGGCAGTGATCCTAACGTTTTCTTTAACTGGAAATTCAAAGTCGTAACGGATAATTTGTTTGAGCCGTAACCTACCAGATCTACCCAATGCACAAATTGTCCTGCGGATGCAGGCGGTCACTGCAAATTATAGGGATGACGCTCAAACGCCCCCACTGACGATATTGTCTGATTGCTTTTTTAGATGGAAAAGTTAAATGTATATAGAAACGCCAGTCCTTCCATGCTGTGCATATGATTAAAGCCTCCCCTAAGGCAGGAAGATCTGGTTTTTGTATGCAGTATCCCTAACTTTACCTTTTCCCAAAGCTGCGGTTACATTAACGGCCAAATTACAAGTCAAACTACTATGCTACGTTGCTTTTAGTTTGCTATAGCAAATGCCTTAAGCTGTGTGACATCCTGAAATCTAAAGCAATGGAATCCCTAGGCGGCTGTTGGAAAAGTACTAAAAATGCCAACAGTATTATTAAACAAGCCACCTTGAATTCCAAATGATTAGACTGCTGCCTCTTACAAAATTGCCAACAAATGCAAATACAGTGGGTTATGAAAGCAATAGATCTGTGAAAATCTGCCGCAGAGCTTCCTGTTAGATGTCAGGAAAATGTGCCAGCCATGGAACAGAACATAAATAAAACATTCCTTGTGAATACTTTTAGATTTAAAGAAGTCCGGCTTTCTGATTGGAATTACTTTCATTATACACAGTGGTAGGCTGTGTGAGATAAAGAGATTAGATTGTAAGCTCTTCGAGGGAGGGCCTGATGTGAATGGATTAAATAATTACACAGCACAATGTAGTGTGTAGTTATTTAACAAATTAAATACATACATGTATTAGAAAGTTTAGGGGGAAAACAGTCAAAGGCAGAGAATGATACCCAGATGTTGGGTATTTTTGTTCGGTTTATAGACTGAAAACCAAGAGATAAAAAAAAATCTCTGCATTGGTAATAACAAGAGATGGACCTGAACCTGGTTTCTCAGTAGATTTCACAGATCCACCGGAACTCAGACTTTGGCAGACTTTTTCTGATTTTTCCCAGAACTGGGGAATTGTTTTTTATAATTCCGAACGTACAAGAATTTTTGAATTTAAAAATTTTACATTTTTTAAAATTTCTAGTAATCTGGAAAATACTACGTGGCATGACAAAATAGGAAGCGCATAAAGTTTCCGGTAACGGACGGTGTTTTTAGAAAGATTTATGCATTGATACGTATTCCCCAGACCATTTCCCAGGTCCCTGAAAGTTTGGATTTTTTAACTGCCGTTGACTTCAATGGGTCTGCTTGTAGATTTTAAAATTTTGTGATTTCAGTGAGTTCGGCCATTTCTAGTAATAACGTCTAATTTGTTAATTATTTAAAAAAATTCTTTTTGCACTTTTTTTTCACAGCACACCTGTATTCTTCACGTTGGACTTAATGTTATAATTGCCCATATTTTATACATTTTTAGAGTATGTGTTATTCTTGTGAAAATATTTGCACTGCCAAAACTTTGATGTGTCCCGACACTCCACTGGAGAAAACCTGATCTATATGCTGTAGAGTGCATACAGATTGTAACTGTTATTTAACTGTTACAGTATGTGGTTGTTAAAGGGACAGTTGAGTGGAAATTATCAATAATTGTTGGTTTGTGTAATGCCTTCTTAGTTATTCTACATATTCTCTCCCATTTTGAAAAATCAGTTGATTTCATACCCTTTGCTGTTCCCTGCTGTTGACATTAGTGAGCTGACATTTCAGGTTCTAATGGTCCTTTTTCTTCCCAGGATGCACCACTTCCTTGGAATGTTCCTAACAGCAATTTCTAGGGCAAGACCATAACGGTCTCTACTAGGGGTCCTGCAAACAGGAAGTCAGTATTTCGTTTGCATTTATTTATACACACACAGAATGCTTAAGGTCATTGGGATGGAGAAATACTGCTCTTTTTTCCGAAAAGCATATATATTTCCACTTAACTTCCCCTTTAATGTTCATCCATCCACAATAAAAAACAGAGTAAGGTCCAACATGTGTTTCAAGGCGTACACTTGGAATCGCTGAATACAAATACCTGTTTATTGTGTAATGTGTTTAGAAAGTTACTGAAAGGGTTAAACTATATCAAAAACGATTACATATATACGGTTAAATGCTTATTAACTCCAATAGAAACCTCTACTGCACACATCTCTCTATTATTCACTTACAAACAAAGATTGAATATTAGGGGCAAAGCTATTGCAAGTTAATTTTCCACTTAAGTGGAGCACAGCAAATGTTCAGGTAATGCAAACAGCACTTCATATGGGCACAGGAGACAAAATAATTTGAGATACAGTTGGTTTGTGGTATCTTATTCTAACCCCCAATCTCTGCTACACCCCCCCCCCGCCTCTCTGATTAACTATCTCCAAACAGTTCCAAATCCAGCTGCAGCACACACCGTTAATCACACCGACCTTCTCCATTTATTGCTAATGATATTTCACAAAAGATTCAATCATCAGATTTGTATCCCTTTGACGACTGTGGGTATTTAAATTGTTTTCTGTAGCCGATTTGCAGGCCAAGCGCACACAGAATGAAATTGTTGACTCTTAAATAAACTTCCATCTAACATTTTCAGATTTTAATCATTAACTCCTCTATACAAACACGGTCTCAATGAAGAGCAGCCGTCGGAAAGGAATTTTATTCCAGTGGATGCATTCTTGTTTTAAGACAATCAAACAGATTTCTTCTGCTCTTTCTAATAGTTCATTCACAGACTGTAATGTAAATGTATCTTTTCATCGTTTACTTCCCAAGCGCTCAGTTATTGGCATCATGATGTTAGGCTGCTAAGTGATAGAATTAAATATAATTCTCGGGTTTTCGAGTCATTGCATTTGTAAAAAGCCCATTTTTCTCCCATCAGTATTCAATGGCAATGCACACAGCTCTGCTTATTGTAGGAGGGCTGATTACAGGTTATTTTTAGCCTGCAGGTATAGCAGTTACTGACAATACGGTATATCCTGAATGCTAAATTTTTTATGTGTCCATTTCCTTTGGACTTTAGACAGTGACGGTACCAGCTGTGCCTACTGGGGCATGCACAGAATCATTACAGGGAATGTCAAACTATGCAAAAAGTATAAAATCGAAGGTTGGGAAAAATTTTTATAATTTTTTGAGAAATATCATCCAATTGGTTGGGCTAGAGGGGCATTGTGGGGCTGAGGCAATAAGAGATGAAGTAGTTTGAATTCTAATTCCCATCTAGTAGATACAGTAGCTACAACTATCTTATCTGAAACCAGCAAAGTAAAATCACCGGTTGAAATTCTCCAGGTTTCTGGCTTTTCCTGAGATCTCCCACTCTCCTCACCAGTCAATAATAGTTGTCTTTCTGTCTGTCAATGGCTTCCTGATGTTTAACTCTAATGTCTGATTCAACATTCCTTCAATTGTGGATGTCATGATCCTCCGAGCTGTGGGGTAGCAATAGGGGTCGTAGTTGTGGCTTGGCCTGCAATCTTCGGGAGTCCCATAACCCCCAGGGAAGGTGCAGTGTAGTCAGGGATGCCATTGTTCTCATTCACATCTGTCAGTATGTAGGTAGATCAGTGCCCAACTTGCGCCAGACTGGGGGCCGCACAAGCACCACCCTAGACATTGAGTGCCCTCCGACCTGTGATTGATGTTTTTATTTCAAGTTTGTCAAGAAAATTAAGTTAACCATTAATGAAAGTCTCTAAGACTGCATATTTAAATGAATTAGTATTGCTGGCACTTGTTTTATGTTCTAGCTTATTCCCCATCGGCTCTATGCTGTCCTGTTACATAGATGATGGTGTTTGAGGTCAGACACAAGAAATAAAGTATCTCCTGCACTGTGTAATGAGGGCATTGCAAGTCATTGTGGAGTTTATGGGGTTTGCCACTATAACAAAACAAAGGTCTGAGGGAACTGATAATAGCCTCATTACCAGCAAGAAAAGATACATTATTTAATATAATAGATAGGAAGCAGGTTGCAATAACAAGAATATTCAAATGCAGAATTGTAGATCAACCTATACACACACACCTGCGCATACCCCAAACCGCACATCTAAATAGTTGTGTACATGCACATACAGCAACACCCATGTACTCTTTTGAATTCCTTACATTCACATGATCCCACACCTGCAGTATGCACTTACATACATACTGTACCTGCCTCTACTGACACATGTACAAACCAGTCAAAACCTTGGACACACCTGATCAAATTATTATTTTGGGGTTTTTTTCTATATTGTATATTAATATTAAAAACATTAAAACTATGAAGAAACACCCATTGAGCAGTAAGCAAAAAAGTGCTGAACAAACTAGAAAAGGTTTTATATTTTAGATTGTTCCAAAAGCGAACTTTTTTCTTTGTTGACAGCTTTGCACGCATCTGCGGATGTCGATTTTATGAGGCAGCGACCAGAATGACTTTGAACTTGGAGGTGTGTCTGTGTTCCAATTTATTTGGGGAGTTTTGTCCTTCTTTATTGAGACCAATAAACAGTTGAGTTGTGCAGAGGTAAAGTTAGAGCTCAAGAACTTTGTATCCTCAAGTGAAGTAGCAAAAGCCATCAAATGCCATGCTGAAATTGGTTCTCATGAGGACTGACCTAGGAAAGAGAGACCATAGGTGACCTCTGCTGCAAAATTCATTACCAGCCCAAGAAACTGCACTTTAATTAACATTCAGATCAAGGCCCACATAAATGTCTCAGAGAGTTCACGTAGCAGACACATAACAATACAAACAGTCCAAGTGTGAGATTGTTGTTACTTCCTGGCATCTCTATGTGAGACGCAGACACGTTAGTGGATGGTTTCCACATGTGTGGGTTGGGAGTGCTTTGGTAGGGATGTTTTTGTTGCTTGTTGAGTGACCAGGACAAGATGGCTGATTGTCAGGTGGAAGATGCCAAGGCATCTATTCAGTATCAAGTAATTTGAGGTAGCAAGGGGGTTTAAATTAGTTCTAAATGTGTTTTTATTTTTATATACAATTTACTGTAAGTAAAAAAGAACAGCTGGACTGCTAATAATATGATCAAACCATTAATAATTCAGTTATCTCAACCTTCATAGAAGTGTTTTGAATAATCACATCCTTTGGCAAAATGTGTCCTTTAAAGTTCCAGGAGTCTTCAAGAACAGGAAGTTCCTAGTGATAAATAAAGCACCTGTACAATTATAAAGAACCAGAGAGACAAAGAAAGACACTTGAATCAATACAGGCATTAATTAGACATATTTAATAAACAGAAGGCATGAAAGGCTTACATGCAGTATATCTGACAGGATGGCAAGCAAATTCATGAATCAGATGGGTTTATATTTACCTGAATGATGTCACAGTCTTGTCTGTTCTGCAAGTGTTTTGTGATATTAAATCAAAGATGAACACTCTGGTTTTATCCATTCAGTAATATGGAATGTATTTTATGTTTTTTTATATATATATTATTTACCAATGTTCTCTCATCTATCTTAGTGGATCAAGTGCATCAAATATCGATATGAAAATTTTGCTGTCAAAATCAAAAATCCATATTAAAATCATGGGGGAGATAATGATGAAGTGTCACTTCTTACCTGTCTGATATCCTGAGATGCCGTAATCACTCTGCGGTCAGCTAATGAGCCTCCATTCAGGACACATTTCGATAAGTTTCGCACTACATAATAGTTTTGATTATTCCATCGGGTCCCCAGTGTCTTTAATGGAAATAGTACAGGTCCCATTTATAAAGTGTAAAGCACACGCTATCCATATTACAGCATCCAGCATGGATGTTACTCCTATTTGGCTGATACCAGTTATTATTTCATCTCCTATAGAGTTTCTACTTCAAATTTTTTGCCACAAAACTGGAAATTTTGTCAACAGAATTTGTAAATTTCAGTTAATTTCTATTTGTAAAGCGAGGAAATCAGTAAACTAGTTAACTGTCACCATTCCAATTTATACTATGTCTTATAAATGATAGATTATATTGTATGTATGTATAATTTATATTATATTGGTGGTGTTCTGTGCTTTGAGTAGTTGTGTGTAAAAGCCATTGTAAATTCAATATTGCGTTAGTGCACATGGGTAGCGCAAACATGAGTGCCGGGTCCCTTTATGTAACCCGCGCATCCGTCACTATTATGGAGTTAAAGTCGTGCTAGCCGATAGTGAACCATGGGGGTTATTCAATAAAAGTTCTTATCGTTTAAAATGGTGCTAATTTTGCCCCAACCAATCAAATGTTACATAAGTTCTGATTGGCTGGGGCAAAGTTAGCACCATTTTAAACGATAAGAACTTTTATTTAATCTCCCTCTATATTTTTGCCCAGCAGCTCTGGGTAAATGTGCCACAAAAGCAGAAAAAAAAACTCTTAAAAACTGAACCCAGTAGGCAGTTAGAAAATGTACCTCATAGGTGCCATTGCCCATCTCGTCCAATCCGGTCTGACCCTGATCCTTTACATAGCAAAGGATATGCTCTGCAAATGTCTTTTAATTATCTGAAAGGTTCAAAGTTGGCTGTGGTAGGTTTAGATCAGAGCAGCAAGGACACCTAAATGGTGTATCTTCTGCCACTACCAGCTGTACCTTTATGGTACCTAGATGGTGTATCCCCTGCAACCACCAACTATACCTTCAGGGCACCTAGAAATGTATCCCCTGCAACTATCAGCTGTACCTTCATGGTACCTAGATGTTGTATCCCCTGCAACTATCAGTTGTACCTTCATGTACCTAGATGGTGTATCCCCTGCAACTATCAGCTGTACCTTCATGGTACCTAGATGTTGTATCCCCTGCAACTATCAGCTGTACCTTCATGTACCTAGATGGTGTATCCCCTGCAACTATCAGCTGTACCTTCATGGTACCTAGATGTGTATCCCCTGCAACTATCAGCTGTACCTCCATGGTACCTAGATGTGTATCCCCTGCAACTATCAGCTTGTACCTTCATGTACCTAGATGTGTATCCCCTGCAAACTATCAGCTGTACCTTCATGGTACCTAGATGGTGTATCCCCTGCAACTATCAGCTTGTACCTTCATGGTACCTAGATGGTGTATCCCCGCAACTATCAGCTGTACCTCATGTACCTAGATGTGTATCCCCTGCAACTATCAGCTGTACCTTCATGGTACCTAGATGTGTATCCCCTGCAACTATCAGCTGTACCTTCATGGTACCTAGATGGTGTATCCCCTGCAACTATCAGCTGTACCTTCATGGTACCTAGATGGTGTATCCCCGAACTATCCAGCTGTACCTTCATGGTACCTAGATGGTGTATCCCCTGCAACTATCACAGCTGTACCTTCATGGTACCTAGATGGTGTATCCCCTGCAACTACCAGCTGTACCTTCATGGTACCTAGATGCTGTATTCTCCTGCAACTACCAGCTGTACCTTCATGGTACCTAGATGGTGTATCCCCTGCAACCACCAACTATACCTTTAGGATACCTAGATGGTGTATCCCCTGCAACTATCAGCTGTACCTTCATGGTACCTAGATGGTGTATCCTCCTGCAACTACCAGCTGTACCTTCATGGTACCTAGATGCTGTATCCTCCTGCAACTACCAGCTGTATCTTCAGTGTACCTAGATGGTGTATCCCCTGCAACTATCAGCTGTACCTTCATGGTACCTAGATGTTGTATCCCCTGCAACTATCAGCTGTACCTCCATGGTACCTAGATGGTGTATCCCCTGCAACTACCAGCTGTACCTTCATGGTACCTAGATGGTGTATCCCCTGCAACTACCAGCAGTACCTTCATGGTACCTAGATGGTGTATCCTCCTGCAACTACCAGCTGTACCTTCATGGTACCTAGATGGTGTATCCCCTGCAACTACCAGCTGTATCTTCAGTGTACCTAGATGGTGTATCCCCTGCAACTACCAGCTGTATCTTCAGTGTACCTAGATGGTGTATCCCCTGCAACCACCAACTATACCTTCAAGGTAACTAGATGGTGTATCTCCTGCAACCAGCTGTAACTACATGGTACCTAGATGGTGTATCCCCTGCAACTACCAGCTGAACCTTCAGGGTACCTAGATGGTGTATCCTCATGCAACTACCAGCTGTACCTTCATGGTACCTAGATGGTGTATCCCCTGCAACTACCAGCTGTATCTTCAGTGTACCTAGATGGTGTATCCCCTGCAACTACCAGCTGTACCTTCATGGTACCTAAATGGTGTATCCCTGCAAATACCAGCTGTATCTTCATTGTACCTATATGGTGTATCCCCTGCAACTACCAGCTGTACCTTCAGGGTACCTAGATGGTGTATCCTCGTGCAACTACCAGCTGTACCTTCGTGGTACCTATATGGTGTATCAATGTAGATAATTCCAAATGCACACTAGACCTGGATGGGTGCTGATCCCTCAAAGTCCCCCACCCTCAAGGTTAAGCGATATAGCAATCACATGAATACGAAGGTTGCACTCCAAGCAAATAGTTTAATAGTGAACCACACACATAAAAGTATCACTTTTATGTGTGTGGTTCACTATTAAACTATCTTCAGGGCAACTACCAGCTGCACCGTCATGGCACCTAGATGGTGTATCCCCTGCAACTACCAGCTGTACCTTCCTGGAATGCTAGATAGACAACGGCAACATTTACTAGATTATCCAATCCACATACATGCCGCACCTTCCATAGTACTCTTTGTGTTCTCTACTAGAATTAATTGAGGAGACAGAACACTTAATCCAACACTTCATCAACCAAAATGTGCAAAGACAAAGATTAGAGAGATAACACAGGGTTATATATGAACAGTCCTATACCACATCAGTCAATATTATTTTGTCATGATATACTGTTCACAGGTATCCATCATGATATTGAAAAATGCAGCGACTATATCTGCAAATAAGGCAATAAATCAGATGACAGCCTGTATTGCCGTGCAAAGCCTCAACGGCCGGGAGGAAAGATGCAGAAAGAACTCCAGTTTGTGATTGTTTTACATGAGTTATTCTCTCACCAATTATCTCAGGGATTTATCTACTTCTCTGTCGATGCAAAGTCATAAAAATGGGAGAGGGGGGGAAAGAACAGATTTTCACAGCAGTGTTAAAGATTTTGGTATTTTATTTTCATTACAGTAAATCAGTAAAATGATGCTTTCCAGAAAATGCACATTCATCACAATAACAAATATAGATTTCCCACAGGGCTCTCATTTTTTATATGTGTGTCTGCCAGTTGGATATCTTTATATCTAAATGCCTGTTCATTACACTGAAAGGCTAATGTTCATTTCCATTGCTTAGATCTAGTGAGTCTTATTCCCAAATCCAATGGCAATATTATTTAGTAAGGATCATTATTAATTTTTGTTTTCAAGAGATGACTTGCCTCTTATTAAATGTGCTTTTTTGCTTAGTTTCCCCTTGTTTTACTTTTAATTATAAAAAATAATAACTCAAGTAATACATTGATTTTTGTCTTTTGGAAGGTTCCAGCTTAGAGCGCAAAACGCTGTACGAGAATAAGGAGGAAGCAGTCATTTGGGTTGGTTTCACATACCAATAAAATAGAAATAATTAAGGGGAAAGTCTACCTAAAAAATATTTTTTTTATACATACATGTCCAGTAACCCCCCCATCCCCAGTTTCACATTATAGAAAACTTCCAAAGATGCCCCTGAAAGGACTTACCTCGCCCTGTCCTGGGTACCACCAACTGCTGCTGTGACGAGCATGCTTCAAGCAAGAACATCAGCAGTGAGGCACTTCCTGGTCACAGCTGTCAGGTAATTAGTTGTAACGTTGCATCTTGACTGACAGCTGTGACCAGGAAATATTGCTGGACTCTGCAAGGTACTGTAAGACCCTTCAGGGGCATCTTTGGAAATTTTCAAAATGCAAAACTGGGGTTTGGGGCATAGCTGGACATAAATATAAAAAGTATTTTTAAGGCTGGACATACCCTTTAAATCAAAGTTCTGTAATGGTTATGTTATTTAATACTAATCAAAGATACCCACTAAAATGTTAGAGTGCAGAGAAGCATGCAGTTACTGCCTTCTCCTCTAGCTCTTTGAACACAAACATGCTAATGTGATTCAACCAGTCAGGTACTTTCCTACTAAAGATAGGGGTAGGAAAGGTATATTTAGAAACTAGCAAAAATGTGTCCATTGGTGCATTGTGGGAATTATTTGTTTGTATGCTTGGCTGTGTGTGGATACAGTGGATATAAAAAGTCTATAAACCTTAGAATACTGCAGAGTTTTGTATAATAATAATAAAAAAGAAACAAAGACAAATCCTATCTGAGCTTATTCCACCTTTATTGTAAGATAACTATTTGCCTAAAAATCCTGCAGCTCCTTTATTGTTGCTGTTGGTTTCACTGATCAGTTTTCTCATCAATCTTGGAGGGATGTTACCATTATTGGACATTGCCATACACTGTAAAGGTTTTTATTTGAGGGTCAAGCAGAATAAAGGTTCATAATCTGCTTAATAATGCACATTTGAAATCCTGCGGTGTATGTGTAGTTAATCATCCCTGAATAGGTCTGGGGGAAAAAGCTTTACATTAGGCTTGATCCATTGTGCTATTGTAGATACAGTTTCTATAACAAACAATCTTCACTTATTGTACAGTAGTTAGTAGAAATGTGCATGTCTGCAAAACATATAAAAGGCCGGAAAGTACACAAGGTGGCGTTTTTAAAAATGCCGCTTAAATATGCTTGTGAAGGTTCTCATTCATCCAGGAATTGGTATATCTGTTGTATTCAATTAGATCAACTGGACTTGAAGTTTAGTTCTTGAAGATGTTTTGCTAGTCATCCGACTGGCTTTCTCAATTCAGAATGACTTGTACAAGAATCTGTTGGCAATTATGTACCCTGGAAAATCCTAATTAGCATATCACAGCCTAGTGTTAAGGGCGTGATTGGATAGTGACTAAGAAGTGTTATAGGAACGCCTAGGGTAAGGTGTCAAAACAGCATTGTACCAGGCAGACAGTTGGTGTCAACCCCCCACCTCTATTTAGGCTTGGTTTCTTTATTTTCACATAAATGGCCTCCTTGACACCTCTCTTGAACCAGTCACGTTCCTTTGTCAATATGTTAACATTACAATCTTCAAAGGTATGTCCTTTATCCTTAAGATGCAGGTACACGGCTAAGTCCTGACCCGAGGAATTGGCTCTGTGCTGGGCCATACATTGATGCAGTTGCTGTTTGGTCTCCCCCACATACAAATCAGAGCATTCTTCACTGCACTGCACTGTGTATATGATGTCGCTTTTCTTGTGTTTCGGTATTGGGTCTTTCGGATGTACCAATTGCTGCCTCAGTGGTTGTTTGGTCAGGACTAAGCTGTGTACCTGCATCTTAAGGATAAAGGACATACCTTTGATGATTGTAATGTTAACATATTGGCAAAGGAACGTGACTGGTTCAAGAGAGGTGTCAAGGAGGCCATTCATGTGAAAATAAAGAAACCAAGCCTAAATAGAAGTCATTCTGAATTGAGAAAGCCAGTCGGATGACTAGCGAAACGTCTTCAAGAACTAAACTTCAAGTCCAGTTAAACTAATTGAATACTACATATATGCTGCTTAAATACTGCATAAAACCCAAGACTCAGTTACTGTATAATCAAAATAATGCAGCTGAAAATATAAATTACCAGGAGACTAACTAGTAATCCAGCACAATGAATTTCAGCATAGACTAGCAATACAGAGCAATAGACCTGGGTGTATTACCAAATGGGCAAACATCATTTTGCTCTGTCCATAGCATCTTCCCAGCTCCAGATAAAGACAATATAAACAGAGTGAAACGCATCCTGCATTTCGATGATTCCCCCATTATTGATGTTTGAGCAGCGATATAAGTGAGTGGGTGGTCCCCCATGGCCAATACAATTAATTGACTGACTTAT
The DNA here is from genome assembly GCA_019447015.1 of Hymenochirus boettgeri. Classification (NCBI taxonomy): domain Eukaryota; kingdom Metazoa; phylum Chordata; class Amphibia; order Anura; family Pipidae; genus Hymenochirus; species Hymenochirus boettgeri. The sequence goes on along the minus strand of CM033470.1, from coordinate 37,312,229 downwards.
GACTCTGATTATTGATACTGTCTATAATTCTGCTGTCTATCATTGTGTTTAAAAAACACTTTTTGCACTATGCTATATACTTTATATGAGAAATATGATAATGGTATATGATAATGTGGTGGAGGTTTTTAATCAATCGGTTCTTTAAAGGACATTTTTAGCCCTCAAATGAAAACTTACATACAGGTAAATCACCCCCCAAAACCCCTAAACCGTAATAGTTTGAAATCTGAAATATATAAGTCTAACCTGAAATCCTGCACAATGTCCTGTTTCCCCTGTTTCTGCTTCCTGGTTCTTCCAGTTAGCAACTGTCAGTTATGGATTTGAGAGTTGACATCACAGCCAATGACTGAATGTTAATCCCCTGTCTGCCTCTTCTGAGCATGCCCAGACTCAGTACAGGCTCAGTACAGGTTTCTAAATTGCTCAGTTTCCATGAGGCATCCAGAAGCATAGCAGGCATACAGTAATGAATTCATAGGACAAACTATGATATATCAACATATTTTAAAGAGGCCATTCTTTCTAAAAGATGTTATTATGAGGGTGGAGTTGTCCTTTAATTTATTAAAGGACTTTTTTTTACTATATTGGGTGTTGCGATTGTTCTGTAATATATTAACCATTATCCAGATCTGCTCCTCCCCTACTGGGATATTGTAGTGGCCTGACAACAAATCTAGATTATCCTTAGATAGGCCAATAAGGCCCTGTAAAAGCGCATCCAGACGTGCGATCATGGAGGCCGACCCCCTGATTCAGCCAATAATCGTGCTCGGTATGGGTACTTTGTCAGTTGAAACAGACATTCGGTATTGGGCATGTTGCCCGATACGCGAGGCGAATCATCAACAAGCCCCTAACAAACGGCTAAAATCTGTGACTCTTGTCTGTATTAAATAAAGCAATAGTGGAGGTTTGTACCATGTTAGAAAGTGGAGTTGTGATACCTTGTATTACCTAACTAGATTTTTAAAAAATGAAGCAAGCTTTTGGTTATGTTTATCTACAGTAGTTAGCCAATACAAGGTATCACAGCTCTTTCTTCTGTATTAAATAAGCAGCAATGTAAAATATATTGGAAAAATAATCTGTAGCTAGTAATGAAAGTTTAAATAGAAACTTTAAATTTGGTTTCAAATGCGGTGTTTTGGAAGAGAATGTGTGTGTGTGCTGCAGATAAAACTCAATATTCTTGCTATTGCCATGAAAAAGAACTATTTATATTTTATAATTCATTCTGATTAAATACATATATTTTTATTATTGTGTGTATAGCTGCTAAGGAAATAGGGTGGATGTTAAAGTGTATCAGTAGGTGTGTGTACCTTTGTCTGTTTTTCTGATCATAAAAGAGAGAGCTGCCTTTGCTGTGGCCCTGTAAATGTAGCAGATGCAGCAGGTGGCAGCAGGGAAATCATACAGGGAGATTCAATAAAATGGTGCTAATTTTGCCCCTACCAATCAGATCTTATTTGACATTTGAAATGTTGCAAACATCTAAAAGGCCACAGGATGGACATCTCTGTTATAAAACTACATTTCATACCTTATTATAAATACATAAAACGTACATTGTTCTTTGCAAATATTTATTATTGTGCTTTTATTAAATACATTTCAGTAGTTGTGTAATTGTGTGTGTTGTTTTTGTTGTTATGTGTTTGTGGCACTTTCTTAATGAAATGCACCTAGCCTGTAGCCTTGGACCCAGGTGCATTTTATTAAGAAATAGAGATGTCCGAAACTACAATTTCGAAAAATCTTCGAAAATTCATTCCTTTTTCGGATCTTCAGGATTTTCCCGAGATCCGGAACAAATTTCGAAGATTTTTGAATGTACAGAGATATTTTCGACCATTTTCGAAAATATCTTCGTACGTTCGAAAATCCTTGAAAATCCGATCGGGGACAACTTTCGAGTTTCCGATCGTATTTTCGATGATTTTTGAACTTTCAGGGTTATTTTAGAAAATTATCGAAAATAGCCTTGAACGTTCGATCTTCGAAAATACGATCGGAAATTCAAAAGCTGAGGATCGGAAACTTGAAAGTTTCAAGGATTTTCGAACATACGATATAGATAAGATATATTCGAAAATAGCTCTGTACATTCGAAAATCTTCGAAAATTTGTTCCAAAGTCCCGAAATCCGGACGATCTGTCCGGACTCAGATGGATCTTTCGGATTTTGGAACCAAAGGTTCCGTGTCGGATCGGGGTTCATGTCAAACCCGGATCCCATCTCTATTAAGAAAGTGACAGTAGAGATTTGATTTAAATAAGAAGACCAAGAGGAAGAAACAACAGGCTCTTTCAAGCTTTTCTGGCATTTGCAGGTTTCTACTAGGGATGGACTAGAACTCGAACTCAAACCCGATTTTCTGAAATCTGATTGGTTAATGTAAACCATGTAAACCAAGCATTGAAAAATTGACCAATCAGAAACGGACTAGGGTTTTCTGCAACCCTATATAAAGAGGTGTAATCCTCTGCGGAGCTCAGAAGTCATCGCAGTAGATAGCAGTATAAAAAAGAAAGAAGCGTCTAGCAACATCGGCTCCGCTGAGGCCTGCAGTGCCAGCAGGCTCACTGTTGGCCGCATCATCTACTTCAGTGGTGTTGGTGTCGCTAGCCTGAAGATGTCGCGTCAGATCAAGACACCAGTACATCGGCCTTGTTGAGGCCACCGGTGCCAGAGGTACCCCTGGCGGCCACTGGGGTACTTCTGGGGGTCGGTGGCCTCAGCGGAGCTGGTGTCACCAGATGGAAGACAGAAGACACCACCCAAGGGCTCTTTTAAGAGCTGCTGGGGGTCTCAGTTAGAGCTGTGGGACCCCCAGCAAAGGCACTTATCAGTGCCACAAGGGCCCTTACAAGGGCCGGGAAGGGGGGTCCCGGTTCGAACTACGGGCCGCAAAGGCACTTATAAGTTCTGGGGAGGGAGTCCCGGTTCGAGCTGTGGGACCCCTTAAAGGGGAACTGTGGTCTCCAAACAAGTTGAGTTTAAATGAAAGGCCAGGTTCATACCTTTAAAACGAGCCATCAAAAAAATCTCTACGTGCTGCACAGCCCAAAATATGAAGAAATCACTGATCAGAAAGTTATCGGGTGGGAGGTTCTAAATCTGCGGTCAGAAATACTATTTCCTCCACTAATCTGCGGTTGGCACATGCTCAGTGCATGACTGAAGGGTAGAATGGGAGTGGGGAGAACAGCACAGCCTACATCACTGCTTTTTTTTAATGCCTCACAGAGCACATAAGTGGGAAAGGGAAAGGCCCAAGGGGCTGCAAGGGGAGGGGCCATGGGGGCCCACGAGGAGGAGGAAACACGGAAGAGGAAATGTCACATGGTTTCAGTGCAGGAAGCAGGAAGTGTAGGGGATCTGATGATGCTGCAACCATATCACACATATAAATGTAAATATCTTCAAAACTATGTAAAATAAATAATGAAAGTAAATTGCAAAAATCCTCAGGAAAGCAATTCCTGTCAATTTACCTAAAGTCATTTTTGGACCACAGTTACCCTTTAAGCCCCAAAAGGGTCCTTGTCAGGGCCGCAAGGGCAATTCTTAGTGCTGCAATGGCCCTGATAGGGCCGGGGAGCAGGGTCCAGGTTCAAGCTGCGGGACCCCTTAAGCCCCAAAGGGCCCTTGTTAGGGCCACAAGGGCACTTATAAGTTCCGGGGAGGGGGTCCTGGTTTGAGCTGTGGGACCCTTTAAGCCCAAAAGGGCCCTTGTCAGGGCCACAAAGGTCCTTGTAAGGACCCAGGAGGGGGTTCCGGTTTTGAGCTGCGGGACCCCTGAACGTCCAGCCGGGTTGTCGGCCGTTCAGCAATCCGTGAATGGACGATTTCGGGAATCTCCGGCCGTTCGGGGGTTTTTGGAAGCAGCCATTCGAGTTTTGCAGAATGTTTGAAAACGTTTGATCAAACGTTCGAGGATTTCCGAAAGCGGCACACTGAAACAGGAAGTAGCGCGCGTGTGCGCTATGCCTGGTTTTTATGTGTTCCCCAGACAATCTCCCAGGTTCTAGGGGCCTGTAAGATAAGTTTACACTGCAATATTTCAGAAAGTTCATTCAAACGTTCCAAACTATTTACCCCCCATTGACTTTAATGGGTCCGTTTCCAGAATTTCGAACTTTTTTAGACGTTCGAAAGTTCGAAAACGGACTAAAATTTCGAAAGTTTGGCCATCTCTAGTTTCTACAGCCCTCCTTCCTCCTTCCTAGTGAGTTATGATTGGTTTTCAGATTGCTCAGTTTTGATTACATAAAGGTCACAGGAAGATCAGCCAGTAGTTCTGAGCATGTACAGCTATGTAAAAGTGTCCAGACCACTCTAATGGGAGGGCTGCAGAACTCAGGAAAAGATAGAACCCTGCAGAATTAAACAGATAACTTATTTGCAATGCTGCTGATTTGAGAGGAAAAAAATATTAATTCCAGATATCTCACCCCATTCTCGTGGGAGTCTCTCCAGTGCTCCCGCGAGACCACCCCAAACTCCTGCGATGGAGAGGAAACTCTAATCTCTAATCCCCGAGAATGCCCTGGCATGCCCTAACTTTGCCCCCTCCAACCACTAAATGACTCCGACCCCTGTGTGACATTGCTGATGCCGTGCCCCTCGCCATGCCCCCTCCTCCACCCTGCCCAGAAACCTTAAATAGTGTCTGTAATTCATGCAGGATTATTAACATTTTAGCTTTAATTCTTCTGTAAATTACATATATCAAGATTCCTAGAACTGTTTGCTTTTGCATAATGTAGTCTCATTATAGAAGCAAAACATGAATTAGATTTTCTAGCTGTTTTGTAGAGATGGCCTAATTTCCTGAAGTTCGGTTTGTTTACGAACTATAGAACTTGAGTAAAAGTTCTAAAGTTCTATAGTTCAGAAATAAACCAATAAAAGTCAATGAGAGAAAATAGTTCGAAAAGTTCTAATTAGTTACAGTGAAAATAACAATGGTCACTTACTGTAAACAACTCTGGGACCTGGGAAATGGTCTGGGGAACATGTTACTATCACCAAAACTTGTTTAAACGATCAGGCAATTGACATGTTTCCGCATACTACATTTGAGGGTTATTGCCAATTTGAGGGTTACCGAACAAATTGCTACATACGAGGGTTACTGAATGATACATTCGAGGGTTACTGAACGATACATTCGAGGGGTACTGAACGAACCACTACATTCAAGGGGTACTGAACGATACATTCGAGGGTTACTGAACTATACATTGGAGGGTTACTGAACAATACATTCGAGGGTTACCACTGAACCGTTACATTTGAGGATTACCACCGAAAAGGTACATTCAAGGGTCATGGCCGAAATTGAGGGTTATGGAGCAGTACGCAAATTCGATAATTATCAAAAATATGTCCTTGAGTTAGGAAAACACAAACTGGTTCATGGTTTAGGAGGTTCTAAAAGTCAGTTTGTCTAAACTATTAAAGTTTGGGTCGGATTTGGGTTCAGTGCTTAATTGTTGTTTGTTTGCAATAGCTGTGAAGATTCTCATTCATCCAGGTCATGGTATATCTGTTGTATTCAATTAGATCAACTGGACTTGAAGTTTAGTTCTTGAAGACATTTCGCTAGTCATCCGACTGGATCTCTCAATTCAGAATGAAAAAGCCAGTCGGATGACTAGCGAAATGTCTTCAAGAACTAAACTTCAAGTCCAGTTGATCTAATTGAATACAACAGATCTTTGCTTGCAATGGTTTCAAAGATAAGAGAAAGCTGTGACTGTTTATGCAACATCTGCAAGTCCAGTTGATCTAATTGAATACAACAGATCTTTGCTTGCAATGGTTTTAAAGATAAGAGAAAGCTGTGACTGTTTATGCAACATCTGTTGTTATTCAACAATTTCTGTAATGCATAATCAGGGTTATTCAATAAAAGTTCTTATTGTTAAAAATTGTGCTAATTTTGCCCCAACCAATCAGATTTTAGCTTTCAAACGTTACATAAGAACTTTTATTGAATCTCCCTGTAGGTTTCTCTTTGTTATTGGTCCTATACACGCAAGCAGTTTTTATATATTTGCCTTGTATAACAATCTTTAATCAATCTTTAATTAGTCTAAAGACCAGCATATTCCATGTAATAAAATGCGATTGTGTGCATTGTTGTGCATTTGAACATGGAATTTCTCTGTTTTCGGTTATCCATTGCAGTAAAAAATGGTGATTGTATGCATTACCAAAACGTAAATGGATGCGTAATTGCATGTGCATCGGAAAGCGCAGGAATTTTTGCATTCCTGTGATTTCCATGTTATTTAAAATTGCATGCGCAAGCGCAAGCGAAATCGTGCCATAGTGTGCCATAGTAGATAATGCACCCCCTACTGTAAATTATAAGGATATTAGATGTTACCGAAGAGTTCCGTGAACATATAAAAGCACAAGGCTGCAGGCCAAGTGATTTTATAAAGGGCACAGAACTCCGAGGTGACATCATATCCATATAATTTACAGTAGGGGGTGCATTATCTTTTATAATTTACCCCTTCTCCCCATTAATTTTACTGTCCCTATCCCCCTACCCCAACCCCCTACCTCCCTCAGCTTCCAACCCCACTAACCTCCCTTGGTATTCAACCCCCCTAACCCCCCTCGGTATCCAACCCCCCTTACCTCCCCTCCATGGTTCGCTTGTTTCTCCAAACCTTTCATTTTGCTGACATCTCTCGCACGATTACCTTCTCTTCTACATCCAGGAGATACCACTCTACCAGCAAAGGCATTCTAAGTAAACTTCCCCTCCAGAGTTACATTGCCTTAGCTGGTAGCGCAATATCTTCCGCATGTGAAAGAGGAAGTGATCGCACAAGAGTGCTGAGCTTAATGAGAGTGACGGGGGAGAGGAGGAACGAGCGAGATTGGGATTCCATGTGAGAAACACGTCCTTATTCAAGTCCTTATTCTAGTCCACTAACTGAGGAAGCTCCAAGGAGTGAAAAGCGTAGTGGTGACATCAGTATCAGGAACTCTGCAAGTTATGTGCACGTGAGGGATGCTTACTCTACCTCCAAAAGGGAGAATTAAGTTGGCGTTCTGGAGGAAGTGTACAGATCCCAAGAGCACGCTGCCATGGACAGGAATTACTACACTGTCCGGGGATCCTGAAGGACTCCCGCCCATGACTCCCATACTAGGACAGAGGGTGACGTATTGTGCATTTTCCTTCATTATTAGTACTGTTTCTATTTGGTCCGTAATAGACCGATGGTGTGCGCGCAAATTAGAAACTATGGAATATATCATTCCCTGTATTCATCTAGAGGGATTACAGTGACGGATTCTGTAGTCCTCTGCTACATTTTTTGTGTACACTTTTAACATTTCTAGAGAGATTCATACTGGTATTGTCTATTTGGTCTCGGAGAAGGAGGTTCTTCCTGTGCCCCCTCTTTTGGACTTTTTATTATTGTATATTTACAGTGCTAGTGTGATTTCAGGGACTGGCCAGCTCATACTGTTTTTTTTACTGTACTGTATTTTATTGGTTTAATAAATTATAGGTATATGTTTAGGTATATTAGTATGTCTCATATCCAACACAGTGTGCATTTTTTAATATGAAAGTAAGAAATATACTAACTACCTAGGGAGCAGGATGGGAGTAAGAAACATACTTAATACCTAGTGAGCAGAGTGGGAGTAAGAAACATACTAACTAGTTAGAGAGCAGGGTGGGAGCAAGAGATATACTAACTACCTAGGGAGCAGGGTGGGAGTAAGAAACATACTTAATACCTAGGGAGCAGAGTGGGAGTAAGAAACATACTAACTATTTAGAAAGCAGGGTGGGAGTAAGAAACATAATAACTACGGAGAGAGCAGGATGAGAGTAAGAAACCTACCAAATATCAAGGGAGCAGAGTGGGAGTAAGAAACATACTAACTAGTTAGAGAGCAGGGTGGGAGTAAGAGATATACTAACTACCTAGGGGGCTGGGCAGGATGGGAGTAAGAAACATAATAACTACCTAGAGAGCAGGATGGGAGTAAGAAACATACTAACTACTAGGGAGCAGGATGGGAGTAAGAAACATACTAACTACCTAGGGAGCAGGATGGGAGTAAGAAACATAATAACTACCTAGGGGGCAGGATGGGAGTAAGAAACATACTAACTGCCTAGAGGCAGGATGGGAGTAAGAAACATACTAACTACCTAGAGAGCAGAATGGGAGTAAGAAACATAATAACTACCTAGAGAGCAGGATGGGAGTAAGAAACATAATAACTACCTAGAGAGCAGGATGGGAGTAAGAAACATAATAACTACCTAGGAAGCAAGTGGGAGTAAGAAGAAATAATAATACCTAGGGGGCAGGGTGGGAGTAGAAACATAATAACTACGAAGAGAGCAGGATGAGAGTAAGAAACATACAAATATCAAGGGAGCAGGGTGGGAGTAAGAAAACATACTAACTACCTAGAGAGCAGGCTGGTATAAGAGATATAACTAATTACCTAGGGGGCAGGATGGGAGTAAGAAACATTCTAACTACCTAGGGCAGGATGGGAGTAAGAAACATAACTAACTACCTAGGGAGCAGGTGGGAGTAAGAAACATACTAACTAACTAGGGAGCAGGATGGGAGTTAAGAAACTAATAACTACTTAGGGGGCAGGATGGGAGTAAGAAACATACTAACTACCTAGAGAGCAGGATGGGAGTAAGAAACATAATAACTACCTAGAGAGCAGAATGGGAGTAAGAAACATAATAACTACCTAGAGAGCAGGATGCGAGTAAGAAACATAATAACTACCTAGGGAGCAGGATGGGAGTAAGAAACATACTAACTACCTAGAGAGCAGGATGGGAGTAAGAAACATACTAACTACTAGAGAGCAGGATGGGAGTAAGAAACATACTAACTACCTAGAGAGCAGGATGGGAGTAAGAAACATACTAACTACTAAGATGATGTCCGAACTTCGTAAATCCGGTCCGCTCGAGGATCCGCGAATTTTCGAAAAAAATTCAAAAATCCGCGAGCGGACCCATTAAATTAAAAATATCCTCAAAATTACGAGGATTACTCGTATTTTCGAAAATACATATTTTAGAAAATTTTCGAAAATACATATTTGTGGAAATAAGAGAAATCCTCGTATTTTCGAAATTACGAGTTTTTCGTATTTTCGAAAATTCTCGAAAATATGAGAAACTCGTAATTTCGAAAATTTTCAAAAATACGAGAAATCCGCGGTAACGAAGTTCGGAAGCGGAAAATCCGGAATAATCCCCGTTCGCGAACGGGATAAATCCGCGGTGGATCTGGGTTCGGATCCACGAACCGGCCATCCCTACTAACTACCTAGAGAGCAGAATGGGATTAAGAAACATAATAACTACCTAGAGAGCAGGATGGGAGTAAGAAACATAATAACTACCTAGAGAGCAGGATGGGAGTAAGAAACATAATAAACTACCTAGGGAGCAGATGGAGTAAAAACATAATAATACCTAGAGAGCAGGATGGGAGTAAGAACATATAACTACCTAGGAGCAAGTGGAGTAAGAAACATACAAACTACCTAGGGAGCAGGATGGGAGAAAGAAACATACTAACTACCTAGGGGGCAGGATGGGAGTAAGAAACATAATAACTACCTAGAGAGCAGGATGGGAGTAAGAAACATAATAACTACCTAGGGAGCAGAGTGGGAGTAAGAATCATACTAACTACCTAGGGAGCACAATGGGAGTAAGAAACATACTAACTACCTGAGGCAGGATGGGAGTAAGAAACATAATAACTACCTAGAGAGCAGGATGGGAGTAAGAAACATACTAACTACCTAGGGAGCAGGATGGGAGTAAGAAACATACTAACTATCTAGAGAGCAGGATGGAGTAAGAAACATACTAACTATCTAGAGAGCAGGATGGGACTAAAACATAATATAACTACTACTAGAGAGCAGGATGGGAGTAAGAAACATACTAACTATCTAGAGAGCAGGATGGGAGTAAGAAACATACTAATATCGAGAGCAGGATGGGTAAGAAACATAATAACTACCTAGAGAGCAGGATGGGAGTAAGAATCATACTAACTATCTGGGAGAGCAATGGAGTAAGAAACATACTAACTATCTAGAGAGCAGGATGGGAGTAAGAAACATACTAACTATCTAGAGAGCAGGATGGGAGTAAGACATACTAACTATCTAGAGAGCAGATGGGAGTAAGAAACATACTAACTATCTAGAGAGCAGGATGGGAGTAAGAAACCAATACTACCTAGGAGCAGGATGGGAGTAAAAACATACTACTAGCTAAGAGCAGGATGAGTAAGAAACATACTAACTATCTAGAGAGCAGGATGGGAGTAAGAAACATAATAACTATCTAGAGAGCAGGATGGGAGTAAGAAACATACTAACTATCTAGAGAGCAGGATGGGAGTAAGAAACATAATAACTACCTAGGGAGCAGGATGGGAGTAAGAAACATAATAACTACCTAGGGAGCAGGATGGGAGTAAGAAACATACTAACTATCTAGAGAGCAGGATGGGAGTAAGAAACATACTAACTATCTAGAGAGCAGGATGGGAGTAAGAAACATACTAACTATCTAGAGAGCAGGATGGGAGTAAAAACATAATAACTACCTAGGGAGCAGGATGGGAGTAAGAAACATACTAACTATCTAGGGAGCAGGATGGGAGTAAGAAACATACTAACTATCTAGAGTGCAGGATGGGAGTAAGAATCATACTAACTATCTAGAGAGCAGGATGGGAGTAAGAAACATACTAACTATCTAGAGAGCAGGATGGGAGTAAGAAACATAATAACTACCTAGAGAGCAGGATGGGAGTAAGAATCATACTAACTATCTAGAGAGCAGGATGGGAGTAAGAAACATACTAACTATCTAGAGAGCAGGATGGGAGTAAGAAACATACTAACTATCTAGAGAGCAGGATGGGAGTAAGAAACATACTAACTATCTAGAGAGCAGGATGGGAGTAAGAAACATACTAACTATCTAGAGAGCAGGATGGGAGTAAAGAAACATAATAACTACCTAGGGAGCAGATGGGAGTAAGAAACATACTAACTATCTAGAGAGCAGGATGGGAGTAAGAAACATACTACTATCTAGAGAGCAGGATGGGAGTAGAAACATAATAACTATCTAGAGAGCAGGATGGGAGTAAGAAACATACTAACTATCTAGAGAGCAGGATGGGATAGAAACATAATAACTACCTAGGGAGCAGGATGGGAGTAAGAAACTAATAACTACCTAGGGAGCAGGATGGGAGTAAGAAACATACTAACTATCTAGAGAGCAGGATGGGAGTAAGAAACATACTAACTATCTAGAGAGCAGGATGGGAGTAAGAAACATACTAACTATCTAGAGAGCAGGATGGGAGTAAGAACACTAATAACTACTAGGGAGCAGGATGGGAGTAAGAAACATACTAACTATCTAGGGAGCAGGATGGGAGTAAGAAACATAATAACTACCTAGGGAGCAGGATGGGAGTAAGAAAACATGCTAACAGAAGACAAAACTTACATAGTTTAAAATAAGCTGTTGTGACAGACCAAAAAGAATAGCTATAATTTTCATGTCTATGTCTATGGGAAACGATCCCAACGTGAGTATTGTTATAAACAATTAGCTGGGTTTAAATTAAAAAAAACAAGCTTTATGTTTCTCTAGCATGATAAGTTTGCAGCTTTTCATAGTGTTCATATGACTTTGTTCTCTGGAACATTTACAGGGCTCTGTGGCTGCACCAATTAGTTCCTTATTTAGGAATAATGCAATTCATTTAGATTCACTTATTATACTGTTCTGGAAGAGCATAATAGAAGAGTGACACTATATGCTAATGCAAGGATTCCCCAGATTGCCAGGGTCCTTAGAGTGATTAGTGTAAGAAAAATGAGAACAGAGATGAAAGACTGTGCAACGATATCATTCATGGCACAGCTAATGCCTCAGAGCCATCTGCTGTTTTGTATTTTCTTAAATACTCCTAGTTAAAGTAGATAGATAGATCGATAGAATAGATATGGGAGCTGGTGTGTGCTTGTGTTTGTGTGGTGTTTGCTGCGGTGCCTGTGTGGATCGCTTGTGATTGGTCGCGCTGATATGTGTGTGGCGCGTTGTGTGTTCTGTCGTCTGGCTGCTTGCTTGCTCGCTGCTCGTTGGCTGTGTTGTGTGTGTGCTGCTGTGGATCGCTTGGTCGTCGTTGTGTGTTGTGTGTGATGTGTGATGTTGGTGTGTGATAGATAGTGTGTTGATTGATTGTGGTGATAGTAGATAGTGATGGGTGTTGGTGGATGTGATTGTAGTGTTTAGATGATAGTAGTTGATAGTGTGTAGTTGGATAGTGATGTAGATAGATTGTGATTGTGGGTGTATGATGATGATAGCTAGATGGTGTAGTGTTTGGTAGCGAAACGCGAAGCTAAGATGATAGATAGCTAGATATATAGATAGAACACACATTCCCTTTCTATAATACCAACCACCCAGGAGAGTTTGTGAACCGGTTTGCTTTATAAGTATTTGATTGATCCCCTGGCAGTTTGTCTAATGCTAATCATACATAGTTGAAAACCGCCCTATGTTCCCATGATGTTTCAAAATCGGCTGGGCCTCATTTGCATTTGACTTCAATCACAAAATGAATGGACCAGAGCAGGGTACATTGCAGGAGCTTCGGTAAGTAAAACTGCTGTGTTAATAGATATTAGATGAATTCTCTAGTATCTGCCTAATAATTTGATGTATGGCCGGCAGTAGATGCACTTTACTGACTGTTTCAAAAGGGTACACGAAAAGGCTTGTAAAAAAAAAACCTTTAGTACAGGGAGGGCCGAACCCTCCTAAAGTTCGATTCATTTTAAGTTCGTTAGAAAACGAACCCATTAAAGTCAATGGGGACAAATAGTTCGAAAAGTTCTGAGTAAATGAAATACAGTGAAAGTAAACAATGGTAACTTACTGTAATGGCTCTGGGACTTGAGAAAGGTCTGGGGAACAAGTGCATATCACAAAACTTGTTTAAATAATAACTTTCCTCACGATCTGGCTATTTTCGAGCTTGCTCATTAAATTATTGTGGGTTAGTGAAATCAAATGATACATGATTTGAGGGTAAGTGAATGCTACATTTGATGGTTATGGCTGAAGTTGAGGGTTACCAAATGCCGCATTTAAGGGTTATGGCCATATTTGAGGCCTAGCGAATGCTACATTCAAGGTTTATCGCTGTAATCGAGGGATACCCAATGCCCATTTGAGGGTTCTGGATTAATTTAAGGGTTAGCAAATGCTACCTTTGAAAAGAAGAAGCGTTAGGGCACTGAAAAAAGGTATAAACCTGCTTAGGGAGGTGCTAGACCCAGAAAAAACAATAAAGTAGGAGAAATGAAGAAAAAGGTCTGGTCTGCAACACTCTAAATGAGAAAGCAAAATTCATGTGTATATAAAAATCCTTTATTTTAAATAGGCAGGGATAAATGTATTAAAAACAATAAAAAAATACCCAGTATCCTCTTCAAGTGCAATAAGTATAAATGCCATGCAGCTGTGCAATTAAATAACAGTATCAGTTTACCAGTATCAGTCAAAAAGTAAGAATAATTTACAAGTCAGTCTACATCATGGGGGTTCCCCTACTTACGACCAATAATGGAGACACAGTGCAAGGAAGAGAAAGTGGATAAAATCGGATCCTATCGTCACATGGTAGGACGCGTTTCGCTCCACCTCCGTCTCACAGGAGCTTTCTCAGCTACAACCTATGCCTAGCTCTCCTTTCCTTAAATAGCGTAGCGCCGTACATGCGCGTGACGTCACAACCTCGCGAGATCTCGCGAGGTAACGCTGTTTTGACATAGAGCTGGTTAATAGGTCTGTCTACATCTGTGAACTCGGATAATCCAAGTTAACTTAAAATAACACTGCCTGTATTTTAACCTACAGTCAAGTCTTAAACTGAAGTGAGCATATATACAGAAAACCATATCATAGTTACAATCAAAGAACATGATTCAAAGTACCAATATACTACATATTACATTCCATAACACATAAATTTTAACAATAGATCCATATTCAACCCATTAGTGAATCCATACCAAATACATATCTAGTTTAGGTCCAAAAGTAGGTAATCTCAAGTAACAAAGGAATATCTTGAAACAAGGTTCGCATAGTTATAATTTAAACCCCATGCCATGCTGAAATACCAAAAGGCAAAAATTGGACATCCGTCAAGTACATTCCTAAGAGAACATCCGCCAGTCCACCCCTCCAGACGGTGTTCCATCAATCTTACAGCAAAGGAGACAAATGCAGTATACAATCTGCTGACTGCTGCGCAATCCAGTAAGTATCGATGGTGATAAAGTGGGTCCAAAAGAAGGTACTTGGCCAATCTTCTAGTGTTCAATTTACATATATCCAAGATAAGTATAAAAAGGTATGTATTCAGAAGATAAGTTACGGGTAACGAAGAGTCCATAACAGGGGTTGAAAAATATTCGCAGGTCCGTGCGCCGAGAGGGGCACCGTCCACTGTGTCCTATTCCCACAGCAAATGTCTTGATGAAGGAGCCACCAAAATCTAATAATATAAAGGTGAGAATACGGAAATACCATCCGCACTTATGATGTACACTCGCATACCAATGAACCAAAGTGGATATCTATAGTCGAATAATATCTTCCCAAAATAATATGGATAAAAAGCCATGGTCCAAATGGTGTCAGCAACGAAGAGTCTATAAGATACAAAATATTAATAAATACAGTATAGTCAATCTCTTGATTTAATCCTCTAGGGGACAATGTCTTTTAAACGGAAATCCACTCAGTTTCTTTCTGTAACAGTTTAAGCTCATATCACCACCATCTGAATGCTGTCTAAGCAAATCAATTCCGAAGCACTGTAACCCTTTGGTCTGCCCCCATGATGTATAAGAAAATGTTCTGCCAACGAAGTTAAAGTTTTATGTGGCCTGTTGGTCTCTATTAGCAGTCTTATATGGACAAATGTCTCGAAAGTCTTTGCGTAACTGTTGTGTTGTCTCTCCAATGTATGCTTTGAACAAGGACATTTTATACAATAAACAACATTTTTCGTTTTACAATTAATAAAAGTGTATATCGTACCTTTTGAGATTCTCACTGTCCCAAAAATGGTCTGTCCGTGTTATGTGGATACAACAGCTACAGTCCCCACAGGGATATGTACCCCTCAGTTTCATGCCCGTACCTGTCCGCATACTGGGTCTTTCAAAGTGACTTTTGGTCAGCTCGTCGGCTAGATCCTAGCCCTTCTAGCTGTCAGTTGTGGATAAGGTGGAATAAACTGCGAAATGGTAGGGTCTGAGGTAAGTACCTGCTGCATTGCGCTGTAAGGCCTTTCTGATGCCCCCCCATTCCTGATTAAAGGTAGTCACAAACTTACCCTATTATCGTTCGATTTTCTTTTAGTTTCTAACAACAATGTTGGGATAATCTCGTAGCATATGAACGATGTTGAGTGAGCAGACTTTTAGGATAACCTCTCTCCCGAAATCTGACGAGAGATCCTCTGCTTCTCTTCTAAAATCACTATCCCCGTGCAATTCCTCCTTACCCTCAGGAACTGCCCCTTGGGTATACCATTGAGAGCTTCCCTCGGGTGTGCGCTCTGGAAGTGCAAAAGGGAGTTAGTTGCAGTTTTTTTCCGATATAGAGTCGTGACTAATTTGTTATTGCTAAAAGCAACACTCACATCCAAAAAATTAACTGCCTTGTCTGATATCTCTCTCGTGAGGAAAATATTCAGTTTCATTGACATTAAGTTGATCAAGGAAAAGGTCCAACGCTAGTCTATCCCCCTGCCAAAATAAAAATGTCATCTATATAACATTATAATGCTACCTTTGAGGCTTTCAGTTACTGAATGCCGCATTCAAGGTTATCGCCAAATTCTAGAGTTACCAAATCCTGCATTCAAGGGTTATCGCCAAATTCTAGAGTTACCGAATGCCGCCTTTGAGGGTTATCAGTTTTAGAATCCTTAATTTAGTCTGCAAGTTCGAAAAGTCCAAAAGTTCGTAGTTCATAGAGTCCTTAAAAATCTGAGTTCATACAAACTCTCAAATCCAGCTAAACTCGGGTTTGAGTTTGAGTTCTAGTGTCCCGCCTTACTTAAGTATTGTCTATTTGTGTTGCTATTACCTGGGCCAGTGGAAACTGCCCGTAGATCATCTGAAAAGGATCCCACCACGACTCCTTCCTACCTCTTCAAGGCACAAAGACAAACCTTCCAGAAGCAATACCCCCCACATACTTGCAGACATGTCCCATGTGCAGAAGAGTGCACATATCAAAGCCTTTCTGCATATACAGTTTTACATACCTATAAAGATTTACAGTTTTGGCTCTTTTGTCCCATTTTTCTCAAACACTGTTTAATATTTACCTTTACACTTAATTTAGCAGCAGCAGAGCAACTATTGGTTGGAGACTTGATCTGTCTCATGAGATTGAAATAGCAATTTTTAGAACAACCACAAGCTTTAGGGCTTTATCATGACACAGAAAATAGCAAGCATTTCATACCAATGGTAGGAAGGATTTTGTCAAGTGATTTGCATTTAGATTGAAACTTTAGCAATCTCCTTCCTTATTTTCCATGCGTAGCTTTCCTGGCCAAATGTCAGATTGTTCTTCCAGGTTACAGTAGGTCTCACCAAGAAATAGTGTCTGAAATAATTGGTTGGACTTGTGTATAAGAGTAGAGAGCTTTTAATTGGGGATATGTTATTATAGAACTGTGGTTAAATTTCACATCTTTGTTTCTTTAAGTAGAGCTTATTAAACCAAAACAATGATCTTAACAGCATGTAGCAGTGATTGTGAACCTTGGGACACCAGATGTTTAGAACTAACAGGGATGCACCACGGGCGCACCACTCTATTCTGGAGTTTAGTCAGGCTAACCGGTGTTAAATTGCAAAGGTTTTGTAACTAACGAATAGAAGGCCACTATCCTAGCTTATTCTGCTTGAGGAGACTTGAAAATTGAGAACGGAGACGGATGAACTATGTTCCAGTCTCCGAGGTATATTCGAAAGTGATTCTCGAGCTGACTTAAATGCGATTTTCGGACTATAGTGAGAAGGATGGTAGTGGTAATTCGCAAGGTTTGTAAAAAGGAACTTGAACGACCCTGTCTTCAGCCTTTGATACGTGGATCACCCTTTACTGCTTCACATCTTATCCTCCCTAGGTATCCAGGGTTCTTCACTCTCTTGGCTGTCTCTTACCTCTAGGTAGGACGTTCAGTGTTCCCACTCTGGCTCCAACTCCGCTCCTCCCTCCCTGGTGGGGTACTGCAAGGCTCAGTACTTGGCCCTCTTCTCCCCCCCGTTTACACCTTGGGCTAGGGTAGCTCATTAGTTCCTTTGGATTCCAATACCCCTGTTTGCTGATGATACACAATTTACATCTCCGCCCCTTACCTCGTTACTCTGACATCCCGGGTCCCTACTGTCTAAATGCCATCTCTGTTTTAGTGTCCTCCCGCTTCCTCAAACTCAACATGGATAAGACCGAACTTGTCATTTTCCCACCCTCTCGATGGACCCCCCCTACCTAACATTACTTTCCACATCAATGACACGCCAATCTCTCCAACATCTCAAGTGCGATGCCTGAGAGTAACCTTTGACTCTGAACTTTATTACTTACATTATTACCCTGTGCAACTCCTGTCGGTTACAACTCAAAACATCTCACGCATTCGTCCTTCCTTTCACAGAACGCTACCAAATTCTAGTTCATGCCCTTATCTATCATCTATCGTCTTGGTACTGTAAACCCTCCTGAGCAGTCTACCAAGCAACTGACTGGCACCCCTTTAATCAATCCTTAACTCTGCTGCCAGGCTCATTCCCCTTGTTTTTCCGCTCTCACACACTGCCCCTTTCTGTCAATCTCTCCACTGGCTTCCATCACCCAAAGGATCCAATTTAAGCTGCTAACCTTATCCTACAAAGTCTCTCTCAATACCGCCCCCCATACATCTCTGATCTGATAAACAGATACTACCCAAGGCATAACCTCCGCTCTGCTAATGATCTTCTCCTCTCATCCGCTCTAATTACCTCCTCCCACGCCCGTACACAGGACTTTTCTCGTGCTGCACCTCTGCTCTGGAACTTTCTTCCTCGCTTTATACGTCACTCGCCCTCCCTTCATATCTTCAAACGCAACCTCAAAACTCACCTCTTCAGGCAGAGGTTACAATCTCGACCTGACACTTCTCCCTCTTACCCCTCTTACTGACCCATCGCAAACCGCTAGTTATAATCCACTGACAACTAGTTACAGATATTGATCTGCTTCACCTTATGTCTCATCCCCATTTCCTCTAGACTGTAACTCCATCCTATTGTACCACAGTAATGCTGTAACTTACCACACTGAATGCTGCTGGACCAGGCAGTAAAATTATCTCACTATTTGTATTTTGTTAAGTTCTTCTTTTGTGCCACTTGCTGCTGTGTGCATAACTACTGGTGCACGCGGAGGGAGGGGGGGGAGGACTAAGAGGACCTCCAATCTCACCTTGATAACCAGTTTTAACCAGCTTTTTAAACAGCTGATTATGCATTTGCAGTAAAAGTACATGTGATCAGTTGTTTTACAAACGCTGCCAGTTTGTCTTTTCAAACAGCCAATCATGCATTTGGAAGTAGCTGATTTTGGTGCCGCTGAGAGGGTGTGTGTCAGGGTCTGGCCACCAACTTGCACCGGGACCCTTGCAATTTTGCCACTGGCTGTCTAGAAAATAAACTGCAAGGGCTTCCATATTGGTGTGTAGTCTTCTGTATAAAATATTATGCATAGAGATTATGAATACTGGGGTCAGGGGGCTGACAAATGGTGCATATGCTCACAAGGTTCTTTGAGGACTGCATGGACATAGACATGTACTGGCAACAACATGGAAGCCTTTTTAATTATAGTAATAATTCTTGCATGTACGTAAATGTAAATTACCAGAATAGTATCTCTCAATACATGGGTGTTCTGGCAGGAATGCATTTATTAAAATTATTTAAAAAATAACTTTTTTTTTCATTTTCCTTTAAGTGTCTAAATATAAATTATATTTACGTTTGGTGTAAAAAGGTGTTTTATGAGTTAAATCATAGACTGCTGGATTGCTGTCTTATTCTTTATCAATGCTTACTATATAGTTTTCCTTTAAATAAGGAGGCCTTCCTTCTACTTGTAAACGCGTAGTAGTGACAGAATGAAGAAGGCGCTGACCTCGCCAAGTTAAGTGACATGTCTCATACACGCCGGACTCCAGGAAGCACGCTAACCCTCCCACAAGATCTTGCAACTTTTTCCCAGTGGTTCCAAGAGCCAAGGTCACGGACGAGTTCGGATACTGCAGACTGTCTGGGGATCGTAGGAGCTGGGTATTACTGCTGCATCGTAATAGCGGAGCAGTGAAGTATATACATTTCATAATATTCAGATCTAGTTGATCCAACATCATTAAACTGTCTGTCTGCAATAGACTTACGTTTGGAATCAGATTAACTCCATATATTCTGGAATTATCAATATTACTGAGGTTGGATATTCACCACTTATTCTATGGAATTGACTGAACTATTTGTATATACAATACCTTGTTCATTTTTCAGAAAACCAGTCCAGTTGAGTCAATATCCCTGGAGGATTTTTTATGTGGATTCTTAGGTGAATATATATACATTTCTGACTTTTTATATTGATTATTTCATCACTATTTTTATTGTATACAGCTGGCCAGCAGAGAGCAGGATGGGAGTAAGAAACATAATAACTACCTAGAGAGCAGAATGGGAGTAAGAAACATAATAACTACCTAGAGAGCAGGATGGCGAGTAAGAAACATAATAACTACCTAGAAGCAGAGTGGGAGTAAGAAACATAATAAATACCTAGGGGGCAGGGTGGGAGTAAGAAAATAATAACTACGAAGAGAGCAGGATGAGAGTAAGAAACATAACCAAATATAAGGAGCAGGGTGGGAGTAAGAAACATCTAACTACCTAGAGAGCAGGCTGGTAGTAAGAGATATAACTAATACCTAGGGGGCAGGATGGGAGTAAGAAACATACTAATACCTAGGGCCAGGATGGGAGTAAAAAACATACTAACTACTAGGGAGCAGGATGGGAGTAAGAAACATACTAACTACCTAGGGAGCAGGATGGGAGTAAAGAAACATAATACTACTTAGGGGGCAGGATGGGAGTAAGAAACATACTAACTAACTAGAGAGCAGGATGGGAGTAAGAAACAATAATAACTACCTAGAGAGCGGATGGGAGTAAGAAAACTAATAAACTACCAGAGAGCAGGATGGCGAGTAAGAAACATAATAACTACCTAGGGAGCAGGATGGGGAGTAAGAAACACTACTAACTACTAGAGAGCAGGATGGGAGTAAGACATACTAACTACTAGAGAGCAGGATGGGAGTAAGAAACATACTAACTACCTAGAGAGCAGGATGGGAGTAAGAAACATACTAACTACTAGAGATGTCCGAACTTCGTAAAATCCGGTCCGCTCGAGGATCCGCGAATTTTCGAAAAAAATTCAAAAATCCGCGAGCGGACCCATTAAAATTAAAAATATCCTCAAAATTACGAGGATTACTCGTATTTTCGAAAATACATATTTTAGAAAATTTTCGAAAATACATATTTGTGGAAATAAGAGAAATCCTCGTATTTTCGAAATTACGAGTTTTCTCGTATTTTCGAAAATTCTCGAAAATATGAGAAACTCGTAATTTCGAAAATTTTCAAAAATACGAGAAATCCGCGGTACGGAAGTTCGGAAGGCGGAAAATCCGGAATAATCCGCCGTTCGCGAACGGGATAAATCCGCGGTGGATCTGGGTTCGGATCCACGAACCGGCCATCCCTACTAACTACCTAGAGAGCAGAATGGGATTAAGAAACATAATAACTACCTAGAGAGCAGGATGGGAGTAAGAAACATATAGTTAGTATTTTCTACTCCCATCCCCCCTAGGTAGTTTATTGTGTTTCTTACTCCCATCCATGCGTCTCTAGATAGTTAGTATGTTTCTTACTCCCATCCTGCTCTCTAGATAGTTTAGTTATGTTTCTTACTCCCTACTCCCATCCGCTCTCTAGATAGTTAGTATGTTTCTTCTACTCCCATCCTGCTCTCTAGATAGTTAGTATGTTTCTTACTCCCATCCTGCTCTCCAGATGTTAGTATGTTCTTACTCCCATCCTGCTCCTAGGTAGTTATTATGTTCTACTCCATCCTGCTCTCTAGATAGTTAGTATGTCTTACTCCCATCCTGCTCTCTAGATAGTTAGTATGTTTCTTACTCCCATCCTGCTCTCTAGTAGTTATATGTTTCTAGTCCCATCCTGCTCTCTAGATAGTTAGTATGTTTTCTACTCCCATCCTGCTCTCTAGATAGTTAGTATGTTTCTTACTCCCATCCTCTCCCTAGGTAGTTAGTATGTTTTCTTACTCCCATCCTGCTCTCAGGTATTTATTATGTTTCTTACTCCCATCCTGCTCCTAGGTAGTTAGTATGTTTCTACTCCATGTGCTCCCTAGGTATTTAGTATGATTCTTACTCCCCTCGCTCCCTAGTGTTTTTATGTTTCTTACTCCCATCCTGCTTCTAGGTAGTTATTATGTTTCTTACTCCCATCCTGCCCCCTAGTAGTTAGTATGTTTCTTCTCCCATCCTGCTCCCTAGGTAGTTTGTATGTTTCTTACTCCCACTCTGCTCCCTAGGTAGTTATTATGTTTCTTACTCCCATCCTGCTCTCTAGGTAGTTATTATGTTTCTTACTCCCATCCTGCTCCCTAGGTAGTTATTATGTTTCTTACTCCCATCCTGCTCTCTAGGTAGTTATTATGTTTCTTACTCCCATCCTGCTCTCTAGGTAGTTATTATGTTTCTTAATCCCATTCTGCTCTCTAGGTAGTTAGTAGGATGGCCGGTTCGTGGATCCGAACCAGATCCACCGGGATTTATCCCGTTCGCGAACGGCGGATTATTCCGGATTTTCCGCCTTCCGAACTTCCGTACCGCGGATTTCTCGTATTTTTGAAAATTTTCGAAATTACGAGTTTCTCATATTTTCGGAATTTTCGAAAATACAGAAAACTCGTAATTTCGAAATACGAGGATTTCTCTTATTTCCACAAATATGTATTTTCGAAAATTTCTAAAATAGGTATTTTCGAAAATCGAGAATCCTCGTAATTTTGAGGATATTTTTAATTTTAATGGGTCCGCTCGCGGATTTTTGAATTTTTTTCGAAAATTCGCGGATCCTCGAGCGGACCGGATTTACGAAGTTCGGACATCTCTAGTAGTTAGTATGTTTTCTTACTACCCATCCTGCTCTCTAGGTAGTTAGTATGTTTCTTACTCCCATCCTGCTCTCTAGTAGTTAGTATGTTTCTTACTCCCATCCTGCTCTCTCAGGTAGTAGTATGTTTCTTACCCATCTGCTCTTAGTAGTTATATTGTTTCTTACTCGCATCCTGCTCTCTAGGTAGTTATTATTTCTTACTCCCATTCTGCTCTCTAGGTAGTATTATGTTTCTTACTCCCATCCTGCTCTCTAGGTAGTTAGTATGTTTCTTACTCCCATCCTGCCCCCTAAGTGTTATTATGTTTCTTACTCCCATCCTGCTCCTGTAGTTAGTATGTTTCTTACTCCCATCCTGCTCCCAGGTGTTAGTAGTTCTTACTCCCTCCTGGTCCCTAGGTAGTGTTAGTAGTTCTTACTCCCACCTGCCCCCTAGGTAATTGTATATCTCTTACTACCAGCCTGCTCTCTAGGTAGTTAGTATGTTTCTTACTCCCACCCTGCTCCCTTGATATTTGGTATGTTTCTTACTCTCATCCTGCTCTCTTCGTAGTTATTATGTTTCTTACTCCCACCCTGCCCCCTAGGTAGTTATTATGTTTCTTACTCCCACTCTGCTTCCTAGGTAGTTATTATGTTTCTTACTCCCATCCTGCTCTCTAGGTAGTTATTATGTTTCTTACTCCCATCCTGCCTCTAGGTAGTTTTATGTTTTCTACTCCCATTCTGCTCTCTAGTAGTTAGTATGTTTCTTACTCCCATCCTGCTCTCTAGGCAGTTAGTATGTTTCTTACTCCCATCCTGCCCCCTAGGTAGTTATTATGTTTCTTACTCCCATCCTGCTCCCTAGGTAGTTAGTATGTTTCTTACTCCCATCCTGCTCCCTAGGTAGTTAGTATGTTTCTTACTCCCATCCTGCTCTCTAGGTAGTTAGTATGTTTCTTACTCCCATCCTGCCCCCTAGGTAGTTAGTATATCTCTTACTCCACCCTGCTCTCTAACTAGTTAGTATTTTCTTTACTCCCACTCTCTGCTCCCTGATATTGGTAGTTTTCCTCTCCTCCTGCTCTCTCCGTATTATTATGTTTCTTACTCCCACCCTGCTTTCTAATAGTTAGTATGTTTCTTACTCCCACTCTGCTCCCTAGGTATTAAGTATGTTTCTTACTCCCACCCTGCTCCCTAGGTAGTTAGTATATCTCTTGCTCCCACCCTGCTCTCTAACTAGTTAGTATGTTTCTTACTCCTCTCCCACTCTGCTCACTAGGTATTAAGTATGTTTCTTACTCCCATCCTGCTCCCTAGGTAGTTAGTATATTTCTTACTTTCATATTAAAAAATGACACTGTGTTGGATATGAGACATCCTAATATACCTAAACATATACCTATAATTTATTAAACCAATAAAATACAGTACAGTAAAAAAAAACAGTATAGCTGGCCAGTCCCTGAAATCACACTAGCACTGTAAATATACAATAATAAAAAGTCCAAAAAGAGGGCACAGGAAGAACCTCCTTCTCCGAGACCAAATAGACAATACCAGTATGAATCTCTCTAGAAATGTTAAAAGTGTACACAAAAATGTAGCAGAGGACTACAGAATCCGTCACTGTATCCCTCTAGATGAATACAGGGAATGATATATTCCATAGTTTCTAATTTGCGCGCCAACCATCGGTCTATTACGGACCAAATAGAAACGTACTAATAATGAAGGAAAATGCACAATACGTCACCCTCTGTCCTAGTATGGGAGTCATGGGCGGGAGTCCTTCAGGATCCCCGGACAGTGTAGTAATTCCTGTCCATGGCAGCGTGCTCTTGGGATCTGTACACTTCCTCCAGAACGCAACTTAATTCTCCCTTTTGAGGTAGAGTAACTCCCTCACGTGCACATAACTTGCAGAGTTCCTGATACTATGTCACCACTACGCTTTTCACTCCTTGAGCTTCCTCAGTTAGTGGACTAGAATAAGAACTTGAATAAGGACGTGTTTCTCACATGGAATCCCAATCTCGCTCGTTCCTCCTCTCCCCCGTCACTCTCATTAAGCCAGCACTCTTGTGACACTTCTCTTTCACATGCGGAAGATATTGCGCTACCAGCTAAGGCAATGTAACTCTGGAGGGGAAGTTTACTTAGAATGCCTTTGCTGGTAGAGTGGTTCTCTCCTGGATGTAGAAGAGAAGGTAATCGTGCGAGAGATGTCAGCAAAATGAAAGGTTTGGAGAAACAAGCGAACCATGGAGGGGAGGTAAGGGGGTTGGATCCCGGGGGGTTAGGGGGGTTGAATACCAAGGGAGGTTAGTGGGGTTGGAACGCGAGGGAGGTAGGGGGTTTGGGGTAGGGGGGATAGGGACAGTAAAATTAATGGGAGAAGGGGGTAAATTATAAAATAATGCACCCCCTACTGTAAATTATATGGATATGCCACTCGGAGTTCTGTGCCCTTTATAAAATCACTTGGCCTGCCGCTTGTGCTTTTATATGTTCACGGAACTCTTCGGTAACATCTAATATCCTTATAATTTACAGTAGGGGGTGCATTATCTACTATGCACACTATGGCAACGATTTCGCTTGCGCTTGCGCATGCAATTTAAATAACATGGAAATCACAGGAATGCAAAAATCCTGCGCTTTCCGATGCACTGAATTACGCATCCATTAACGTTTTGGTAATGCATACAATCACCATTTTTTCTGCATGGATAACCGAAAACAGAGAAATTCCATGTTCAAAATGCACAACAATGCACACAATCGCATTTTATTACATGGAATATGCGGTCTTTAGACAATTAAAGATTGATTAAAGATGTATCAAGGCAAATATATAAACACTGCTTGCGTGTATAGGACACATAACAAAGAGAAACCTACAGGGAGATTCTAATAAAAGTTCTTATGAACTGTTTGAAAGCTAAAATCTGATTGGTTGGGGCAAAATTGCACATTATTTTAACAATAAGAACTTTATTGAATAACCCTGATTATGCATTACAGAAATTGTTGAATAACAACAGATGTTGCAAAACATTCACAGCTTCTCTACTTAAAACCATTGCACAAAGATCGTTGTATTCAATTAGATCACTGGACTTGCAGATGTTGCATAAACAGTCACAGCTTTTCTCTATCTTTGAAACCATTGCAAGCAAAGATCTGTTGTATTCAATTAGATCAACTGGACTTGAAGTTTAGTTCTTGAAGACATTTCGCTAGTCATTCCGACTGGCTTTTTCATTCTGAATTGAGAGATCCAGTCGGATGACTAGCGAAATGTCTTCAGAACTAAACTTCAAGTCCAGTTGATCTAATTGAATACAACAGATATACCATGACCTGGATGAATGAAATCTTCACAGCTATTGCAAACAAACAACTTAAGCACTGAACCCAAATCCGACCCAAACTTTAATAGTTTAACAAACTGCCTTTTAGAACCTCCTAAACCATGAACCAGTTTGTGTTTTCCTAACTCAAGGACATTTTTTGATAATTATCGAATTTGCGTACGCTCCATAACCCTCAATTTCGGCCATGACCCTTGAATGTACCTTTTCGGTGGTAATCCTCAAATGTAACGGTTCAGTGGTAACCCTCGAATGATTGTTCAGTAACCCCATATGTAGTTCAGTAACCCTCGAATATTCGTTCAGTACACCCTTGAATGTAGTGGTTCGTTCAGTACCCCTCGAATGTATCGTTCAGTAACCCTCAATGTATCATTCAGTAACCCTCGTATGTAGCAATTTGTTCGGTAACCCTCAAATTGGCAATAACCCTCAAATGTAGTATGCGGAAACATTCAATTGCCTGATCGTTAAAAACAAGTTTTGGTGATAGTAACATGTTCCCCAGACCATTTCCCAGGTCCCAGAGTTGTTTACAGTAAGTGACCATTGTTATTTTCACTGTAACTAATTAGAACTTTTCGAACTATTTTCTCTCATTGACTTTTATTGGTTTATTTCTGAACTATAAACTTTAGAACTTTTACTCAAGTTCTATAGTTCGTAAACAAACCGAACTTCAGGAAATTAGGCCATCTCTACAAAACAGCTAGAAAATCTAATTCATGTTTTGCTTCTATAATGAGACTACATTATGCAAAAGCAAACAGTTCTAGGAATCTTGAATATTTAATTTACAGAAGAATTAAAGCTAAATGTTTAATAATCCTGCATGAATTACAGACACATTAAGGTTTCTGGGCAGGGTGGAGGAGGGGCATGGCGAGGGGCACGGCATCAGCAATGTCACACAGGGGTCGGAGTCATTTAGTGGTTGGAGGGGCAAAGTTAGGGCATGCCAGGGCATTCTCGGGGATGAGAGATTAGAGTTTCCTCTCCATCGCAGGAGTTTGGGGTGGTCTCGCGGGAGCACTGGAGACTCCCAAGAATGGGGTGAGATATCTGGAATTAATATTTTTTTCCTCTCAAATCAGCAGCATTGCAAATAAGTTATCTGTTTAATTCTGCAGGGTTCTATCTTTTCCTGAGTTCTGCAGCCCTCCCATTAAGTGGTCTGGACACTTTTACATAGCTGTACATGCTCAGAACTACTGGCTGATCTTCCTGTGACCTTTATGTAATCAAAACTGAGCAATCTGAAAACCAATCATAACTCACTAGGAAGGAGGAGGAGGGCTGTAGAAACTAGAGATGGCCAAACTTTCGAAATTTTAGTCCGTTTTCGAACTTTCGAACGTCAAAAAAGTTCGAAATTCTGGAAACGGACCCATTAAAGTCAATGGGGGGTAAATAGTTTGGAACGTTTGAATGAACTTTCTGAATATTTGCAGTGTAAACTTATCTTACAGGCCCCTAGAACCTGGAGATTGTCTGGGGAACACATAAAACCGGCATACGCACACGCGCGCTACTTCCTGTTTCAGTGTGCCGCTTTCGAAATCCTCGAACGTTTGATCAAACGTTTTCAACACATTCTGCAAAACTCGAATGGCTGCTTCCAAAAACCCCCCCCGGCCGGAGATTCCCGAAATCGTCCATTCACGGATTGCTGAACGGCCGACAACCCGGCTGGACGTTCAGGGGTCCCGCAGCTCAAAACCGAACCCCCTCCTGGTCCTTACAAGACCTTTGTGGCCCTGACAAGGGCCCTTTTGGGCTTAAAGGGTCCCACAGCTCAAACCAGGACCCCTCCCCGGAACTATAAGTGCCCTTGTGGCCCTAAGGGCCCTTTGGGGCTTAAGGGGTCCCGCAGCTTGAACCTGGACCCTGCTCCCCGGCCCTATCAGGGCCATTGCAGCACTAAGAATTGCCCTTGCGGCCCTGACAAGGACCCTTTGGGGCTTAAAGGGTAACTGTGGTCCAAAAATGACTTTAGGTAAATTGACAGGAATTGCTTTCCTGAGGATTTTTGCAATTTACTTTCATTATTATTTTACATAGTTTTGAAGATATTTACATTTTATGTGTGATATGGTTGCAGCATCATCAATCCCCTACACTTCCTGCTTCCTGCACTGAAACCATGTGACATTTCCTCTTCCGTGTTTCCTCCTCCTCGTGGGCCCCCATGGCCCCTCCCCTTGCAGCCCCTTGGGCCTTTCCCTTTCCCACTTATGTGCTCTGTGAGGCATTAAAAAAAGGCAGTGAGTAGGCTGTGTGCTGTTCTCCCCACTCCCATTCTACCCTTCAGTCATGCACTGAGCATGTGCCAACCGCAGATTAGTGGAGGAAATAGTATTTCTGACCGCAGATTTAGAACCTCCCCCGATAACTTTCTGATCAGTGATTTCTTCATATTTTGGGCTGTGCAGCACGTAGAGATTTTTTTGATGGCTCGTTTTAAAGGTATGAACCTGGCCTTTCATTTAAACTCAACTTGTTTGGAGACCACAGTTTCCCCTTTAAGGGGTCCCACAGCTCGAACCGGACTCCCTCCCCAGAACTTATAAGTGCCTTTGCGGCCCGTATTTCGAACCGGGACCCCCCTTCCCCCCTTGTAAGGGCCCTTGTGGCACTGATAAGTGCCTTTGCTGGGGGTCCCACAGCTCTAACTGAGACCCCCAGCAGCTCTTAAAAGAGCCCTTGGTGGTGGTCTTCTGTCTTCCATCTGTGACACCAGCCTCCGCTGAGGCCACCGACCCCCAGAAGTACCCCAGTGGCCGCCAGGGGTACCTCTGGCACCGTGGCCTCAACAAGGCCGATGTACTGGTGTCTTGATCTGACGCGACATCTTCAGGCTAGCGACACACACCACTGAAGTAGATGATGCGCCAACAGTGAGCCTGCTGGCACTGCAGGCCTCAGCGGAGCCGATGTTGCTAAACGCTTCTTTCTTTTTTATACTGCTATCTACTGCATGACTTCTGAGCTCCGCAGAGGATTACACCTCTTTATATAGGGTTGCAGAACCCTAGTCCGTTTCTCTGATTGGTCTTTTTTCAATGCTTGGTTTCATGGTTTCATTACCATCAGATTTCAAAAATCGGGTTTGAGTTCGAGTTCTAGTCCATCCCTAGTAGAAACCTGCAAATGCCAGAAAAGCTTGAAAAGCCTGTTGTTTCTTCCTCTGGTCTTCTTATTTAAATCAAATCTCTACTGTCACTTTCTTAATAGAGATGGGATCCGGGTTTGACATGAACCCCGATCCGACACGGAACCTTTGGTTCCAAAATCCGAAAATCCTCTGAGTCCGGACAGATCGTCCGGATTTCGGGACTTTGGAACATTTTCGAAGATTTTCGAATGTAACAGAGCTATTTTCGAATATATCTTATCTATATCGTATTTTCGAAAATCCTTGAAACTTTCAAGTTTCCGATCCTCAGCTTTTGAATTTCCGATCGTATTTTCGAAGATCGAACGTTCAAGGCTATTTTCGATAATTTTCTAAAATAACCCTGAAAGTTCAAAAATCATCGAAAATACGATCGAAACTCGAAAGTTGTCCCCGATCGGATTTTCAAGGATTTTCGAACGTACGAAGATATTTTCGAAAATGGTCGAAAATATCTCTGTACATTCAAAAATCTTCGAAATTTGTTCCGGATCTCGGGAAAATCCTGAAGATCCGAAAAAGGAATGAATTTTCGAAGATTTTTTCGAAATTGTAGTTTCGGACATCTCTATTTCTTAATAAAATGCACCGGGTCCAAGGCTACAGGCTAGGTGCATTTCATTAAGAAAGTGCCACAAACACATAACACAACAAAAACACACACACAATTACACAAACTACTGAAATGTATTTAATAAAAGCACAATAATAAATATTTGCAAAGAACAATGTACGTTTTATGTATTATAATAAGGTATGAATGTAGTTTTATAACAGAGATGTCCATCCTGTGGCCTTTTAGATGTTTGCAACATTTCAATATCAAATAAGATCTGATTGGTAGGGCAAAATAGCACCATTTTATTGAATCTCCCTGTATGATTTCCCTGCTGCCACCTGCTGCATCTGCTACATTTACAGGCCCCAGCAAAGGCAGCTCTCTCTTTTATGATACAGAAAAACAACAAAGGTACACACACCTACTGATACACTTTAACATCCACCCTATTTCCTTAGCAGCTATACACACAATATAAATATATGTATTATCAGAATGAATTATAAAATATAAATAGTCTTTTTCATGCTAATCAAGAATATTGAGTTTTATCTGCAGCACACACACACATTATTCTCTTCCAAAACACCGCATTTGAAACCAAATTTAAAGTTTCTATTTAAACTTTCATTACTAGCTACAGATTATTTTCCAATATATTTTACATTGCTGCTTATTTAATACAGAAGAAAGAGCTGTGATACCTTGTATTGGCTAACTACTGTAGATAAACATAACCAAAAGCTTGCTTCATTTTTTAAAAATCTAGTTAGGTAATACAAGGTATCACAACTCCACTTTCTAACATGGTACAACCTCCACTATTGCTTTATTTAATACACGACAAGAGTCACAGATTTTAGCCGTTTGTTAGGGCTTTTTGATGATCGCCTCGCGTATCGGGCAACATGCCCAATACCGAATGTCTGTTTCAACTGACAAAGTACCCATACCGAGCACGATTATTGGCTGAATCAGGGGCGTCCTCCATGATCGCACGTCTGGATGCGCTTTTACAGGGCCTTATTGGCCTATCTAAGGATAATCTAGATTTGTTGTCAGGCCACTACAATATCCCAGTAGGGGAGGAGCAGATCTGGATAATGGTTAATATATTACAGAACATCGCAACACCCAATATAGTAAAAAAAGTCCTTTAATAAATTAAAGGACAACTCCACCCTCATAATAACATCTTTTAGAAAGAATGGCCTCTTTAAAATGTTTGATATATCATAGTTTGTCCTATGAATTCATTACTGTAGCCTGCTATGCTTCTGGATGCCTCATGGAAACTGAGCAATTTAGAAACCTGTACTGAGCCTGTACTGAGTCTGGGCATGCTCAGAAGAGGCAGACAGGGGATTAACATTCAGTCATTGGCTGTGATGTCAACTCTCAAATCCATAACTGACATTGCTAACTGGAAGAACCAGGAAGCAGAAACAGGGAAACGGACATTGTGCAGGATTTCAGGTTAGACTTATATATTTCAGATTTCAAACTATTACGGTTTAGGGGTTTTGGGGGGTGATTTACCTGTATGTAAGTTTTCATTTGAGGGCTAAAATGTCCTTTAAAGAACCGATTGATTAAAACCTCCACCACATTATCATATACCATTATCATATTTCTCATATAAAGTATATAGCATAGTGCAAAAAGTGTTTTTTAAACACAATGATAGACAGCAGAATTATAGACAGTATCAATAATCAGAGTCATAAGTCAGTCAATTAATTGTATTGGCCATGGGGGACCACCCACTCACTTATATCGCTGCTCAAACATCAATAATGGGGGAATCATCGAAATGCAGGATGCTTTTCACTCTGTTTATATTGTCTTTATCTGGACTGGGAAGATGCTAGGGACAGAGCCAAAATGATGTTTGCCCATTTGGTAATACACCCGGTCTATTGCTCTGTATTGCTATTCTATGCTGAAATTCATTGTGCTGGATTACTAGTTAGTCTCCTGGTAATTTATATTTTCAGCTGCATTATTTTGATTATACAGTAACTGAGTCTTGGGTTTTATGCAGTATTTAAGCAGCATATATGTAGTATTCAATTAGTTTAACTGGACTTGAAGTTTAGTTCTTGAAGACGTTTCGCTTCATTCCACGGCTTTCTCAATTCAGAATGACTTCTATTAGTTGGTTTTTTATTTTCAACATGAATGGCCCTTGACACCTCTCTTGAACCAGTCACGTTCCTTTGCCAATTGTAACATTACAACATCAAAGGTATGTCCTTTATCCTTAAGATGCAGGTACACAGCTTAGTCCTGACCAAACAACCACTGAGGCAGCAATTGGTACATCCGAAAGACCCAATACCGAAACACAAGAAAACGACATCATACACAGTGCAGTGCGTGAAAATGCTCTGATTTGTAGTTGGGGAGCAAACAGCAACTGCATCAATGTATGGCCCAGCACAGAGCCAATTCCTCGGGTCAGGACTTAGCCGTGTACCTGCATCTTAAGGATAAAGGACATACCTTTGAAGATGTAATGTTAACATATTGACAAAGGAACGTGACTGGTTCAAGAGAGGTGTCAAGGAGGCCATTTATGTGAAAATAAAGAAACCAAGCCTAAATAGAGGTGGGGGTGTTGACACAACTGTCTGCCTGGTAATGCCTGTTTTGACACCTTACCCTAGGCGTTCCTATAACCTCTTAGTCACTATCCATCACGCTTCACCTAGGCTGTGATATGCTAATTAGGATTTTCCAGGGTACATAATTGCCAACAGATTCTTGTACAAGTCATTCTGAATTGAGAAAGCCAGTCGGTTGACTAGCAAAACATCTTCAAGAACAAACTTCAAGTCCAGTTGATCTAATTGAATCAACAGATATACCAATTCCTGGATGAATGAGAACCTTCACAAGCATATTTAAGCGGCATTTTTAAAAACGCCACCTTGTGTACTTTCCGCCTTTTATATGTTTTGCAGACATGCACATTTCTACTAACTACTGTACAATAAGTGAAGATTTGTTTGTTATAGAAACTGTATCTACAATAGCACAATGGATCAAGCCTAATGTAAAGCTTTTTCCCCCCAGACCTATTCAGGGATGATTAACTACACTACACCGCAGGATTTCAAATGTGCATTATTAAAGATTATGAACCTTTATTCTTTGACCCTCAAATAAAAACCTTTACAGTGTATGGCAATGTCCAATAATGGTAACATCCCTCCAAGATTGATGAGAAAACTGATCAGTGAACACACAGCAACAATAAGGAGCTGCAGGATTTTAGGCAAATAGTTATCTTACAAAAAGGTGGAATAAGCTCAATAGGATTTGTCTTTGTTTCTTTTTTATTATTATTATACAAAACTCTGCGAGTATTCTAAGGTTTTATAGACTTTTTATATCCACGTTCCACACACAGCCAACATACAAACAAATAATTCCCACAATGCACCAATGGACACATTTTTGTAGTTTTCTAAATATACCTTTCCTACCCCTATCTTTAGTAGGAAAGTACCTGACTGGTTGAATCACATTAGCATGTTTGTGTTCAAAGAGCTAGAGGAGAAGAGCGACCTGCATGCTTCTCTGCACTCAACATTTTAGGTGGTTCTTGATTAGTATTAAATAACATAACCATTACAGAACTTTGATTTAAAGGGTATGTCCAGCCTTAAAATACTTTTTATATTTATGTCCAGCTATGCCCCAAACCCCAGTTTTGCATTTTGAAAATTTCCAAAGATGCCCCTGAAGGTCTTACAGTACCTTGCAGAGTCCAGCATATTTTCCTGGTCACAGCTTCATCAGATGCAACGTTACAACATAATTACCTGACAGCTGTGACCAGGAAGTGCCTCACTGCTGATGTTCTTGCTTGAACCATGCTCGTCACAGCAGCAGTTGGTGGTACCCAGGACAGGCGCGGTAAGTCCTTTCAGGGGCATCTTTGGAATTTTCTATAATGTGAAACTGGGGATGGGGGGGTTACTGGACATGTATGTATAAAAAAATATTTTTTAGGTAGACTTTCCCCTTAATTATTTCTATTTTAGGGTATGTGAAACCACCCAAATGACTGCTTCCTCCTTATTCTCGTACAGCGTTTTGCGCTCTAAGCTGGAACCTTCCAAAGACAAAATCAATGTATTACTTGAGTTATTATTTTTTATAATTAAAAGTAAAACTAGGGGACAAACTAAGCAAACAACAGCACATTTTAATCATAAGCAGTCAAGCACTCATACCTAGAGAGCAGGATGGAGTAAGAAACATACTAACTACCTAGGGGCAGGATGGGAGTAAGAAACATACTAACTACCTAGGAGCAGGATGGGAGTAAGAAACATAATAACTACCTAGGGGGCAGGATGGGAGTAAGAAACATACTAACTGCCTAGAGAGCAGGATGGGAGTAAGAAACATACTAACTACCTAGAGAGCAGAATGGGAGTAAGAAACATAATAACTACCTAGAGAGCAGGATGGGAGTAAGAAACATAATAACTACCTAGAGAGCAGGATGGGAGTAAGAAACATAATAACTACCTAGGAAGCAGAGTGGGAGTAAGAAACATATAACTACCTAGGGGGCAGGTGGGAGTAAGAAACATAATAACTACGAAGAGAGCAGGATGAGAGTAAGAAACATACCAAATATCAAGGAGCAGGGTGGGAGTAAGAAACATACTAACTACCTAGAGAGCAGGCTGGTAGTAAGAGATATATCTAATTACCTAGGGGGCAGGATGGGAGTAAGAAACATACTAACTACCTAGGGACCAGGATGGGAGTAAGAAACATACTAACTACCTAGGGAGCAGGATGGGAGTAAGAAACATACTAACTACCTAGGGAGCAGGATGGGAGTAAGAAACTAATAACTACTTAGGGGGCAGGATGGGAGTAAGAAACATACTAACTACCTAGAGAGCAGGATGGGAGTAAGAAACATAATAACTACCTAGAGAGCAGAATGGGAGTAAGAAACATAATAACTACCTAGAGAGCAGGATGCGAGTAAGAAACATAATAACTACCTAGGGAGCAGGATGGGAGTAAGAAACATACTAACTACCTAGAGAGCAGGATGGGAGTAAGAAACATACTAACTACTAGAGGCAGGATGGGAGTAAGAAACTACTAACTACCTAGAGAGCAGGATGGGAGTAAAAAACATACTAACTACTAAGAGTGTCCGAACTTCGTAAATCCGGTCCGCTCGAGGATCCGCAATTTTCGAAAAAAATTCAAAAATCCGCGAGCGGACCCATTAAATTAAAAATATCCTCAAAATTACGAGGATTACTCGTATTTTCGAAAATACATATTTTAGAAAATTTTCGAAAATACATATTTGTGGAAATAAGAGAAATCCTCGTATTTTCGAAATTACGAGTTTTTCGTATTTTCGAAAATTCTCGAAAATATGAGAAACTCGTAATTTCGAAAATTTTCAAAAATACGAGAAATCCGCGGTACGAAGTTCGGAAGCGGAAAATCCGGAATAATCCGCCGTTCGCGAACGGGATAAATCCGCGGTGGATCTGGGTTCGGATCCACGAACCGCCATCCCTACTAACTACCTAGAGAGCAGAATGGGATTAAGAAACATAATAACTACCTAGAGAGCAGATGGGAGTAAGAAACATAATACTACTAGAGAGCAGGATGGGAGTAAGAAACATAATAAACTACCTAGGGAGCAGATGGAGTAAGAAACATAATAATACCTAGAGAGCAGGATGGGAGTAAGAACATATAACTACCTAGGAGCAAGTGGGAGTAAGAAACATACAAACTACCTAGGGAGCAGGATGGAGAAAGAACATACTAACTACCTAGGGGGCAGGATGGAGTAAGAAACATAAAACTACCTAAGAGGCAGGATGGGAGTAAGAAACATAATAACTACCTAGGGAGCAGAGTGGGAGTAAGAATCATACTAACTACCTAGGGAGCACAAGGAGTAAGAAACATACTAACTACCTGAGGCAGGATGGGAGTAAGAAACATAATAACTACCTAGAGAGCAGGATGGGAGTAAGAAACATACTAACCACTAGGGAGCAGGATGGGAGTAAGAAACATACTAACTATCTAGAGAGCAGGATGGAGTAAGAAACATACTAACTATCTAGAGAGCAGGATGGGACTAAAACATAATAAACTACACTAGAGAGCAGGATGGGAGTAAGAAACATACTAACTATCTAGAGAGCAGGATGGGAGTAAGAAACATACTAACTATCGAGAGCAGGATGGGTAAGAAACATAATAACTACCTAGAGAGCAGGATGGGAGTAAGAATCATACTAACTATCTGGGAGAGCAATGGGAGTAAGAAACATACTAACTATCTAGAGAGCAGGATGGGAGTAAGAAAATACTAACTATCTAGAGAGCAGGATGGGAGTAAGACATACTAACTATCTAGAGAGCGATGGGAGTAAAAACATACTAACTATCTAGAGAGCAGGATGGGAGTAAGAAACCAATACTACCTAGGAGCAGGATGGGAGTAAAAACATACTACTACTAAGAGCAGGATGAGTAAGAAACATACTAACTATCTAGAGAGCAGGATGGGAGTAGAAACATAATAAACTATCTAGAGAGCAGGATGGGAGTAAGAAACATACTAACTATCTAGAGAGCAGGATGGGAGTAAGAAACATAATAACTACCTAGGGAGCAGGATGGGAGTAAGAAACATAATAACTACCTAGGGAGCAGGATGGGAGTAAGAAACATACTAACTATCTAGAGAGCAGGATGGGAGTAAGAAACATACTAACTATCTAGAGAGCAGGATGGGAGTAAGAAACATACTAACTATCTAGAGAGCAGGATGGGAGTAAAAACATAATAACTACCTAGGGAGCAGGATGGGAGTAAGAAACATACTAACTATCTAGGGAGCAGATGGGAGTAAGAAACATACTAACTATCTAGAGTGCAGGATGGGAGTAAGAATCATACTAACTATCTAGAGAGCAGGATGGGAGTAAGAACATACTAACTATCTAGAGAGCAGGATGGGAGTAAGAAACATAATAACTACCTAGAGAGCAGGATGGGAGTAAGAATCATACTAACTATCTAGAGAGCAGGATGGGAGTAAGAAACATACTAACTATCTAGAGAGCAGGATGGGAGTAAGAAACATACTAACTATCTAGAGAGCAGGATGGGAGTAAGAAACATACTAACTATCTAGAGAGCAGGATGGGAGTAAGAAACATACTAACTATCTAGAGAGCAGGATGGGAGTAAAGAAACATAATAACTACCTAGGGAGCAGATGGGAGTAAGAAACATACTAACTATCTAGAAGCAGGATGGGAGTAAGAAACATACTACTATCTAGAGAGCAGGATGGGAGTAGAAACATAATAACTATCTAGAGAGCAGGATGGGAGTAAGAAACATACTAACTATCTAGAGAGCAGGATGGGATAGAAACATAATAACTACCTAGGGAGCAGGATGGGAGTAAGAAACTAATAACTACTAGGGAGCAGGATGGGAGTAAGAAACATACTAACTATCTAGAGAGCAGGATGGGAGTAAGAAACATACTAACTATCTAGAGAGCAGGATGGGAGTAAGAAACATACTAACTATCTAGAGAGCAGGATGGGAGTAAGAAACACTAATAACTACTAGGGAGCAGGATGGGAGTAAGAAACAACTAACTATCTAGGGAGCAGGATGGGAGTAAGAAACATAATAACACCTAGGGAGCAGGATGGGAGTAAGAAACATGCTAACAGAAGACAAAACTTACATAGTTTAAAATAAGCTGTTGTGACAGACCAAAAAAGAATAGCTATAATGTTCATGTCTATGTCTATGGGAAACGATCCCAACGTGAGTATTGTTATAAACAATTAGCTGGGTTTAAATTAAAAAAACAAGCTTTATGTTTCTCTAGCATGATAAGTTTGCAGCTTTTCATAGTGTTCATATGACTTTGTTCTCTGGAACATTTACAGGGCTCTGTGGCTGCACCAATTAGTTCCTTATTTAGGAATAATGCAATTCATTTAGATTCACTTATTATACTGTTCTGGAAGAGCATAATAGAAGAGTGACACTATATGCTAATGCAAGGATTCCCCAGATTGCCAGGGTCCTTAGAGTGATTAGTGTAAGAAAAATGAGAACAGAGATGAAAGACTGTGCAACGATATCATTCATGGCACAGCTAATGCCTCAGAGCCATCTGCTGTTTTGTATTTTCTTAAATACTCCTAGTTAAAGTAGATAGATAGATCGATAGAATAGATATGGGGCTGGTGTGTGTTTTGTGTTTGTGTGCGTGCTTTGTGCGGTGGTGTGTGTGATCGTTGTGATTGGTCGGTCTGATATGTCTGTGTGGCTTGTGTGCTTCTGTCGTCTGGCTGGTTGCTTGCTCGCTGCTGTTGGCTGTGTTGTGTGTGTGCTGCTGTGTGATCGTTGGTCGCGTCGCTTGTGTCGCTTGTGTGTGATAGTGTGTGTTGGTAGTGTGATAGTGTGTGTGTTGTTGTGGTGTAGATGATAGTGATGGTAGTTGGTGATAGTTAGATTGTAGTGATTTAGATGATAGTAGTTGATAGTGTGTAGTTGGTAGTGATGTAGATAGATTGTGATGTGGGTGTATGATGATGATAGTAGATGGTGTAGTGTTGGTAGACGAAACGCGAGCTAATGATGATAGATAGCTAGATATCATAGATAGAACACACATTCCCTTTCTATAATACACAACCACCCCAGGAGAGTTTGTGAACCGGTTTGCTTTATAAGTTTTGA
Organism: Hymenochirus boettgeri; assembly: GCA_019447015.1. Classification (NCBI taxonomy): domain Eukaryota; kingdom Metazoa; phylum Chordata; class Amphibia; order Anura; family Pipidae; genus Hymenochirus; species Hymenochirus boettgeri. Next base: position 37,273,869 of record CM033470.1, on the reverse strand, counting down.
TGATCCCCTGGCAGTTTGTCTAATGCTAATCATACATAGTTGAAAACCGCCCTATGTTCCCATGATGTTTCAAAATCGGCTGGGCCTCATTTGCATTTGACTTCAATCACAAATGAATGGACCAGAGCAGGGTACATTGCAGGAGCTTCGGTAAGTAAAACTGCTGTGTTAATAGATATTAGATGAATTCTCTAGTATCTGCCTAATATTTGATGTATGGCCGGCAGTAATGCACTTTACTGACTGTTTCAAAAGGTACACGAAAAGGCTTGTAAAAAAAAAACCTTTAGTACAGGGAGGGCCGAACCCTCCTAAAGTTCGATTCATTTTAAGTTCGTTAGAAAACGAACCCATTAAAGTCAATGGGGACAAATAGTTCGAAAAGTTCTGATAAAATAAACAGTGAAAGTAAACAATGGTAACTTACTGTAATGGCTCTGGGACTTGAGAAAGGTCTGGGGAACAAGTGCATATCACAAAACTTGTTTAAATAATAACTTTCCTCACGATCTGGCTATTTTCGAGCTTGCTCATTAAATTATTGTGGGTTAGTGAAATCAAATGATACATGAATTTGAGGGTAAGTGAATGCTACATTTGATGGTTATGGCTGAAGTTGAGGGTTACCAAATGCCGCATTTAAGGGTTATGGCCATATTTGAGGCCTAGCGAATGCTACATTCAAGGTTTATCGCTGTAATCGAGGGATACCCAATGCCCCATTTGAGGGTTCTGGATTAATTTAAGGGTTAGCAAATGCTACCTTTGAAAAGAAGGAAGCGTTAGGGCACTGAAAAAAGGTATAAACCTGCTTAGGGAGGTGCTAGACCCAGAAAAACAATAAAGTAGGAGAAATGAGAGAAAAAGGTCTGGTCTGCAACACTCTAAATGAGAAAGGCAAAATTCATGTGTATACTAAAAATCCTTTATTTTAAATAGGCAGGGATAAATGTATTAAAAACAATAAAAAAATACCAGTATCCTCTTCAAGTGCAATAAGTATAAATGCCATGCAGCTGTGCAATTAAATAACAGTATCAGTTTACCAGTATCAGTCAAAAAGTAAGAATAATTTACAAGTCAGTCTACATCATGGGGGTTCCCCTACTTACGACCAATAATGGAGACACAGTGCAAGGAAGAGAAAGTGGATAAAATCGGATCCTATCGTCACATGGTAGGACGCGTTTCGCTCCACCTCCGTCTCACAGGAGCTTTCTCAGCTACAACCTATGCCTAGCTCTCCTTTCCTTAAATAGCGTAGCGCCGTACATGCGCGTGACGTCACAACTCGCGAGATCTCGCGAGGTAACGCTGTTTGACATAGAGCTGGTTAATAGGGCTGTCTACATCATGTGAACTCGGATAATCCAAGTTAACTTAAAATAACACTGCCTGTATTTTAACCTACAGTCAAGTCTTAAACTGAAGTGAGCATATATACAGAAAACCATATCATAGTTACAATCAAAGAACATGATTCAAAGTACCAATATACTACATATTACATTCCATAACACATAAATTTTAACAATAGATCCATATTCAACCCATTAGTGAATCCATACCAAATACCATATCTAGTTTAGGTCCAAAAGTAGGTAATCTCAAGTAACAAAGGGAATATCTTGAAACAAGGTTCGCATAGTTATAATTTAAACCCCATGCCATGCTGAAATACCAAAAGGCAAAAATTGGACATCCGTCAAGTACATTCCTAAGAGAACATCCGCCAGTCCACCCCTCCAGACGGTGTTCCATCAATCTTACAGCAAAGGAGACGAAATGCAGTATACAATCTGCTGACTGCTGCGCAATCCAGTAAGTATCGATGGTGATAAAGTGGGTCCAAAAGAAGGTACTTGGCCAATCTTCTAGTGTTCAGATTTACATATATCCAAGATAAGTATAAAAAGGTATGTATTCAGAAGATAAGTTACGGGTAACGAAGAGTCCATAACAGGGGTTGAAAAATATTCGCAGGTCCGTGCGCCGAGAGGGGCACCGTCCACTGTGTCCTATTCCCACAGCAAATGTCTTGATGAAGGAGCCACCAAAATCTAATAATATAAAGGTGAGAATACGGAAATACCATCCGCACTTATGATGTACAGCTCGCATACCAATGAACCAAAGTGGATATCTATAGTCGAATAATATCTTCCCAAAATAATATGGATAAAAAGCCATGGTCCAAATGGTGTCAGCAACGAAGAGTCTATAAGATACAAAATATTAATAAATACAGTATAGTCAATCTCTTGATTTAATCCTCTAGGGGACAATGTCTTTTAAACGGAAATCCACTCAGTTTCTTTCTGTAACAGTTTAAGCTCATATCACCACCATCTGAATGCTGTCTAAGCAAATCAATTCCGAAGCACTGTAACCCTTTGGTCTGCCCCCATGATGTATAAGAAAATGTTCTGCCAACGAAGTTAAAGTTTTATGTGGCCTGTTGGTCTCTATTAGCAGTCTTATATGGGACAAATGTCTCGAAAGTCTTTGCGTAACTGTTGTGTTGTCTCTCCAATGTATGCTTTGAACAAGGACATTTTATACAATAAACAACATTTTTCGTTTTACAATTAATAAAAGTGTATATCGTACCTTTTGAGATTCTCACTGTCCCAAAAATGGTCTGTCCGTGTTATGTGGATACAACAGCTACAGTCCCCACAGGGATATGTACCCCTCAGTTTCATGCCCGTACCTGTCCGCATACTGGGTCTTTCAAAGTGACTTTTGGTCAGCTCGTCGGCTAGATCCTAGCCCTTCTAGCTGTCAGTTGTGGATAAGGTGGAATAAACTGCGAAATGGTAGGGTCTGAGGTAAGTACCTGCTGCATTGCGCTGTAAGGCCTTTCTGATGCCCCCCCATTCCTGATTAAAGGTAGTCACAAACTTACCCTATTATCGTTCGATTTTCTTTTAGTTTCTAACAACAATGTTGGGATAATCTCGTAGCATATGAACGATGTTGAGTGAGCAGACTTTTAGGATAACCTCTCTCCCGAAATCTGACGAGAGATCCTCTGCTTCTCTTCTAAAATCACTATCCCCGTGCAATTCCTCCTTACCCTCAGGAACTGCCCCTTGGGTATACCATTGAGAGCTTCCCTCGGGTGTGCGCTCTGGAAGTGCAAAAGGGAGTTAGTTGCAGTTTTTTTCCGATATAGAGTCGTGACTAATTTGTTATTGCTAAAAGCAACACTCACATCCAAAAAATTAACTGCCTTGTCTGATATCTCTCTCGTGAGGAAAATATTCAGTTTCATTGACATTAAGTTGATCAAGGAAAAGGTCCAACGCTAGTCTATCCCCCTGCCAAAATAAAAATGTCATCTATATAACATTATAATGCTACCTTTGAGGCTTTCAGTTACTGAATGCCGCATTCAAGGTTATCGCCAAATTCTAGAGTTACCAAATCCTGCATTCAAGGGTTATCGCCAAATTCTAGAGTTACCGAATGCCGCCTTTGAGGGTTATCAGTTTTAGAATCCTTAATTTAGTCTGCAAGTTCGAAAAGTCCAAAAGTTCGTAGTTCATAGAGTCCTTAAAAATCTGAGTTCATACAAACTCTCAAATCCAGCTAAACTCGGGTTTGAGTTTGAGTTCTAGTGTCCCGCCTTACTTAAGTATTGTCTATTTGTGTTGCTATTACCTGGGCCAGTGGAAACTGCCCGTAGATCATCTGAAAAGGATCCCACCACGACTCCTTCCTACCTCTTCAAGGCACAAAGACAAACCTTCCAGAAGCAATACCCCCCACATACTTGCAGACATGTCCCATGTGCAGAAGAGTGCACATATCAAAGCCTTTCTGCATATACAGTTTTACATACCTATAAAGATTTACAGTTTTGGCTCTTTTGTCCCATTTTTCTCAAACACTGTTTAATATTTACCTTTACACTTAATTTAGCAGCAGCAGAGCAACTATTGGTTGGAGACTTGATCTGTCTCATGAGATTGAAATAGCAATTTTTAGAACAACCACAAGCTTTAGGGCTTTATCATGACACAGAAAAAGCAAGCATTTCATACCAATGGTAGGAAGGATTTTGTCAAGTGATTTGCATTTAGATTGAAACTTTAGCAATCTCCTTCCTTATTTTCCATGCGTAGCTTTCCTGGCCAAATGTCAGATTGTTCTTCCAGGTTACAGTAGGTCTCACCAAGAAATAGTGTCTGAAATAATTGGTTGGACTTGTGTATAAGAGTAGAGAGCTTTTAATTGGGGATATGTTATTATAGAACTGTGGTTAAATTTCACATCTTTGTTTCTTTAAGTAGAGCTTATTAAACCAAAACAATGATCTTAACAGCATGTAGCAGTGATTGTGAACCTTGGGACACCAGATGTTTAGAACTAACAGGGATGCACCACGGGCGCACCACTCCTATCTGGAGTTTAGTCAGGCTAACCGGTGTTAAATTGCAAAGGTTTTGTAACTACGAATGAGGCCACTATTCCTACTTATTCTGCTTGAGTGAAGCTGGAAATTGAAGCGGAGAGCGGTGAACTCATGTTTCCAAGTCTCCAGTACTATTCCAGAAACGTGATGTCTTAGCGTAGACTGTGTAAATCAACGGAAACTTATAGGAGAAGATGGGTTAGTAGGTAGGATTCCAAGGTTTTGAAAAGAAACTGAAAACGACCACATGTCCTTCAGCCTTTGATACGTGGATCACCCTTTACTGCTTCACATCTTATCCTCCCTAGGTATCCAGGGTTCTTCACTCTCTTGGCTGTCTCTTACCTCTAGGTAGGACGTTCAGTGTTCCCACTCTGGCTCCAACTCCGCTCCTCCCTCCCTGGTGGGGTACTGCAAGGCTCAGTACTTGGCCCTCTTCTCCCCCCCGTTTACACCTTGGGCTAGGGTAGCTCATTAGTTCCTTTGGATTCCAATACCCCTGTTTGCTGATGATACACAATTTACATCTCCGCCCCTTACCTCGTTACTCTGACATCCCGGGTCCCTACTGTCTAAATGCCATCTCTGTTTTAGTGTCCTCCCGCTTCCTCAAACTCAACATGGATAAGACCGAACTTGTCATTTTCCCACCCTCTCGATGGACCCCCCCTACCTAACATTACTTTCCACATCAATGACACGCCAATCTCTCCAACATCTCAAGTGCGATGCCTGAGAGTAACCTTTGACTCTGAACTTTATTACTTACATTATTACCCTGTGCAACTCCTGTCGGTTACAACTCAAAACATCTCACGCATTCGTCCTTCCTTTCACAGAACGCTACCAAATTCTAGTTCATGCCCTTATCTATCATCTATCGTCTTGGTACTGTAAACCCTCCTGAGCAGTCTACCAAGCAACTGACTGGCACCCCTTTAATCAATCCTTAACTCTGCTGCCAGGCTCATTCCCCTTGTTTTTCCGCTCTCACACACTGCCCCTTTCTGTCAATCTCTCCACTGGCTTCCATCACCCAAAGGATCCAATTTAAGCTGCTAACCTTATCCTACAAAGTCTCTCTCAATACCGCCCCCCATACATCTCTGATCTGATAAACAGATACTACCCAAGGCATAACCTCCGCTCTGCTAATGATCTTCTCCTCTCATCCGCTCTAATTACCTCCTCCCACGCCCGTACACAGGACTTTTCTCGTGCTGCACCTCTGCTCTGGAACTTTCTTCCTCGCTTTATACGTCACTCGCCCTCCCTTCATATCTTCAAACGCAACCTCAAAACTCACCTCTTCAGGCAGAGGTTACAATCTCGACCTGACACTTCTCCCTCTTACCCCTCTTACTGACCCATCGCAAACCGCTAGTTATAATCCACTGACAACTAGTTACAGATATTGATCTGCTTCACCTTATGTCTCATCCCCATTTCCTCTAGACTGTAACTCCATCCTATTGTACCACAGTAATGCTGTAACTTACCACACTGAATGCTGCTGGACCAGGCAGTAAAATTATCTCACTATTTGTATTTTGTTAAGTTCTTCTTTTGTGCCACTTGCTGCTGTGTGCATAACTACTGGTGCACGCGGAGGGAGGGGGGGGAGGACTAAGAGGACCTCCAATCTCACCTTGATAACCAGTTTTAACCAGCTTTTTAAACAGCTGATTATGCATTTGCAGTAAAAGTACATGTGATCAGTTGTTTTACAAACGCTGCCAGTTTGTCTTTTCAAACAGCCAATCATGCATTTGGAAGTAGCTGATTTTGGTGCCGCTGAGAGGGTGTGTGTCAGGGTCTGGCCACCAACTTGCACCGGGACCCTTGCAATTTTGCCACTGGCTGTCTAGAAAATAAACTGCAAGGGCTTCCATATTGGTGTGTAGTCTTCTGTATAAAATATTATGCATAGAGATTATGAATACTGGGGTCAGGGGGCTGACAAATGGTGCATATGCTCACAAGGTTCTTTGAGGACTGCATGGACATAGACATGTACTGGCAACAACATGGAAGCCTTTTTAATTATAGTAATAATTCTTGCATGTACGTAAATGTAAATTACCAGAATAGTATCTCTCAATACATGGGTGTTCTGGCAGGAATGCATTTATTAAAATTATTTAAAAAATAACTTTTTTTTTCATTTTCCTTTAAGTGTCTAAATATAAATTATATTTACGTTTGGTGTAAAAAGGTGTTTTATGAGTTAAATCATAGACTGCTGGATTGCTGTCTTATTCTTTATCAATGCTTACTATATAGTTTTCCTTTAAATAAGGAGGCCTTCCTTCTACTTGTAAACGCGTAGTAGTGACAGAATGAAGAAGGCGCTGACCTCGCCAAGTTAAGTGACATGTCTCATACACGCCGGACTCCAGGAAGCACGCTAACCCTCCCACAAGATCTTGCAACTTTTTCCCAGTGGTTCCAAGAGCCAAGGTCACGGACGAGTTCGGATACTGCAGACTGTCTGGGGATCGTAGGAGCTGGGTATTACTGCTGCATCGTAATAGCGGAGCAGTGAAGTATATACATTTCATAATATTCAGATCTAGTTGATCCAACATCATTAAACTGTCTGTCTGCAATAGACTTACGTTTGGAATCAGATTAACTCCATATATTCTGGAATTATCAATATTACTGAGGTTGGATATTCACCACTTATTCTATGGAATTGACTGAACTATTTGTATATACAATACCTTGTTCATTTTTCAGAAAACCAGTCCAGTTGAGTCAATATCCCTGGAGGATTTTTTATGTGGATTCTTAGGTGAATATATATACATTTCTGACTTTTTATATTGATTATTTCATCACTATTTTTATTGTATACAGCTGGCCAGCATAATAACTACCTAGGGGGCAGGATGGGAGTAAGAAACATACTAACTGCCTAGAGAGCAGGATGGGAGTAAGAAACATACTAACTACCTAGAGAGCCATCCTGCTCTCTAGGTAGTTATTATGTTTCTTACTCCCATCCTGCCCCCTAGGTAGTTAGTATGTTTCTTTCTCCCATCCTGCTCCCTAGGTAGTTTGTATGTTTCTTACTCCCACTCTGCTCCCTAGGTAGTTATTATGTTTCTTACTCCCATCCTGCTCTCTAGGTAGTCATAACACCTAAGAGCAGGATGGAGTAAGAAACATAATAACTACTAGGGACAGGATGGGAGTAAGAAACATAATAACTACCTAGAGAGCAGGATGGAGTAAGAAACATAATACTACCTAGGGCAGAGTGGGAGTAAGAAACATACAAACTACCTAGGGAGCAGTGGAGAAAGAACATACTACTACCTGGGCAGGATGGGAGTAAGAAACATAATAACTACCTAGAGAGCAGGATGGGAGTAAGAAACATAATAACTACCTAGGGAGCAGAGTGGGAGTAAGAATCATACTAACTACCTAGGGAGCACAATGGGAGTAAGAAACATACTAACTACCTAGGGAGCAGGATGGGAGTAAGAAACATAATAACTACCTAGAGAGCAGGATGGGAGTAGAAACATACTAACTACCTAGGAGCAGGATGGGAGTAAGAAACTACTAACTATCTAGAGAGCAGGATGGGAGTAAGAAACATACTAACTATCTAGAGAGCAGGATGGACTAAGAAACATAATAACTACATAGAGAGCAGGATGGGAGTAAGAAACATACTAACTATCTAGAGAGCAGGATGGGAGTAAGAAACATACTAACTATCTAGAGAGCAGGATGGAGTAAGAACATAATAACTACCTAGAGACAGGATGGGGTAAGAATCATACTAACTATCTGGAGCAGGATGGGAGTAAGAAACATACTAACTATCTAGAGAGCAGGATGGGAGTAAGAAACATACTACTATCTAGAGACAGGATGGGAGTAAGAAACATACAACTATCTAGAGAGCAGGATGGGAGTAAGAAACATACTAACTATCTAAGAGCAGGAGGGATAAGAAACACAATAACTACCTAGGGAGCAGGATGAGTAAGAAACATACTAACTATCTAGAGAGCAGGATGGGAGTAAGAAACATACTAATATCTAGAGAGCAGGATGGAGTAAGAAACATAATACTATCTAGAGAGCAGGATGGGAGTAAGAAACATACTAACTATCTAAGGCGATGGAGTAAGAAACATATAACTACTAGGGAGCAGGATGGAGTAAGAAAACATAATAACTACCTAGGGAGCAGGATGGGAGTAAGAAACATACTAACTATCTAGAGAGCAGGATGGGAGTAAGAAACATACTAACTATCTAGAGAGCAGGATGGGAGTAAGAAACATCTAACTATCTAGAGAGCAGGATGGGAGTAAGAAACATAATAACTACCTAGGGAGCAGGATGGGAGTAAGAAACATACTAACTACTCTAGGGAGCAGGATGGGAGTAAGAAACATACTAACTATCTAGAGTGCAGGATGGGAGTAAGAATCATACAACTATCTAGAGAGCAGGATGGGAGTAAGAAACATACTAACTATCTAGGAGCAGGATGGGAGTAAGAAACATAATAACTACCTAGAGAGCAGGATGGGAGTAAAATCATACTAACTATCTAGAGAGCAGGATGGGAGTAAGAAACATACTAACTACTAGAGAGCAGGATGGGGTAAGAAACATACTAACTATCTAGAGAGCAGGATGGGAGTAAGAAACATACTAACTATCTAGAGAGCAGGATGGGAGTAAGAAACATACTAACTATCTAGAGAGCCAGGATGGGAGTAAGAAACATAATAACTACCTAGGGAGCAGATGGGAGTAAGAAACATACTAACTATCTAGAGAGCAGGATGGGAGTAAGAAACATACTAACTATCTAGAGAGCAGGATGGGAGTAGAAACATAATAACTATCTAGAGAGCAGGATGGGAGTAAGAAACATACTAACTATCTAGAGAGCAGGAGGGGAGTAAGAAACATAATAACTACCTAGGGAGCAGGATGGGAGTAAGAAACATAATAACTACCTAGGGAGCAGGATGGAGTAAGAAACATGACTAACTATCTAGAGAGCAGATGGGAGTAAGAAACATACTAACTATCTAGAAGCAGGATGGGAGTAAGAAACATACTAACTATCTAGAGAGCAGGATGGAGTAAGAAACTAATAACTACCTAGGGAGCAGGATGGGAGTAAGAAACATACTACTATCTAGGAGCAGGATGGGAGTAAGAAACATAATAACTACCTAGGAGCAGGATGGGAGTAAGAAAAACATGCTAACAGAAGACAAAACTTACATAGTTTAAAATAAGCTGTTGTGACAGACCAAAAAGGAATAGCTATAATGTTCATGTCTATGTCTATGGGAAACGATCCCAACGTGTATGTGTTATATAAACAATTAGCTGGGTTAATAAATTAAAAAACAAGCTTTATGTTTCTCTAGCATGATAAAGTTTGCAGCTTTTCATAGTGTTCATATGACTTTGTTCTCTGGAACATTTACAGGGGCTCATGTGGTGCTGCACCAATTAGTTCCTTATTTAGGAATAAGCAATTCATTTAGATTCACTTATATACTGTTCTGGGAAAGAGCATAAATAGAAGAGTGACACTATATGCTAATGCAAGGATTGCCCAGATTGCCTAGGGTCCTTAGAGTGATTAGTGTAGAAAAAGATGAGGAACAGAGATGAAAGACTGTGCAACGATATCATTCATGGCACAGCTAATGCCTCAGAGCCATCTGCTGTTTTGTATTTTCCTTAAATAACTCCTAGTTGAAGATAGATAGATAAGATAGATAGATAGATAGATGATAGATGATAGATAGATAGATAGGATAGATAGATAGATAGATAGATATGGATAGAGATAGATATATAGATAGATAGATAGACTAGACTAGATAGTAGTATAGATAGATAGATAGATTATTGGATAGAGATAGCTAGATAAATAGATAGATAGATGATATGTATAGATAGATAGATGGGAGATAGTAGATGATAGATAGATATGAAGCGGTAGTAATAGTAGTGTGTTGGTGATTGTGTGATGTTGTATGGTAGCGGTAGATAATAGATAGTATATGTATGGCTGGATAGATGATAGATAGATACTGTGTGTGTGTGGTGTTGTGTGTGTGTGATGTTGCTATGGTGGTGTAGTGTGTGTGTGGTGTTGGTGGATAGTTGTGTGGTGTGTGATAGCTGTGTGTGTTGTGTCGTTGTGTGTGATGATGATGTTTGGTAGGTGTTGATTGATAGTGTGCTTGGTGGTTGATCTGTGATTGGATGGATGATTGTGCCACTGCCCTCTTCTTTCCACCAAGCACCGGAGAGTTTGTGACCGGTTTGCTTTAATGTATATTGATGATCCCTGGACGTTTGTCTAATGCTCTCTCTTGTTGATACCGCCCTCTGTTCCCTGTGTTTCTCGGCTGGGCCCTTCTTTTGCTTTGACCTTTCTCCTGATGGCCGGCGGGTCTTGCGGCGCTTCGGTGTAACTGCTGTGTTTTTTAGTGATTCTTATCTGCCTCCTAATTTGTGTTGGCCGGCGTGTGCTTTCGACTGTTTCGGTCGCTTGTCCTTTAGTCAGGGTGCCGAACCTCCTAAGTTCGATTCTTTTGTTCGTTAGAAACGACCCATTAAAGTCTGGGGCTGTTCGAAAGTTCTGATAAAATACAGTGAAAGTAACAATGGTAACTTACTGTAATGGCTCTGGGACTTGAGAAAGGTCTGGGGAACAAGTGCTATCACAAAAACTTGTTTAAATAATAACTTTCCTCACGATCTGGCTATTTTCGAGCTTGCTCATTAAATTAGTGGGTTAGTGAAATCAAATGATACATGAATTTGAGGGTAAGTGATGCTACATTTGATGGTTATGGCTGAAGTTGAGGGTTACCAATGCCGCATTTAGGGTTTGGCCATATTTGAGGCCTAGCGAATGCTACATTCAAGGTTTATCGCTGTAATCGAGGGATACCCAATGCCCCATTTGAGGGTTCTGGATTAATTTAAGGGTTAGCAAATGCTACCTTTGAAAAGAAGGAAGCGTTAGGGCACTGAAAAAAGGTATAAACCTGCTTAGGGAGGTGCTAGACCCAGAAAAACAATAAAGTAGGAGAAATGAGAGAAAAAGGTCTGGTCTGCAACACTCTAAATAAAGGCAAAATTCATGTGTATAACTAAAAATCCTTTATTTTAAATAGGCAGGGATAAATGTATTAAAAACAATAAAAAATACCCAGTATCCTCTTCAAGTGCAATAAGTATAAATGCCATGCAGCTGTGCAATTAAATAACGTATCAGTTTACCAGTATCAGTCAAAAAGTAAGATAATTTACAATCAGTCTACATCTGGGGGTTCCCCTACTTACGACCAATAATGGAGACACAGTGCAAGGAAGAGAAAGTGGGATAAAATCGGATCCTACGTCACATGGTAGGACGCGTTTCGCTCCACCTCCGTCTCACAGGAGCTTTCTCAGCTACAACCTATGCCTAGCTCTCCTTTCCTAAATAGCGTAGCGCCGTACATGCGCGTGACGTCACAACCTCGCGAGATCTCGCGAGGTACGCTGTTTTGACATAGAGCTGGTTAATAGGCTTCTACATCATGTGAACTCGGATAATCCAAGTTAACTTTAAAATAACACTGCCTGTATTTTAACCTACAGTCAAGTCTTAAACTGAAGTGAGCATATATACAGAAAACCATATCATAGTTAACAATCAAAGAACATGATTCAAAGTACCAATATACTACATATTACATTCCATAACACATAAATTTAACAATAGATCCTATTCACCCATTAGTGAATCCATACCAATACCAACTAGTTTAGGTCCAAAAGTAGGGAAATCTCAAGTAACAAAGGGAATATCTTGAAACAAGGGTTCGCATAGTTATAATTATAAACCCCATGCCATGCTGAAATACCAAAAGGCAAAAATTGGACATCCGTCAGTACATTCCTAAGAGAACATCCGCCAGTCTCACCCCTCCAGACGGTGTTCCATCAATCTTACAGCAAAGGAGACGACAATAGCAGTATACAATCTGCTGACTGCTGCGCAATCCAGTAAGTATCGCATGGTGATAAAGTGGGTCCAAAAAGAAGGATACTTGGCCAATCTTCTAGTGTTCAGATTTACATATTCCAAGATAAGTATAAAAAGGTATGTATCAGAAGAAGTTACGGGTAACGAAGAGTCCATAACAGGGGTTGAAAAAAATTCGGCAGGTCCGTGCGCGAGAGGGGCACCGTCCACTGGTGTCCATATATCCCACAGCAAATGTCTTGATGAAGGAGCCACCAAAATCTAATAATATAAAGGTGAGAACGGAAATACCATCCGCACTTATGATGTACAGCTGCATACCAATAACCAAAGTGGATATCTATAGTCGAATAATATCTCCAAAATAATATGTATAGAAAGCCATGGTCCAAATGGTGTCAGGCAACGAAGAGTCTATAGATACAAAATTATAAATAATACAGTATAGTCAATCTCTTGTTTAATCCTCTAGGGGACAATGTCTTTAAACGGAAGAGTCCACCAGTTTCTTTCTGTAACAGTTTAAGCTCTATATCACCACCTCTGAAATGCTGTCTAAGCAAATCAATTCCGAAGCACTGTAACCCTTTGTCTGCCCCCATGATGTATAAGAAAATGTTCTGCCAACGAATTTAAAGTTTTATTGGCCTGTTGTCTCTATTAGCCAGTCTTATATGGGACAAATGTCTCGAAAGTCTTTCGTAACTGTTGTGTTGTCTCTCCAATGTATAGCTTTAACAAGGACATTTTTAACAATAAACAACATTTTTCGTTTTACAATTAATAAAAGGTTTATATCGTACCTTTGAGATTCTCACTGTCCCAAAATGGTCTGTCCGTGTTATGTGGATACAACAGCTACAGTCCCCACAGGGATATGTACCCTCAGTTTCATGCCCGTACCTGTCCGCATACTGGGTCTTTCAAAGTGACTTTTTGTCAGCTCGTCGGCTAGATTCCTAGCCCTTCTAGCTGTCAGTTGGGTAAGGTGGAATAAACTGCGAAATGGTAGGGTCTGAGGTAAGTACCTGCCAATTGCGCTGTAAGGCCTTCTGATGCCCCCCCATTCCTGATTAAAGGTAGTCACAAATCTTACCCTATTATCGTTCGATTTTCTTTTAGTTTCTAACAACGAATGTTGGGATAATCCGTAGCATATGAACGATGTTGAGTGAGCAACTTTTAGAATAACCTCTCTCCGAAATCTGACGAAGAGATCCTCTGCTTCTCTTCTAAAATCACTATCCTCCGTGCAATTCCTCCTTACCCTCAGGAACTGCCCCTTGGGTATACCATTGAGCAGTTTCCCTCGGGTGTGCGCTCTGGAAGTGCAAAAGGGAGTTAGTTGCAGTTTTTTTCCGATATGAGTCGTGACTAATTTGTTATTGCTAAAAGCAACACTCACATCCAAAAATTAACTCCTTGTCTGATATCTCTCTCGTGGAAAATATTCAGTTCATTGACATTAAGTTGATCAAGAAAGGTCCAACGCTAGTCTATCCCCCTGCCACAAAATAAAAATGTCATCTATTAACATATATAATGCTACCTTTGAGGCTTTCAGTTACTGAATGCCGCATTCAATTATCGCCAAATTCTAGAGTTACCAAATCCTGCATTCAAGGGTTATCGCCAATTCTAGAGTTACCGAATGCCGCCTTTGAGGGTTATCAGTTTTGAATCCTATTTTAGTCTGCAAGTTCGAAAAGTCCAAAAGTTCGTAGTTCATAGAGTCCTTAAAAATCTGATTCATACAAACTCCTCAAATCCAGCTCAAACTCGGGTTTGAGTTTGAGTTCTAGTCCGCCCTTACTTAAGTATTGTCTATTTGTGTTGCTATTTACCTGGGCCAGTGGAAACTGCCCGTAGTCATCTGAAAAGGATCCCACCACGACTCCTTCCCTACCTCTTCAAGCACAAAGACAAACCTTCCAAAGCAATACCCCCCACATACTTGCAGACATGTCCCATGTGCAAAGAGTGCACATATCAAAGGCCTTTCTGCATATACAGTTTTACATACCTATAAAGATTTACAGTTTTGGCTCTTTTGTCCCATTTTTCTCAAACACTGTTAATATTTACCTTTTACACTAATTTAGCAGCAGCAGAGCAACTATTGGTTGGAGACTTGATCTGTCTCATGAAGTGAAATAGCAATTTTTAGAACAACCACAAGCTTAGGGCTTTTATCATGACACAGAAATAGCAAGCATTTCATACCAAGGGTAGGGAAGGATTTTGTCAAGTGATTTGCATTTAAATTGAAACTTTAGCAATCTCCTTTCCTTATTTCCATGCAGTAGCTTTCCTGCCAAATGGTCAGATTGTTCTTCCAGGTTACAGTAGGTCTCACCAAGAAATAGTGTCTGAAATAATTGGTTGGACTTGTGTATAAGAGTAGAGAGCTTTAATTGGGGATATGTTATTATAGAACCTGTGGTTAAATTTCACATCTTTGTTTTCTTAAGTAGAGCTTATTAAACCAAAACATGATCTTAACACAGGTAGCATGATGTTTGAACCTGGACACCAGATGTTTAGAAACTAACAGGGGATGCACCAACGGGCGCACCACTCCTATTCTGGAGTTTAAGTCAGGCTAACCGGTGTTAAATTGCAAAGGTTTTGTAACTAACGAAGAAGGCCACTATTCCCTACTTATTCTGCTTACCTGTCTTCAGCCTTTGATACAGTGGATCACCCTTTACTGCTTCACATCTTATCCTCCCTAGGTATCCAGGGTTCTTCACTCTCTTGGCTGTCCTCTTACCTCTTAGGTAGGACGTTCAGTGTTTCCCACTCTGGCTCCAATCCCTCCCTCCCTGTGGGGGTACTGCAAGGCTCAGTACTGGCCCTCTTCTCCGTTTACACCTTTGGGCTAGGTAGCTCATTAGTTCCTTTGGATTCCAATACCACCTGTTGCTGATGATACACAAATTTACATCTCCGCCCCTTACCCGTTACTCTGACATCCCGGGTCCCTGACTGTCTAAATGCCATCTCTGTTTTATGTCCTCCCGCTTCCTCAAACTCAACATGGATAAGACCGAACTTGTCTTTCCCACCCTCTCGATGGACCCCCCTACCTAACATTACTTTCCACATCAATGACACGCCAATCCTCCAACATCTCAGTGCGATGCCTGAGAGTAACCTTTGACTCTGACTTTATTACTACATTATTACCCTGTGCAACTCCTGTCGGTTACAACTCAAAAACATCTCACGCATTCGTCCCTTCCTTTCACAGAACGCTACCAAAATTCTAGTTCATGCCCTTATCTATCATCTATCGTCTTGGTTACTGTAACACCCCTGACAGTCTACCAAGCAACTGACTGGCACCCCTTTAATCAATCCTTAACTCTGCTGCCAGGCTCATTCCCCTTGTTTTTCCGCTTCTCACACACTGCCCCTTTCTGTCAATCTCTCCACTGGCTTCCCATCACCCAAAGGATCCAATTTAAGCTGCTAACCTTATCCTACAAGTCTCTCTCCAATACAGCCCCCCATACATCTCTGATCTGATAAACAGATACTACCAAGGCATACCTCCGCTCTGCTAATGATCTTCTCCTCTCATCCGCTCTAATTACCCTCCCACGCCCGTACACAGGACTTTTCTCGTGCTGCACCTCTGCTCTGGAACTTTCTTCCTCTGCTATACGTCACTCGCCCTCCTTCATATCTTCAAACGCAACCTCAAAACTCACCTCTTCAGGCAAGGTTACAATCTCGACCTTGACACTTCTACCCCTCTTACTGACCCATCGCAAACCCGCTATTATAATCCACTGACAACTTAGTTACAGATATTGATCTGCTTCACCTTATGTTCTCACCCCCATTTCCTCTAGACTGTAACCTCCATCCTATTGTACCACAGTAATGCTGTAACTTACCACACTGAATGCTGCTGGACCAGGCAGTAAAATTATCTCACTTTTTGTATTTTGTTAAGTTCTTCTTTTGTGCCACTTGCTGGCTGTGGTGGCATAACTACTGGTGCACGCGGGGGGGGGGGGAGGACTAAGAGGACCTCCAATCTCACCTTGATAACCAGTTTTAACCAGCTTTTTAAACAGCTGATTATGCATTTGCAGTAAAAGTACATGTGATCAGTTGTTTTAAACAGCTGCCAGTTTGTTCTTTCAAACAGCCAATCATGCATTTGGAGTAGCTGATTGTGGTGCCGCTGAGGAGAGGTGTGTTGTCAGGGGTCTGGCCACCAAACTTGCACCGGACCCTTGCAATTTTGCCACTGGCTGTCTAGAAAATAAACTGCAAGGCTTCCATATTGGTGTGTAGACTTCTGTATATAAAATATTATGCATAGAGATTATGAATACTGGGGTCAGGGGGCTGACCAAATGGTGCATATGCTCACAAGGTTCTTTGAGGACTGCATGGACATAGACATGTACTGGCAACAACATGGAAGCCTTTTTAAATAGTATATAATTCTTGCATGTACGTAAATGTAAATTACCAGAATAGTATCTTCCAATACATGGGTGTTCTGGGCAGGAATGCATTTATTAAAATTATTTAAAAAATACTTTTTTTTTCATTTTCCTTAAGTGTCTAAATATAAATATATTTACGTTTGGTGTAAAAAGGTGTTTTATGAGTTAAATCATAGACTGCTGGATTGCTGTCTTATCTTTTATCAATGCTTACTATATAGTTTTCCTTTAAATAAGGAGGCCTTCCTTTACTTGAAACGCGTAGTAGTGACAGAATGAAGAACGGCTGACCTCGCCAAGTTAAGTGACATGTCTCATACACGCCGGACTCCAGAAGCACGCTAACCCCCCACAAGATCTTGCACTTTTTCCAGTGGTTCCAAGAGCCAAGGTCACGGACGAGTTCGGATACTGCAGACTGTCTGGGGATCAGTAGGGAGCTGGGTATTACTGCTGATCGTAATAGCAGAGGCAGTGAAGTTATACATTTCATATTATTCAGATCTAGTGATCCAACATCATAACTGTCTGTCTGCAATAGACTTACGTTTGGAATCAGATTAACTTCCATATATTCTGGAATTATGCAATATTACTGAGGTTGGATATTCACCACTTATTCATGGAATTGACTGAACTATTTGTATATACATACCTTTTCATTTTTCAGAAAACCAGTCCAGTTGAGTCAATATCCCCTGGAGGATTTTTATGTGGATTCTTATGTGAATATATATATACATTTCTTGACTTTTATATTGATTATTTCATCACTATTTTTTATTGTATACAGCTGGCCAGCTCGTTAGTATACATTTCTTATATAAGGGCTTTGTGATACGTTATATATATTAAAATATTTTAATATTTTACATGTTTTCTCAGGGTTCGCACAGGTTGCACATATTTCTCTCTGTTTCTGTGTAGTTGCTGGATAGATATGGTCTGGGACTGTACCTTACAGTGATTCACTTTCCCAGGTGGGGATTTCCAGGGGGCTCCTGTGTTAGGATACTGTCTATTATTGCTACCTTCCTTCACTCCCTATTGTGTGTCACTTTTATATAGAGATACACATTATAATACCCCTTATTATATGGCAACTTATCCTTCTAGTTTGGTAGAGAGTATATTATTGTAAAAAATGCAAAGGTTACGGTGAGTCTACTACTGTACACTGATAACTCTCGATTATTACTGATGACTAGTTAAGCACCATTTATACAGATAATTTGCAAGTTATTATCTTTTATCTTGTGTTCTTGTGTATCACATATACATCAGATCTTATAATTAATAAATGCACTTAAGTACACAAAATTGTTCTATGAGAAAAGATACAGAAATATAAAAAAATATAAAGACTCTGGTCATCATAGCCTACTGTGCGGATTCATTTACTAATTATTGATCCCTTTACCTATTTTCCCATTAGCAATTATATCTTATAGGTCACAATCCCTGATAGAATGGTGTCTTTCCCCAATGGAAGAACATTCACTTCTACTTTGGAGGTTGGATAAATGTATATTGAGAAGGTTTCTTCTCTACTTAGAAGTTCCCTTTCTAATCCCTGAAACACTTGTCACATTGTAACTGATCCCCTAGGGAAATATATATCAACTCTCTCATATTTTTCACTTTGATAAAGTGATTGGGATTATCACTTGTAGAATTTGGAGAAAATATACAAATATCTTATCTACTTTCAGGCATCAGCTGCTTCTAAAACTAAATCCTAAAATTATTAACTGGATCTCCTGAACTGGAAATGACGCCAACCACTGACAAGAAATACCACTGTTTTAATGGGTTTTTATCCCTATCTGACACCTGTGGCAAATCGAAATCATTCTGATTTCCTTCTGACATCATCCAGATCTTAAGATCTCAACAACCTAAGTCTGGAACATATTCATACATGACCTATTCAAACATTACATATCATACATTACAGTGCCTTCACAGGTGAATATGGGTTTGTCTTAAAAAAGGAAGTCTGGAAAGCATTTTGTGTCATTATGCCTTAAAGTGTATGTCCACTTTTATTTGTGTTTTTAACTTTCTTTTATCCATTTAACGAAAGAACGGGAGGTAAATGCACTATATCTTACCTCCTGTAGAAGAGAAGAAGGAACTTACCCGGATCACTCCAGCACCACTGACATTCTCCGACACACATAGTGCAAAGTGTGTGGATGCATCGGAGATGTCAGATAAAACAAAGTAAAAAGAAACATTGGACATACCCTTTAAGCTTACAAAATTGTATACTTACCTTCCCACCTTTCCTGTATAACCCTAACCTCACAAATGTTACTTACCTCTCTGAATTTAGATACTCACCCGCCTTTCATTAACTCTTTCTCGGTTGTTGACACTTTCTCTTAAAGCTTTAGTTCTCCCACTGCATAAAGCCGGTTGCCGGTGGCACTCTTTTAATGGCTTTGACTTCACATATCTGATTAATTGCTGCCCCAGAAAGAAACCAGAAGGTTTGTATACACCACAGGGTTTATCTCTGTTCAGGGAGGTAAGTAGGTTTGGAAGGTTGGGTTTTTCGGAGGTAGGGGAGGTAAGTATTAGATTTGTCAGAGGGTACAGGTGCAAATGTTCACCTGTGTTATTAATTTGCACCAACCAGATATTGTCTTTTTATTGGGTTACTATGGTTAGATAAGATCTGATTGGTTGCTGCAGACTAATAGCCCTGGCAACTTTTATACCTTACATTGCATCAGCCCTAAATTCCTAATTCCAAGTCTATAGATTTCTACGTTAAAGGCACATTTGGGAGCTTTGCTTAATCCATCCATATTGAAAAAGAATAGGGACAGTTAATGTAACCTGTGAATGAAAATGCCCACACAGAATATCTTGTCTAGGCATTGTTTTTCATGGTTGGGCCCAGCATCATTACGGACCTTGTTTTTCTCAATATCCTTGTTCCTTCAAATGGAGTAGAACATAAATACCTACGCTAGAGAGCAGGATGGGAGTAAGAAACATAATAACTACTAGAGAGCAGGATGGGAGTAAGAAACATAATAACTACCTAGGAAGCAGAGTGGGAGTAAGAAACATAATACCTACTAGGGGCAGGGTGGGAGTAAGAAACTAATACTACGAGAAGCAGGATGAGAGTAAGAAACATACCAAATATCAAGGGAGCAGGGTGGGAGTAAGAAACTACTAACTCCTAGAGAGCAGGCTGGTAGTAAGAGATATACTAATTACCTAGGGGCAGGATGGGAGTAAGAAACATACTACTACCTAGAGAGCAGGATGGGAGTAAGAAACATACTAACTACCTAGGGAGCAGGATGGGAGTAAGAAACATACTAACTACCTAGGGAGCAGGATGGGAGTAAGAAACATAATAACTACTTAGGGGGCAGGATGGGAGTAAGAAACATACTAACTACCTAGAGAGCAGGATGGGAGTAAGAATAAACTACCTAGGAGCAGAATGGAGTAAGAAACATAATAACTACCTAGAGAGCAGGATGCAGTAAGAAACATAATAACTACCTAGGGAGCAGAGATGGGAGTAAGAAAACATACTAACTACCTAGAGAGCAGGATGGGGAGTAAACATACTAACTACTAGAGAGCAGGATGGGAGTAAGAACATACTAACTAACTACCTGAGAGCGGATGGGAGTAAGAAACATACTAACTACTAGAGATGTCCCGAACTTCGTAAAATCGGTCCGCTCGAGGATCCGCGAATTTTCGAAAAAAATTCAAAAATCCGCGAGCGGACCCATTAAAATTAAAATATCCTCAAAATTCGAGGATTACTCGTATTTTCGAAAATACATATTTTAGAAAATTTTCGAAAATAATATTTGTGGAAATAAGAGAAATCCTCGTATTTTCGAAATTACGAGTTTTCTCGTATTTTCGAAAATTCTCGAAAATTGAGAAACTCGTAATTTCGAAAATTTTCAAAAATACGAGAAATCCGCGGTACGGAAGTTCGGAAGGCGGAAAATCCGGAATAATCCCGCGTTCGCGAACGGGAAATCCGCGGTGGATCTGGGTTCGGATCCACAACCGGCCATCCCTACTAACTACCTAGAGAGCAGAATGGATTAAGAAACATAAAACTACCTAGAGAGCAGGATGGGAGTAAGAAACATAATAACTACCTGAGAGCAGATGGGAGTAAGAAACATAATAATACCTAGGGAGCAGGATGGAGTAAGAAACATAATAACTACCTAGAGAGCAGGATGGGAGTAAGAAACTAAATAACTACCTAGGGAGCAGAGTGGGAGTAAGAAACATACAAACTACCTAGGGAGCAGATGGGAGAAAGAACATACTAACTACCTAGGGGGCAGGATGGGAGTAAGAAACATAATAACTACCTAGAGAGAGGATGGAGTAAGAAACATAATACTACCTAGGGAGCGAGTGGGAGTAAGAATCATACTAACTACCTAGGAGCCACAATGGGAGTAAGAAACATACACTACCTAGGGACGAGGATGGGAGTAAGAAACATAATAAATACCTAGAGAGCAGGATGGGAGTAAGAAACAATACTAACTACCTAGGGAGCAGGATGGGAGAAACATACTAACTATCTAGAGACAGATGGGGTGAAACATACTAACTATCTAGAGAGCAGGATGGGACTAAGAAACATAATAACTACATAGAGAGCAGGATGGGAGTAAGAAACATACTAACTATCTAGAGAGCAGGATGGGAGTAAGAAACATACTAACTATCTAGAGAGCAGGATGGGAGTAAGAAACATAATAACTACCTAGAGAGCAGGATGGGAGTAAGAATCATACTAACTATCTGGAGAGCAGGATGGGAGTAAGAAACATACTAACTATCTAGAGAGCAGGATGGGAGTAAGAAACATACTAACTATCTAGAGAGCAGGATGGGAGTAAGAAACATACTAACTATCTAGAGAGCAGGATGGGAGTAAGAAACATACTAACTATCTAGAGAGCAGGATGGGAGTAAGAAACACAATACTACCTAGGGAGCAGGATGGGAGTAAGAACATACTAACTATCTAGAGAGCAGGATGGGAGTAAGAACAATACAACTATCTAGAGAGCAGTGGGAGTAAGAAACATAATACTATCTAGAGAGCAGGATGGGAGTAAGAAACATACTAATATCTAGAGAGCAGGATGGAGTAAGAAACATAATAACTACCTAGGGAGCAGGATGGGAGTAAGAAACATAATAACTACCTAGGGAGCAGGATGGGAGTAAGAAAACATACTAACTATCTAGAGAGCAGGATGGGAGTAAAACATACTAACTATCTAGAGAGCAGGATGGGTAAGAAACATACTAACTATCTAGAAGGAGTGGGAGTAAGAAACATAATAACTACTAGGGAGCAGGATGGGAGTAAGAAACATACTAACTATCTAGGGAGCAGGATGGGAGTAAGAAACATACTAACTATCTAGAGTGCAGGATGGAGTAAGAATCATACTAACTATCTAGAGAGCAGATGGGAGTAAGAAACATACTAACTATCTAGAGAGCAGGATGGGAGTAAGAAACATAATACTACCTAAGAGGGATGAGTAAGAATCATCTAACTATCTAGAGAGCAGGATGGGAGTAAGAAACATACTAACTATCTAGAGAGCAGGATGGGAGTAAGAAACATACTACTATCTAGAGAGCAGGATGGGAGTAAGAAACATACTAACTATCTAGAGAGCAGGATGGGAGTAAGAAACATACTAACTATCTAGAGAGCAGGATGGGAGTAAGAACATAATAACTACCTAGGGGGCGGATGGGAGTAAGAACATACTAACTATCTAGAGAGCAGGATGGAGTAAGAACATCAACTATCTAGAGAGCAGGATGGGAGTAGAAACATAATAACTATCTAGAGAGCAGGATGGGGTAAGAAACATACTAACTATCTAGAGAGCAGGATGGGGAGTAAGAAACATAATAACTACCTAGGGAGCAGGATGGGAGTAAGAAACATATAACTACCTAGGGAGCAGGATGGGAGTAAGAAACATACTAACTTCTAGAGAGCAGGATGGGAGTAAGAAACTACTAACTATCTAGAGAGCAGGATGGGAGTAAGAAAACATACTAACTATCTAGAGAGCAGGATGGGAGTAAGAAACATAATAACTACTAGGGAGCAGGATGGGAGTAAGAAACATACTAACTATCTAGGAGCAGGATGGGAGTAAGAACATAATAACTACCTAGGGAGCAGGATGGGAGTAAGAAAACTTAACAGAAGACAAAACAACATAGTTTAAAATAAGCTGTTGTGACAGACCAAAAAAGGAATAGCTATAATGTTCATGTCTATGTCTATGGGAAACGATCCCAACGTGTAGTATTGTTATATAAACAATTAGCTGGGTTAATAAATTAAAAAAAACAAGCTTTATGTTTCTCTAGC
This sequence comes from Hymenochirus boettgeri, assembly GCA_019447015.1. Classification (NCBI taxonomy): domain Eukaryota; kingdom Metazoa; phylum Chordata; class Amphibia; order Anura; family Pipidae; genus Hymenochirus; species Hymenochirus boettgeri. The sequence goes on along the minus strand of CM033470.1, from coordinate 37,250,506 downwards.
ATGATAAGTTTGCAGCTTTTCATAGTGTTCATATGACTTTGTTCCTGGAACATTTACAGGGCTCATGTGGTGCTGCACCAATTAGTTCCTTATTTAGGATAATGCAATTCATTTAGATTCACTTATATACTGTTCTGGAAAGAGCAAAATAGAAGAGTGACACTATATGCTAATGCAAGGATTGCCCAGATTGCCTAGGGTCCTTAGAGTGATTAGTGTAGAAAAAGATGAGGAACAGAGATGAAAGACTGTGCAACGATATCATTCATGGCACAGCTAATGCCTCAGAGCCATCTGCTGTTTTGTATTTTCCTTAATAACTCCTAGTTTTAGAGATAGATAGATAGTAGATAGATAGATATGATAGAGATAGATAGATAGATAGATAGATAGATAGTAGATAGCTTAGGATGAGATAGATTATAGATGATAGTAGATAGTGATAGAGATAGATAGATAGATAGATAGATATGGATAGAGATAGATAGATAAATAGATAGATAGATAGATATGGGTAGAGATAGATAGATAGATAGATAGATAGATAGATATGGATAGCGGTAGATAATAGATCGATCGTGTGTGTGGTGTGTGTGTGTGGTTGTGTGTGGTGATAGTGTGTGTGTTGGTGCTGTGTTGGTGGTTTGTGTGTGTGGGTGTGTTGTGTTGTGATCGATAGTGTGTGTGGTGTTGTGGATGTAGTGTGTGTAGATGTGATAGTGTGATAGGTGGTGTGTGTGTGTGGTGTGAAGATGAGTGATAGATCATATGGATAGAGATAGATAGATAGATAGATAGATATGGATAGAGATAGATAATAGATAGAATCAATGCACAATTCCCTTTCTATAATACACAACACAAGCACCAAGGAGAGTTTGTGAACCGAGATTTGCTTTAATAAAAGTATAATTGAAATGATCCCCTGGACAGTTTGTCTAATGCTAATCATACATTAGTTGAAATACCGCCCTATGTTCCCATGATTTTTCAAAAATCGGCTGGGCCAATCATTTTGCATTTGACTTTCAATCCAAAATGAATGGACCAGAGCAGGGTACATTGCAGGAGCTTCGGTAAGTAAAACTGCTGGTTAATAGATATTAGATGAATTCTAAGTATCTGCCTAATAATTTGATGTATGGCCGGCAGTAGATGCACTTTACTGACTGTTTCAAAAGGGTACACGAAAAGGCTTGTAAAAAAAAAACCTTTAGTACAGGGATGGCCGAACCTCCTAAAGTTCGATTCATTTTAAGTTCGTTAGAAAACGAACCCATTAAAGTCAATGGGGACAAATAGTTCGAAAAGTTCTGATAAAATACAGTGAAAGTAACAATGGTAACTTACTGTAAATGGCTCTGGGACTTGAGAAAGGTCTGGGGAACAAGTGCATATCACAAAAACTTGTTTAAATAATAACTTTCCTCACGATCTGGCTATTTTCGAGCTTGCTCATTAAATTATTGTGGGTTAGTGAAATCAAATGATACATGAATTTGAGGGTAAGTGAATGCTACATTGATGGTTATGGCTGAAGTTGAGGGTTACCAATGCCGCATTTAAGGGTTATGGCCATATTTGAGGCCTAGCGAATGCTACATTCAAGGTTTATCGCTGTAATCGAGGGATACCCAATGCCCCATTTGAGGGTTCTGGATTAATTTAAGGGTTAGCAAATGCACCTTTGAAAAGAAGGAAGCGTTAGGGCACTGAAAAAAGGTATAAACCTGCTTAGGGAGGTGCTAGACCCAGAAAAACAATAAGTAGGAGAAATGAGAGAAAAAGGTCTGGTCTGCAACACTCTAAATGAGAAAGGCAAAATTCATGTGTATAACTAAAAATCCTTTATTTTAAATAGGCAGGGATAAATGTATTAAAAACAATAAAAAATACCCAGTATCCTCTTCAAGTGCAATAAGTATAAATGCATGCAGCTGTGCTGCAATTAAATAACAGTATCAGTTTACCAGTATCAGTCAAAAAGTAAGAATAATTTACAAGTCAGTCTACATCATGGGGGTTCCCTACTTACGACCAATAATGGAGACACAGTGCAAGGAAGAGAAAGTGGGATAAAATCGGATCCTATCGTCACATGGTAGGACGCGTTTCGCTCCACCTCCGTCTCACAGGAGCTTTCTCAGCTACAACCTATGCCTAGCTCTCCTTTCCTTAATAGCGTAGCGCCGTACATGCGCGTACGTCCAACCCTCGCGAGATCTCGCGAGGTAACGCTGTTTTGACATAGAGCTGGTTAATAGGCTGTCTACATCATGTGAACTCGGATAATCCAAGTTAACTTTAAAATAACACTGCCTGTATTTTAACCTACAGTCAAGTCTTAAACTGAAGTGAGCATATATACAGAAAACCATATCATAGTTACAATCAAAGAACATGATTCAAAGTACCAATATACTACATATTACATTCCATAACACATAAATTTTACAATAGATCCATATTCAACCCATTAGTGAATCCATACCAAATACCATATCTAGTTTAGGTCCAAAAGTAGGGTAATCTCAAAGTAACAAAGGGAATATCTTGAAACAAGGGTTCGCATAGTTATAATTATAAACCCCATGCCATGCTGAAATACCAAAAGGCAAATTGGACATCCGTCAAGTACATTCCTAAGAGAACATCCGCCAGTCTCACCCCTCCAGACGGTGTTCCATCAATCTTACAGCAAAGGAGACGACAATACAGTATACAATCTGCTGACTGCTGCGCAATCCAGTAAGTATCGCATGGTGATAAAGTGGGTCCAAAAGAAGGAATTGGCCAATCTTCAGTGTTCAGATTTACATATATCCAAGATAAGTATAAAAAGGTATGTATTCAGAAGATAGTTACGGGTAACGAAGAGTCCATAACAGGGTGTTGAAAAAATATTCGGCAGGTCCGTGCGCGAGAGGGGCACCGTCCACTGGTGTCCATATATCCCACAGCAAATGTCTTGATGAAGGAGCCACCAAAATCTAATAATTAAAGGTGAGAATACGGAAATACCATCCGCACTTATGATGTACAGCTGCATACCAATGAACCAAAGTGGATATCTATAGTCGAATAATATCTTCCAAATAATATGGATAAGAAAGCCATGGTCCAAATGGTGTCAGGCAACGAAGAGTCTATAAGATACAAAATTATTAAATAAATACAGTATAGTCAATCTCTTGATTTAATCCTCTAGGGGACAATGTCTTTAAACGGAAGATCCACTCAGTTTCTTTCTGTAACAGTTTAAGCTCTATATCACCACCTCTGAAAGCTGTCTAAGCAAATCAATTCCGAAGCACTGTACCCTTTGGTCTGCCCCCATGATGTATAAGAAAATGTTCTGCCAACGAAGTTAAAGTTTTATTGGCCTGTTGGTCTCTATTAGCCAGTTCTATATGGGAAAATGTCTCGAAAGTCTTTGTCGTAACTGTTGTGTTGTCTCTCCAATGATAGCTTTGAACAAGGACATTTTATAACAATACAACATTTTTCGTTTTACAATTAATAAAAGGTTTTATATCGTACCTTTTGAGATTCTCACTGTCCCAAATGGTCTGTCCGTGTTTATGTGGATACAACAGCTACAGTCCCCACAGGGATATGTACCCCTCAGTTTCATGCCCGTACCTGTCCGCATACTGGGTCTTTCAAAGTGACTTTTTGTCAGCTCGTCGGCTAGATTCCTAGCCCTTCTAGCTGTCAGTTGTGATAAGGTGGAATAAACTGCGAAATGGTAGGGTCTGGTAAGTACCTGCCAATTGCGTTGTAGGCCTTTCTGATGCCCCCCCATTCCTGATTAAAGGTAGTCACAAATCTTACCCTATTATCGTTCGATTTTCTTTTAGTTTCTAACAACGATGTTGGGATAATCTCGTAGCATATGAACGATGTTGAGTGAGCAGACTTTTAGGATAACCTCTCTCCCCGAAATCTGACGAAGAGATCCTCTGCTTCTCTTCTAAAACACTATCCTCCGTGCAATTCCTCCTTACCCTCAGGAACTGCCCCTTGGGTATACCATTGAGCAGTTCCCTCGGGTGTGCGCTCTGGAAGTGCAAAAGGGAGTTAGTTGCAGTTTTTTCCGATATAGAGTCGTGACTAATTTGTTATTGCTAAAAGCAACACTCACATCCAAAAAATTAACTGCCTTGTCTGATATCTCTCTCGTGAGGAAAATATTCAGTTCATTGACATAAGTTGATCAAGGAAAAGGTCCAGCTAGTCTATCCCCCTGCCACAAAATAAAAATCTCTATATAACATATATAATGCTACCTTTGAGGCTCAGTTACTGAATGCCGCATTCAAGGGTTATCGCCAAATTCTAGAGTTACCAAATCCTGCATTCAAGGGTTATCGCCAAATTCTAGAGTTAACCGAAGCCGCCTTTGAGGGTTATCAGTTTTAGAATCCTTAATTTAGTCTGCAAGTGTCGAAAAGTCCAAAAGTTCTAGTTCATAGAGTCCTTAAAAATCTGAGTTCATACAAACTCTCAATCCACGCAAACTCGGGTTTGAGTTTGAGTTCTAGTCCGCCCTTACTTAAGTATTGTCTATTTGTGTTGCTATTTACCTGGGCCAGTGGAAACTGCCCGTAGATCATCTGAAAAGGATCCCACCACGACTCCTTCCCTACCTCTTCAAGGCACAAAGACAAACCTTCCAGAAGCAATACCCCCCACATACTTGCAGACATGTCCCATGTGCAGAAGAGTGCACATACAAAGGCCTTTCTGCATATACAGTTTTACATACCTATAGATTACAGTTTTGGCTCTTTTGTCCCATTTTTCTCAAACACTGTTTAATATTTACCTTTTACACTTAATTTAGCAGCAGCAGAGAAACTATTGGTTGGAGACTTGATCTGTCTCATGAGATTGAAATAGCAATTTTTAGAACAACCACAAGCTTAGGGCTTTTATCATGACACAGAAAATAGCAAGCATTTCATACCAATGGTAGGAAGGATTTTGTCAAGTATTTGCATTTAGATTGAAACTTTAGCAATCTCCTTTCCTATTTTCCATGCAGTAGCTTTCCTGGCCAAATGGTCAGATTGTTCTTCCAGGTTCAGTAGGTCTCACCAAGAATAGTGTCTGAAATAATTGGTTGGACTTGTGTATAAGAGTAGAGAGCTTTTAATTGGGGATATGTTATTATAGAACCTGTGGTTAAATTTCACATCTTTGTTTCTTTAAGTAGAGCTTATTAAACCAAAACAATGATCTTAACAGCATGTAGCAGTGATGTTGAACCTTGGGACACCAGATGTTTAAGAACTAACAGGGATCACCACGGGCGCACCACTCCTATTCTGGAGTTTAGTCAGGCTAACCGGTGTTAAATTGCAAAGGTTTTGTAACTAACGAAGAAGGCCACTATTCCTACTTATTCTGCTTGACCTGTCTTCAGCCTTGATACAGTGATCACCCTTTACTGCTTCACATCTTATCCTCCCTAGGTCCAGGTTCTTCACTCTCTTGGCTGTCCTCTACCTCTTAGGTAGGACGTTAGTGTTCCCACTCTGGCTCCAACTCCCCCCTCCCTGTGGGGTACTGCAAGGCTCAGTACTTGGCCCTCTTCTCCGTTTACACCTTTGGCTAGGGTAGCTCATTAGTCCTTTGGATTCCAATACCACCTGTTGCTGATGATACACAATTTACATCTCCGCCCCTTACCTCGTTACTCTGACACCCGGGTCCCTGACTGTCTAAATGCCATCTCTGTTTTATGTCCTCCCGCTTCCTCAACTCAACATGGATAAGACCGAACTTGTCATTTTCCCACCCTCTCGATGGACCCCCCCTACCTAACATTACTTTCCACATCAATGACACGCCAATCTCTCCAACATCTCAAGTGCGATGCCTGAGAGTAACCTTGACTCTGAACTTTTATTACTCTTACATTATTACCCTGTGCAACTCCTGTCGGTTACAACTCAAAAACATCTCACGCATTCGTCCCTTCCTTTCACAGAACGCTACAAAATTCTAGTTCATGCCCTTATCTATCATCTATCGTCTGGTTACTGTAACCCCCTCCTGAGCAGTCTACCAGCAACTGACTGGCACCCCTTTAATCAATCCTTAACTCTGCTGCCAGGCTCATTCCCCTTGTTTTTCCGCTTCTCACACACTGCCCCTTTCTGTCAATCTCTCCACTGGCTTCCCATCACCCAAAGGATCCAATTTAAGCTGCTAACCTTATCCTACAAGTCTCTCTCAATCAGCCCCCATACATCTCTGATCTGATAAACAGATACTACCCAAGGCATAACCTCCCCCTGCTAATGATCTTCTCCTCTCATCCGCTCTAATACCTCCTCCCACGCCCGTACACAGGACTTTTCGTGCTGCACCTCTGCTCTGGAACTTTCTTCCTCGCTTTATACGTCACTGCCCTCCCTCTCATATCTTCAAACGCAACCTCAAAACTCACCTCTTCAGGCAAGGTTACAATCTCGACCTTGACACTTCTACCCTCTTACTGACCCATCGCAAACCCGCTAGTTATAATCCACTGACAACTTAGTTACAGATATTGATCTGCTTCACCTTATGTCTCATCCCCATTTCCTCTAGACTGTAACCCCATCCTATTGTACCACAGTAATGCTGTAAACTTACCACACTGAATGCTGCTGGACCAGGCAGTAAAATTATCTCACTATTTGTATTTTGTTTAAGTTCTTCTTTTGTGCCACTTGCGGCTGTGTGGCATAACTACTGGTGCACGCGGAGGGAGGGGGGGGAGGACTAAGAGGACCTCCAATCTCACCTTGATAACCAGTTTTAACCAGCTTTTTAAACAGCTGATTATGCATTTGCAGTAAAAGTAACATGTGATCAGTTGTTTTAAAACAGCTCCAGTTTGTCTTTCAAACAGCCAATCATGCATTTGGAAGTAGCTGATTGTGGTGCCGCTGAGGAGAGGTGTGTCAGGGGTCTGGCCACCAAACTTGCACCGGACCCTTGCAATTTTGCCCTGGCTGTCTAGAAAATAAACTGCAAGGCTTCCATATTGGTGTGTAGACTTCTGTATATAAAATATTATGCATAGAGATTATGAATACTGGGGTCAGGGGGCTGACCAAATGGTGCATATGCTCACAAGGTTCTTTGAGGACTGCATGGACATAGACATGTACTGGCAACAACATGGAAGCCTTTTTAATTATAGTATATAATTCTGCATGTACGTAAATGTAAATTACCAGAATAGTATCTTCCAATACATGGGTGTTCTGGGCAGGAATGCATTATTAAAATTATTAAAAAAATAACTTTTTTTTCATTTTCCTTTAAGTGTCTAAATATAATTATATTTACGTTTGGTGTAAAAAGTGTTTTATGAGTTAAATCATAGACTGCTGGATTGCTGTCTTATCTTATCAATGCTTACTATATAGTGTTTCCTTTAAATAAGGAGGCCTTCCTTCTACTTGAAACGCGTAGTAGTGACAGAATGAAGAAGCGCTGACCTCGCCAAGTTAAGTGACATGTCTCATACACGCCGGACTCCAGGAAGCACGCTAACCCTCCCACAGATCTTGCACTTTTTCCAGTGGTTCCAAAAGCCAAGGTCACGGACGAGTTCGGATACTGCAGACTGTCTGGGGATCGTAGGGAGCTGGGTATCTGCTGCATCGTAATAGCAGGAGCAGTGAAGTATATACATTTTCAAAATATCAGATCTAGTGAGTCCAACATCATTAACTGTCTGTCTGCAATAGACTTACGTTGGAATCAGATTAACTTCCATATATTCTGGAATTATGCAATTTACTGAGGTTGGATATTCACCACTTATTCTATGGAATTGTACTGAACTATTTGTATATACTACCTTTTCATTTTCAGAAAACCAGTCCAGTTGAGTCAATATCCCCTGGAGGATTTTTATGTGGATTCTTATGTGAATATATTACATTTCTGACTTTTTATATTGATTATTTCATCACTATTTTTATTGATACAGCTGGCCAGCTCGTTAGTAACATTTCTTATATAAGGGCTTTGTGATACGTTATATATATTAAAATATTTTATTTTACATGTTTTCTCAGGGTTCGCACAGGTTGCACATTTCTCTCTGTTTCTGTGTAGTTGCTGGATAGATATGGTTGGGACTGTACTTACAGTGATCACTTTTCCCAGGTGGGGATTCCCAGGGGGCTCCTGTGTTAGGATAACTGTCTATTATTGCTACCTTCCTTCTACTCCCTATTGTGTGTCACTTTTATATAGAGATACACATTAAATACCCCTTATTATATGGCAACTATCCTTCTAGTTTAAGGTAGAGAGTATTTATTGTAAAAAATGCAAAGGTTACGGTGAGTCATACTACTGTACACTGATAACTCTCGATTATTACTGATGACATAGTTAAGCACCATTTATACAGATATATTTGCAAGTTATTATTCTTTTATCTTGTGTTCTTGTGTATCACATATACATGCAGATCTTATAATTAAATTAAATGCACTTAAGTACACAAAATTGTTTCTATGAGAAAAAGATACAGAAAATATAAAAATAAAGACCTGGTCATCATAGCCTAACTGTGCGGATTACATTACTAATTATTGATCCCATTTACTCTATTTTCCCATTAGCAATTATATCTTATAGGTCACAATCCCTGATAGAATGGTGTCTTTCCCCAATGGAAGAACATTCACTTCTCTTTGGAGGTTGGATAAATGTATATTGAGAAGGTTTTTCTCTACTTAGAAGTTCCCTTTCTAATCCTGAAACACTTGTCACATTGTAACTGATCCCCTAGGGAAATATATCAGACTCTCTCATATTTTTCACTTTGATAAAGTGATTGGGATTATCACTTGTAGAATTTGGAAAATATACAAATACTTTATCTACTTTCAGGCATCAGCTGCTTCTAAAACTAAATCCTACAAATTATTAACTGGATCTCCTGAAACTGGAAATGACGCCAACCACTGACAAGAAATACCACTGTTTTAATGGGTTTTTATCCCTATCTGACACCTGTGGCAAATCGAAATCATTCTGATTTCCTTCTGACATCATTCCAGATCTTAAGATTCAACAACCTAAGTCTGGAACATATTCTACATGACCTATTCAAACATTACATATTCTACATTACAGTGCCTTCACAGGTGAATATTGGGTTTTGTCTTAAAAAAGGAAGTCTGGAAAGCATTTTGTGTCATTATGCCTTAAAGTGTATGTCCACTGTTATTTTGTTTTTTACTTTCTTTATCCATTTACCGAAGAAACGGGAGGTAAATGCACTATATCTTACCTCCTGTAGAAGAGAAGAAGGAACTTACCCGGATCACTCCAGCACCACTGACATTCTCCGACACACATAGTGCAAAGGTGTGGGATGCATCGGAATGTCAGATAAAACAAAGTAAAAAGAAACATTGGACATACCCTTTAAAGCTTACAAAATTGTATACTTACCTTCCCAGCCTTTCCTGTATAAAACCCTAACCCAAAATGTTACTTACCTCTCTGAATTTAGATACTCACCTGACCTTTCATTATACTCTTTCTCGGTTGTTGACACTTTCTCTTAAAGCTTTAGTTCTCCCACATGCATAAAGCCGGTTGCCGGTGGCACTCTTTAATGGCTTTGACTCACATATCTGATTAATTGCTGCCCCAGAAAGAAACCAGAAGGTTTGTAACACCACAGGGTTTATCTCTGTTCAGGGAGGAAGTAAGGTTTGGAAGGTTGGGTTTTTCGGAGGTAGGGGAGGTAAGTATTAGATTTGTCAGAGGGGTACAGGTGCAAATGTTCACCGTGTAGTAATTTGCACCAACCAGATATTGTCTTTTTATTGGTTACTATGGTTAGATAAGATCTGATTGGTTGCTGCAGACTAATAGCCCTGGCAAACTTTTATACCTTACATTGCATCAGCCCTAAAATTCCTAATTCCAAGTCTATAGTTTCTACGTAAAAGGCACATTTGGAGCTTTGCTTAAATACCATCCATATTGAAAAAGAATAGGGACAGTTATGTAACCTGTGAATGAAATGCCCACACAGAATATCTTGTCTAGGCATTGTTTTTCATGGTTGGGCCATCAGCATCATTACGGACCTTGTTTTCTCAATATCCTGTTCCTTCAGTATATTTCAATCAGAGATATTCTGAAAGCTTAAATTATGTGGTTTGATTTCTGTTATTTCTGCCGGAGTGGTCAAGTCTATATAAATTACAAAGCATCCAGGCATGAGAAAATGTAAATTTTTAAAGTTATTAAATGTCCTTTTTATTCTTCTCAATGATTGACATGATTCGGAAAAACTATTTTTTGCATGTCGGCTTCTCTACATCAGAGAATTATTTCAGATCTCTTTTATTAAAGAAATGTTTTATTTATACACATAATTTTCAACCAATAAAAAAGCAGCTCCTAAAGATATTTTATGTATTTGGCAAGAGACAGAATTTATTTTCCACTAATTAGAATTTGTTGATTATAGAAAAATCTGTGCACTGCGTAAATGCTAATAGATTTTAATATATACCAAAACATTTAGCAGATACATGAATAGCTGTAAATTATATTCCTATAAATGCACTTGCTATATTTAGTTATACAGTAATTGTCTTAAATATACATCAAAGATACATGACTTACTGAAACTTCAGGGAGACTCATTATCGCAAAGGCAGCTAAATAGCTTAGAGTGAGGTGGGCCCAAAGGAGAAAAGAAGCCCTCCACAGAGCATAAAAATGGAGCAGCACCTTCTTATAACAGAAGGTGTCTTGCAGTCTCATGCTATATAAATAGCATTGCTCACAAAATCTAGAAACAGGAAGTAATTTCTTACTCCCAGTTTCCTCAGAGTAAGGGGCGGAGATATGCAAAATTCTCCTTTATGTCCTTTGGCTAATGCATGTGTCCAGAACTGATGCTTAATAACATGCCGTACAGCCTATTGTATAAGCCAATCATCTGACCTGCAGACATGACATGTTTAGATCTTGTAATATCTCGTCAGTGCAAGATACAGATTCATGGGAGCACATAGACAAACCAGTTGGGGGGCCAAAAGGAGCAAAAAGCCCTCCTGAGCATAAAATGGAGCAGCACCTCTTAAACAGAAGGTGTCTTGCAGTATATATATAGCATATAGCATGAGACTTCAATACCTTCCTTATAAGAATGTGCGCTCCATTTTTATGCTCTGTGGAGACAACAATTTAAGGCCAAATTTTTTGATACCTAGGGGGCAGGATGGGAGTAAGAAACATACTAACTACCTAGGGACCAGGATGGGAGTAAGAAACATACTAACTACCTAGGGAGCAGGATGGGTAACATTGCTATTCATTTACAGTAACCAATTAGAAATTAGCTTTTTGCTGAGTTAGGTAAAATTTGATTGGTTGTTACAGAAGGCAACATTTTGCACCTCTTATTGAACAAGGCCCAATCTGGGCCATTATGTCTGAGGTCTGTACCTTACGAATAACGCCTGCCCTGGCATCTAGTGACTTGGACATGCAGAGGATCCTTGGTCAAGTGAAATTTGTTAACATTCGCCATAAAGATTTCGACCCATTAACGATGTTAGCAGGAAATTGCTTAACCTACACAACAATAGAGACACAACATTAACCAAACACGGGGCGTGGAGACTCCATCTTCATATAACAATAGGAAATGTACCTTTGAACAAAAGGTTTGATGGTCACAGAAAAAGTTTCCAGCAGTATTTATGACAGTAAACATTCTGAGACTTTCCTGTTTTTACATTTACTTTATTATATTTCTACCCCGCTATGTTACCTATTTAATATTCCCATGCACCCATGTGGTATTTAACTAAGTTCTGGCTTCGTTTGTCTATTTTGTCACATTTTTTTTCGCCTTATCGTCATATTTTTTGAAATTTATACCGATTTGCCATCAAATATTAACCCCCTTTACATTCACTGCTTTATAAAAGGGGCAAACCAGTGGGATTTTGAAGTGATTTTGCCTGGCCTTCCAAAATGGAACTTAGCACTAGCTGCAGAAACCTACCTTGGGATCTCGTTCATGTTCTCTCCTGGTCGTCATCTACTGGTGGGTCCCAGGAATACGAAGGCTGATGCTCTGTCTAGGAGTTTTGACAAGAAGCTGCAAGTAATCAAGACTCCATTAGTCCTTCCACCAAATTTGGGGGGGGTTCTGTTCCCTAATTAAAGAGCCAGAGTCCAGAGGGTCTGCCATTCATTCCTTCTAGCCTACATCTCTGCAGTCTTGAAACTTTATCCTGCTAGGTAAGATACAATCTATTATGGAGCGTCTTATTTCCCATACATTTCTTCTCTAAGGCTTTTTTTTTATTTAGATCCATACATTTCTTCTCTAAGGCTTTTTTTTTATTTAGATAAAATAGGGTCACCCAATTTGTTTCTACATTTTAAAGGGTTCTTTGTAATTTAGAGATTGGTGTTTTATTTCTGTTTGTAAAGATGACCAGGTTGGGACTGCAGAGAACAAATCTTTACATCAGGGTTCCAGACCTGGTGTGCAAATGGGATACCCTGATTCAGTAGAGGACAGAGGATGCAGAAATATGAATATGCTCTGCTATGCCCCCATCCTAACATGGTTAAGGGCAAACCCTGAGTCTTCCTTTGGTAATTGCACAGAAAAATGTCACGCATAACCTGGGGTTTAATAGGTGCTAGGCAGGCTATGATTTGGGAGCCCATCTTTGCTGTATACAAACATATACATACGTGGACTATAATACTGTTTCTTCTTTTATAGATAGTGCAGCTCTAATCATGACAAGGTGACCATACATTAGGCCGATTTTATGTACAATCCAACATACAATACAAAATTGTCGTTGTGAAGGTTCTCATTCATCCAGTCATGGTATATCTGTAATATCATTCATCCAGGTCATGTTATATCTGTAATATTCATTCATCCAGTCATTATATCTGTAATATTCATTCATCAGGTCTGGGTATTCTGTAATATTCATTCATCCAGGTCATATGTTATATCTGTAATATTCATTATCCAGGTCATGGTATATCTGTAATATCTTCATCCAGGTCGGTATACTTTATATTCATCCATCCAGGTCATGGTAATATCTGTAATATTCATTCATCCAGGTCCATGGTATATCTGTAATATTTATCCATCCAGGTTATGGTTATCTGTAATATTCATTTCTCCAGTCATGGTAATATCTGTAATATTCATCCATCCAGGTCATGGTATATCTGTAATTATTCATCATCCAGGTCATGGTATATCTGTACATATTATCCATCCAGGTCATGGTCTATCTAATATTCATTCATCCAGGTCTGGTATATCTGTAAATTCATCAATCCAGGTCATGGTATATCTGTAATATTCATCCATCCAGGTCATGGTATATCTGTAATATTCATTCATTCAGGTCATGGTATATCTGTAATATTCATTCATCCAGTCATGATATATCTGTAATATTCATTCATCCGGTCATGGTCTACTGTAATATTCATTCATCCCAGGTCATGGTATTCTGTAATATTCATCATCCAGGTCATGGTATATCTTGTAATAATCATTCTTCAGGTCATGGTATATCTGTAATTTCATTCATCGGTCATCCAGGTCATGATTAATCCTGTAATATTCATCATCAGTCATGTATACCTGTAATATTCATTCATCAAGGTCATGGTATATCTGTATATCTTCATCCAGGTCATGGTATATCTGTAATATTCATTCCATCCCGGTCATGTATATCTGTAATATTTATCATCTCAGGTCATGGTATATCTGTATATTCATTCATCCAGGTCATGTATTCTGTAATATTCATTCATCCAGGTCATGGTATATCTGTAATTTCATATTCATCCAGGTCATGGTATATCTGTAAATTTATCATCCAGGTCTGGTATATTGTAATATTATTCATCCAGGTCAGGTCTATCTGAATTTATTCATCCAGGTCATGGTATATCTGTAATATTCATTCATCCAGGTCATGGTATATCTGTAATATTTATTCATCCAGTCATGTAATCTGTAATATTCATTCTCCAGTCATGGTATATTGTAATATTATATCATCCAGGTCATGGTCTATCTGTAATATTCATCCATCCAGGGTCACGGTATATCTGTAATATTCATTCATCCAGGTCATGGTCTATCTTAATATTATTCATCCAGGTCTGGTATATGTATATCTCATCCCAGGTCAGTGGATATCTGTAATATTTATTCATCCAGGTCATGGTATATCTGTAATATCATTCATCCAGGTCAGGGATATCTTAATATTTATTCATCCAGGTCATGGTATATCTGTAATATTCAGCCATCCACGGTCATGTCTATCTGTAATATTCATTCATCCAGGTCATGGTATATCTGTAATATTCATTCATCCAGGTCATGGTATACTGTAATATTCATTCCGTCATGGTAAATCTGTAATATTCATTCATCCAGGTCATGGTATATCGTAATATTCATCCATCCAGGTCATGGTTATCTGTAATATTCATTTCATCAGGTCATGGTATATCTGTATATTCATTCATCCAGTCATGGTATATCTGTAATATTCATCCAGGTCATGGTATATCGTAATATTCATCCAGGTCCATGGTCTATCTGTAATTTAATTCATCCAGGTCATGGTATATTCTGTATATTCATCCATCACAGTCATGTCTATTCTTATTATTCATTCATCTAGGTCATGGTATATCTTGTAATATTCATTCATCAGGTCATGGTATATCTGTAATATTCATCATCATCGGTCTGGTATATCTGTAATATTCATCATCCAGAGTCATGGTATATCTGTAATATTCATCCATCCAGGTCATGGTATATCTGTAATATTTATTCATCCAGGTCATGGTATTATGTAATATTCATTCATCCGGTCAGGGTATATCTGTAATATTCATTTATCCAGGTCATGGTATATCTGTAATATTTATTCATCCAGGTCATGTGTATATCTCGTAATATTCATTCATCCAGGTTCATGGTAATCTGTAAATTTATTCATCCAGGTCATGGAATATCTGTAATATTTTATTCATCCAGGTCATGTCTATCTGTAATATTCATTCATCCAGTCATGGTATAATCTGTAATATTTATTCACTCCAGGTCCATGTATATCGTTAATATTCATCATCCAGGTCTGGTATGCTGTATATTTATCATCCATGGCATGGATCATCTGTAATATCATCCATCCAGGTCATGGTATATCTTAATATTCATTCATCCAGGTCATGGTATATCTGTAATATTTATCTCATCCAGGTCATGTATATCTGTAATATTCATTCATCCAGGTCGGTATATCTTATATATTCATCCATCCAGGTCATGGTATATCGTTAATATTCATTCATCCAGGTCATGGTATATCTGAATATTCATCCATCCAGGTCATGGTATATATGTATATTTTTCATCCAGGTCATGGTCTATCTGTAATATTCATTCATCCAGGTCATGGTAATCTGTAATATTCATTCATCCAGGTCATGGTATATCTGTAATATTCATTCATCCAGGTCATGATATCTGTAATATATATTCACATCCAGTCATGGTATATCTGTATATTCATTCATCCAGTCATGGTATATCTGTAATATTCATCCATCCGGGTCATGGTAATCTGTATATTCATTCATCCAGGTCATGGTATATCTGTTATAATTCATATCCTCCAGGTCATGGTATCTCTGTAATATTATTCATCCAGGTCATGCTCTATCTGTAATTCATTCATCCAGGTCGGGTATATCTGTAATATTCATTCATCCAGGCATGGTATATCTGTAATATTTATTCAGCCGTCATGGTATACTCTGTAATATTCATTCATCCAGGTCATGGTATATCTGAATATTTAATCATCCAGGTCATGGTCTATCTGTAATATTCATCCATCCAGTCATGGTATATCTGTAATATTCATTCATCCAGGTCATGGTATATCTGTAATATTTATTCATCCAGTCATGGTAATCTGGAATATTCATTCATCAGTTCATGGTATATCTGTAATATGTAATTCTCCAGGTCATGGTCTATCTGTAATATTCATTCTCCAGGTCATGGTATATCTGTAATACTTTATTCATCCAGGTCATGTATATATGTAATATTTATTCATCCAGGTCATGGTCTATCTGTAATATTCATCATCCAGGTCTGGTATTCTGTATATTCATTCATCCAGGTCATGGATATCTTATATATTTATTCATCCGGTCATGTATCTAATTTCATTCTCCAGGTCGGATATCTGTATTCATACCATCCAGCTGGTAATCTGTAATATTCATCCTCCAGGTCATGGTATATCGTGTAATATTCATTCATCAGGTCATGTAATCCTTATATTCATCATCCAGGTCATGGTATATCTGTAATATTCATCCATCCAGTCTGGTATATCTGTAATATTCATTCATCCAGGTCATGGTTATATCTGTTGTATTCAATTAGATCAACTGGACTTGAAGTTAGTTCCTTGAAGACGTTTCGCTAGTCATCAAGACTGCTTTCTCAATTCCGACGGACTTGTACAAGAATCCGTGGCAATTATGTACCCTGGAAAATCCCATTAGCATATCACACAGGCCAGTGTTAAAAGGCTATGTCCACCCTAAAATAAAAAATGTAATGTGATCCCCCTGGGCTCCCACCCGCCCAACCGCATAAATTTTTTTTTTAGAAAGCCCCCCAACTCACTTACCTCCTTTCTTTCCTGCGCCTGCGCTCCCGGCCCTCTGCTTGTGAAATGCAGCAGAGGGGCGGGACCGGCAGCCGCGTCTGTTGATTTGCCTGAGCGGCAGCCAATCACGGAACTGGCTGCCGGCAGCTCACTTCCGCGTATGGAAGCGGAGAGTAAGTAACATTGGGGAGCTTTTTAAAAAATAAAAGTATGCGGTTGGGGCTGGGGGACATAGGGGAAGGGATAGCAGAAGGGGTTTAACGCTAGGGGAGGGATGCAGAACGGGAGGGAGAGGAGGTGGAGGGGGGGGAGAAGGGCTGCAGCACGCATGGCAGAATCTCCGGAGGCCAGGAAGCAGCAGTGTCCTATATGACCTGCTAGCCTCCTGGTGGTCGTTTTTTGGAACTTTGGGGGTACTACAGGAGAACCAGATAGAGTTGGGGATGTGAGGTAAGGATTAAACTACACTACATGGTGGGGCCAGTAGTGTTGGGGGGCGATTGGATGATTAGTTTTGGAGGGGACATTGTCCCTTTAAGGGTGTGTCGTGTGATTGGAAGGGCTAAGAGGTGTTTAGGAACGTCGCCAGCGTAAGGTGTCAAACACAGCATTGTACAGGCAGACAGTTGGATGTGAAAATATAGAAACACACCCTAAATAGGTTTCTATAGTTTTTTTTTTTTTTTTTTATTATAGGTTTTCTTCTCCCGGAGGCCAGGTAGAAGGCCAGAGTCCTATATGGATTCCGCGTATCCTCCTGGTGGGCAGTTAGTTTTTGGTATTTGGGGGGGGGGGACTACAGGAAGAACCTTTGGAGCTTGGGATGTGAGGTAGGATTTTACTACACAAGTGGGTTTGGGGGGGCCATTAGTGGGGGGGATTATCGTTTTTGGGGGTGAAAATGAATTATCACAAAAAAAAATGAATGTCGAACAATATTTATGTACATCTTGTACAAATTACATTGTACATCTGTCTATCAAAGTATCGGTCGGTTTAAGATCGTAATTACGATTGTAATAGTGTATGGCCACCTAAAGTAGGAGATTCCCCTTCTTTTTTTTTACCATACTGCTATTGACAATCTGGTACACACTTTGGCTGTCTACAAAGAGATGAAGACACTCTCCACAGTTTCTGTTGGCCAGAAGGGCCTGTCTTTCTACTTTAAACACTTTAAACATCCATCCGTTTTGCATGTAAAGTACATGTTTGTATTGCACTGAATTTACATTCTAGAAATTAAAACAAAACCAACTGAACAGGTAGTTTTTTCTTTTGACACTAACAGGGATATTCAATAAAAGTTCTTATCGTTTAAAATGGTTCTTATTTTTCCCCAACCAATCAGATCTTATTTAACATTTGCAAGATAACATCTGATTGGTTAGGGCAAAATTATTTATTGATAACAATTTTTCTTGAATCTCCCCGAAAAAGTACAGTGCAGATTTAGAGCAGCGTGGAAACCTCTACTACACGGGGGAGTTGGAAATCCGGTAACATTGCGAGGCAGGAGGTAAGTATTACAATATATTAAAAAAATCAATGCTTTCACATTCTTTTAAGTTACATAGTCAAGCAGGTTGAAGGATAACAAAGATTTTGAAGAATAAACATCCATAGAATGAAATATGAATTACTATCTTTTAAACTGTGAGATATCTGTTGTATTCAATTAGATCAACTGGACTTGAAATGTAGTTCTTGAAGAGACTTTCGCTAGTCATCCGAACGGCTTTCTCAATTCAGAATGACTTGTACAAGAACTGTGGCAATTATGTACCCGGAAAATCCCATTAAGCATATCACAGCCAGGTGTTAAGGGTGTGATTAGATAGTGGCTAAGGGTGTTATAGGAACGCCCAGAGTAAGGTGTTTAAAACAGCATTGTACATGGCAGACAGTTGGTGTCGAACCCCCCCACCTCTATTTAGGCTTGGTTTCTTTATTTTCACATAAATGGCCCCTCCCTAAAACACCTCTCTTGAACCAGTCACGTTCCTTCGCCAGTAGTTAACATTACAATCTCAAAGGTATGTCCTTTATCCTAAGATGCAGATACCACGGCTGAGTCCTGACCCGAGAATTGCTCTTCTTGCTGGGCCATACGTTGATGCAGTTGCTGTTTGGTCTCCCCCACATACAAATCAGAGCATTCTTCACTGCACTGCACTGCGTATATGAGGTCGCCTTTTCTTGTGTTTTCGGTATTGGGTCCTTTCGGATGTACCAATTGCTGCCGTCAGTGTGGTTGTTCGGTTTAAAGCAGACAGGGATACAATGTTTTTTGTGAAATTCTTCTTAATTTCTCGGAGACCCCTGCTACATATGGGATGACCATGTTCTTCCTCCTGTCTGCTTTTCCCCTTCACTGTTGGTATTTCGTGTTCTTTTTCTTTCTTCTACTTCTTTTGACAAAGGCCCAGTCTGGATATCCACAAGTTTTAAGGGCTCATCTAAATGTTTCATTTCTTTAGCCTCCTCTGAGATGAAACATCTCAAGGAGCCTTAAAACTTGTTGGATATCCAGACTGGCCTTTGTCAAAAGAGTAGAAGGAAAAGATGTACAAGTCATTCTGATTAGAACCAGTCGGATGACTAGCGAAACGTCTTCAAGACTACATTTCAAGTCCGTTGATCTAATTGGAATACAGAAACAGATATACCATGACCTGGATGAATGAAACCTTCACAACATTCCCAGTGAGACAAACTACCGTATTGTATTGCACATGCCTTTTTGGCCAACCTTACCATTTCAGAAAATCTCTTGTGGGTTAATAATTTTGTTCAGAAAGAAAAATCTCCTTTTTTGGAATGTTATTTTATTTTAAAGGATGTTCCCATTCCAGAGCCGTATTTAGCTACTCTATGACCTGCACCTGTTATCCTTTAATTGGATAATAATATGATGACACTGAGTTAAAGCGCTACGGCATATGTCATGTCTGTTATTACAGCATTTATGAGACATGTTATATTTTTACTGTGCCCTATTTGCCATTGACAGAAGGACCTGGAACAATTACATCAGTATATAGCAGATTCAGGCTTATTAGAAGGTAGGGAGTTGCCCTTAGCATTATATGGGCATGGCTTTTATTAAAAGGAAGCTACACATAGGGTAGATAGCACATTAAAGGTAACCACTATTGGTCGAGTTTAAAGATCAAAAAAGGCAATTCTAGTCCCCCAAAAATTGTATTAAATCACCCCAAGAAACCCCAAAAATACAATTGTTAGAAAGCTGAAAGATGTAAAGCTAACCTGAAATGCTGCACAATGTCCTGTTACCCCTCTTTTAGTAACTTCTTACGGTTAGCAACTGTCAGTGATGGATATGACAGTTGACACCACACACAATGACTGAATGCAATTCCTCTGGCTGCCTCGTCTGAGCATGCTCAAGCTCATAACAAGCTCAGAAAAGGGTGAAATTGCCCTTTAAATTCTAGTTTAGTTAAGCAGAAAATGTGTTTGTTATCCTCTTGGTAAACAATTCTATTGTCAGTGGTCACCACTTTACTGCAATCTTGTATATAATATGCTGATTACTGAAATAAACAGCACTATGGCAACTCTACTTATAAGGTGGGCAAATTAGCTTAAAGGGGTAGTATAGGTGTAAAATGCATTTTTGACTTATAGCCCATAAACTAAAGATTAATCAGAATTTTTCCCCCGAAGAATTAAACTATATCTGTGTAAACAAAGTAAAAAATCTTTCCTCCATTACCTTCCTCACTCTCTTTCCCTTTGAAGGTGAATGAAAGCTAAAATATAAATACAGATAAATGGACTTTATAATTCCTAAATTGCCAAATCAGACACATTGTGGAGAAAGTATTTCATTCTGCAGGTGTCTGCGTGATTTCTGCAGCTCCTCCTACAAGAGTGTGTCCCAGACACTCTTACAGACAGTGGTGCTCATTGAATTCTGTCGCCCCTTCCATTTCCACAGCTGTCATGTAACTACTGGGTGACCTCTCTGTAACCAAGTCTGAGCAGTGAGAAAACCAATTGTTACTCACTTGTAAGGAGGGGCTACAAAAATCTTTAGGAAATTTCAAAAAACAGAGGTAACAGTTATGTGCTAGCTAAAAATGATAGAAACCATTCAAACATAAGACACAAACCTTCAGGTGTGATGTCACTGTTCCTCATCACTGTATATCGGTCATAGCCCAATGATAAATAAAGATATACAGTTACAAATATTACAAAAAAATCTGCATAAGCCAGGGATGTCCTTGCATTCTGCAACCAGGGCATGCTGGGAGTTGTATTTTCCAAACATCTGGAGGGTCACCGGTTGGACATCCCTGGTATAAGCGGGAAATGTGATTGGTTGAAGAACAATGTAATAAATCTATTATAATACCTACATAAAGTCAGGGATACCAGGAGAGAGGAGGGTATCCAAGCAGGTATCTCACCCTGGGTGAAGGAGAATCCCTGTCTATACCCTTAGCTGTTAGTCAGGCTGCAGATGTTGCTGTTCCCAAGATGAGAGTAATCGTTCTAAATCCCAGAGCACTAGGTAGCAGTTAGTGAAACTACAGGGAAGGAGAAACAAATGGTACATGACACACCTTCTGTATAAGCAGCACCTGCCTCATTAAATAACTCGCTCTACCAGTGGATGTCATGGCATCAAGGTATTTTAACAAGAATGGAATGAACGGGGTATTTTAACAAGAATGGAATGAAAGGGGTATTTTAACAAGAATGGAATGAACGGGGTATTTTAACAAGAATGGAATGAACGGGGTATTTTAACAAGAATGGAATGAACGGGGTATTTTAACAAGAATGGAATGAACGGGGTATTTTAACAAGAATGGAATGAAGTGAACGGGGGTTTTAACAATAAGGCATGACAAGGGGTATTTTAACAAGAATGGAATGAACGGGATTTTAAAAGAATGGAATGACGGGTTTTTTTGCAAGAGTGGAATGAAGGGTATTTTAAAAAGAAAGTTTTACAAAATGGAATGACCGTGTATTTTCAACAAGAAGTGGAATGAACGGGTATTTCAACAAGAATGGAATGAAAGGGGTAATTTTAACAAAATGGATTAACGGTGTATTTTAACAAAATGGATGAACGGGGTATTTAACAATGAATGGAATGACGGGTATTTTAACAAGAATGGAATGAACGGGGTATTTTAACAAGAATGGAATGAAGGGTATTTTAACAAGATGAAGGAACGGGGTATTTAACAAGATGGAATGACCGGTTATTTTAACAAGATGGAATGAAAGGGTTTTTAAAAGAATGGAATGAACGGGGTATTTATAACAAGAATGGAAGAACGGGGTATTTTAACAAGAATGAATGAATCGGGGTATTTTAACAAGAATGGATGAAGGGTATTTTTAATCAGAAATGGAATGAACGGGTAAAATTTAACAAAAATGGGAATGAACGGGATTTTAAACAAATGGAATGAACGGGGTATTTTAACAGAATGGAATGAACGGGTATTTTTTAACAAGAATGGAATGACACGGGTATTTAACAGAATGGAATAACGGGGTATTTTAAACAAGAATGGCATGAACAGTGTATTTTAACAAGAACGGAATGAGACAGTGGTATGTTTAAACAAACCAATGGAATAACGGTGGTATTTTAACAAAAATGGATATGAAGTGGTATTTGACACAAGAAATGATGAATACGGGTATTTTAAAGAATGGGGAATGAACGGGATTTGTAACGATACGGTTTTTTAAACAAGATGGAATGATCGTAGGTTTTAACAATGGAATGAATGGTGTATTTAACAAGAATGGAATGAGATGGAAGGGGTATTTAACAATGAATGAACGGTTGTATTTTAACCAATGAATGATAAGGGGTTATTTTAACAAGAATGGAATGAACGGGGTATTTTAACAAGAATGAATCGGAACGGGGTAATTTAACACAGGCATTTACACCCCTGATGTACTTGTCCCTTATATTGCTAGCCACTCTGCTGTGGTTAAAAATGGTCCTTTGATGTCTCCATAATAATGCAGTCCCTTAGCATTCTGTGTAAGATTGTTAAAATGAAGTGTTTATTCACTTCAATGGGTTTTGTTCACAAGAGTGAGAGGGGAAAAATGGAAATGACGGGGGTTATTTTAACAAGAATGGAATGAACGGGTATTTTAACAAGAATGGAATAAGGGGTATTTTAACAAGAATGGAATGACGGGGTTTTAACACAAGAATGATGAACGGGGGGTATTTTAACAAGAATGGAATGATCGGGGTATTTTTAACAAGAATGGGACTGAAGGTGGTATTTTAACAAGAATGAATGAACGGGGGGTATTTTATTAACAAGTAATGACAGATGACGGGGGTTATTTTAACAAGAATGGATGACGGGGTATTTGTTAAACAAGAATGACTGAACGGGGTATTTAACAAGAATGGAATGCATAGGGGTTGTTTTAACAAGAATGGAATGCTGATTAAAGATGCGGGTACTTTTAACCAAGAATGGAATGAACGTGGTATGTTAACAAGAATGTTAATGACGAGGTAAGTTTAACAAGAATGGAAGGAAACGGGGTATTTAACAGAATGGAAGCAAGGCGGGTATTTTAACAAGAATGGAATTAACGGGGTATTTATTTAACAAGAATGGAGATGAACGGTATGTTAACCAAGAATGGCATAGAACAGGTGTATTTAACAAGAATGGAATGAACGGTGTAATTTTAACAAAAATGATGGAATGAAACGGCGTATTTAACAAGAATGGAATTATGGGTTATTTTACCAAGAATGGAATGAACGGGGTAATTTTAACATGGATGAACGGGTGGATTTTAACAAGAATGGAATGTCGGGGTATTATTGAAACAATGGAATGAATGGTGTTATTTAACAAGAATGAATGAACGGGGGTTTTTAACAATGGAAGAACGGTGTATGTTTACAATGGATGAACGGGTATTTTAACAAGAATGAATGAACGGGGATTTTACAAGAATGGAATGAACGGGGTATTGTATTCACCTCAGCATTTAAACCCACTATGACTGCTCCCTATATTGGGGCTAAAAGCCACTCTGCCTGTGGTAAAATGTCCTTGAGTCTCCATAACGAATGCAGCCGTAGCATTCTGTTGTTAGATTGTAAAATAGCGTGTTTATTTTATCACTCAATGGTGATAGGTGCATGACAAAAATCTCCAAGAATGTTTTGTAGGTATTATTTGCATAATATCTTATCTTAAAGGTACTCAGGAATGTTTAACTATGTGGTATAGGTCAAACATTGTTATGCACTTTAAATTGTTTTTTAACTTAAACGGAAATAAAGGCACTTTTATATGAGTATAAAATATGAGAACACTTTTAGTAAAGATTAAACCAGTATTGCACAATGCACATAGACTTAAGATGTAAAACAGTATTGCACAATGCACAATATTTTTATTAAGGATGTAAACAGCATTGCACAATGTTAACATATCACTTTTTAAAGATGTAAAACAGTTGCCCAATGCCAATATCAACTTGTATAAAGATGTAAAACACGTTATTGCACAATGCACCAATATCATTTTATAAGTGATAACAGTATTGCAGCAACATGCACCATATCATCTTTAAGAGTGTAAACAGTTTGCACAATGCACAATATCACTTTATTAAGGATGTAAACAGTATTGAAATGCAAATCACTTTAAGATGTAACAGTATTGCCAATGCACAATATCATTTTATTAAGGATTGTAAACAGTATTGCAACAATGCACATATCACTTTAAGAGTAAACAGTATTGCCACAATGCACAATATCACTTAGAGGTAACAGTATGGCATCAATGCACATATACTTAAGATTTAAACAGTATTGCACAATGCAGCAATATCACTTTAAGATGTAAACAGTATGCCACAATGCACAATATCACTTTTAAGATGTAAACAGTATTGCCACAATGCTGACAATATCACTTTAAGGTGTAAACAGTACTTGCACAAATGCACAATATTCACTTTATTAAGGATGTAAACAGTATTGTACATGCCCACCCAATTCACTTTATTAAGGATTGCAAACGAATTGCATCCAGTGTAAAGATCACTTAATACTGGCAGCACTTTTAACTTGATGCACTTGGATAGCTGAATACAAAAAAGTTTAATTAATAATCACTGGAGGGGGGGAGGTACCCACATGCCCAACTAAGAGGTTAAAAGTTGGGAATTTGGTCACTTGTGTTTATGGCTTGAGAAAGGGCAGAGATTTGCCGTAAACATTTGCGTTGCAGTGATGGGTGAATAGCACTTTTCACCAATCTACAATAGACTGCTCAGGAGAATTGTTTTGGAGATAACAAGAGTTATTTTTAACAGAAATGGAATTCAACAGGGGCTGCACCGACAATAATTTACAAAAAAAATACAACGTAACGATCCTGCTGTATCATATCTTTTATGCACTTCCCATATTAAAAGGAGTAATAATTAATGACAGCTGTGTCCTAATCCTTGTCCTTGGTATTCCATTTCTGTGATAGATAGAATTCCCCCATGCAACCTGATTGGCCAGTCTATCAGGGAGGATATTAATTAAAGTGTTCATTGTTAACAATGGTGCTAATTTTGCCCCACCATTCGAGATTCTTTACCATTTGAAAGCTAACCATCTGTGTTTGGGCAAAATAGCACCATTTTAAATGATAAAAACTTTTATTGGAAATATTAACCAGACAGTAAGGAAGAATCAGATGGCCTCATTTACCAGAGCCAATTGCTCCAGGCAAATATGGCTTAGTATGGTATTTAATACTGGAATTTTCACCTGGTGGTAAATCCAAAAGAAATTTTACCCAGCGCCACTTTACACTTGTGGAGTAAAAGTGGTGCAAATCCTTTATTTAAATACTTGCAACCTGTTCACTGGGTTGTCTTTTGTGAAACGGTGCAGCCAGTTGCAACTTATGGAGTTGAAACATGCCGCTACTATTCAACCTTGAGGAACAAGTCAGAGTGGACAGGGAAAGATTTGGCAGCATCAGGAATGATAGCACCATTGGATTCGAACAAAGGATATGGCATTCGGCTAATCCATCTGAAACAGAAAATCAAAGAATCATCTGTTCAGATAGGCAGTGAATTAAAAAGTCAGCATACTATTGGTATTACTATCACCATACTAGTCGCCAATACTTCACTATATTATCACATACTATCGCAATACTATCACCATACTTGTGAAGGTTCTCATTCATCCAGGTCATGGTATATCTGTGTTTCAATTAGATCAAAGGACTTGAAAGTAGTTCTTGAAGACGTTTCGCTAGTCTCCGACGGCTTTCTCAATTCGAATGACTTGTACAGAATCTGTGGCAATTAATGTACCCGGAAAATCCCAATTAGCATATCACAGCCATGTGTAAGGGTGTGTTTAGATAGTGCTAAGAAGTGTTATATGAACGCCAGAGTAAGGTGTTTAAAACAGCAATAAAACAAACGTCTGCATGTACATTGATGTTTAACACCTTACTCTGGGCTTTCCTATATAACACCTCTTAGCCACACTAATACACCCTAACACCGTGCCTGGTGATATGTAATGGGATTTTCCCATGGGACCATAATGCCACAGATTCTTGTAACCAGTCATTCTGAATTGAGAAAGCCGTCGGATGACTAGCGAAAACGTCTTCAAGAATACATTTCAAGTCCAGTGATCTAATGAATACACCGATATATCACCAGTATTATTGCAATATTGTCCCCCACTATTGTCACCCATACTACTTCGCAATACTATCACCAACTATTGCAATACATTTCACTATATATCACCATATTATCGCAAAAATACTCTACCATACGATCGCAGAATACTTTCAACTATATAATCACCAACTATAGCAATACATCACCCTACATCGCATACTGTCACATCTATTCAGCATACTATCGCACTACTTTCAATCATTATCACCCTACTATACGCAATACTATCCCCACAAACGTATGCAATACTTTTTCACACGTTATATTATCACCATACTAGTGCATACCTTCAGATATTATCACCTACTATCGCAATACTTTCACTTATTATCGATACTTACTATATTATCGCAGTACTTTCAACCATACTTATTGTGACCATACTATCAAGCAATACTATCAACATAATCTCGCATACTGTCACTATATTATACACCATACGATGACAATAACTTTCACTTTATATTATCAACCATACATATCGCAATAATTTCCCTAATATATCCACAGTACTATTGCAACTACTTTCACTATATCTCACCACTATCGCAATAATTCAATAATTATCCAATTGCTTTCACATATTGTCACCTACTATCGCAATACTATACACCAACTATCGCAACTACTTTCAACTATATTATCACCATACTTCACAACCTTTCAATTATTATCACCATACTATCGCCAATACTATCACCATACATCGAATACTTTTCACTATATTATCACCATACTGTCGCAATTCTATCACCATATATCGCAATACTTTCACTATAAATCACCATACTATCGCAATACTATCACCATACCTTAGCAATACGATCACCATACTATCGCAATCTTTCACTATAAAAATCACCATACTTCACCGCATAGTAAACTATAGTCATCACAGTGTTCAGCATGATGATAGTACTATATTATAACCCTACTATGGCATACTATCACCAACTATAGCCACTGCTTCACCATAGAATCAAATACTTCACCATAGTAAAACTATAGTACACACGTGGTTAGCACTGATTGCCTGCAGTGCTGAGGAAAAAGCAAATACACTGGGGTGATGGGAGCTGTGACCGGACGATCTATGTGCTGGGGGACGAGTTGTGTAATAAGAAACAAAATACCATGTAGGAAATCGTCTTGGGCATAGCTTTCAAACGTTGCGAAGCTGAAACAATATAGGGAATCAAAAACTTGTGGCAATCTTAGCATTCTGAAACAGAATAACTATACACACTGTAACGGTGTGGGCCGGGTTGACACCCCCGGACCAGGCGCCTCAGTGGTAGCCGCTTCCAAAACACGATTAGCAGAACACATTTCCAAGACTATGTTGAAAATGGGAAAGAAGCTCACCACTTCAACAAAGGGGTCCAAGGTGCTGCCAGCCTGGACCCCTAATAGGTCCGAGTCAACAACGCGTTAGACCTCAGTTTCTCTGCACGAATGTGCCAGCTTAGGCAACGAAACGCGTTTAACATGAACCTGGTCTGTATCGATATATGAGTATAGAGAAGGTCTTGTAACCCACACGACTACTTCGTGTGGACACGCCTACTAGGCTGGACTGCTTAACTGTTCCTGATTCTTTGCCTGGCAGTGCTGAGGTCCTGAGTTCAATTCCACACTTGTGACACATCTGCAAGGAGTTTGTTATGGTTCCTCCCAGGTCTTGGGGTGGGTTCCTTGGGCACTCCGGTTCCCCCACCATATAAAGACATCTGTAGGTTGTATGTTTACATAAAGTGATTAGATTGTAAGCTTCTTCGGCCGGGCCTCCGGTGTGAATTGAGTAGAATAATTGTAAAGTGCTTGGAATATGAGGCTTAAAGATAATAAATACATACATACTATCACAATACACTACCATACTATCGCCTACATCACCATATATAATATACTATCACCTACTTTGCAATTCTAATTGCAATAACTATTGCAGTACTATCACTATAATGTCATAGCTTATCACATCCTTCATATCACCGTTCTATTCAATACGTATCACCATAACTATAATATATTATAACATGCTATCCTAAAATCAACATACGGTCTCCATAAACTATCCTATAATATCACTAAACGACAACATACATACTAAGACACAATACTTGGGATAGCACAGTGACTTTGAGTTCAATTTGAGTGATTTCTCACTCTCGTTGTTTTTCCCACAATCCTAAAGGACATTGGTAGGTTTGTGTGTGTGAAATTGAATGAACATACCAAAAATCAAGATTATTTAAAGAATCACTTGCAGGATAGTGAACTACAAGCAGGTGGCAGGGCCAAGCCCACATGAGTGCGATGACATGGCATTGAGATCCGTTAACAATCTTGCATGCCTTTTTCTCTAGAGGCTCGAACGCACTTTAATGTGGCCTTGGCCTAAGATAGACATATATGTTCTATTGGTACAAAATTCAAAACACTCACATGACGGTCACCAAAGAAAAGATAAGGAGATGAACGTATTTATAAAAGCATGTCATTGTAAAATCGATAACAACACTTTAACAAGTCAAGTATCATTTATTTTAACCATGTGGGGTGTATATAACAAACATTACCTTTTTGTAGGAACACAGTATGTTAAACAAAATACTGTTAATATAGACACAAAAGTACATGTTTTAGTCTTACTTACCAACCAGTATCATGTACATAACTATATTGCTGGTAGATACGATCATTATAGTAAAATAACGACGTTACTGTATTAAATACCACTTTACTGTAAAATAACGATCGTTACTCGTAAATACAACTTACTAATCACTCTTACTGTAAAATAAACGTAGTGCGTAACGTCGTAAGTTACAAACGTTAGTGGTTACGTACGATCGTTACCGTTGAATACTTAGGTTACGTAACGATCGTTAACCTAAATAAACGTTAGTTGTTTACTCACGATCGTTACCGTAAATAACGTTAGTGTACATAACGACTACGAATCAGTTTGACACGAGCGTTACGTTAAATAACGTATTTGTTTACGTAACGATCGTTAACGGTTAATAACGTTAGGGTACAAAACGATCGTTACCGTTTAATAACGTTAGTGTTAAAAAACGATCGTTACCTAAATAACGTTAGTGTTACAAACAAAAAAAAATTGACGTTACCGTAGTTAAATAACGTTATGTTACATAACGATGTTACTGTAAAATGAAGTTGTGTTCGCTTACGATCGTTACCGTTAAATAACGTTAGTGTGTACAAAACGATCGTTACGTTTACATTAAACGTTAGTGTTACAAAACGATCGTTACCGTAATACACTTTATCAAGAATTGGTTAGCAATAACGTTCTTTCAGAAAGAACTAAAGGTGCCCTATAACACAATAGACTTAGACAGTATGTCCAATCTTTCATAAGAAATGTCCAATCTATATAAGAACACCGCCTAGCCCGTTCTCATACAATCAATTTGAGATGACAAAATGAATGGGTCAATGGAGAACACCTCAAGATAAAAACGCTGCTTGTAAAATGTGGTCTTGAGACATTAGATAGATCCTCAAATCTACCTAAGGTCTGCCTGTGTTGGCCACCTTAAGGCTGGGTTACACATGGGACAGAGTTGGGTAGAAATTGGGTAGAAAATCTGTGGACTGCTTTGGTCTGCAGCTGCATTCGATGTCCGAATAGGACGAACAGACATTCGGTACGTGTGCATTAAATCTGGCCCAATCATGCGTTCCTCGATGGGAACCACGCGAGTTGGCGCGACGACCGACCATTTGTCCCAAGCGAATGTTGTTGGACAAATAGTCCCCTGGTTGTACCAGTTCTATGGGTTTTGCTTTCTGTGAAGAATCTGATTGGTATAACTAACTGATTATACTGATTGGTATATAAATTTCTCAAATTTTCGAACGTGGCTCAAAAAATTTGGGCCCTGCCCACTCGGGGTGTGCCTAAGCCCTGCCCACCGTGGGGTCTAGCCCGCCCACCCGCGGAGGCTAAAGCCTGCCCACCCACGGATGCTAAGCCCCGCTCCCTGCAGGTGCCATGGGTTACTTAGACCCCCCCCCCCCTACAGAAAACTCTGTGAATCAGCCTTTTCAGGCAGAGTGAGAACTGTGCCTGGAAAAGGCTTGTTGCACACAGTAAAGAGAAGGGCTGTAGATTCCCTTACCTTCTCTGTCAGGACTGCATACAGCAGAGAGGAGGAGGTGACTTCCGTGTCTCCATCCACACACTGAGGGAGTCTGAGGCTGTGCTCGTCCGGTGAAACTGTGTAGGAGAAGCCTTCGAGTGATTCCATGTCAGCCTCCCACCCATTAACTTTCTGGCAGTCATTTCTTTATCTATCTGTGGCTGTGGAGCATGTTAAAGAGATGTGGTTGATGGCTACGTTTTAAAGGGTAGAAACTGGCCTTTCATTAACTTAACTTGTTGGAACCACAGTCCCCTTTAAATGGTACAGGTTTCAAGTGGTCAGTTTCAAAAAGAAAGCTGTGAGAGTTTCTGCAACAAGGAATGTTGCAATTAACTGGTATTGCATACAAATAAAGGGAAGGGGAAGGAGGGTTTCCCGATTGTCACTTTGAAGCCGAAATAATTTTTCCAGGAATAGAAAACCTTTTACCAGGTAAGTACAAGAACACACCCAGATGAAATCTCCGTATTTAACCAACTGATTACAAAGATTCCCCACACAATGTTTACTGCTCAAGGGAGACACAGTAAAACTAAAGCAGCGTGTAATCGACAAACAACACAATAGAACGGGGGTCCAGGTGCTAGAAGCCCCAGCCCCTCTCCAGAAGACATACAAGTGTGGTCTAGAGCACGAAGTACATGGAATCACTCACCACTCTTGGTGGGAGTCTCATCAGGCGTTACCACCGCGCAGCTCCGTCGCTACGGCTAAAATGACATGATCAGGATACCGCAAACTTCATAAGGTAAAACTGTTTATTGAAAGAATCATAAATAAACACACCCAGGGTCCACCTGACGCGTTTTTCGACCACACACGTAACTTGATCACAGGTTGAATGAACTCACAGGTATCCCTTGTGAGTACATTATCCGGCAGAAAGCACGTGACAGTTGAATTTAAATAGCTACACCCAACATGCCATAAGAAACTGATTTCTTCAGATCCCAGAAGTGTGTGGAAACAAACACAGCCCCAGCACAACCCAAGATAACCCATAATCCCCTACTTTGCATACTCAGTGGGACGTCCCTAAAGCCCCCATAGTGGCACAGTCTTGCTGCATACAACTTATGAGGGCTTGTAAAACCCCTAAAGGAGGCAAACGCACGTGCCGTCAAGGACTGGTGGACATCAGTCAAATTTTTTTCAGGATTCAGTAAGAATTGCAAACGTATAGTTGTGCAGTAATGAGGGACGGGGGGGGGTGGAACGGGACCCATACATTTTTGCCTTAATGGTGTCTCCACAGTCCCTCTTTACAGTATATATTCTCTCTAGTGCATACAGACATGTCTAAATTTTAAAATCTCCCAAGTAGCAGTGAATTAGAGGAGGGGATTGAGGTATTGAAGGAGGGGATGAGGTAATTGGACGAGGTAGGGTGAGTTACTGAAGGAATTTGATTGTGGTGGAGGAGGGGTCTTGAGTGTATTGTAGGAGGGGCTTTGCCAGATCTGGTATAAAAAAAGCAGTTCCCTGTAATGATCTCCCCTGAACCAGCATCCCATAGCTAATAAGGTATATTCATGTCGTATAATTGGGTTTTGCAAGATACGTATGTGTAAACAGCTAACATATCCACCGTAAGCTGACCAGGGGCAGTTTCCAGTGTAGGTAATATTTCCATTTTTTTGTTCTGGTGCAAACCAGATGGAAAATGTGATAATTTTCCTAGTAATTAAGGTTATTAAATAACATGTTAGTGGTGTGACAAATGGGTCTTTGTGTAGGAAATATGATGGCTAGCTGTTGTCCCTTAAAAAACTGAATAGTAGTAGTCAATAAGAGGAACACTAGGCGAGTAGAAAACAGAAGACCACGCTGCAGCAGTCACACGTAAACCCGGCGACTTCCCTTGTATAACAAATGGTAGGAGGTGCCAGCTACCTTTATTAGCTCTGTGTACCTGTAACGCCACGATCAATACCAGGTCACAAAAGTCACAGTCAAGCACCTGGCTGTTGGGTTCTCATTGAGTACAGGGTGTGTAGTTCTGCACATTATATAGTAATATCTATCAATGGGCACAAATAAATCCTAAATAGCCCCTCCCCAAATAAGGAGGGGAACTAAAATAAAACCAACCCCCGCCGCTATTAAGTGTACTAAAATCTCAATGCTAGTGTACCTTTCACTAGTGCACGGCAACACAGAAGAGTTGGGATCGCTCCGGCTCCACAACGCCCCCACTCCAATTCCAACGCCCCGCTCTCGAAACTCGGCGAGACGTCCCCGCTCCTCTGAATGATGGCCGGAGTATCTGGAATTACCAGAGCTGTTCCCCCACTCCAATAAATTTCATATACTGTCAGCCAAAAAAGTGAAGATACCGCACCATCTTGGATTAAAAATCATTGGTCTTTATTCAAAACATTAACTAGTTGGAATAACCCTCCTGTCTGCGCCAATCATAGAAACCAATCATTGTTAACGGGAACAGGGTTTCTGCAGTTAGGTAGCATTAACTGGTTGTACGCAGATATTAGCATGGCAAACTATGGTACCTCTATTGCATCAGTCCCCCATAGCACAAACTAGGGCGCACCAAGTGTTCAGACTGGTTTCCCTTGTCCGCCACATACAAAGGTGCCTTCTGTCTGAACAATATCCCCTGGGCACTGCTGTGCATTCTGTCCTTTATGCTTCATCCTCGGCCCTAATAACTGGCGGCGTTAACCCAGTCCACCTGTTTACTTGTCTTTCAGGATGTCTTCTTACACTGCCAAGAGAGAGGTGGATCGGCTTGTACAATCGCTGCCGCTCTATAACATGGACTCCCTCTATGATCTCTCGCAATGATCCAACCCTGACTGATCCCCTTAATTACATAGTGTGAGGAAGAGACAGGAAACTTGGCATCAATGTGAAAACAAGATCCAGGAGAAGATCTCTCTTCTCCTTCTATCGGGGGAACTCTGCTTGCTGGTCAATCGAGGAAGACACAGAAAGACTTTTATGTTAAGGTGTAAGGGTCAGTCCATCTCACCCCTGTTAAAGGGACAATACATTCTATGTCCATCTACCCCCTTTAAAAGGGAAACACATCTGTGTGCAGATTCCCCTTTCTTTAAAAGCGGAAAATACATTCTAATGTGCATCTCCACCCCTTTAAAAGGGAACACATACATTCTAGTGACATCTCACCCCTTTAAAAAGGGAACATACCTTCTATGTGCATCTCACCCCTTTTAAAGGGAAAACATTACATTCTATGTGCATCTCACCCCTTTTAAAAGGGAAGCATACATTCTACTGTGCAATCTCACCCCTTTAACAGGGGAATGTACATTCTAGTGTCCATCTCACCCCTTTAAAAGGGTAAACATACATTCTAGTGCAGTCTCACCCCTTTTAAAAGGGAAATGTACATTCTATGTGCTCTCACCCCTTTAAAGGGAAACATCCATTAATGTGCTCTTCACCCCTTTAAAAAGGGAAAGTACACTTTATGTGCATCATTCCCCTTTAAACGGGAACAATACATGTACTATGTGCAATCTCACCCCTTTAAAAGGAATGTACATTCTATGTGCATCTCAACTCCTTTAAACGGGAAACATCATTCTATTTTGCATCTCAACCCTTTAAAAGGGAACACGTTACATTCTTGTGCATCTCACCCTTTAAAAAAGGGAAACATATACATTCTATTGCATCTCACCCCCTTAAAGGAGAACTGTACATCTATGTGCATCTCACCCTTTAAAAGAGAAACATACATTCTATGTGCATCTCACCCCTTTAAAAGGGAAACCGTAATTCTATGTGCATCTCACCCCTTAAAAGGAGAACTACATTCTATGGAATTCACCCTCTTTAAAAGGAATGGTACGTCTACGGCCACCCACCCCTTTAAAAAGGGAAACATACATTATATGTGCCATCTCACCTCTTTAAGGGAAATGTCCATTCTAATGTGCATCTCACCCCTTAAAAGGGAAACATACATTCTATGTGATCTCACCCCTTTAAAAGGGAAATGTAAGTTCTGATGTGCATCCACCCGTTAAGGGGAAACATACATTTATGTGCATCGACACCTTTAAAGGGGAAACATACATTCTATGTGCCCTCTTCACCCCTTTAAAAGGGAAACATACATTCCTATGTGCACTCACCCTTTAAAAGGGAAATGTACATTCTAGTGCATCTCATCCCACCCTTTAAAAGGGAACATACATTCAGGCATCTCACCCCCTTTAAAAGGTAAATGTACGTTCTATTGTGCATGCACCCCTTTAAAAGGGAACAACATACGTCTGTGCATTGCACCCTTTAAAGGAATGGTACATTTTTATGTGCATTGCACACCCTTTAAAAAGGGAAATGGTCATTTATGTGCTGTAAGTTTAGATAAGTGTGCACGATGAAAGAACTGTACTATTGATATGTTTTTCTACGGCTAGGACAATTCCTTTTTACTGTTGTTCTATGGTGTCATTCCTTTGGGAATTTCAACTAACTTTTCCTGAATAGGAGAATCCAGGAGTACCTGTAAATTTTGCCTACCGCATACATATCTTGGAATGTAGGCATCGCTATTAAAAGTGTAATCAAAATTGATGCAGCCAGCTTCAAAGGACAATATATATAAAAAAACCTTATGTATCATTCATATTTTAAATAATCTGGAACCGATCATAGCACTGTTAGTCCCTCAGGTTAGTCACCCCACGTTAGTCACTCAGTGTTGCGCCTGAAGCTCACAACAGATCCTCTATTACCTAAGGCTAAGGCTCGCTACGGGTGTGTGTGTATAGTACAGTATATATAAATAGTAAATAATAAGCTGGTAGAAGAATTTCACATAGTTAATGGTTTTTTTTTGTATTAAGATGGTTTATAGTTTTTTTTTTACCAAAACTATATAAATATGAAGATCCATTTTTCATAATAAAATTATATTAAGTATCGTATTATTCAATGTAATGAAACTTATCACAGTATATATCACTTACATTTATCACACATATACATACAACAAACACAATGCACTCACACATACAATAATGCCTAAAACACACCCAGCACACACATAACAATGACTAACATACACACTAATACAATAATAACATTACAATAAGAACATAAAACACAGAAAATAACCTACACACACATAATAAAGACTAACACATTAGTCAGATACAGTAATAAATTACACACACAAACACATAATCACTCAAACCAAACACACACTAACAAACTAACAGCACCACAAAAACACACCAAACGCATAACTAACGTACATCACAATAACGACAAAACACAACTAAACACAAACACATAATAACTACACATAATGCATAATCATACACACTACACAATGCCCCACCACATACATAATGCCTAATACACACGCCACACCGCCCACACAACCCTACAATATAACAACACATACGTAACTGACAACACACACCACACGATTACACACACTACAATAATTAAGGGCCAACTTGTTGATTTTAAATAACTATATATCATTATTGTGAGATCATAGGTGTGTACCGAAGAATTTAGAGGCCTTTTTTTTTTACTATTCCTGCATCAGTTGGTCTGGGATTGGGGCAATGGTCCAAGGTATTAGTGTTGCATCTTACAAATGGCTGTTTTTTCAACATCATCTTAAGGATCAGACCAGCATTGAATTGGTAAAAGTATTGCCAATGCATCCAACGTTTGGGCAAATTAAATTACCCTTCTCCTGAGTTTGAAGGGCAGTCGCATCGAAAATTTTTTATTTCTTTATTATATATTGAGGGAGTGGGGGCCTAATATATATATGACATATGTTATTTCATGTTGATGTCGATTATTGCTGCCTGGGCTATTTAAGAGGTTTTCTCATTATAATAAGAGAATGTTTATATTAGTTTGACTCGTATTCCTGTGTTTGTTAACTGTAGGTTTGCAATACCGGCCATGTTAATTAGATGGATATAGCTTTGCCATTTGTCACAGCACTTGACGACATAAATGATGTGGGTAATTAAGTGGAATATCCCTGTGTGAAATGGTTTAAAAAAACGACTTGTGCTCAATCTTATGGCAGTTACTCACATGTAAAACTGTGTGGACAGAACCAACACTACCCAGTGGGTGCCAGTGGGAAATCACTTAATCAGCCTGGGTAGGTGTCGCACTATACTACACCAGGGTTAGGGAGCACAGAAAAGGCTGCCCACCTTCCAGCATGGGCGACTATGTCTATGAACTTAAGGAAACTACATTGAAAAAAATTTACTTTAAACATTAAAGTACCTGGGCAGGCCCAGGGGGACCTGGGATATCATTTTTGAGGAGAATCAGCATGGTCAGTTTCATCTGCCAGGTTTGTCCCGAACTTCTTCATTAAAGTGGTACTGAAGTAGAATGACAAGAAAGCCTGGCAGAAGCGTTTCCTTTGTATGGGTCTTCACAGAAACTATTAGGGGTAGGAATCACCAATCCCAGCTCCTGCCCCAGGTACTTTTCATTATAGCCCCACTATAGTTTTCCTTTGTAAACATAACTAGTCCTGAAGCAATCAGCTGCTACAATTGATCTGAGAAATGACATAATACAGATGCAAGTTATTGTTTTCCTTAATGACCGTATAGCATTCTTATTACACGTTAATGTTATGTAACGTTATGTTCCCCTTTATTTTTACGACCCTACACATCAGTTAACAGGGTTAACTGGGTCTCCAATTTCATCAACAATTTAAGGGTTATTTAAAATGCCCCCCATGGTTGTACCTTCAAAATGAACCCTATATCCCACTCTAAACTAAATTAACAGAAATTACCCCCCAACTGGACTTTCTTTCGATGTAGGCATTCTCTCCCACCCCCCACTGCAAGTTAAAATCTTAAAAATCCCTCCCAAATAGTTACT
The DNA here is from genome assembly GCA_019447015.1 of Hymenochirus boettgeri. Classification (NCBI taxonomy): domain Eukaryota; kingdom Metazoa; phylum Chordata; class Amphibia; order Anura; family Pipidae; genus Hymenochirus; species Hymenochirus boettgeri. Next base: position 37,212,915 of record CM033470.1, on the reverse strand, counting down.
TACAGCTCCTGTTCCACCAGTACGTTCTGGTCCCTGGCTCCCCTGCCTGCCGGATCTACAAGCAAGGCCAGACAGCAGCGCGGCTGGTGTTTGTCTGAGAGGTAAGCCAATCAAAACAGCCTGCGTCGCCAGCAATGAAGGAGACGCTGGCAGTCAGGAGCGTGTAAATATAGTTTGACAAAAGATTTTTAACTTTTCTTGAACTTAAGTTAAAGTTATAAGTTGAGGGTAGGAGGGTTGCTGCCAAAATATGCCTTAAGGTTTTTAAGCTAGGGGACAATTTTTGCAGAGAGGGTTTTGGGAGGGAGGGAGGGGGTGGAAAAGGCTCCTGTGCACATGTCACTCATCCTTCCTCGCCGACGGAGAGACAGAAAAGCAGCAACATTAGGACAGGAAGACAGCACTACACTCACTTTCCTGGACTTTGGACATGGATTGCAATAAGACCTAAGGAGCAGGATTGTAAGGTAAGTATTTTTTTATAAACTGATAGAAAGGCCAATGGGGTACAAATTAGTATGGGGGGTGGACATGCCCTTAAGCTAGAAAAGGTTCACAACTATACTTTGAATTACTTGCAGTTTTCAAGCGTGTGACCAGCACTGTCTGCGTTAATAAGCCTCCCCTTCCAGCGTAAGGTTTTCCTCAGCATTAGTCTCAACTGAGCATGCCTACCCCTGGGCCGTAGGAGGAGCAGAGTCAAGGTGGTGTCACTTAACCACTGGGAAGCAGGTAATCTCAACATTTGCCCGCACATATAAATTCCTTACAGACTGAGTATCAAAATCCAAAGGTTACCGAGGGTCAAGATGTTTCAGTACAAAGAGTTATTGCTCCACTTTATAGTTAAAAACAACAAGACAACGTTTTTACATCACAGTTTAAATCACTCATTTGAAAAGAAGTGTCCAAAAGTTTTCATGTCTTATTTAATATTCTTGTTTAAAAGGGGATGGCATCTCCCCCTAGTGGTGCTCTTGTTCCACCACCCTTTCTTTCTTCTGATCTCCATCTTGGATGGGAAACTAATAAATTAGCGAGCTACAGCGCAATGGCTATGATCCATGAAAGATTCCCTACTATTGTTTTGATTTCTATGCAGTTCTTGCCTGTTTATCATTTCACCTGTAAGCAAAAAAAAACCTGAAAACAATGCTTGCACCCCTGTTACACACCAAACCCCTACCCCCCACACACACACACCCCGTGCTTCTCAGAGACCTATGGTAAGTAAAAAGTTATTAAAAATAGATATTAGTATATTCCGTCAGTTACAAGTGAAGCAGGAACAAGCGCCAATGGAACATAGGTTATCAAAATCATAAAAAATCAAAAATGAAGTGATTATATGGATTAGAGAGCGTATCATTAAACTAACTACAACAAACAAAGAGAATGTATTGATCAATGGTTGGAGTGGAAATATGGAAAAATACATGACTTTCCTTTTATGGGATCTTAATTACACAACAGGGAAACGTGATATGTAAGTTGGGTGAAAAAAAACTCTTAAAGGACAACTCCACCCTCATAAACACTATCTTTAGAAGCATGCCTCTTAACGATTAATGTTGCATAATTCAGATATAGTCATAGTTTATCCTATGAAGTCATTACTGTATGCCTGCTATGCTCTCTGGAATGCCTCATGGAGAACTGAGCAATTTAGAACCTGTACTGAGCACCTGGGCCATGACTCAGAGAGCTAGAACAGGGGATTAAACCAGTCATTGGCTGTGATGTCATGGTCAATCATAACGACAGTTACTAACTGGACCGAAACCAGTGAAGCAGAAACAGGGGAGAAACAGGAACATTGTGCAGGATTTCAGGTTTAGACTTTATATTCACATTTCAAACATTACCCGGGTAGGGTTGTGGGGGTGATTTACTGTATGTATACGTTTCTATTTCGGCTCGACTTGCCTTTAAAGGTGGGTACACACATTAAAGATGTTGAGATAACAGACAGGATCTGCAGATTCTATCTGTAATTTTATTAAGATCTGGATACAACCTTCCACCAGAGCGGGATTGTGTGTTTCCTCGGTGCGAGCTCCCTCGGCGAGCGGAAATCCGCTACAACACACTAGTAAGCTACTCTGACTACAGTTGTGATTTGACGGGATCGTGCTTTATCCTGCTTAACATAACACGGAGATGCAGGAATGCAGACGTACATGGGCATGTATTTCCACACTCATACCGCATTGCATCAGTGGAGGATGGAAATGTACGTGTCACCCCTCAATTGCCTCCTTGGAAGTTTTAACAACCGTTGTAAGCGCCACCACAGTTTTCTTTCTTAGAACCTTGGCTAAACCCCATTCAACAAACAGGGATATGAAAGGGCAGGGCAATGGGCCTACAGGGCCACATTTACTGGAAAGCCCGCAATCGCTGGTTTTCCTCCATAATTAACTATGTGGTTGTGGCATCATGTATTATGGACCCGAGCATCATCGAGCTGGTGTTAGGTGTTAAAAAAACGATATTAAAGAGGCTGGTTGTGATGGATTCGGGATACAGCCTGTAAATCTGAACTCTGTCTTCAACACTTGAACAAAGTGCTGTAATTTTAGTCCGGTACAGAGAGCATTGTGGTACAGCCATTATTTCCATATATTCCACTATCCGGTTAAGTCTTTTAAATTGAAAGGTTTGATTTTTTCAAGTGATGTATAATCGAATTTAAAGTATTTAATTAACTTTCCAAATATCTCTAACTTAAATATCTATTAAAATACAAATAACTATTTCATATGGTATTATTACGTATGAATAACCTAGTTCCTGCCCCGCATGTCCGTATTGTCTTTAAAGGGCATGGTCAGGCAAAAAAACCTTCGATATTAAATGCAGAGCTAGCTCCCCCCCTCATATCCGTTCTCTTATAACTACAGAAATGCCAAAGGTCCCCTGAAGTGACATAACGAACCCGTCTCTCACCCCCTGTTTCTTGTTTCGAGCAAAAACAGGAGAAGAAAAGGGCCATGCTCTTATTCCTGGTCACGCTGTCAGGCAATTGGCGAGAAGGCCGTGTCTTAACTGACAGCCGCAAACCAGAAAGAAAACGATTGACCAGCCGTAGAGTGCAAGGAGAGCGCGAGGACCGGGTTAGCTAACGTCACTTCAGGGCATCTTTGCTTTTCTGTGGTTGGGGGGGGGGGGAGCTCGAGGTTTATATGAAAAGGTTTTTTTTTGCTGAACATGGCCTTTAATATGAAAGGAATACAAAGTGTCCAGTTTGTATGTGTGGACTGTGTGAGAGTCCAACCTTTCCTTTTTTTGACTATCTCATTAAATAACTCGCTCTACCAGTGGATGTCATGGCATCAAGGTATTTTAACAAGAATGGAATGAACGGGTATTTTAACAAGAATGGAATGAAGGGGGTATTTTAACAAGAATGGAATGAACGGGGTATTTTAACAAGAATGGAATGAACGGGGTATTTTAACAAGAATGGAATGAACGGGGTATTTTTAACAAGAATGGAATGAACGGTGGTATTTAACAAGAATGGAATGAACGGGGTATTTTAACAAGAATGGAATGAACGGGGTTTTAACAAGAAGGAATGACAGGGGTATTTTAACAAGAATGGAATGAACGGGAATTTTAAACAAGAATGGAATGAACGGGTTTTTTTCGCAAGAGTGGAATGAACGGGTATTTTAACAAAATGAATGAACGGGTATTTAACAAGAATGGGAATGAACGGTGTTTTTTCACAAGAGTGGAATGAACGGGGTATTTTAAAAAGAATGGAATGACGGTGTATTTTAACAAGAATGGAATGAACGGGTATTTAACAAGATGGAATGAACGGGTATTTTAACAAAAAACAGAATGGAATGAAACGGGTTTTTAAAAAAGAATAAAAGGGGTAATTTAACAAGAATGGAATGAACGGGGTATTTTAACAAGATGAAATGAACGGGGTATTTTAACAAGAATGGAATGACCGGGTTATTTAACAAGAATGGAATGAACGGGGTTTTTAACGAAGGAATGAGGGTTATAATGAAGAACGGTTGGTATTTTAACAAGATGAAATGAACGGGGTATTTTACAAGAATGGAATGAAGGGTATTTTTAACAGAATGGAATGAACGGTTGTAAAATTTAACAAAATGGGAATGAACGGGGATTTTAAACAAATGGATAGGATTCAAAGGAATGAACGGGGTATTTTTAACAAGAATGGAATGACACGGGTATTTAACAAAGAATGGAATGTAACGTGGTATTTTAAACAAGAATGGCATGAACGGGTATTTTAACAAGAAGGAATGACAGTGTATTTTAACAAACAATGGAAGTGAACGGGGTATTTTAAAAAAATGGAATGAAAGGTGGTATTTACACAAGAAATGAATGAACGGTGTATTTTAAGAATGGGGAATGAACGAGGTATTTGTAACGAATGGAATTCGTAACGGGTATTTAACAAAAACAATGGGTTAAATGGAATGATGTGTATTTAACGAAGAATGAGAGATGAAAGGGTATTAACAATGTAATGAACGGTTGTATTTTAAACATGGAATGTAACGGGGTATTTTAACAAGAATGGAATGGAACGGGGATTTTAACAAGAATGACTGAACGGGGTAATTTAACATCAGGCATTTACACCCCTGATGTTACTTGCTCCCTTATATGCTAGCCACTCTGCCTGTGGTTAAAAATGTCCTTTGATGTCTCCATAATAAATGCAGCCCCCCGCCCTTACAATTCTGTGTAAGATTGTTAAAATAAGTGTTTGATTCACTTCAATGGGGTTTTGTCACAAGTAGGGAATGAACGGGGTATTTAACAAGAATGGGAATGAACGGGGGTTTATTTTAACACAGAATGGAATGAACGTTGTATTTTAACAAGAATGGATTAGGTTACAGAATAGAAGGTGTATTTTAACAAGAATGGAATGACGGGGTATTTTTAAACAAGAATGGCTGAACGGTGTGGATTTTAACAAGAATGGAATGAATGGGGTATTTAACAATAATGAATAACGGGGTATTTAACAAGAATGAGATGACGGCGGGGTATTTTATTTAACAAGAATGACGACGGATGAACGGGGGTTACTTTTAACAAGAATGGAATGAAGGGGTTTAGTTTTAACAGAAGAAGAGATTTAAAAGAGATGCGGCTTAACCAAAATTGGACGTGGTATTTAACAAGATTAATGGAAGTTTGAACAAATGGAATGAACGGGGTATTTTTAACAGAATGGAATGAACGGGTCTTTTAACAAGAATGGAATACGGGTATTTTAACAAGAATGGAATGACGGTGTATTTTAACAAGAATGGAAGAAACGGAGGTATTTTACAAGAATGGAAGCAAGGGGGTATTTTAACAAGAATGGAATGAACGGGGTATTTTAACAAGAATGGAATTAATGGGGTATTTTAACAAGAATGGAATGAACGGGTTTTTTCGCAAGAGTGGAATGAACGGGGTATTTTAACAAGAATGGAATGAACGGGGTATTTTAACAATGGAATGAACGGGGTATTTTAACAAGAATGGAATGATCGGGGTATTTTAACAATGGAATGAATGGTGTATTTTAACAAGAATGGAATGAACGGGGTATTTTAACAATGGAATGAACGGTGTATTTTAACAATGGAATGAACGGGGTATTTTAACAAGAATGGAATGAACGGGGTATTTTAACAAGAATGGAATGAACGGGGTATTTTAACATCAGGCATTTAAACCCACTGATTGACTGCTCCCTTATATTGCTAGCCACTCTGCCTGTGGTTAAAAATGTCCTTTGATGTCTCCATAATAATGCAGCCTTAGCATTCTGTTGTAGATTGTAAAATAAGTGTTTATTCACTTCAATGGGTGAATAGGTGCATGCAAATAATCTCAAAGATGTTTTGTATGTATTTATTTGCATATATCTATTCTTAAAGGTACATCAAGGAATGTTTTTAACTATGTGGTATAGGTAAAACATTGTGTATGCACTTTTAAATATGTTTTTTAAATTAAAGGGATAAAGGCACTTTTATATGATATAATAAATATGAGCACTTTATTAAAGATGTAAACAGTATTGCACAATGCACAATATCACTTTAAGATGTAACAACTAAGGAAGACGGGGAGATTTTAACAAGAATGGAAGCTATTACGAAGGGTATTTAACAATAATGAATGACGTTGTATTTGTAACAAGAATGGAATGAACAGGTAGTTTTAACAAGAATGGAATGAACGGTGTATTTAACAAAAATGAAGAACGGGGTATGTTTAACAGGAATGAATGAATGGGGTATTACAAAATGGAATGAACGGGTACTTTTAAAAGGAAGTGAACGGGGTATTTAAACAGGAATGTAATGATCGAGGGGTATTTTAACAATGGAATGATGGTGTATTTTTAACAAAGAATGGAATGAACGGGGTATTTTACAATGGAAATGAACGTGTATTTTAACAATGGAAGTAACGGGGTATTTTAACAAGAATGGAATGAACGGGTATTTACAAAATGGAATAACGGTATTTAACATCAGGCATTTAAAACCCACTGATTGACTGCTCCCTTATATGTGCTAGCCACTTCGCCTGTGGTTAAAAATGTCCTTGGATGTCTCCATAATAATCGCACCTTAGCATTCTGTTGTAGATTGTAAAATAAGTGTTTATTCAACTGCAAAATGGGTGACCTAGGTGCATGCAACTAATCTCCAAAATGTTTTGTATGGTAGTTCTTTGCATATCTATCTTTCTTCCCCAGGTAATTCAAACATAAAGACAAACGGTGATTCTAAGTAATTAAAACTATGTTCGTATAGGTAAAACATTGTGGTTAATAAAAGCCTCTATCTATCTATCTATCTATCTATCTATCTATCTATCTATCTATCTCTATCCATATTATCTATCTATCTCCTATCTCTATCCATATTATTTATCTATCTATCTATCATCTGTCTGCCTGTCTGTCTGGATTAAGAAACATAATAACTACCTAGGCGAAAAGAAGCAGAGTGGGAGTAAGAATCATACTAACTACCTAGGGAGCACAATGGGAGTAAGAAACATACTAACTACCTAGGGAGCAGGATGGGAGTAAGAAACATAATAACTACCTAGAGAGCAGGATGGGAGTAAGAAACATACTAACTACCTAGGAGCAGATGGGAGTAAGAAACTACTACTATCTAGAGAGCAGGATGGGAGTAAGAAACATACTAACTATCTAGAGAGCAGGATGGACTAAGAAACATAATAACTACATAGAGAGCAGGATGGGAGTAAGAAACATACTAACTATCTAGAGAGCAGGATGGGAGTAAGAAACATACTAACTATCTAGAGAGCAGGATGGAGTAAAACATAATAACTACCTAGAGACAGGATGGGAGTAAGAATCATACTAACTATCTGGAGCAGGATGGGAGTAAGAAACATACTAACTATCTAGAGAGCAGGATGGGAGTAAGAAACATACTACTATCTAGAGAGCAGGATGGGAGTAAGAAACATACAACTATCTAGAGAGCAGGATGGGAGTAAGAAACATACTAACTATCTAGAGAGCAGGATGGGATAAGAAACACAATAACTACCTAGGGAGCAGGATGGAGTAAGAAACATACTAACTATCTAGAGAGCAGGATGGGAGTAAAGAAACATACTAACTATCTAGAGAGCAGGATGGAGTAAGAAACATAATACTATCTAGAGAGCAGGATGGGAGTAAGAAACATACTAACTATCTAAGGCGATGGAGTAAGAAACATATAACTACTAGGGAGCAGGATGGAGTAAGAAAACATAATAACTACCTAGGGAGCAGGATGGGAGTAAGAAACATACTAACTATCTAGAGAGCAGGATGGGAGTAAGAAACATACTAACTATCTAGAGAGCAGGATGGGAGTAAGAAACATCTAACTATCTAGAGAGCAGGATGGGAGTAAGAAAATAATAACTACCTAGGGAGCAGGATGGGAGTAAGAAACATACTAACTTCTAGGGAGCAGGATGGGAGTAAGAAACATACTAACTATCTAGAGTGCAGGATGGGAGTAAGAATCATACAACTATCTAGAGAGCAGGATGGGAGTAAGAAACATACTAACTATCTAGGAAGCAGGATGGGAGTAAGAAACATAATAACTACCTAGAGAGCAGGATGGGAGTAAGAATCATACTAACTATCTAGAGAGCGGATGGGAGTAAGAAACATACTAACTACTAGAGAGCAGGATGGGAGTAAGAAACATACTAACTATCTAGAGAGCAGGATGGGAGTAAGAAACATACTAACTATCTAGAGAGCAGGATGGGAGTAAGAAACATACTAACTATCTAGAGAGCCAGGATGGGAGTAAGAAACATAATAACTACCTAGGGAGCAGATGGGAGTAAGAAACATACTAACTATCTAGAGAGCAGGATGGGAGTAAGAAACATACTAACTATCTAGAGAGCAGGATGGGAGTAAGAAACATAATAACTATCTAGAGAGCAGGATGGGAGTAAGAAACATACTAACTATCTAGAGAGCAGGATGGGAGTAAGAAACATAATAACTACCTAGGGAGCAGGATGGGAGTAAGAAACATAATAACTACCTAGGGAGCAGGATGGGAGTAAGAAACATACTAACTATCTAGAGAGCAGGATGGGAGTAAGAAACATACTAACTATCTAGAAGCAGGATGGAGTAAGAAACATACTAACTATCTAGAGAGCAGGATGGAGTAAGAAACTAATAACTACCTAGGGACAGGATGGGAGTAAGAAACATACTACTATCTAGGGAGCAGATGGGAGTAAGAAACATAATAACTACCTAGAGCAGGATGGGAGTAAGAAAAACATGCTAACAGAAGACAAACTTACTAGTTTAAAAAGCTGTTGTGACAGACCAAAAAGGAATAGCTATAATGTTCATGTCTATGTCTATGGGAAACGATCCCAACGTGTAGTATTGTTATATAAACAATTAGCTGGGTTAATAAATTAAAAAAAACAAGCTTTATGTTTCTCTAGCATGATAAAGTTTGCAGCTTTTCATAGTGTTCATATGACTTTGTTCTCTGGAACATTTACAGGGGCTCATGTGGTGCTGCACCAATTAGTTCCTTATTTAGGAATAATGCAATTCATTTAGATTCACTTATTATACTGTTCTGGGAAAGAGCATAAATAGAAGAGTGACACTATATGCTAATGCAAGGATTGCCCAGATTGCCTAGGGTCCTTAGAGTGATTAGTGTAGAAAAAGATGAGGAACAGAGATGAAAGACTGTGCAACGATATCATTCATGGCACAGCTAATGCCTCAGAGCCATCTGCTGTTTTGTATTTTCCTTAAATAACTCCTAGTTGAAGATAGATAGATAGATAGATAGATAGATATGGATAGAGATAGATAGATAGATAGATAGATAGATAGATAGATAGATATGGATAGAGATAGATATATAGATAGATAGATAGACTAGACTAGATAGTAGTATAGATAGATAGATAGATTATTGGATAGAGATAGCTAGATAAGATAGATAGATAGATGATATGTATAGATAGATAGATGGAGATAGTAGATGATAGATAGATATGATAGCGGTAGTAATAGATAGTGTGATTGGATAGATTGTGTGATGTTGATATGGATAGCGGTAGATAATAGATAGTATATGTATGCTGGATAGATGATAGATAGATCGCTGGTGTTTTTTGTGTGTGATGTTGCTATGGTGTGTAGTGTGTGTTGGTGTTGTGGTAGTTGTGTGGTGTGTGATAGCTGTGTGTGTTGTGTGTTGTGTGTGATGATGATGATTGGTAGGTGTGATTGATAGTGTGCTTGTGGTTGATCTGTGATTGGATGGATGATTGTGCCACTGCCCTCTTCTTTCCCCAAGCCCGGAGGTTGTGACCGGTTTGCTTTAATGTATATTGATGATCCCTGGACAGTTTGTCTAATGCTCTCTCTTGTTGACTACCGCCCTCTGTTCCCTGTGTTTCTCGGCTGGGCCATTCTTTGCTTTGACTTTCTCCTGATGGCCGAGCGGGTCTTGCGGCGCTTCGGTAGTAACTGCTGTGTTTATTTAGTGATTCTTATCTGCCTCTAATTTGTGTTGGCCGGCGTGTGCTTTCGACTGTTTCGGTCGCTTGTCCTTTGTCAGGGTGCCGAACCTCCTAGTTCGATTCTTTTGTTCGTTAGAAACGACCCTTAAAGTCTGGGGCTGTTCGAAAGTTCTGATAAAATACAGTGAAAGTAACAATGGTAACTTACTGTAATGGCTCTGGGACTTGAGAAAGGTCTGGGGAACAAGTGCTATCACAAAAACTTGTTTAAATAATAACTTTCCTCACGATCTGGCTATTTTCGAGCTTGCTCATTAAATTAGTGGGTTAGTGAAATCAAATGATACATGAATTTGAGGGTAAGTGATGCTACATTTGATGGTTATGGCTGAAGTTGAGGTTACCAATGCCGCATTTAGGGTTTGGCCATATTTGAGGCCCTAGCGAATGCTACATTCAAGGTTTATCGCTGTAATCGAGGGATACCCAATGCCCCATTTGAGGGTTCTGGATTAATTTAAGGGTTAGCAAATGCTACCTTTGAAAAGAAGGAAGCGTTAGGGCACTGAAAAAGGTATAACCCTGCTTAGGGAGGTGCTAGACCCAGAAAAACAATAAAGTAGGAGAAATGAGAGAAAAAGGTCTGGTCTGCAACACTCTAAATAAAGGCAAAATTCATGTGTATAACTAAAATCCTTTATTTTAATAGGCAGGGATAAATGTATTAAAAACAATAAAAAATACCCAGTATCCTCTTCAAGTGCAATAAGTATAAATGCCATGCAGCTGTGCAATTAAATAACGTATCAGTTTACCAGTATCAGTCAAAAAGTAAGATAATTTACAATCAGTCTACATCTGGGGGTTCCCCTACTTACGACCAATAATGGAGACACAGTGCAAGGAAGAGAAAGTGGGATAAAATCGGATCCTATCGTCACATGGTAGGACGCGTTTCGCTCCACCTCCGTCTCACAGGAGCTTTCTCAGCTACAACCTATGCCTAGCTCTCCTTTCCTAAAATAGCGTAGCGCCGTACATGCGCGTGACGTCACAACCTCGCGAGATCTCGCGAGGTACGCTGTTTTGACATGAGCTGGTTAATAGGCTGTCTACATCATGTGAACTCGGATAATCCAAGTTAACTTTAAAATAACACTGCCTGTATTTTAACCTACAGTCAAGTCTTAAACTGAAGTGAGCATATATACAGAAAACCATATCATAGTTAACAATCAAAGAACATGATTCAAAGTACCAATATACTACATATTACATTCCATAACACATAAATTTAACAATAGATCCTATTCACCCATTAGTGAATCCATACCAATACCAACTAGTTTAGGTCCAAAAGTAGGGAAATCTCAAGTAACAAAGGGAATATCTTGAAACAAGGGTTCGCATAGTTATAATTATAAACCCCATGCCATGCTGAAATACCAAAAGGCAAAAATTGGACATCCGTCAGTACATTCCTAAGAGAACATCCGCCAGTCTCACCCCTCCAGACGGTGTTCCATCAATCTTACAGCAAAGGAGACGACAATAGCAGTATACAATCTGCTGACTGCTGCGCAATCCAGTAAGTTATCGCATGGTGATAAGTGGGTCCAAAAAGAAGGATACTTGGCCAATCTTCTAGTGTTCAGATTTACATATTCCAAGATAAGTATAAAAAGGTATGTATCAGAAGAAGTTACGGGTAACGAAGAGTCCATAACAGGGGTTGAAAAAAATTCGGCAGGTCCGTGCGCGAGAGGGGCACCGTCCACTGGTGTCCTATATCCACAGCACAATGTCTTGATGAAGGAGCCACCAAAATCTAATAATATAAAGGTGAGAACGGAAATACCATCCGCACTTATGATGTACAGCTGCATACCAATAACCAAAGTGGATATCTATAGTCGAATAATATCTCCAAAATAATATGTATAGAAAGCCATGGTCCAAATGGTGTCAGGCAACGAAGAGTCTATAGATACAAATTATAAATAATACAGTATAGTCAATCTCTTGTTTATCCTCTAGGGGACAATGTCTTTAAACGGAAGAGTCCACCAGTTTCTTTCTGTAACAGTTTAAGCTCTATATCACCACCTCTGAAATGCTGTCTAAGCAAATCAATTCCGAAGCACTGTAACCCTTTGTCTGCCCCCATGATGTATAAGAAAATGTTCTGCCAACGAATTTAAAGTTTTATTGGCCTGTTGTCTCTATTAGCCAGTCTTATATGGGACAAATGTCTCGAAAGTCTTTTCGTAACTGTTGTGTTGTCTCTCCAATGTATAGCTTTAACAAGGACATTTTTAACAATAAACAACATTTTTCGTTTTACAATTAATAAAAGGTTTATATCGTACCTTTGAGATTCTCACTGTCCCAAAATGGTCTGTCCGTGTTATGTGGATACAACAGCTACAGTCCCCACAGGGATATGTACCCTCAGTTTCATGCCCGTACCTGTCCGCATACTGGGTCTTTCAAAGTGACTTTTTGTCAGCTCGTCGGCTAGATTCCTAGCCCTTCTAGCTGTCAGTTGGGTAAGGTGGAATAAACTGCGAAATGGTAGGGTCTGAGGTAAGTACCTGCCAATTGCGCTGTAAGGCCTTCTGATGCCCCCCCATTCCTGATTAAAGGTAGTCACAAATCTTACCCTATTATCGTTCGATTTTCTTTTAGTTTCTAACAACGAATGTTGGGATAATCCGTAGCATATGAACGATGTTGAGTGAGCAACTTTTAGGAATAACCTCTCTCCGAAATCTGACGAAGAGATCCTCTGCTTCTCTTCTAAAATCACTATCCTCCGTGCAATTCCTCCTTACCCTCAGGAACTGCCCCTTGGGTATACCATTGAGCAGTTTCCCTCGGGTGTGCGCTCTGGAAGTGCAAAAGGGAGTTAGTTGCAGTTTTTTCCGATATGAGTCGTGACTAATTTGTTATTGCTAAAAGCAACACTCACTCCAAAAATTAACTCCTTGTCTGATATCTCTCTCGTGGAAAATATTCAGTTCATTGACATTAAGTTGATCAAGAAAGGTCCAACGCTAGTCTATCCCCCTGCCACAAAATAAAAATGTCATCTATTAACATATATAATGCTACCTTTGAGGCTTTCAGTTACTGAATGCCGCATTCAATTTTATCGCCAAATTCTAGAGTTACCAAATCCTGCATTCAAGGGTTATCGCCAATTTCTAGAGTTACCGAATGCCGCCTTTGAGGGTTATCAGTTTTGAATCCTATTTTAGTCTGCAAGTTCGAAAAGTCCAAAAGTTCGTAGTTCATAGAGTCCTTAAAAATCTGATTTTCATACAAACTCCTCAAATCCAGCTCAAACTCGGGTTTGAGTTTGAGTTCTAGTCCGCCCTTACTTAAGTATTGTCTATTTGTGTTGCTATTTACCTGGGCCAGTGGAAACTGCCCGTAGTACATCTGAAAAGGATCCCACCACGACTCCTTCCCTACCTCTTCAAGCACAAAGACAAACCTTCCAAAGCAATACCCCCCACATACTTGCAGACATGTCCCATGTGCAAAGAGTGCACATATCAAAGGCCTTTCTGCATATACAGTTTTACATACCTATAAAGATTTACAGTTTTGGCTCTTTTGTCCCATTTTTCTCAAACACTGTTAATATTTACCTTTTACACTAATTTAGCAGCAGCAGAGCAACTATTGGTTGGAGACTTGATCTGTCTCATGAGATGAAATAGCAATTTTTTAGAACAACCACAAGCTTTAGGGCTTTTATCATGACACAGAAATAGCAAGCATTTCATACCAAGGGTAGGGAAGGATTTTGTCAAGTGATTTGCATTTAAAATTGAAACTTTAGCAATCTCCTTTCCTATTTCCATGCAGTAGCTTTCCTGCCAAATGGTCAGATTGTTCTTCCAGGTTACAGTAGGTCTCACCAAGAAATAGTGTCTGAAATAATTGGTTGGACTTGTGTATAAGAGTAGAGAGCTTTAATTGGGGATATGTTATTATAGAACCTGTGGTTAAATTTCACATCTTTGTTTTCTTAAGTAGAGCTTATTAAACCAAAACATGATCTTAACACAGGTAGCATGTGTTTGAACCTGGACACCAGATGTTTAGAAACTAACAGGGGATGCACCAACGGGCGCACCACTCCTATTCTGGAGTTTAAGTCAGGCTAACCGGTGTTAAATTGCAAAGGTTTTGTAACTAACGAAGAAGGCCACTATTCCCTACTTATTCTGCTTACCTGTCTTCAGCCTTTGATACAGTGGATCACCCTTTACTGCTTCACATCTTACCTCCCTAGGTATCCAGGGTTCTTCACTCTCTTGGCTGTCCTCTTACCTCTTAGGTAGGACGTTCAGTGTTTCCCACTCTGGCTCCAATCCCCTCCCTCCCTGTGGGGGTACTGCAAGGCTCAGTACTTGGCCCTCTTCTCCGTTTACACCTTTGGGCTAGGTAGCTCATTAGTTCCTTTGGATTCCAATACCACCTGTTGCTGATGATACACAAATTTACATCTCCGCCCCTTACCCGTTACTCTGACATCCCGGGTCCCTGACTGTCTAAATGCCATCTCTGTTTTATGTCCTCCCGCTTCCTCAAACTCAACATGGATAAGACCGAACTTGTCATTTCCCACCCTCTCGATGGACCCCCCCTACCTAACATTACTTTCCACATCAATGACACGCCAATCCTCCAACATCTCAGTGCGATGCCTGAGAGTAACCTTTGACTCTGACTTTATTACTACATTATTACCCTGTGCAACTCCTGTCGGTTACAACTCAAAAAATCTCACGCATTCGTCCCTTCCTTTCACAGAACGCTACAAAATTCTAGTTCATGCCCTTATCTATCATCTATCGTCTTGGTTACTGTAACACCCCTGACAGTCTACCAAGCAACTGACTGGCACCCCTTTAATCAATCCTTAACTCTGCTGCCAGGCTCATTCCCCTTGTTTTTCCGCTTCTCACACACTGCCCCTTTCTGTCAATCTCTCCACTGGCTTCCCATCACCCAAAGGATCCAATTTAAGCTGCTAACCTTATCCTACAAGTCTCTCTCCAATACAGCCCCCCATACATCTCTGATCTGATAAACAGATACTACCAAGGCATACCTCCGCTCTGCTAATGATCTTCTCCTCTCATCCGCTCTAATTACCCTCCCACGCCCGTACACGGACTTTTCTCGTGCTGCACCTCTGCTCTGGAACTTTCTTCCTCTGCTATACGTCACTCGCCCTCCTTCATATCTTCAAACCAACCTCAAAACTCACCTCTTCAGGCAAGGTTACAATCTCGACCTTGACACTTCTACCCCTCTTACTGACCCATCGCAAACCCGCTAGTTATAATCCACTGACAACTTAGTTACAGATATTGATCTGCTTCACCTTATTTCTCACCCCCATTTCCTCTAGACTGTAACCTCCATCCTATTGTACCACAGTAATGCTGTAACTTACCACACTGAATGCTGCTGGACCAGGCAGTAAAATTATCTCACTATTTTGTATTTTGTTAAGTTCTTCTTTTGTGCCACTTGCTGGCTGTGGTGGCATAACTACTGGTGCACGCGGGGGGGGGGGGAGGACTAAGAGGACCTCCAATCTCACCTTGATAACCAGTTTTAACCAGCTTTTTAAACAGCTGATTATGCATTTGCAGTAAAAGTACATGTGATCAGTTGTTTTAAACAGCTGCCAGTTTTGTTCTTTCAAACAGCCAATCATGCATTTGGAGTAGCTGATTGTGGTGCCGCTGAGGAGAGGTTGTTGTCAGGGGTCTGGCCACCAAACTTGCACCGGACCCTTGCAATTTTGCCACTGGCTGTCTAGAAAATAAACTGCAAGGCTTCCATATTGGTGTGTAGACTTCTGTATATAAAATATTATGCATAGAGATTATGAATACTGGGGTCAGGGGGCTGACCAAATGGTGCATATGCTCACAAGGTTCTTTGAGGACTGCATGGACATAGACATGTACTGGCAACAACATGGAAGCCTTTTTAAATAGTATATAATTCTGCATGTACGTAAATGTAAATTACCAGAATAGTATCTTCCAATACATGGGTGTTCTGGGCAGGAATGCATTTATTAAAATTATTTAAAAAATACTTTTTTTTTCATTTTCCTTAAGTGTCTAAATATAAATTATATTTACGTTTGGTGTAAAAAGGTGTTTTATGAGTTAAATCATAGACTGCTGGATTGCTGTCTTATCTTTTATCAATGCTTACTATATAGTTTTCCTTTAAATAAGGAGGCCTTCCTTTCACTTGAAACGCGTAGTAGTGACAGAATGAAGAACGGCTGACCTCGCCAAGTTAAGTGACATGTCTCATACACGCCGGACTCCAGGAAGCACGCTAACCCCCCACAAGATCTTGCACTTTTTCCAGTGGTTCCAAGAGCCAAGGTCACGGACGAGTTCGGATACTGCAGACTGTCTGGGGATCAGTAGGGAGCTGGTATTACTGCTATCGTAATAGCAGAGGCAGTGAAGTTATACATTTCATATTATTCAGATCTAGTGATCCAACATCATAACTGTCTGTCTGCAATAGACTTACGTTTGGAATCAGATTAACTTCCATATATTCTGGAATTATCAATATTACTGAGGTTGGATATTCACCACTTATTCATGGAATTGACTGAACTATTTTGTATATACATACCTTTTCATTTTTCAGAAAACCAGTCCAGTTGATCAATATCCCTGGAGGATTTTTATGTGGATTCTTATGTGAATATATATATACATTTCTTGACTTTTATATTGATTATTTCATCACTATTTTTTATTGTATACAGCTGGCCAGCTCGTTAGTATACATTTCTTATATAAGGGCTTTGTGATACGTTATATATATTAAAATATTTTATATTTTACATGTTTTCTCAGGGTTCGCACAGGTTGCACATATTTCTCTCTGTTTCTGTGTAGTTGCTGGATAGATATGGTCTGGGACTGTACCTTACAGTGATTCACTTTTCCCAGGTGGGGATTTCCCAGGGGGCTCCTGTGTTAGGATACTGTCTATTATTGCTACCTTCCTTCACTCCCTATTGTGTGTCACTTTTATATAGAGATACACATTATAATACCCCTTATTATATGGCAACTTATCCTTCTAGTTTGGTAGAGAGTAATATTATTGTAAAAATGCAAAGGTTACGGTGAGTCATACTACTGTACACTGATAACTCTCGATTATTACTGATGACTAGTTAAGCACCATTTATACAGATAATTTGCAAGTTATTATCTTTTATCTTGTGTTCTTGTGTATCACATATACATCAGATCTTATAATTAATAAATGCACTTAAGTACACAAATTGTTTCTATGAGAAAAAGATACAGAAATATAAAAAAATATAAAGACTCTGGTCATCATAGCCTACTGTGCGGATTACATTTACTAATTATTGATCCTTTACCTATTTTCCCATTAGCAATTATATCTTATAGGTCACAATCCCTGATAGAATGGTGTCTTTCCCCAATGGAAGAACATTCACTTCTACTTTGGAGGTTGGATAAATGTATATTGAGAAGGTTTCTTCTCTACTTAGAAGTTCCCTTTCTAATCCCTGAAACACTTGTCACATTGTAACTGATCCCCTAGGGAAATATATATCAACTCTCTCATATTTTTCACTTTGATAAAGTGATTGGGATTATCACTTGTAGAATTTGGAGAAATATACAAATACTTATCTACTTTCAGGCATCAGCTGCTTCTAAAACTAAATCCTACAAATTATTAACTGGATCTCCTGAACTGGAAATGACGCCAACCACTGACAAGAAATACCACTGTTTTAATGGGTTTTTATCCCTATCTGACACCTGTGGCAAATCGAAATCATTCTGATTTCCTTCTGACATCATCCAGATCTTAAGATCTCAACAACCTAAGTCTGGAACATATTCATACATGACCTATTCAAACATTACATATTCATACATTACAGTGCCTTCACAGGTGAATATGGGTTTGTCTTAAAAAAGGAAGTCTGGAAAGCATTTTGTGTCATTATGCCTAAAGTGTATGTCCACTTTATTTGTGTTTTTAACTTTCTTTTATCCATTTAACAAAGAACGGGAGTAAATGCACTATATCTTACCTCCTGTAGAAGAGAAGAAGGAACTTACCCGGATCACTCCAGCACCACTGACATTCTCCGACACACATAGTGCAAAGTGTGTGGATGCATCGGAGAATGTCAGATAAAACAAAGTAAAAAGAAACTTGGACATACCCTTTAAGCTTACAAAATTGTATACTTACCTTCCCACCTTTCCTGTATAACCCTAACCTCACAAATGTTACTTACTCTCTTGAATTTAGATACTCACCCGCCTTTCATTAACTCTTTCTCGGTTGTTGACACTTTCTCTTAAAGCTTTAGTTCTCCCACTGCATAAAGCCGGTTGCCGGTGGCACTCTTTTAATGGCTTTGACTTCACATATCTGATTAATTGCTGCCCCAGAAAGAAACCAGAAGGTTTGTATACACCACAGGTTTATCTCTGTTCAGGGAGGTAGTAGGTTTGGAAGGTTGGGTTTTTCGGAGGTAGGGGAGGTAAGTATTATATTTGTCAGAGGGTACAGGTGCAAATGTTCACCTGTGTTATTATTTGCACCAACCAGATATTGTCTTTTATTGGGTTACTATGGTTAGATAAGATCTGATTGGTTGCTGCAACTAATAGCCCTGGCAACCTTTTATACCTTACATTGCATCAGCCCTAAATTCCTAATTCCAAGTCTATAGATTTCTACGTTAAAGGC
Source organism: Hymenochirus boettgeri (assembly GCA_019447015.1). Lineage (NCBI taxonomy): Eukaryota > Metazoa > Chordata > Amphibia > Anura > Pipidae > Hymenochirus > Hymenochirus boettgeri. The sequence continues at coordinate 37,194,015 of CM033470.1, read as the reverse complement.
ACATTTGGGAGCTTTGCTTAATCCATCCAATTGAAAAAGAATAGGGACAGTTAATGTAACCTGTGAATGAAAATGCCCACACAGAATATCTTGTCTAGGCATTGTTTTTCATGGTTGGGCCCAGCATCATTACGGACCTTGTTTTTCTCAATATCCTTGTTCCTTAAAAAAACGGTATTTTTCGAAAATACGAGGATTCCCGTAAAAACGAAGATTTCCGTAAAAAAACGAGTCTTTCTGTAACTATGATAGCTGCCATTGGCTAATTTGGATCATGTGGCTTGCTCCGTCTTGACAATTTACACGAATTACTCGTTTTTACGAGTATTCTCGTAATTACGAGAATACTCGTAATTACGTGAATCCTCGTAATTACGTGAATCCTCGTAATTACGAGGATCTTCGGTTTTTCTGGATCCCGTAAGTACCGTAGATCCTCGTAATTACGGAGATACTCGTATTTTCGAAAATTTTCGTAAAAAAAAAAAATCCGCAGTTCGGAAGTTCGGAAGTCCGGAAAGTCCGGAATAATCCGCCGTTCGCGGACGGGAGAAATCCGCGGCGGATCCTGGTTCGGGTCCGCGAACCGGCCATCTCTAGTAGTAGTCTTTGTATTACTGTTTGCCAATAGATTTTTTATTAGATTTTAGCAGATCAAGGCATGCTGTGTACAACTCAATGCAAATATGCTTCCATTTCCAAAATGCCTGATTTTGTTTTGATAAACTGCCAAAAATCGATAACGAGACTATCGAATGGCAAGAGTCTACGAGTCAGCAAGCTAGAAGGTATCTATTTTTGGCAGTTGTAAAGTGGTTTACCTTTACAGAAAAACATATGTTACATGGATTGAATGAGGGTAATGTTCTTCTTTTTGTGTTTGTGTTGTCCATTTTGACATATTGACTTAATGGGAATGCCCAATTATAGATCTCTCTATAACTTTACTGACTTTACCCAAAAGGTTTAAGTGAACATGGAAAAAACACATTTTATTATAAAGTTGTAGACATGTATGAAAGACTGTGAACTGTTCATTTTAAAGGAATATTTCACACAACAACTGACCTATTCCTTAACTTCCGTTCTTCAATCACTCGACCAGGAGCCAGGAACGAAGGTTAGTATATTTACCTTGCGCACGATCCACCGCTGGCTCCATTGACAACTCCCGACTGCTTCCTGATTTAGTTTAACTATAGCGCACATGCGTGATAATGCACGCTGTACTTAAACTAAACCTGGAAACGGTCGGAAATTTTCAATGGAGCCAGTGGTGTATTGTGTGCAAGGTAAATATACTCACCTTCATTCCTGGCTCCCAATTTGTGATGTTCTGAGTGAGTCTGTAAGGAAGTAACCATATTTAATACATTCTCCTCCTTTTTATGTAAAGGGTATGCATACTGAGAAAATGATGTTGGAACATTTTAATCTATAATTAAAAACATGTAATCAGTACTTACTCTAAGGTGTGTGTGTTGCTGCATGTCTTTAATCTAATATTTGAAAAGAAGGAAGCGTTAGGGCACTGAAAAAAGGTATAAACCTGCTTAGGGAGGTGCTAGACCCAGAAAAACAATAAAGTAGGAGAAATGAGAGAAAAAGGTCTGGTCTGCAACACTCTAAATGAGAAAGGCAAAATTCATGTGTATAACTAAAAATCCTTTATTTTAAATAGGCAGGGATAAATGTATTAAAAACAATAAAAAAATACCCAGTATCCTCTTCAAGTGCAATAAGTATAAATGCCATGCAGCTGTGCAATTAAATAACAGTATCAGTTTACCAGTATCAGTCAAAAAGTAAGAATAATTTACAAGTCAGTCTACATCATGGGGGTTCCCCTACTTACGACCAATAATGGAGACACAGTGCAAGGAAGAGAAAGTGGGATAAAATCGGATCCTATCGTCACATGGTAGGACGCGTTTCGCTCCACCTCCGTCTCACAGGAGCTTTCTCAGCTACAACCTATGCCTAGCTCTCCTTTCCTTAAATAGCGTAGCGCCGTACATGCGCGTGACGTCACAACCTCGCGAGATCTCGCGAGGTAACGCTGTTTTGACATAGAGCTGGTTAATAGGCTGTCTACATCATGTGAACTCGGATAATCCAAGTTAACTTTAAAATAACACTGCCTGTATTTTAACCTACAGTCAAGTCTTAAACTGAAGTGAGCATATATACAGAAAACCATATCATAGTTAACAATCAAAGAACATGATTCAAAGTACCAATATACTACATATTACATTCCATAACACATAAATTTTAACAATAGATCCATATTCAACCCATTAGTGAATCCATACCAAATACCATATCTAGTTTAGGTCCAAAAGTAGGGTAATCTCAAAGTAACAAAGGGAATATCTTGAAACAAGGGTTCGCATAGTTATAATTATAAACCCCATGCCATGCTGAAATACCAAAAGGCAAAAATTGGACATCCGTCAAGTACATTCCTAAGAGAACATCCGCCAGTCTCACCCCTCCAGACGGTGTTCCATCAATCTTACAGCAAAGGAGACGACAATAGCAGTATACAATCTGCTGACTGCTGCGCAATCCAGTAAGTATCGCATGGTGATAAAGTGGGTCCAAAAAGAAGGATACTTGGCCAATCTTCTAGTGTTCAGATTTACATATATCCAAGATAAGTATAAAAAGGTATGTATTCAGAAGATAAGTTACGGGTAACGAAGAGTCCATAACAGGGTGTTGAAAAAATATTCGGCAGGTCCGTGCGCGAGAGGGGCACCGTCCACTGGTGTCCATATATCCCACAGCAAATGTCTTGATGAAGGAGCCACCAAAATCTAATAATATAAAGGTGAGAATACGGAAATACCATCCGCACTTATGATGTACAGCTGCATACCAATGAACCAAAAGTGGATATCTATAGTCGAATAATATCTTCCAAAATAATATGGATAAGAAAGCCATGGTCCAAATGGTGTCAGGCAACGAAGAGTCTATAAGATACAAAATTATTAAATAAATACAGTATAGTCAATCTCTTGATTTAATCCTCTAGGGGACAATGTCTTTAAACGGAAGATCCACTCAGTTTCTTTCTGTAACAGTTTAAGCTCTATATCACCACCTCTGAAATGCTGTCTAAGCAAATCAATTCCGAAGCACTGTAACCCTTTGGTCTGCCCCCATGATGTATAAGAAAATGTTCTGCCAACGAAGTTAAAGTTTTATTGGCCTGTTGGTCTCTATTAGCCAGTCTTATATGGGACAAATGTCTCGAAAGTCTTTGTCGTAACTGTTGTGTTGTCTCTCCAATGTATAGCTTTGAACAAGGACATTTTATACAATAAACAACATTTTTCGTTTTACAATTAATAAAAGGTTTTATATCGTACCTTTTGAGATTCTCACTGTCCCAAAAATGGTCTGTCCGTGTTATGTGGATACAACAGCTACAGTCCCCACAGGGATATGTACCCCTCAGTTTCATGCCCGTACCTGTCCGCATACTGGGTCTTTCAAAGTGACTTTTTGTCAGCTCGTCGGCTAGATTCCTAGCCCTTCTAGCTGTCAGTTGTGGATAAGGTGGAATAAACTGCGAAATGGTAGGGTCTGAGGTAAGTACCTGCCAATTGCGCTGTAAGGCCTTTCTGATGCCCCCCCATTCCTGATTAAAGGTAGTCACAAATCTTACCCTATTATCGTTCGATTTTCTTTTAGTTTCTAACAACGAATGTTGGGATAATCTCGTAGCATATGAACGATGTTGAGTGAGCAGACTTTTAGGATAACCTCTCTCCCGAAATCTGACGAAGAGATCCTCTGCTTCTCTTCTAAAATCACTATCCTCCGTGCAATTCCTCCTTACCCTCAGGAACTGCCCCTTGGGTATACCATTGAGCAGTTCCCTCGGGTGTGCGCTCTGGAAGTGCAAAAGGGAGTTAGTTGCAGTTTTTTTCCGATATAGAGTCGTGACTAATTTGTTATTGCTAAAAGCAACACTCACATCCAAAAAATTAACTGCCTTGTCTGATATCTCTCTCGTGAGGAAAATATTCAGTTCATTGACATTAAGTTGATCAAGGAAAAGGTCCAACGCTAGTCTATCCCCCTGCCACAAAATAAAAATGTCATCTATATAACATATATAATGCTACCTTTGAGGCTTTCAGTTACTGAATGCCGCATTCAAGGGTTATCGCCAAATTCTAGAGTTACCAAATCCTGCATTCAAGGGTTATCGCCAAATTCTAGAGTTACCGAATGCCGCCTTTGAGGGTTATCAGTTTTAGAATCCTTAATTTAGTCTGCAAGTTCGAAAAGTCCAAAAGTTCGTAGTTCATAGAGTCCTTAAAAAATCTGAGTTCATACAAACTCCTCAAATCCAGCTCAAACTCGGGTTTGAGTTTGAGTTCTAGTCCGCCCTTACTTAAGTATTGTCTATTTGTGTTGCTATTTACCTGGGCCAGTGGAAACTGCCCGTAGATCATCTGAAAAGGATCCCACCACGACTCCTTCCCTACCTCTTCAAGGCACAAAGACAAACCTTCCAGAAGCAATACCCCCCACATACTTGCAGACATGTCCCATGTGCAGAAGAGTGCACATATCAAAGGCCTTTCTGCATATACAGTTTTACATACCTATAAAGATTTACAGTTTTGGCTCTTTTGTCCCATTTTTCTCAAACACTGTTTAATATTTACCTTTTACACTTAATTTAGCAGCAGCAGAGCAACTATTGGTTGGAGACTTGATCTGTCTCATGAGATTGAAATAGCAATTTTTAGAACAACCACAAGCTTTAGGGCTTTTATCATGACACAGAAAATAGCAAGCATTTCATACCAATGGTAGGGAAGGATTTTGTCAAGTGATTTGCATTTAGATTGAAACTTTAGCAATCTCCTTTCCTTATTTTCCATGCAGTAGCTTTCCTGGCCAAATGGTCAGATTGTTCTTCCAGGTTACAGTAGGTCTCACCAAGAAATAGTGTCTGAAATAATTGGTTGGACTTGTGTATAAGAGTAGAGAGCTTTTAATTGGGGATATGTTATTATAGAACCTGTGGTTAAATTTCACATCTTTGTTTCTTTAAGTAGAGCTTATTAAACCAAAACAATGATCTTAACAGCATGTAGCAGTGATGTTGAACCTTGGGACACCAGATGTTTAGAAACTAACAGGGGATGCACCAACGGGCGCACCACTCCTATTCTGGAGTTTAAGTCAGGCTAACCGGTGTTAAATTGCAAAGGTTTTGTAACTAACGAAGAAGGCCACTATTCCCTACTTATTCTGCTTGACCTGTCTTCAGCCTTTGATACAGTGGATCACCCTTTACTGCTTCACATCTTATCCTCCCTAGGTATCCAGGGTTCTTCACTCTCTTGGCTGTCCTCTTACCTCTTAGGTAGGACGTTCAGTGTTTCCCACTCTGGCTCCAACTCCCTCCCTCCCTGTGGGGGTACTGCAAGGCTCAGTACTTGGCCCTCTTCTCCGTTTACACCTTTGGGCTAGGGTAGCTCATTAGTTCCTTTGGATTCCAATACCACCTGTTTGCTGATGATACACAAATTTACATCTCCGCCCCTTACCTCGTTACTCTGACATCCCGGGTCCCTGACTGTCTAAATGCCATCTCTGTTTTATGTCCTCCCGCTTCCTCAAACTCAACATGGATAAGACCGAACTTGTCATTTTCCCACCCTCTCGATGGACCCCCCTACCTAACATTACTTTCCACATCAATGACACGCCAATCTCTCCAACATCTCAAGTGCGATGCCTGAGAGTAACCTTTGACTCTGAACTTTTATTACCTTACATTATTACCCTGTGCAACTCCTGTCGGTTACAACTCAAAAACATCTCACGCATTCGTCCCTTCCTTTCACAGAACGCTACCAAAATTCTAGTTCATGCCCTTATCTATCATCTATCGTCTTGGTTACTGTAACACCCTCCTGAGCAGTCTACCAAGCAACTGACTGGCACCCCTTTAATCAATCCTTAACTCTGCTGCCAGGCTCATTCCCCTTGTTTTTCCGCTTCTCACACACTGCCCCTTTCTGTCAATCTCTCCACTGGCTTCCCATCACCCAAAGGATCCAATTTAAGCTGCTAACCTTATCCTACAAGTCTCTCTCCAATACAGCCCCCCATACATCTCTGATCTGATAAACAGATACTACCCAAGGCATAACCTCCGCTCTGCTAATGATCTTCTCCTCTCATCCGCTCTAATTACCTCCTCCCACGCCCGTACACAGGACTTTTCTCGTGCTGCACCTCTGCTCTGGAACTTTCTTCCTCGCTTTATACGTCACTCGCCCTCCCTTCATATCTTCAAACGCAACCTCAAAACTCACCTCTTCAGGCAAGGTTACAATCTCGACCTTGACACTTCTACCCCTCTTACTGACCCATCGCAAACCCGCTAGTTATAATCCACTGACAACTTAGTTACAGATATTGATCTGCTTCACCTTATGTCTCATCCCCATTTCCTCTAGACTGTAACCTCCATCCTATTGTACCACAGTAATGCTGTAACTTACCACACTGAATGCTGCTGGACCAGGCAGTAAAATTATCTCACTATTTTGTATTTTGTTAAGTTCTTCTTTTGTGCCACTTGCTGGCTGTGGTGGCATAACTACTGGTGCACGCGGAGGGAGGGGGGGGAGGACTAAGAGGACCTCCAATCTCACCTTGATAACCAGTTTTAACCAGCTTTTTAAACAGCTGATTATGCATTTGCAGTAAAAGTACATGTGATCAGTTGTTTTAAACAGCTGCCAGTTTGTTCTTTCAAACAGCCAATCATGCATTTGGAAGTAGCTGATTGTGGTGCCGCTGAGGAGAGGTGTGTGTCAGGGGTCTGGCCACCAAACTTGCACCGGGACCCTTGCAATTTTGCCACTGGCTGTCTAGAAAATAAACTGCAAGGGCTTCCATATTGGTGTGTAGACTTCTGTATATAAAATATTATGCATAGAGATTATGAATACTGGGGTCAGGGGGCTGACCAAATGGTGCATATGCTCACAAGGTTCTTTGAGGACTGCATGGACATAGACATGTACTGGCAACAACATGGAAGCCTTTTTAATTATAGTATATAATTCTTGCATGTACGTAAATGTAAATTACCAGAATAGTATCTTCCAATACATGGGTGTTCTGGGCAGGAATGCATTTATTAAAATTATTTAAAAAATAACTTTTTTTTTCATTTTCCTTTAAGTGTCTAAATATAAATTATATTTACGTTTGGTGTAAAAAGGTGTTTTATGAGTTAAATCATAGACTGCTGGATTGCTGTCTTATCTTTTATCAATGCTTACTATATAGTTTTCCTTTAAATAAGGAGGCCTTCCTTCTACTTGAAACGCGTAGTAGTGACAGAATGAAGAAGCGCTGACCTCGCCAAGTTAAGTGACATGTCTCATACACGCCGGACTCCAGGAAGCACGCTAACCCTCCCACAAGATCTTGCACTTTTTCCAGTGGTTCCAAGAGCCAAGGTCACGGACGAGTTCGGATACTGCAGACTGTCTGGGGGATCAGTAGGGAGCTGGGTATTACTGCTGCATCGTAATAGCAGGAGCAGTGAAGTATATACATTTCATATATATTCAGATCTAGTGATCCAACATCATTAACTGTCTGTCTGCAATAGACTTACGTTTGGAATCAGATTAACTTCCATATATTCTGGAATTATGCAATATTACTGAGGTTGGATATTCACCACTTATTCTATGGAATTGACTGAACTATTTTGTATATACATACCTTTTCATTTTTCAGAAAACCAGTCCAGTTGAGTCAATATCCCCTGGAGGATTTTTATGTGGATTCTTATGTGAATATATATATACATTTCTTGACTTTTTATATTGATTATTTCATCACTATTTTTTATTGTATACAGCTGGCCAGCTCGTTAGTATACATTTCTTATATAAGGGCTTTGTGATACGTTATATATATTAAAATATTTTATATTTTACATGTTTTCTCAGGGTTCGCACAGGTTGCACATATTTCTCTCTGTTTCTGTGTAGTTGCTGGATAGATATGGTCTGGGACTGTACCTTACAGTGATTCACTTTTCCCAGGTGGGGATTTCCCAGGGGGCTCCTGTGTTAGGATAACTGTCTATTATTGCTACCTTCCTTCTACTCCCTATTGTGTGTCACTTTTATATAGAGATACACATTATAATACCCCTTAATTTATATGGCAACTTATCCTTCTAGTTTAAGGTAGAGAGTATATTATTGTAAAAAATGCAAAGGTTACGGTGAGTCATACTACTGTACACTGATAACTCTCGATTATTACTGATGACATAGTTAAGCACCATTTATACAGATATAATTTGCAAGTTATTATTCTTTTATCTTGTGTTCTTGTGTATCACATATACATGCAGATCTTATAATTAAATTAAATGCACTTAAGTACACAAAATTGTTTCTATGAGAAAAAGATACAGAAAATATAAAAAATATAAAGACTCTGGTCATCATAGCCTACTGTGCGGATTACATTTACTAATTATTGATCCCATTTACCTATTTTCCCATTAGCAATTATATCTTATAGGTCACAATCCCTGATAGAATGGTGTCTTTCCCCAATGGAAGAACATTCACTTCTACTTTGGAGGTTGGATAAATGTATATTGAGAAGGTTTCTTCTCTACTTAGAAGTTCCCTTTCTAATCCCTGAAACACTTGTCACATTGTAACTGATCCCCTAGGGAAATATATATCAGACTCTCTCATATTTTTCACTTTGATAAAGTGATTGGGATTATCACTTGTAGAATTTGGAAAATATACAAATACTTTATCTACTTTCAGGCATCAGCTGCTTCTAAAACTAAATCCTACTAAATTATTAACTGGATCTCCTGAACTGGAAATGACGCCAACCACTGACAAGAAATACCACTGTTTTAATGGGTTTTTATCCCTATCTGACACCTGTGGCAAATCGAAATCATTCTGATTTCCTTCTGACATCATTCCAGATCTTAAGATCTCAACAACCTAAGTCTGGAACATATTCATACATGACCTATTCAAACATTACATATTCATACATTACAGTGCCTTCACAGGTGAATATTGGTTTGTCTTAAAAAAGGAAGTCTGGAAAGCATTTTGTGTCATTATGCCTTAAAGTGTATGTCCACTGTTTATTTGTTTTTTAACTTTCTTTTATCCATTTAACCGAAGAACGGGAGGTAAATGCACTATATCTTACCTCCTGTAGAAGAGAAGAAGGAACTTACCCGGATCACTCCAGCACCACTGACATTCTCCGACACACATAGTGCAAAGGTGTGTGGATGCATCGGAGAATGTCAGATAAAACAAAGTAAAAAGAAACATTGGACATACCCTTTAAAGCTTACAAAATTGTATACTTACCTTCCCAGCCTTTCCTGTATAACCCTAACCTCACAAATGTTACTTACCTCTCTGAATTTAGATACTCACCCTGCCTTTCATTATACTCTTTCTCGGTTGTTGACACTTTCTCTTAAAGCTTTAGTTCTCCCACATGCATAAAGCCGGTTGCCGGTGGCACTCTTTTAATGGCTTTGACTTCACATATCTGATTAATTGCTGCCCCAGAAAGAAACCAGAAGGTTTGTATACACCACAGGGTTTATCTCTGTTCAGGGAGGTAAGTAAGGTTTGGAAGGTTGGGTTTTTCGGAGGTAGGGGAGGTAAGTATTAGATTTGTCAGAGGGGTACAGGTGCAAATGTTCACCTGTGTTATTAATTTGCACCAACCAGATATTGTCTTTTTATTGGGTTACTATGGTTAGATAAGATCTGATTGGTTGCTGCAGACTAATAGCCCTGGCAAACTTTTATACCTTACATTGCATCAGCCCTAAAATTCCTAATTCCAAGTCTATAGATTTCTACGTTAAAGGCACATTTGGGAGCTTTGCTTAAATCCATCCATATTGAAAAAGAATAGGGACAGTTAATGTAACCTGTGAATGAAAATGCCCACACAGAATATCTTGTCTAGGCATTGTTTTTCATGGTTGGGCCATCAGCATCATTACGGACCTTGTTTTTCTCAATATCCTTGTTCCTTCAGTATATTTCAATCAGAGATATTCTGAAAGCTTAAATTATGTGGGTATTGATTTCTGTTATTTTCTGCCGGAGTGGTCAAGTCTATAATAAATTACAAAGCATCCAGGCATGAGAAAATGTAAATTGTTTAAAGTTTATTAAATGTCCTTTTTATTCTTCTCAATGTTGACATGATTCGGAAAACTATTTTGTTGCATGTCGGCTTCCTACATACAGAGAAGTTATTTCAGATCTCTTTTATTAAAGAAATGTTTTTATTTATACACATAATTTTCAACCAATAAAAAAGCATGCTCCTAAAGATATTTTATTGTATTTGGCAAGAGACAGAATGTTATTTTCCACTAATTAGAATTTGTTGATTATAGAAAATCTGTGCACTGCGTAAATGCTAATAGATTTTAATATATACCAAAACATTTAGCAGATACATGAATATGCTGTAAATTATATTCCTATAAATGGCACTTAGCTATATCTTTAGTTATACAGTAATTGGGTCTTAAATATATCATCAAAGATACATGACTTACTGAAACTTCAGGGAGACTCATTATCGCAAAGGCAGCTAAATAGCTTAGAGTGAGGTGGGCCCAAAGGAGAAAAGAGCCCTCCACAGAGCATAAAAATGGAGCAGCACCTTCTTATAACAGAAGGTGTCTTGCAGTCTCATGCTATATAAATAGCATTGCTCACAAAATCTAAGAAACAGGAAGTAATTTCTTACTCCCAGTTTCCTCAGAGTAAGGGGCGGAGATATGCAAAATTCTCCTTTATGTCCTTTGGCTAATGCATGTGTCCAGAACTGATGGCTTAATAACATGCCGTACAGCCTATTGTATAAAGCCAATCATCTGACCTGCAGACATGACATGTTTAGATCTTGTAATATCTCGTCAGTGCAAGATACAGATTCATGGGAGCACAATAGACAAACCAGGGTTAGGTGGGCCAAAAGGAGCAAAAAGCCCTCCACTGAGCATAAAAATGGAGCAGCACCTTCTTATAACAGAAGGTGTCTTGCAGTATATATATAGCATATAGCATGAGACTTCAAGATACCTTCTCTTATAAGAATGTGCTGCTCCATTTTTATGCTCTGTGGAGGACACAATTTAAGGCCAAATTTTTTGGATTATTTAACTCCCATTGGCTTCAAGGGGTCCGCTTACAGATTTTCAAACCCTTTTTAAAAAATCCACGAATCTGAAAGCCAAACGGATTTCAGTGAGTACGGGCATCTCATGTAAATGAGATTGTGCAAATAAGGCCTTGCCTCACAGGGAGGTGCAAACAGGAGAGGAGCCACACTAACAGTAAAATCAACATTTTGAAGGTTAAAAAATATAGCAGTCTGGGTCATTATTACATGGAGAATCACCTGAATTTATTATCAGACTTTTGTTCTCCTTTCAACTGGCCTGTAGGCTATTTTCCAGCTGTTTGTTATTGCTAAATTGATTGTTCTTGTATGCGTACATTCCAAGCAGCATTAGATTTGTAAAGCAAAATGTTTCTGTATGAATACATTTCTTTATTTATTTTTATGATTAAAGCACTAAAGTCTAAAAACATATTTAAGTCTGAAATACATTTTTTGTGACTTAGTCCATACTAATATACTCGAGTATAAGTCGAGGTTTTTAGGCTTTAAAAAGAGCCTAAAAATTGTAGCTCGACTTAGTGATCAGGTTAGTGATGCATTCTTCTTTCTGCACCTGTATCTGCACAGTCTGGCTTGGATCGTTTTTGGGACATTTTGATACTAGTCCTCCCCTGGGGAGTTAAAGCAAGTTCTCCACTGGAGGATTAAGGCAAGTCCTCCACTGGAGGATTAAGGCAAGTCCTCCACTGGGGGGTTAAAGCAAGTCCTCCACTGGGGAGTTAAGGCAAGTCCTCCACTGTGGGGTTAAGGCAAGTCCTCCACTGGGGGGTTAAGGCAAGTCCTCCACTGGGGGGTTAAGGCAATTACTTCACTGGGGGGGGGGGGGGGGGTGTTGGTGCAGTGCTTGCCACTGAAGATGTTTGGAATCTACAACTCCCAGCACCTAAAGCATGCTGGGAGTTGTAGTTTCCAAACATCTGGAGTGGCAAGGAAATGGGGGTTAGTGTGTGGGATTAATATCAATTTAAAGGGCAACTAATGCATAAAAACAATATAGATTTAGTAGAATGGTATGTATTGTTTCTGTATTGTTTTGAGGCTTTAGTTGCCCTTTAAATGGACAGCAGAATTCCCATACAGTAATAGCCATACTGGATTTGGCTATTACTGTATGGGAATTCTGCTGTTCATTTAAAGGGCAACTAAAGCCTTAAGACAAGGTCATATTTTCTATCCTCAACTTATACTCGAGTCAATCAGGTTTTACTAATTTTTTAGGTAAAAATAGGTACCTCGACTTATACTCGTGTCGACTTATATTCGAGTATATACGGTAATTAAAATGACTTACCACTTGCCTATTTTTTTTTCTAATCAATTATTTACCTGTGTGAAATAAGTAAAATCATTCTCTACTGCAGCTCAACAATTACTTTCACCTAACCACCTGCTTGACATTAGCACAAAGAGAGACAAATTAGCCAATTGGACAGCCCCTTGCTCTTTGAGCATGCCTGCCCCACTGGGAGACAGGAAAATTATGACATTAAAGTAAATAATAGTTCATTAGGTTAAAAAAGGCTTTAGAATGAATATCACCTTCAACCTGTGCTATGTTTGTAAACATAGATTCATGGTTTTTGCTGTTAGATTTCTGTACTCTCAATGTCTAATTTATCTGCAGGTAATCTTGGTCATTTTTCATTCATTTATCTTTTTTCATTTTCCTTCCCTTTGATAATGTGTATGAGTTCAATTTGTATTATCATTTACACAATAGGATTTAAAGGAACAATTATAGTTTTTAATTTTTTCCCCCAATCGATTTTCCTGTTAGAAAGTATATGATGTGCAGTATAATGATTTTTTCTTTTTTTTTATAATATTTCTGTGAATTGTTCCTTAAAACAATGGCTCTGAACATTAAAACTAAGAGCCTGAAAAAATATTGTAATTTGGAATCCCCTAGCTTAACAGAAGACTGTTAACAAATTTTAATAAAAACTGTCAAGCCTTAAAGATATCGGATTTTTCTCAAGAACTTCAGTGTTGTGGTGCACTTTCCCCTTAAAATATATGTATACTGAAAAAATGACTTTGCGTCATCTTAATCTATAAATAAATACATGTAAGTAGCACTTATTCTGAGGTTTGTGTGTTGCTGCATGCCTTAAATACACAACTTGTTTTAATCAGGTTCTGATCACTGACCTGACTACTATTTTCCCACATACCAACTGTCAAAACTGCATACAGCATACAGCACATCACCTGTCAATACTGCATACAGCACACAAACTGTCAAATCATTCCAGCTACAGCAAAACTGCTTACAGAAATACTAAAATGTTAGATGATTCAGATTGGATTTCTAAGGAAATAGTGGTCAGATCAAAAAAAAAAAAAAACAATACAGAGATAGTTGGGTTAAATTATAGTTTCGACTTATAGACAATTTAAAAAAACAAATGTTCCAGTGTACCTACCCTTTAAGTTATCAGGTAAAACAGTTTACTGGCATTACTCTGGCATTACTTAAAGTCTTAAAGGTGAATTATACTCATGTAGTAACTGACTTCTGTCTGGCTCCTCCCACAGTCATTGTCACTGACCATCCTCCTATCTCTGACATAGAATGTAAGTTAATGAAGGTGGGAGAGGTGCTGCTAGAAAGCAGACAGTTACTGCATGACTTTAATTCCCCTCATTAGATGGCATTTAGTAAGAAAAGGCATGTGTTTTTCAGTAATACCAATAATCCTACTTTGTATATAAGTACTTCTGCATACAGTAGGCTCATGCTTAAAAAAAAAGCTCATTGAGCAGAGGGAAGAGGCAGATACTTTTGCCAGGAAAATAACTTATTATTAAATATCTGGTAACAAATTCATGTAATAAACTGGTAAAAATAGCAATTGGGGTGGCAGGCTGATAACTGACAAGTCACCAGTTTTTCATTTAAATGTCCAGCTCCGAGACAAAAATTTAACTCACTAATGGCCGCGCTGTGTAGTTAAAAAAAAAACATTACCTTGCTCCTCTTCTCCTAATTGTTCTCCTGCAGTGGCTGTTCAAATTCCAGAAAACTGAAGGTGTCTTCCTGCAAAAATGTTTTTGACTCCTCCTTGTCCTCTGGGAGGGACTGTGATCTCCGGGATCCCTTTCCCCCTCCTTCCCTCTCACCCTCTGGATCCCTCTATGCCTGCCTCCCCCCTTAGCTTTAAATGTATTTTCTGCAGTTTAGGGCACCCCTGCCCACCCCCAACCACCAAGTTAGATTATTAAAAAAAGCAGCAGAAACATTCTTACATTGCTTTGTTCCCCTGTAGCTCTGCCTTGCCGGCAGCCGGTCCAGGGAGTGCAAGTAGATTTCTGATGCCCCTGAGCAACAAGTTAAAAGGATAAGTCCACCCTTAAATGGTATATACACTGGCAAATTAGTTTTTTTTAAATTGCCAATTAGTGGAAACTATAATTCATCCCAACTATCACTGTGACATTTTCTGTTGTTCTGCCCCCTATTTCATTAGATATCCAATCTGAAACATCTTATATTTCAGCATTTCTGTAAGCAGTTTTGCTATAGCTGGAATGGTTTGACAGTTGGTGTGCTGTATACAGTATGCAGTATTGACAGTTGGTATGGGGGAAAATAGTTAGGTCAGTGGTCAGAGCCTGAGCAAAAAAAGTACTTTATTGAAGGCATGCAGCAACACACAAACCTCAGAGTAAGTGCTACTTAGGGCACGGCCACACTGCAACGCAAAAACGTTGTGTTTTTTTCATTAAGTATTGAAAACTTAAAATGCGGAACGCAAATCACAACACACTCGAAAATGAGTGTTTTCGGTGTGTTGCCGCATTTTCAATAATATGAAAAAAACGCAAGCGCAAATGCAAAAAAAGCACAGCAGTGTGGCCTAGGCTTTAGGGTGAGGCCACACTGCAACGCACAGGAATCGCGCACAAAATCGCGAGCGTTATCGCACGTGATTGTGTGCCCGGTTGTTTTGCGTTTGCGTTTTTTGCATGCGTTTTCACCATTTTGCATTATGGAAACGCATGCGTTAACGCACCAAAAATGGTGAACACATGCGTTACCAAAACACGAATGGAGGCGCAATCGCATTCGCATAGGAATTTCCATTTAAGCGAAAACCGCGAGAGCGAAACGCGTGCGCAAACGCGCAAAAAACACGCTAGTGTGGCCTAGCCCTTACACATTTTATTTATAGATTGAAATGATGAAGTAAATTTTTCAGTATACATACACTTTAAATGGCAATTTTCCTGACTTACAGATCAGAAACTGGGAGATCAGGGAGATTTACTAAAAGTTCTTATTCTTAAAAATGGTGCTAATTTTGCCCCAACCAATCAGATCTTTTTTAACATTTGAAAGTTAACATCTGATTGGTTGTGGGCAAAATTAGCACCATTTTTAAAGATAAGAACTTTTATTGAATAACCCTGTATATATCTTGTCTTTCTATGCTGTTAGTGCCTCCCCTAGCTTAACGATTTCAGACATGCTCAATAAGATTTTTAGGGAATAGAAAACATAACTCCCCTATCACATACTATGTATCTCCCTGTGTCAAATAGGAGAGGACAGAATTAAAAGCGATTATTGGAGGACATTCTTTAGTACAATATTTTATTTATTACATTTTATTTATTCTTTAGTTGGTGATACAGCATTTTAATCTTCAGTTTCTAACCTTTAAGTTGTTTTTTTCTATACAAATTTGGACTTCTCCTTTAAGAACTTTTCAAACGCTAATTTTTTTAACCTGTTATGATTATTGATCGGCCCTTCCATTTGTCCAAAGATAATCTCCTTTAAGAGTTCAAAATGAATGCTAATAAATGCCCTGTGTCACAATCCCATTATAAGAATGTTAATATATCCCCTACAGTGCATAATAGGGAAATTACAAGTCAGAATAAAGCTCTTTTGCTTTTAAGTTGATAACAACCGTGAAATGGACATAATATCCCAATTATTTACAGTGGGGGGTAGTTTATTTCCTGTAAATCTTTGACTATAATAAAAGATACAATATATTAGGGTTGTAACATATCCACAGCTCAGCAAACTTCTGAACAAAGGAAGATTAAGTAGAGTAATAGGGATCTGTTGCTAGGGAAATAAGTCTAAAATGCCAATTTTATTTAAACATCGTCCCCTGTTTTTAAATCTTCTTGTGCATCGTTGGTAAATTGTAAGTCGTGGTAAATGTTATGATATCTATTGATACTGTTAAAATACATCCAGGAAAAGGATGATTATCTCATTCTAATTTAGGGAATGGGGCTTTAATTATAAAGCACTGAGAATTGGAATGTTCATGCTTTGGGGAGGATCGGTCTGTTTATAACGAGTACATTGTATGTTGATGTGCCGATGACATTTTAATTTTAATAAAAAAATTGATTTCTTAAATCCGTCTTAAGAGTTAAATTCAACCTCAAAGTTTTTATTTTGCTTCTTTTAGGTTTCCCACAAATTCAATATATTCCTGCAAGTCCTCCACTTAATCAGTCCCCAAGCCACACACTGCTTTATGGATTTGACCAGGTCTAGGATCCAGGGACCCCATGGCCATGAAGCAGGTTGCAAATCCTGCTCAAGACGCAGAAATTCTTCTCTAATAGAAGTCAATGGTCAACTTCATTGACTTCTATTAAAAGAAGGGCCAGCACTGGAGCCAATCTGCTCACGGCACTGCTCCCACTAGCAACACTCCTGCTTTGGTACTGAGTTATTCATGGTTAAAGTGCAACCTAAAACCAATTTATTTATAAAAAAGTAGTGCAGGGTTCCTGGTTGCTAAACAGAGAACTGTGATATACTGTGAAGCTAACAACTCCTCTGCCCTATTGGCCCATAATGCTGCTTATTCTGTTTTGCGTGTTATTCAGATGTATTTACAGAAAACACCAAATACTACCCATGTGGCCGTTATATAACATGTAGATTGCAGCTCTGGGTGAATCCTGTTTTCATTATAATAGCTGCGTGATTTTAATGCCAACATTGGTTAAAATGGCCACACAGAACCTCTGCAGTAGAGATGGCTGACTACATAATTTCATTCCGTTTTTGGATTCTCGGATCTCTGGAGAAAATCCCAAAGATCCAAAAATGGACCGAATTTTCAAAGATTGTCGAATGTACGGAGCTATTTTTGATAAATTTCTAAAAAATCTTTGAACGTTTCCGGTCGTATTTTTAAGGATTTTCGAAAATTCTCAAAAATAGCTCCGTACATTTGAAAATCTTCGAAAATTCGTTCCGAAGTCCCGAAATCCGGAGGATCTGTTCCGTGTCGGATACGGGTTTGTGTCGAACCCAGATCCCATCTCTACTCTGCAGTTGCAATATTAAATTACTTGAGGTGGCTGCATGCATTACGTTCTATAAACACACAAGGCACCACAATACCTACCTGAAAGACACACTAAATGATTCTAAATTGCTGTGAATCGTTTAGCGTGGTTTTGAGGATTACAGTGGATATCCGGAGATTCATGATCATTTGTAATAATAATTTCAATTTTCACATTTAAGTGTCCCTTTTAAATCCGGAACAGTTCAGTGTAATTTGTATAACACCATAAAGATAAGGCAGCTGTATCCATTCCTGGCCGCTGCTCTTCCCAAAATGCTGGTTTTTATTTCCATCCATTTCCCTAAGAGAGTATCTGCTCCCACTCACCACCTTGTACCTGGGTCAGTACACTCCTACTCTTATTTCAGGTGGGTAATGGGAGGGGAAATAGGTAATTAGATGAAACAGTTAAAGGGCATGTCCACCCAAAAATAAAACTTAATATACTTTTAATATACTGCTTCTCAGCGAATATGCGAGTAAAATGTCTATTATACCAATACGCGAGTAAATATCGAATTATCGAATCCGTGAGTAAAATGTCTATTATACCAATACGCGTGTAAATATCGAATATCGAATCCGCGAGTAAAATGTCTATTATACCTAATTGATAGCCTCTTCCCTCATTTTAAAAAGCTTTAGGGCTGGGGGGAAGTGTTACTGTTGTATGGATCCAGTGCACAACTATGAGAAATGCAAAAGTTTGCTAATGGTAATTGAAGTAAAAAGGTTAGAAGTTAGGACCTTCAAGACTGGGGTTACCTTGACGTGGTTGAAAGGTTTTTCATTCATGTGATCACAGTAATGTATACTAAAACCCCTTTGTTTATAAAGTATGCCAGTGTGCAGATAATATGATATTGTATGGGGCCTAGGAATGTGCATTGATTATCTTTTCTATGTTTGTATGTTTGACCAGATCAGTAGCACTTCCACTAAATGTAGTTGTAAGTTAGCCTAATTGGAGTGCTTCCAAAATCTTTGTATTGTATAATCTACTTTCCAGGGTTACCTAATCTACTTTTGAGGGTTACCGAAGCTACTTTTGTGGGCTACTGATCTACTTTCGAGGGTTACTGAAGCTACTTTCATGGGTTACCTAATCCAACTTCAAAGGGTTACCTAATCTTCTTTCCAGGGTTACTGAAGCTACTTTCAAGGGTTACCTAATCTACTTTCCAGGGTTACCAAAGCTACTTTTAAGGGCTTTCTCTTCTTTTGAGGGTTACTGAAAGTAGCTTTAAATATACATGCAGATGCTTGAAAATAGCTTACGTTTTGGTGATATGTACATGTTCCCCATACCATTTCCCATGTGCCTGAAGCATCTACTGTAAGTCACCATGCTTTTTATACCCTTATTTTACTGGGAACTTTCAGATTGCCCCCACATACTTTTATATGTCCCTTTTTTGATTGTTTGAATTTGAATTTTTTTCGGAATTCCAAAAATCAGAAAACCGAACGAAATTCGTCTGTTTCTAACATCTCTAATTATGATACCTATAGAAATACGATCATTGGCAATGCAATAAACTCCCTTTTTAAAAAAAAAAGTCAGGAAGGGATTTTCCGCCATATCGAATCCGCGGGTAAAATATCTATTATACCAATACGCGAGTAAATATCTAATTCTCGAATCCGCGAGTAAAATGTCTATTATACCAATACGCGAGTAAATATCGAATTAACGAATCCGCGAGTAAAATGTCTATTATACCTATACGCGAGTAAATATCGAATATCGAATCCGTGAGTAAAATGTCTATTATACCAATACGCGAGTAAATATCGAATATCGAATCCGCAAGTAAAATGTCTATTATACCAATACGCGAGTAAATATCGAATATCGAATCCGTGAGTAAAATGTCTATTATACCTATACGCGAGTAAATATCGAATATCGAATCCGTGAGTAAAATGTCTATTATACCTATACGCGAGTAAATATCGAATATCGAATCCGTGAGTAAAATGTCTATTATACCAATACGCGAGTAAATATCGAATATCGAATCCGCAAGTAAAATGTCTATTATACCAATACGCGAGTAAATATCGAATTATCGAATCCGTGAGTAAAATGTTATATACCAATACGCGAGTAAATATCGAATATCGAATCCGCGAGTAAAATGTCTATATTAACCTATACGCGAGTAAGTAAATATCGAATATCGAATCCGCGAGTAAAATGTCTATTATACTATACGCGAAGGTAACTATGCAATATATCGGAATCCGCGAGTAAAATGTCTATTATACCAATACGCGAGTAAATATTGAATTCTCAAATCCGCAAGTCGTTCATGGGCTAATGTTCGAATGTGAGTTCTTGAAAGTAGTTTATGTGACAGTAAAATCGAGTTTTCGAAAGTCCTGGATATTCAAACATGTTCCCCAGACCATTTCCCAGGTCCCACAGCCATTTACATTAAGTTACCATTGATATTTTAATTGTATTTCATTCTAACTTTTCGAACTATTTGACTCCCATTGACTTTCCATATAGTTCAAAAGTTCGGTCCATTTTCAAACTTTCGAACTATATGGAAAGTAAATGGGAGTCAAAAAATTTGTCCATCTCTACTGCTCTTCAGTTTCCTGGATTTGGACATGGACTGCAGGAGAACCATAAGGAGCGGGGATGTAAGGTAAGGATTTTTTTTAAAACTACACAGAAGGGCCAGCATTGTGGCAAATTTTAGTTTTGGGGTGGCATCTTTAAGCTAAAGGTAAAGAGAAAATTAGTTCATAGTTCACTTCCTCTCTGCAATTACCAGTCCATAACTTGAGATACCTGTTATAGACAGGTATATATCTATGGTCTGCTTCTTTCTGGCCCTATTCCCCCCTCCCCTCTTTTCTGTCCAGGCCTCTCAATGCTGCTCTATTTCCAACCTTTACAAAATGGAATCAGATACCACATTGTGGCCTATTGCTGGTTAGCAGTACATTGAGTCTGTATAGCATGGCAGTGGGTCATTTGGACATTATAAAGTTGATTTGTTCTTGAATGTTCTTATTATTAATTCTCTAAAACAGGACTGAAGTTGAAATGGGAAGGTTTAAATGCGTATTTCGCAATCAGAAGTGTATCATAAAATGAACCTTCTGCATCGTTTAGATTCTTCCTTTACAGGTAAATGTTTCCACGGTTGTTTTAGCAGTCAGTATTTGTCTAACAGCTCCTCTAGTTATTGAACCGGCATGCATCCCTCTTGATAAGTACTTGGCAAAAATTGCCAAAAGGATATTTCACATCGATTTTCTTGCTCAAGACAAGAGAAGACGACTACACCTTTTTGATTGCTGCTGCAGTTACTGTTATTTATAGTTATCCATCCTTGCTTCCATACTGGCACAAATTACAGCATTGCCCGAAAAAAGGAATTTCACTTTTGCTAGATCTAAATTTGCTGGGATACAAATACACTTATATCGCGCTTGCCTGGGGTTAGGAACTGCCTGCTAGCAAAGTGCATCTAAAGACATTCTTCTCATTATCAGCCTTTAGCAAAAAGAGAAAGAGAAGAGGATTTCAATCATAGACTATGCTGCTTGTATCATTAGGCTTTGTCTAATTAGACAGTATGAGGACATCTCTGAATCTTTACTAAGATTGAAAATACAGGGCTTATTCCCCAGTGTCCTGTTCATCTAATCTCAGCAACTTATTCACTTTTTAATATGTTTTAACCATCTTAAAGGTTCTTAGTCCCTTTAGCAATATGCTAGGGATACAGGCCTACCTATTTTAATAGAGTTTCTTAATGGCTTAGTTGCTAAAAACGTCAACAGCAACTTTAAACTACAGACTATTTTAACCCCTTAACCAGGGGCCTAACTACCAGGAGAGCAACCAGGAGCTAAGGGGGCCCCGTCTTCTTATTTTTCAATGACAGATATAGCCTCATCCCAGAAAATCATTGTGGATGAAGCATGAATAGAGACCCCATCATAGTTTTGCTGGGGGCCCAGTGATTCCTAGTTACGCCACTGAACCTGACATGTTTGTAATTGGTCCCATGTTATAACATGTAGCAGACTTTGAAATCCAAAGTGTATAGTGTGAGAAACCCAAAGCCATCAAGGAAGGTGCCCATTGGGGAAAAGGTAAATGGCAATGTGGACTTTCAAGATCATTTAAAAACAAAGAGCATTACCTGGAAAACTATGTTTTAGAACTGGGAACGGAGCGTGCTAGTGAGTGTGGCTTATAGAAGCTCCAACCAGTTTCATTCCCAGACCACCCAATTCTACCCAGGTCTGGCCAACCATGCCCCCGGCACCTCAGTCACATCCCTATACCACACAACTTTCCCCAGTGTTGGAGAAAACAATCCACATGACACCATTATGTTATTAAGTTTATGAAAAACATATATATTTTTTCCGTTGATTCATAGAAATTCTATCCACTGAAGTCTAAAAAATATTTTTATTTTGGCTGCTTAGTAATCTAGAGTCTACAACAACACCTTTGGGTGGGGTTAGAAAACACTTGTTTTCCTTTAATTGTAAAGAAGCATTTTTACAAACCTACATCACGAGCCAGAGTTGCAAAAAGCAAGCAACTGTGCAGCAGTAAGGGATTGCATGAGGCCGACGATAAAAAAACAAATCTGCATTGTTAAATAAGTGAAGTAATAAAATCTACAGTGTTGTGTAAACAGAAACATTAACAAGCTGGGCCTATGAACTGTGTTCCATAAACAGGGACATTTCAATTGCTTATTTATTGAGTTCCTACAGACTGACAGAATGGGAGAATGCATTAGTCCAGAACCCTCGGGAAAAGGCACCAAAAATAGTTTGTGAAGCAGAAAAGCCAATAGCTTAATGCAAGAATTTGAACAACATGACGCAGGCACATTTATCAAGGATGAAGAATAGATTTATTAACAGACAAATATCAAATTAGGGATATCATTTTATGGCTACATTTTTTTTCTTTCAGATCTTGTGCATGATTGATTATTAGAGATGGCTAAACTCGCCCAAATCTGTTCCGCTTGCAGATTTAAACTCGCCCAAATCTGTTCCGCTTGCAGATTTAAACTCTCCCAAATCTGTTCCGCTTGCAGATTTAAACTCGCCCAAATCTGTTCCGCTTGCAGATTTAAACTCGCCCAAATCTGTTCCGCTTGCAGATTTAAACTCGCCCAAATCCGTTACGCTTGCAGATTTTTTCAAACAAAATCTGAAAATTCTAAAATCCGCGAGCAGACCCGCTGCAGTCATTGAAAGTTAAAAAATCTGAAAGTTCCACCTAAAATCAAGGTATGTATAGCAATTGTAACTTACCGTAATTGGCTCAGGGACCTGGGAATTAGTCTGGGGAACACGTATCAATGTCCAAAATCCCCAATGCACAAAAAAATAACACCGTCCTGTACCGGAAACTTAATTTGCGTCCTGTTTTGGCATAAGGATTTTGTAAATTCAAAATTTCTAAAAATTTAGTCGATTTTCAATTTTTATTTTTTTTAATTTTTGAATTTTCAAGAATTTTCAAAAACAATTCCGTGGTTCAGAAAAATCAGGAAAAAAACCAGAAATCCCAATTCCGGTGAAATTCCTTGAAATTTGCTTTGGAACCAGGTTCGGATTCGGGTCCATCTCTATTGATTTTTAAAAGGTACTATTGTTCTATCAATCTCCAAGGCTAGCCATACATACCATGTGTGTGATCGGTGCTGTTTGTTAAACAATTTTGTTGGGCCACACATGTGCAATTATTTCTTAACTGCCCGTTCGTTCGTCAGGGGACCTGGTGTCCATTGAGCTTAAGTTATTTATAAAATACTTATAGGCAGTCAGTGTGTGTGATAAGAAACTTCAGATGTACGCTCTTTGGGGAAGGGCTTGATGGGAATAGATAAACTAATTGTAATGCACTGTGTTATGTTACATAGGAAAATAAAGACATGCATACATGCAATACAGTGAAAAAGGCTCATTAAAGGGAAAGTTCAGTGGAAATACATGTTTTTAAGAAAAAAGAGCAGTATTTTTCTATCCCAATGACCTTAACCTGCCTGTTCAGCATTTTGTCTGTGTATAAATAAATACTTTCAAAATACTAACTTCCTGTTTGCAGGACCCCCTAATAGAGACCGTTATGGTTTTGCCCTTGACCCAGTGCCTGGGTTGATTCAGTTGCTCAGTAGAGATCTGAGCATGTTTGGCCCATCCAACAGCCAATCAGTAGAAATGAATGTTAGGAACATTCCAATGAAGTAGTGCATCCTAGTAAGGAAGGAACCTTAGAACCTGAAATGTCAGCTCACTAATGTCAACAGCAGGGAACAGCAAATAATATGAAATCAACTGATTTTTCAAAATGGGAGAGAATATATAGAATAACTAGGTATGTATAATATAGACTAATAATTTTTAAAATATTAATATTTTCCTCTGAACATTCCCTTTAAGGAGGAAATGCACTTCAGGAATATCATAATAAGGGAGGTAATGCATTTCAGGAATATCATACAGTAAGTGTTCCCCAAGTTCATATTTCATGAGGTTATCTCTCTCACATATTTCCCTCACATTGAAGCTTAGGTAATGGATTAGAGAATCAGCCTCGGTGTGATCAAGGGATGTTTTGAATTGCAAAATCTGCACATTTTCAGTAGGAATAGGTTAAGCGCTGACTACTAATCAGCAGCAAATCGCCTCACAAAATGTGCAAGATATTAGTGATTTGCAAATGCAGTGAATCGTGAGTCTTATAAATACATATGGGAATCAGTTTGATTTTCTATTGCTGAAACCAGAAAAATATTACTGACACAGCTATCCATTGCACTTGCCTTCAATTGTAGCAGTTCTTTAGGTATACATACGGGATGGAAGATGCAACCAACACAGATTTAATAATCAATTAATTAGTCTAATAAAATTTATTAATTAATAGTGACTATTTTAGTGCCACTGTTTAATGCCAGCAAATAGCTGTAATTAAAGACCAGGAGAAGACCCAATCGGGATTTACCAAGAGCCTCACCCGTGATATTTAATCCAAGGTAGCCAAGTGATAGCATCTCTGGGTAAATATGGATGATGACTAGGGATGGCCGGTTCGCGGATCCAAACCTGGATCCGCCACGGATTTATCCCGTTAGCAAACGGCAGATTTTTCCGCCTTCCGAACTTCTGAACCGCGGATATCTCTTATTTTCGAAAATACGAGGATTTCTGTTATTTTCGTTAATACGTATTTTCGAAAAATTTTTAAAATTACGAGGATTACTCGTATTTTCGAAAAATATGTATTTTCGAAAATTTTCGAAAATACAGATTTTCGGAAATTTTCGAAATTACGAAAAATCTCGTAATTTCGAGGATATTTTTCATTTTAATGAGTCCGCTCGCGGATTTTCGAATTTTTCCGGACATCTCTAATGATGACGTGTGGTAGTTTTTGGTTACTGCACTTCTGCTTAGTCTGTAACTAGAAATCCCTTATTTATGTAATTTAACAACATTTCTGTACTGTAGAAATATGTAATTTTACTGAGAAGAAAAATAAATCAAATTACAAAGTTCTTTTATGAACCCTTTGCAAAATATCCCTATAGATTGCAACAAATACCAGATACCAGGTGGGCTTACCAATTTATTTACAGAATGAGAAATTGCATTTGATGCTAAAAAATGGTTTTAATTTATACTGAATAGGGATAGAAATTCCCAACCTGATTTGTAAACAATTCATGGTTATCGTACAGCTTAAAGGGTCAAGGTTCGTACACACCTAAAGATTTTCACCCCCGACCAACCACCTATCCCGACAAACAGACTTGGGGGTCTGGTGAAAATCTAATGTGTGTACGAACCTTCAGTCTCACCACAAACAAACCTTGAAGAAAAAAAAAGCTTTAAACGTGTAAGTAGAAATGCACTGGATGACATTTACTGCAAACAATAGTGTGTATCAATTCCATTTTATTTCTAATAAATTGACATTTGACTTTCCTTAGCCTTTTCCTATTGCAAAATCTGACATCCAAGACTCGGTCAACAGCTCTTCCTCCAAGATTATTTTATTTTATTCAGACCCTGGCAAACTGCATTACAAACAGGGAATAATTAACAGTTTTATTTATTTAGAACACTGACAATTCAAACAGTCAAAAAAAAGTTAACAGCTGAGACTTTATAACAGGACCAGCGGCGATTTTTCTTTTCCATTGAAATCAACCAATAGTTGACTGTGAAATCCAAAAATCATGTGAAATCCAACAGTCATCAGAAAATTTCAATTTGTGCAAAGGTGTGACAGGTTTTTGAAACATCTTAGGACTAGGTCCCACTATCACGCACAGCGGCACATGCAGGATTTTTGCAATGCGCTGCAGTGCATGATAAACCATGTGCGATGAGTTCCAGGCCAAATCATGTTATTGGCAGTCATGCGAAAAGTCATGCACGCATGCAAACCAATAACGGACCAGACCGCAGCGCACATAGTGTGAACTACCCGGGAGCATTGCATTGGCAATGTGAGCCGGAAGCATGAATGAAGTGCAAATCGATGCGCAGTAGTGGGATCTTACCCTTAATCCATTCCTGTTTGATCTTATTAACAAGCATACATTCTTTCAGAATAATTAGTAAAGGATCCGATTTATAAATTAATTCCATTTAAAGGACAACTAAACCCAAATTTTTACACTCCAGAATCTGAAAATATCCCCCTAAAAGAACCAAATAAACTGTAAATTGCCACTTCAGTAAATAACATTTAAGTAAATGTAAACCCCTGAACTGGATGAAATAACTATGTGTATGTACAGTGATTGGCCCCACCCCTGGCCTCAGTCACATGCTCCCTTGACTAATCTGTCCCATAAAAGGATTGGCTAGAGGCTACTAGTGGGTGTGACCAACAATCTTCGGATTGAGCATGTGTAAAGAACACAATGGTCAGTGACCACAGTGTGCGATACTGGGATGTTGGGAAATAAAACACAAACCTCATATTATAAAGGTAAATTTCCCAACAACCACATCAAAATGAGAGGTGAGACACAGATTACTGCTTTTATATTAAGTTGCTCTTCCTTCTGATTTAGTGTTGTTCTGAGGCTTTAGTTGTCCTTTAATAAAGTATAAAACATGTATGGTTAAAGGATTAATTCATTTTCCATTAAAATCACTTCATTGGCAAGTCAATTGAAATGTAAATCACACCTTGATTCATTAATGGCTAGTCTAAGAGAAATGTGTACATTTTCAGCTGTGAATACTTCCAATAAAATATACATTTATTGGAAGGATAACTATAAATGTTCTTTATTGTGTATACATTTTGAGATTTCTGCCAAAACATTTGTGGGGCGACAGTGTCCCTTAAATATATCGGTAAAGCTGATCCAAAGGAATTTTTTTCATTTGCTTTTAGTATTTGCACTCAATGGCCAATGCTGTTATATATATATTGTGAATCATCTGAACACGTAACACAGTTCAGTGTAATAGGCATTACCCCAAAACAATATGAAAAATTGCTACATGTCGGTCTTTACCTCAGTGTCCTGTACAGAGCTACCTAGATCTATCACTTGGCTGTGTGACTATAATTTTCATTGAAAAAAACTTCTTTTATTATATAAAAATATAAACTTGAGATGCATAGCATTTTATAAATCCAAGAAACACAACGTTTTGGCCAAGAGGCCTTCGTCATGTGACAATGATTTGTCAAGTGTTGACACAGCTCCCTCATCAAAATTGTTATATTGGGAGCACCCTGCAAGCAGCTAAAAATATTGGTCTCCATTCTACATTTATAAAAGGCAAAGAGGTGTCCTGAGTGAGAACCAAAACATTTTCAGGATTCTTAATCCATTGCATTAAAATCATGGCACTTGGTCATAGGGTCACCAGTCGTCCACTAATAGCAGCGAAGGGCTTTATGCAAAATCAGAATCCTACCTTACATTCTACTATCTAAAGATATCAAGACTGCTCTTGAAGTCTGTGTCTTTAAAAGACTCTTACTTCAAAGAAAGCTTGATCAAAGTCTATACAAATTCTCAAAGGACAAACAGAAATATGCAGAAAGGGGCTTTCTACGAAGGCAACAACCCATCTTTGATTATTTGCTCTCTGAATGTTATGTAATATTTTATTACATATATAAAATGTCTTCATTTTCCTGTGACAGTTGGGCAATGTTCCCAAATGCTAAATATTTCAAAGCGAGCCTTGAATGCATTTTGCAAAGGGGAAAGAAAGATGTTCCAAAAGTGCCTGTTTTCAATTAAATAGTAAGTAACTTAGCAACAATACATCGAGGGCCACAGAGAAAAATTAAATTAAATAGATTTGTAACTGTCCAATTGGGCAGATGCAGAAATTGCCGTTGAACACTTTATTGTAATTTTATGCAACATTTCAAGATAATAAGATTAAAGCTATATATTGTATAATCTTAAAGTGTCTGCAATAGCTAAATCTCTGTAAAACAATTATGGAGTGTCATTTCATTCTTTTAAAGCCTTTGCAGAATTGACAGCTGAAACACAAAGAACGCAAGACTGTTCTTTGTTCTTTGGAGATAAGTATTTATATCCCTTCATGAAACTGTTATGTAGAGACGGACATGAATTATACCTGCTTTGTCTGAGGAGCGGTACTTTATGTTACCTAAAGCATTTAATTGTTGCTAGATTACGCCTGCAATTGTGTTGAAATGCTGATAAAATATACAAATCTTTAATTAGGCCATCAACTGTAGGCTATGGAGTTGTCCTACATGATAATGTTTTATGAGGATTTAACGCTTCAGACTGATACATTGGAAAGTTTGTTTTGAGGAAGACAGTAAGGGTTGTAAACATTTAATAGATAAAATGGTATACCATACCTCAGTCCACCTTCACCACATAACACATGGGGGAGTATACACCCCAGGAGGGCTGACACCCCCTAATTCATATGAACAATAGATGCAGCACTAAAAACAGAATAACTCCTTTACCGATGTGATTAAAAATAACTTTTATTCAAATAAAGGCATCAAGGGGGAGAGAGCGACACAGTCTGAGGAAGATCGTCTGATAAAGTGACTGTGAGATTTGCGAAACACGTCAGGGTTCTAACTCTCTCTCCCCCATTGATGCCTTTGTTTGAATAAAAGTTGTTTTTTTTATCACATTAGCAAAGTGTCGGACAGTTTTGGGTTATGAACATTTACAGTCATGGTCATGTTTCTTAAAAAATAGCATTTTATACTGCATTACACTTTGTCTGCTAATAATATTGTAGCCGAGTTGCTTGAAACATTACATTCCCTCAACATACAGTATTGCTGGAAGAGAATGAAAATCATGTAACGAGGACCTGAAAAGATCTAAAAATGTTTGTTTTTGTGGTTGCTACTTTTCTTCTTCTACCCAAGCTTCTTTGCTTCCAGCAACACCTCTCAATGGGCCAAATATTTATTTGGTACAAGCCTCATACATTTAAATAGGAGTTATATCCTTAGCTGCAAAGAACCATGAGAAACACTAAGGTAGCATCAATTATTGAAATTATTTTAAAGGGATTTACTAGCTTTCAAAAATAAAAAATATAGCAAATACGGACCTTATCGCATAGGGAAATCAACTGAACCTAATTTGTATCGTGACTTGCCATGTAATGAGGAATTCTATATTGGTAACCCATAAAAAACAAGAAATTATGTAATTATGGGTGTTGATTAAGATCTTCCCACGCTCATTTGCTAAAAATGCTGAATGCTGAATGTGCTTTTTGGATTCCACAAGTAATTCATAGATGTACAATTTCTATCCCACCATGAATATGTTCAAATTCATCAAAGATAAATCTCTTCATTTCCTAGGAGAATTAACATATTTTTTTATTTTTAAGGTTTAAAACAGCGTTCAGGATCTTACATCTCATGATTGCATAGATATTGGGGAGTTCATGCAGAAAAGTGTTGGAAGGGGATGATTTATCAGTTAATATGCAGCCTATGTACAATTGCTTTTAATTTATCATTGCAATCATTTTCACTAAGGTCAATTAATGTGAATTAAATGTAAAGTTTAAAACGTAATTGCAGTATTTCAGTAGGCGATGAATAGACCATAAATGACCAAGTTGTATTTGCATAGACTTTTTACTTGGAATTTATGAAATTTCACAAAATCTATTTTTTCAGATATTACAAAAAATAATTAGCAAAATAATGGATCAATAGATACAAAGGCAGGTTCATTTAAACTTAACATCAGCAAATTGTACTTGTCTTATTTTCACTGTGTAAAGATTTTATTTCTATGTTTGACTTGTAAATTTAGATTTACATAATAAATCATATGCATGAAAAATGAACTAGTAATTATTAATTAGTAATTATTCAATAACTGCTGATCTCAGATGATTACGGTACTGAAATTATATGATGCAAAATGTCATTAATAGTAATCACCTATTCGTCACTTAAGTCATCTACAGTATCCATCTATTGGCAGGTCCATATTATGGTTAAAAAAAAATCTGTTACCTGATAGTTGTGAATTGTTTACACATCATCATGTCCTTACCCTATTCACAAGGAAATGTAAAAGGAGGGGACTTGATGAGAATTAATTTACTGGAACCATTTGTCATGGTTGCATAGTCTTACTTCTCAGACCAAGTGAACATTTCTAGAAGCAACAATAAAAACATATATATTACACTGTCATCATTTAAAGGCATTGTACACTGATAAAAATGACTTCATTACAATCTATAAATGAATACATGCAAGTATCATTTACTCTGATGTGTTTGTTGCTGCATGACTCCAATCCAGTACTTAGTTTGCTCAAACTCAGTCCCTCGGACTCTCTGGAAAGGCAAGAAGTTCATATGCCAGCTGTCACCATTCCAGCTACAGCAGAACTATCCACAACAGAAGAGTTTATAATACTTGATTGACAGCTGTAATGTAATATGTAACAGACTGGATATCTAAAGAAATAGGGGATGGATCAATGAAACAGCATTACAGTGATAGTTTGGAAAAATTATAGTCTTCATGGGCAATTTAAAAAAACAAATTTCCCAGTGTACATAACCTTTAACATCTACTCCATTGTTTGCAATATCCTATCACAGATTTTTTAGTAGCTCTTGTCAATCCAATCAAAACCCTTTTCAGACAGCTATGAGTTACTGGGTAAATTACCTTTTTATACAGATATGTAATACCAAAAAACTGTTTTAAATTAATAAGGTGCATTTATATATTGTTTTTATTATACAATTTGACCATTTAATGGATGTTGGCCTCTCCTTTAACTTTCAGTTATCTCTCTGAGTTTATAACAGAAATAACTGACATTTCAGTCCCATTACTGTGCATACAAAGAAAAGTAGCATTTCTGAGAGTCAGCTGTCAAAACTGAGCAGACAGTAGAGGACATCAACCGGAACTGCTGGAAAATTGGCAGCTAGATAAGCCCTACGATGATATGTCCTTGTTAAAAAATGAAACAAGAGTCCTGTTTTCAAATTCCCTTTCACAAGAAAAATGACTTACCTAACGTGGAAAAAATGCCCTGTCTTTTGGTACTAATTTGCAAGACATTCATTACACTGACTACTGTCTAGGGTGTTGTTCTTCCTCCTTTACTGACTATAGGGGCTCTAGGATCCTCCATAAAAAGGTATTTTTGATAGAAACATTGTTATAGTTTCCCAGAATAAAACTACATTCACTAGCCAGGTAGACCAGTCCTAGGCACTGAGTCAATTTCTGCTACCAGGTTGCAGTGACTACATCTACTATATTGTTAAAAGTAAGTGCAATGGGACAATGAAGTGCTCTGCATTGCCTTCACAATCCAGATGGATCAAAACTAGATTTTAAAGTTCAGTAAAAGTAAACTATTCTTTAAAATAGTTATCTATAATACCCATACATAGATGTTCTACATTGAAGAATTACCGGTAATTTAATTCTCTAACCTGCTGTGGTCAGTAGTGAGCTGCTATTTCAGGTTCTGCAATGGGCCTTCTTCTTCCCAAGATGCACCACTTCCTTGAAATGTTCCTACTGATTGGCTGTTGGATAAGTGAAAAATGCTCAGATCTTTACTGAGCTAATTATTCAAACCAGGCACTGTCTGTAATTTGAAAGCATTTATTTGTGCACAGAGAAATCATTGTATTGTACAGATTATAGTTACTGAAATAAAAAAATACTCCTTTTTTTCTTAAAACCATATGCATTTGTACTGAACTTTCCCTTTAATTACTTTTATAGCTTTATATCTGTTGCGGCATTAATACTCACTTGTACCTCAAATCCCATCGTAGTTCAGGAACTTTGCTGTATGTTATTCCACAACTATTTCTGTATCAATTATTTGTATTCTAGGCATCATGCTGTATACAACAAGGAGTTCAAAATGCATCAATGAAAGTACAAACACTATTGAAAATTAGCAGAAATCATGAGAAGATTTCAAATCTCTGATGATAAGAGTTCTTGATTGTAAATGTCCTGACTTAAGGTTCATACACATGTGCGATCGGTGGGCCAACCTGCGACGCACAATGTGTAACGAACATCCATTTTGGTTGACGACCATTCTGCGTATGGGGGCTCGGTTGGGGGAAACGGATGTTTGGTCGAGGCTCGCTGATGATCTGGCTGGTGAATCTGTAAATGAGATGCAATCAAACACCCCATTTTGCCTGACCAATCACCCACACTCAGAATGACCGTCGGCCAAAACAGACATTCATTACACATGGTGCCTCTGTGATCACACGTGTGTATGAACCTTTAGTTGTAACTTACATGTGGCCGAAGCATAGAAACACTTCAAACAAGCAAATAAAAACCAAATAAAACCTACAGTATTTTGTCTGTAAGTTGAGGACTTTCAGTATGCACAAAATATGCCAATGTTGTAGCCATCATTTACATATCTGCTCACCTCTTTGATTTTTATTTTACATATTATCTACATTATTCTACATATTTATCATAGATTTTTTTATATCTCTCTCATGATCTACCATCTTCCTTTTTTTCTTTCTTTCTTGAAATTATAAATCATTGTCCGGTTTAAGTATGTATCTAGGCAGATGTTAATTAGTGCTCTTTATGTCTCTCTTTCTGGGAAGATATTAATCACCGCTCTGCAGGACACACTGCGGCAGAACGTTTTAATCAAAGCTCTGTGGGGATTTTAAAAAGGAAGGGGCTTATTCCATGTTATATCACAAAATGTAATATTTAACTAATTAAGCTCTGGTTGTGCTTTTGCAGAGAACGTGACATTTTTGCTCAGTATTCTCCAATCAGGGATGCCAAACTGAGCCTTTAATCTCATGTGTAGTCTGCCATTGTCAGGCACAATACGGCTGAAATCGTTGCAGGGGGATCTAGGTAGATTGTCACATTGGGCTGCTAAGTGGCAAAAGAGATTCAATGTTGATAAATGTAAGGTGATGCATTTTTGGCTTGAAAATCTGTGTGCTACTTAAACTATAAATGGCTCTTTGTTAAGTGAATCTCTGTTAGAAAAGGAGTTTTAGTGCATAGCAAACTTAAATGTAGTAAGAAGTGCCAGGCAGCAACAGCTACAGTCAGAAATATATTGTCTTGTATAAAGAGAGGTATGGATTCAAGGGAGAAAAATATTATTCTGCCTCTGTAAAAAGCACTGGTAAGGCCTCATTTGAAGTATGCAGTGCAGTTTTGGAATCCTGTGTACAAAAAGGACATCTTGCAGGTAGAAAGGGCTCAGAGAAAAGCAACCAAATTAATAAAGGGAATGGGGGAGCGTGAATATAAAGACTGGATAAGTTACAAAATAAATATAAAGATTGGATAAGTTACAATTATGCACACTAAAGAAAAGGCACTTACACGGGGATATGAAGACTGTGTATAAATACATTAATGGTCTATACAATAGACAACCTGGGACATTGTTCACCAACAGAAAATGTTAGATGACACTGGAAGACTGAAATAAGAGAAAAGTTTACCTGAAGTAAAAGGGGAGAAATATTTCAAAAACTTTGAATAAAATTCAATTAAAATAGCAACGGTAACTTACTGTAAATGGTGGAGGCACCTGGGAAATGGTCTGTGGAACATGTACTGTACATATCACGAAAACTTCTTTAAACACTACCCTCCTCCATGATCAGGCAAATGTCGGGTTTCTGCATGCTACATTTGAGGGCTATAAACAATTTGAGGGTTACCGAACAATACATACGAGGATTACCGAAATCAAAGGTTACATTCCATGGTTACTGAAATCGAAGGCTACATTTGAGTGTTACCAAAATCGAAGCAAACATTCGAGGGTTACCGAGAATTTGATAATTATCATAAATTAGTCTGCAAGTTTGAAAAAACCAAACTAGTTCATAGTTCAAAAAAGTGCGAGTTTGTACGAACTGTAAGTTCGGGTCGAACTCGGGTTCGGGTTCAGGTTCAGTCCATCTCTAGTTCAAAGGTTTTTTTTCACTGTGAGAACGGTAAAACTATGGAACTATTCTTCCATTGCACATTGTGATGGCAGGTTCATTGAATAGTTTAAAAGGCTGGATGAGTTTCTAAAAACAAAGAATGTTGCATGTTACTGGTATTGATACATAAATGGGAGTTGATCCAGAGATATTTTCGATTGCCACTTTGCATTGTTAGGCAGGAAATGTTGCTGAGTTGGTTGGACTAGATGAACGTATGTCTATTAATTGTACACCATTGTTGTGTTGTATTTAATTTTTTTTAATATAGTTTGGAGCATTGTTCATCCATTAACATGAGACTCTTCTCTCACACACAAAGCGTCATTATGTCTATATGACTGTGGGTAAACATTATATGGAGTATATGGAGGATACAGATGCATGCATAGGGGGAATGTGTTATCTCAGTGGTTATTAGTTAGTCAGATTTATTGTTATATGCTTATGCTAGTGTTAGAGGGGTTGCATCTCCCTGTAAAACTGGGTACAACTGCCTGAGATCCCATGTTGCAGTAATCATTTAGTGAGATTGACTGCATCTTGGGTTCGTGGTCAGGTAAGGTGCACCGCCTTACGCCTCTATAGAAGAAACATCAAGTTTCACGCTACATGAAGCGCAAAACTTAACATTTTGGTTATTGCATCGAATGTTAATACAAAACAGTGCAGGTCCCTCTAATGTAGTGTAGAGTGGTTTATTAGATTATTACTGCTGGGGGGCATATTAGGAGGTCGTCTACCTCCCTTTAAAAAATAGGATTTATATTTGAAAATGTGTTTTTTAAGTTGCTTAATTATAAAGTCCTTTAGGCCAGATTTGCTGTAAGTAGTGCAGGAGTAAAAGTACCTAGGACGGGGACTTAGCGATTTTAGGTCCTCATCCTGGGTACTATGCTGCCATGGAGGAAGAGGAGCAAGGGTGAGGTGAGTACAATTGTCCTTTAAGCCATTTTCAAGGAAAGTAATTGCCAATGGTACAAACATTTTTTTTTTAACATCTCGACACTCACATGCTGTGCTCATTCTTAAGTTAATGTTTACTTGCATGTAACATTGTCTTAGCAGGCAACATCTAGAGTCAACATATTTTTGAAGGCTCCTTAAGCATTAAAGTTTATGAGAGAAAAAAGAGAAAAAATTGTTTGGTAGAGATAAAGTTTGTCCTAAGGATACAATCTACAGGAAGTATTACCTTTCCTGCTTTATTTTAGTCATACAATGCTACTGTTTTTTTTTACTGTATGTAGCAGAACTTACAACAGTTCTGTGAACAAAGGGTAAGCACTGCTAACACTTATTATTACACTTAGGTGATTATTGTCCATCTCAAGTAGGGATGGCCGGTTCGCGGATCCGAACCCGGATCCGTCGCGGATTTATCCCGTTCGCGAACGGCGGATTTTTCCGGATTTTCCGCCTTCCGAACTTCTGATTCGCGGATTTTTCGTATTTTCGAAAATTTTCGAAATTACGAGTTTTCGAAAATACGGGAAAACACGTATTTTTGAAAATTTTCGAAAATACAAGGATTTCTCTTAATTCCATACATACGTATTTTCGAAAATTTTCGAAATTACGAGGATTACTTACTTTTCAAAAAGTAAGGATTACTTACTTTTCAAAAATACACGAAAACTCGTAATTTCAGAAATTCACGAAAATGCGTGAAAACTCGTAATTTCGAAAATTTTCGAAAATATGAAAAATCTCGTTATTTCAAGGGTATTTTTAATTTTAACGGGTCCGCTCGCGGATTTTCGAATTTTCGAATTTTTTCGAAAATTCACGGATCCTCGAGCGGACCGGATTTTGCGAAGTTCGAACATCTCTAATCTCAAGTAGGGTTAAGGAGAAGTAAAGTAGAGGCAGAGATTGATCATTCCTATATTTAAATATTGTTTTGGTGAGGAGCACCAGAAAGAAGAAAACTGCTTTCTTGAAATTGTAAAAATGTCAGAAATCGGGTACATTTCCATATATCAGGCAGACAATCCACTTTTTTTAAAACACCCTTTACTAGTTTTTTTCACTACATTGATCATCTATTCTTTAAACTTCACAAAAGTTTCTTTAAAATGGTTTGCCCTTAGAGCCACATAAAACAAAATAGCTACAAAGCCCAGCATGCAACTGGCTTGTTGAGATGTGAGCTTCTTATAATAACAAATAATTACCATCAGGCAGCTTAATTCCTTATAATCTTATGATGAAGAAATGTTCAAATTAAAACATATTTTATGTGGACCAATTAGTAGAGCCAGGTAACAGATATAATAACATCTTTGCAAGTGTAATTATGAAAGTTTTAATGTGCACCTGACCTAGCAACTATATTAATAATTATGTTTTATATATTCTGGGAAATAATTAACTAGATTTTTATGATTCTGTGTATTATATTTTCAAAGACTTGACCGAAAAATGCAAAACCCTGCTGTGTGATCCTTGAAACAATGGATAGATGCTCATTACATTGCTCTGTGAAGAATCTATATTGCATTTTTTTACCCTTTTATGAACAAATCTTATAGGGCATGTCCACCCTTAAAACAAAAAACTGGTGACTAGAGTTCAAAAGTTCGAAAGTTCGAAAACGGACTCATTAAAGTCAATGGGGGTAAATAGTTCTGAAAGTTCGAATAACTTTCCAAAATATAACAATGTAAACTTACCATACAGGCCTCTGGGACCTGGGAGATGGTCTTGGGAACACGACCGCGCATGGGTAACAACAAAAAAACGGACGTAGCACACACGTGCACTACTTCCGGTTTCTGCGGGCCACTTTTGAAAATCCACTAACGTTCAATTTTAATGCTTGCAATCATATGATCACACATTAACCAGTCATATTTGAATTTTTCAAATATGATTGGTTATTATGGGATCATATGATTGCAAGCATTGAAATCTTAACCAATCACAATTGGATTTGGTCCTTCTGCAAACCTATATAAAGAGCTGCAAACTTCTAGTCCCAAAGGGCCCTTGCTATGGCCACAAGGGCACTTCTTTGTGCCGCAAAGGCACTTCTTTGTGTCGGGGAAGGGGGGTCTCGGTTCGAGCTACAGGACCCCTTAAGCCCCAAAGGGCCCTTGTTATGGCCACAAGGGCACTTCTTAGTGCCGCAAAGGCACTTATAAGTGCCGGGGAAGTGGGGTCCCGGTTGGAGCTGTGGGGCCCCTTAAGCCCCAAAGGGCCCTTATTAGGGCCACAAGGGCCCTTGTTAGTGCCGCAAAGGCACTTATAAGTGTCGGGGAAGGGGGTTCCGGTTCGAGCTGTGGGACCCCTTAATCCCCAAAGAGCCCTTGCTAGGGTCACGAGGGCACTTCTAAGTATCGGGAATGGGGTCCTGGTTCGAGCTGTGGGACCCCTTAAGCCATAGAAGGACCCTTGTCAGGGCCACAATGGCCCAGCTGTTCGGCAATCCTTGAGCAGCCTATTTCAGGAGTCCCGGGCGTTTTGGGATTATTGGATTGCCATTTGAGTTTTGCTGAATTTTCCAAAACGTTCGAGAAAATTTTAAAAAATCCAGCGAGTCTGGAAAATCAATCTAGTTTGAGAATGGACTAGTTTGAATAGTTCGAGTTTGTCCGATCTCATAAAGTTTGGCTCGAACTTGAGTTCGGTTTTGTGTCCATCTCTACTGGTGACTTGTCAGTTATTTGCCCGCAACCCCAACTGCTATTTTTTTTTATAGTTTATTACATGTATTTATAACCAGGTATTTAATGATAAGTTCTATTACTTTCTGGCAAAGGTATCTGGCTCCTCCCTCTGCTCAATGAGCTTTTTATAATCTTAAGTATGTGCAGAGGAGGCTGCAGGTGAAACAGCAGTCAATCAGTGATTGTGATGTCAGCAGTCCCAGCCTTGATTGACTGCATGGAGGGAGGAGCCAGCTCAATCTGCCAGAATGGGGGCAATAATTATATTTAATTCATAATAATTAATAATTATATATCAGGTTAGTAATGCAGGTAATAAAGTGCTGAATATATCATTTGGAGTTGGGGGCAAGTAAGTGACAATTGACCAGTATTTAATAGCTTTTGATTTTGATTAATTGATACCATTGTAACTGTTAATGATTGCTTATTCAATAAGAAGGCTGTTTGTCTATATGCATGCAGGGTAAAGTTTAGTTAAGATGACACTGAGCTATGTCTTAATCTGTTTATGTATGTAAGAATGATACCGTGCCGTATGCCATAGAACACCGCACTGGTATTTTATGTCGGTGTCTGGAAATTTGTGCTGTTATCGTTATTAACTCACAAATCGGTGATGTCTACAATGTGGGTTTAAAAATAGGAGCCTGTATTCATAGCTTACTGTACATCTACCTGAATATAATATCAAGGGGAGCGGTACAGTAGAATCGGGTCCAGTGAAATTTTAGAGATGAGTTGGGTCCTCAGGCATCATTGTAGAGAACCAGAACTGAAAGGAAAGTTCAGTGGAAATATTGTTATTTTAAAATTCGTAGTTTAGATAATACATACCTAGGGGCATATTTATAAAGGATCGCTATTTTCGCTATTGCAGACAGTGCAATGACAAATAGCGATATTTTCGCCTCCTATTTATAAACCGCTCATTTTCGCTTTTGCCTTTGCGGAAAAGTATCGCTGAGGCGATGTGCGGCAATAGTTTTCGCCTTATTTCATGCATTAAGTGTATCCCTGCGAAAAGAGATTGCTCTCTAGTGTAATATCGGAGCTATTTTTGTCATTTTTTATTAAAGCTATTCATAAATAGGTGAAATTTTGCCTTTTTGCCCCTTTTTCTCCCTTTTGTGCAGTTTTATCAGAATTTTTGCCAAACATCATTACTTACGGGAATTGTTCCATTAACATGACTATTCCTTACACAGCACTATGGTATGTTCCATATTAATGTAACTGGTTTGGTAATTAGCTGCAATTTGCTGAAAATAAGCAATCTAATAAATGGCCTATTAATAAAATAGAGAAAATTCGCCTTTTGAGTTTTACACTATTTATTATATCCTATTAATAAAATAGAGAAAATTCGCCTTTTGAGTTTTACACTATTTATATTTTTGGCTGAAAAAGACACCAAGGGGGAGATGTAATATATTTCGCTATCGCAACCTACGTGCACTCGTTTCTGCAATGTGTTAACCACTTTGCAACTGTTGCGAAACATTGCATTGCAACTGTTGCGAAACATTGCGAAAACATTAGCGGTAAGTTGCGACCTTTTGCACATATTTTAAAGACACCATTGAAGAAGCGTTAATTTTTAAAAAACTAGCGCAAAAAACGGCACAAAATTTATTGCATCGCTTTGCGCTGTACAAAGAAAAAAATTGCGTCATGGCGCAGGCAGTGCAAAACCTTTGTTAAGACGTTAGTACATAGGTTAGCATGGGATATTGCATCTCCCTGCAAATGTGTTAGGCTATTTTTAAATAACAAAGATAGGTGTTCAGTGTGTATTAACCAATTTAATACTACTTTGATAATCCACCAGGGAGTATTACCTATTTACCATCATATGTGCTGAGCATTTCCAGCATTATTAGTGCTACTTTTTACTGGATAATTTTTGCTTTTGATGAAAATTCGCCTTTTTAATAACTTTGATGAAAGGAAAAGTTGAAAGTTTAAAAAATTCTGGTAAAGGCTGGTGGGGAAAAAAGCAAATATAATGCCCCTTTATAAACATGTCCCTCAGACCCCCATTTGATTTTATTGGTAAATAAAGAAAATCGGAACCTTAAAAAAAAAGATCTTTAAAAAGCAAAAAAATTAACCTTAAAAAAGTGAAATCTCAGATCGTATTACAGTAAATACTGGAAAATAGTCTAACACCCCCTGGGTACTTATTAGTATTGATAAACACTCCACAATGTACTGACACCTCCATGGACCCATTGGCAGGATAAATAAATGGGCACTTATGTGTTTTCGCCACCTCAGACTTGGTGAATTGGAATGGCTGAACTTAACGCAAAAATACACTTTTCGCCATTTTATAAATATGCTTGAGCGGTTACCACAGCGATGTATGGCGAAAAGCGAAAAGCAAAATGTAGCGGTAATGACCTTTCGCTACTGGTTATCCCTGCTTTTATAAATAAGGCAAAAAGGCCAAATTAGGTGAAAAGGCTGCGTTAAAGTAAGCGAAAAGTTTAATGAACCTTTATAAATATGTCCCCTAAGTATTCTACATATTCTCTTCTATTTTGAAAAATCAGTTGATTTCATTCCCTTTGCTATTCCCTGCTGTTGACATTAGTGGGCTGACATTTCAGGTTCTGTAACGTCCTTCTTCTTCCCAGTATGCACAACGTGGAATGTTCCTAACAGTAATTTCTACTGATTGGCTGTTGGATGGGTCAAACATGATCAGATCTCTACTGAGCAACTGAATCAACCCAGGCGCTGGGTCAAGAGCATGACCATAACGGTCTCTACTAGGGGTCCTGCAAACAGGAAGTTCTGAAACATTTATTTATACACAGACAAAATGCTAAATGGGCAGGTTAAGATCATTGGGATGGAGAAGTACTGGTGTTTTTTCCTAAAAGTATATGTATTTGCAATTAACTGAGTAGTTCCAGAATTAGACATATTCCATAGCATTTGAAAATGGCTTCTACATCCTGAAATATCCCTATTAGTTCAGTAATTAATATTTACAGCGCTTGTTAACCCAGTTTGTATGTGAAAGGTCCTTTCTCATTTTCAATGCAAGGCTTGAAGATTGTTTTAATATTTCCAACAAAACATGGCATGTGTTCTCCAAGGAAGGTTTGAAATTTTTGCAAACTCTTTTTAAGGTAATTGGGCAAAATAAAAGGGATGCCCTTGTGCATTATTATTACTAGAGACCTTCAAAGGCACAATAATAAAAGGATTTGTATAAAATTCCTATATATTCCTTTGAGAGTCTGCAGGTGTTAACGTTGTAGGGCATAATTACAGTTGATTTTGAGTGTTTTTAGAACAAAGATTATTTGCAACTGAAGCTTATTTCATTGCAATGAACCGTATAATTCATTCTGCTTAAAAGTTAAGGTTTTGCTATGTAATCTACCAGGTGTGAGCACTCAAGTGGATACTTAGCAAGTATGTTTATGAAACCATGATGGAAAAAAGAATTCTCAATTTATTCATGAGGTTATATATTTTGCAGAACTTTTTTGTAATGTGAATTTCAGACTGTCAAAGAGAAATTTTGTAACTGATTCACTTGAATCTTTGTTGTTGCCGACTGTTTCAGGGGGTATTTAAAATAAAGTGATGGCATTTGCTACTGCCAGAGTGTCAAAGGAAGTGATGACATTTGCTACTGCCAGAGTGTCAGAGGAAGTGATGCCATTTGCTACTTCCAGAATGTCAGAGGAAGTGATGCCATTTGCTACTTCCAGAATGTCAGAGGAAGTGATGCCATTTGCTACTTCCAGAATGTCAGAGGAAGTGATGCCATTTGCTACTTCCAGAATGTCAGAGGAAGTGATGCCATTTGCTACTGCCAGAGTGTCAGAGGAAGTGATGCCATTTTCTACTACTAGAGTGTCAGAGGAAGTGATGCTATTTGCTACTGCCAGAGTGTCAAAGTTCAAAAGTTTGAAAACGGACCCATTAAAGTCAACAGGAGCCAAATAGTTCGAAAAGTTCAAATGAAATACAATTAAAATATCAATGGTAACTTAAAGGGCAACTGTGGTCTCCAAACATCAACCACCTCTCTACGTGCTGCACAACCCAAAATATGAAGAAATCACTGATCAGAAAGTTAAGGGGTGGGAGGTTCTGAATCTGCGGTCAGAAATACAATTTCATCCTCTAATCTGCGGTTGGCACGTGCTCAGTGCATGACTGAAGGGTAGGAGGGGGGTGGGGAAAACAGCACAGCCACACGCACTGCTTTTTTTAATGCCTCCCACTTGCTGGCCCTTCCCAATCGTGGGCCGTGTCCCCTCCCTTTACAGCCCCCTGTGGCTCCCAAGTGGGAGGGGGCCCGCAAGATGCAGGGGCCCTGGGGCCTGCAAGTGGGAGGTGCCCCTGTGGCCCGCAAGTGGGAGGTGCCCCATGGCCCACAAGTGGGAGGGGCCACAGAGCACAAGTGGGAGGGGCCATGGGAGGCTGCAAGGCAAAGGCCCAAAGGGCTGCAAGGGGAGGGGCCATGGGGGCTCAAAAGGAGGTGGAAACATGGAAGAGGGACTGTCACATGGTTCCAGTGCAGGAAGCAGGAAGTGCAGGGGACCTGGTGATGCTGCAACCATATCACACATATAAATGTAAATATCTTCAAAACTATATAAAATAAATAATGAAAGTAAATTGCAAAAATCCGCAGGAAAGCAATTCTTGTCAATTTACCTCCTGTCATTTTTTGACCACAGTTACCCTTTAATGTAAATACCTGTGGGACCTGGGAAATGGTCTGGGGAAACATGTTCGAATATCCAGAATATCCCAGACTTTTTACTCTCATGCGCGCTACTTTCGAGCTCTCGCGTTCGAACATTCGATTATTATCCCACAAACGACTCGCAGATTCGAGAATTCTATATTTACTCATGTATTGGTATAATAAACATTTTACTCACGGATTCGATAATTCTGTATTTACTCGCATATTGGTATAATAGACATTTTACTCGCATATTCGCATGCCTCGAACTTTCAAACATTAGATAATTATCGAAAGTCTGGAAAATATTGAAAATCTGGGTCCGGGATAGTTCGAGAAGTCAGAGTCTGTTCGAGCTCGAATAGTTCTAGCCCATCTCTATTAATAAGGTGTTTTGAATTCATTTTATAATGAGTAAAGTTTATCCATAGATGTTCATTTTAATAAGATCCATTGACTTTTTGGATTATACAACATCCCACTTTAAATATAAGATTACTTCTTGTTAAAGGGCATCTATACCAAAAAATAGGTTATTTTAAATTGACCAT
Source organism: Hymenochirus boettgeri (assembly GCA_019447015.1). Taxonomy (NCBI): domain Eukaryota; kingdom Metazoa; phylum Chordata; class Amphibia; order Anura; family Pipidae; genus Hymenochirus; species Hymenochirus boettgeri. The sequence continues at coordinate 37,150,931 of CM033470.1, read as the reverse complement.
AACTGGAAACTATAATTCTTTCCAACCACTACTGTATCATTTTTTTGTTGACCTGCCCCCTATTTCTTTAGATATCCAATCTAAAACATCTCATCTTTCAGCTGTCAATCAAGTTCCTTGTTCTCAAAAGCTATTCTTCTGTGAGTAGTTTTACTGTAGCTGGAATGGTGACAGAGTTTTGACAGTTAGAATGCTGTATGCTGTGTGCAGGCTTAACAGTTGGTTTGTGGGAAAAAAGTCAAATCGGATGGAAGTGGGAGTGGTTAAAAGAGGGAGGGGGGATACTGCTCCTAAACAAAAAGTGTGCTGGATTGAAGGCATGCAGCAACACACGCAAATCAGGGTAAGTGCTATTTACATGTATTCGATAATAGATTAAGATGAGGCAAAGTCGTTTTTTCAGTATAGTGTCCCTTTAAGGAAGTGGCTTTTTAAAGATTCCTGGTGAGGTCAGGGACTTACCATCATAATGGTTGATCGTTGTAGAAGCCTTTGGGCGTAATGCGTCTGTCCCTGTTTGAGCGGGAACCCCTGTCTGACATCATTAGATGCTTCAGGCTATTGAACTTTCAGGCCCACAATACTTACTCTGATCCATAGATTGCTGATTCTATTTAGATGTGACTGGCTGTGTGACTGAACCGCATATATAGCCAAGTATACCGAGTCACCTATATCAGGATAGGTGAATGTTTGTCTATGATCGCAATTGTTTGCTCATTACGCAATATCCCTAAACCAATACTTACGTGTGTTTCTGAGTTTACATAACAATATTGGGGACTCTTGGGGTAATGTTGGGGTGGGTTACCCAGTACTACTGATGCAGTTGCTTTTAAATCTTTTTAAATATTTGTTTATTATGTGCAGTTGTGAGACTAATAAAGGAATTTGATTTTGATTTTAGTTACCCCCAACATTACAGTGTCTCTTTAAAATATTCATCTCTCTATCCCTTTAGCGATATTGATCATTCCAACCTTACAAGACATAATCTAACAGGGCAATGCACCTAGAGACACACTGCTCCTTTTCTGGAGTATACGTCTCGCTAACCGATGTTAAGTGTGACTTAAACTCCTTCGCTGCAGCTGTGTGAATGTAGAAGTTAACCGCGCAGCTGGCGCAAGCGATGTTATATGCTGAACGCGGCATTCTATTGCGGCACTTAAAATGCCAGCTTATAGCTAGCGTTAAAAGGGGCAAAATAGATGCAAGCACTTAGCGATGCACTGAGAGACTCTATCGGCATACAGAATTGCTGTCATGTTTGCACCGGGTTGCTTGGTGCATCGGGCTGTAAAGGTTTTATTTACCTAAAATGGCTGGTTCTCGCCCAACACAAACTTATATGTGGCAGTGAAGGACCTGAAGAGTTATCAGTAAGTTATCTGGACCCCGGGGAGAAAGGTAAAGCTGGGTACACACAGTACCACTCTGTAAGGCTGGGTACACACAGTACCACTCTGTAAGGCTGGGTACACACAGTACCACTCTCAAGGCGGGTAACACCGTACCACTCTGTAAGGCTGGGTACACACAGTACCATCTGTAAGGCTGGGTACACACAGTACCACCTTGTAAGGCTGGTACACAAGTACCACTCTGTAAGGCTGGGTACAACCAGTACCACTCTGTAAGGCTGGTACACACCAGTACACCACTGTAAGGCGGGTACACACAGTACCACTCTGTAAGGCTGGTACACAACGTACCACTCTGTAAGGCTGGGTACACAGTACCACTCTGTAAGGCTGGGTACACAACGTACACTCTGTAAGGTGGTCCACACCGTACACTCTGTAAGGCTGGGTACACACAGTACCACCCCTGTAAAGCTGGGGTACACATAGTACCAATCTGTAAGGCTGGTACACACACAGACAATCTGTAGGCTGGGTACACACGTACACACTCTGTAAAGCTGGTACACACAGTACCACTCTGTAAGGCTGGTACACACAGTACCACTCTGTAGGGCTGGTACACACAGTACCACTCTGTAAAGCTGGGACACAATTACCACTCTGTAAGGCTGTACACACAGTACCACTCTGTAGGCTGGTACACACAGTACCACTCTGTAAGGCTGGTACCACAGATACCACTCTGTAAGGCTGGGTACACACAGTACCACTCTTAAGGCTGGTACAACATAGTACCACTCTGTAAGGCTGGTACACACAGTACCACTCTGTAAGGCTGGACTACACACAGTACCACTCGTAAGCGGGTACACACGTACCTTGTAAGGCTGGTACACATAGTACCACTCTGTAAGGTCTGGGTACACACAGTACCACTCTGTAAGGCTGGTACACTAGTACCACTCGTAAGGCTGGTACACACCGTACCACTCTGTAAGGCTGGTACACACAGTACACTCGTAAAGCTGGGTACACACAGTACCACTCTGTAAGGCTGGGTACACACAGTACCACTCTGTAAGCTGGGTACACACAGTACCACTCTGTAAGGACTGGTACACACGTACCACTCTGTAAGGCTGGGTAACACAGTACACTCGTAAAGCTGGTACACAGTACCACTCTGTAGGTGGGTACACACAGTACCACTCTGTAAGGCTGGGTACACACAGTACCACTCTGTAAGCTGGGTACACACTGTACCATCTGTAAGGCTGGTACACACAGTACCCTCTGTAAAGCTGGGACACTCTGTACCACTCTGTAGGCTGGGTAACACAGTACCACTCTGAAAGGGTACACACTGTACCACTCTGTAAGGCTGGTACACACAGTACCACTCTGTAAAGCTGGTACACACAGTACCACTCTGTAAGGCTGGTACACACAGTACCACTCTGTAAAGCTGGGTACACACAGTACCACTCTGTAAGGCTGGGTACACCAGACCACTCTGTAAAGTGGTACACACGTACCACTCTGTAAGGTGGTACACACGTACCACTCTGTAAGCTGGTACACACAGTACCACTCTGTAGGCTGGTACACACAGTACCACTCTGTAAGCTGGGTACACACAGTCACTCTGTAGCGGTACACACTGTACCACTCTGTAAGGCTGGGTACACACAGAACCACTCTGTAAAGCTGGGTACACACAGTACCACTCTGTAAGGCTGGTACACACAGTACCACTCTGTAAAGCTGGTACACACTGTACCACTCTGTAAGGCTGGGTACACACAGTACCACTCTGTAAAGCTGGTACACACAGTACCACTCTGTAAGGCTGGGTCACACAGTACCACTCTGTAACATGGGTACACAAGTACCACTCTGTAAGGCTGGGTACACACAGACCACTCTGTAAAGCTGGGTACACACAGTACCACTCTGTAAACCTGGGTAACACTGTACCACTCTGTAAGCTGGGTACACACAGAACCCTCGTAAAGCTGGGTACACATGACCACTCTGTAAGGCTGGGTAACACAGTACCACTCTGTAAGCTGGGTCACACAGTCCACTCTGTAAGGCTGGACAACAGACCATCTGTAAGACTGGGTACACACAGTACCACTCTGTAAAGCTGGTACAAACAGTACCACTCTGTAAACTGGGTACACACTGTACCACTCTGTAAGGCTGGGTACACACAGTACCACTCTGTAAAGCTGGGTACACACAGTACCACTCTGTAAGGCTGGGTACACACAGTACCACTCTGTAAAGCTGGGTACACACTGTACCACTCTGTAAGGCTGGTACACACAGTACCACTCTGTAAAGCTGGGTACACTCTGTACCACTCTGTAAGGCTGGGTACACACAGTACCACTCTGTAAGGCTGGTACACACAGTACCATCTGTAAAGCTGGGCACACCGTACCACTCTGTAAGGCGGGTACACACAGTACCACTCTGTAAAGCTGGGACACACTGTAAACTCTGTAAGGCTGGGTACACACAGTACCACTCTGTAAAGCTGGTACACACAGTACCACTCTGTAGGCTGGTACACACAGTACCACTCTGTAAAGCTGGGTACACACAGTACCACTCTGTAAGGCTGGTACACACAGTACCACTCTGTAAAGCTGGGTACACACAGTACCACTCTGTAAGGCTGGGTACACACAGAACCACTCTGTAAAGCTGGGTACACACTGTACCACTCTGTAAGGCTGGGTACACACTGTACCACTCTGTAAGGCTGGGTACACACAGAACCACTCTGTAAAGCTGGGTACACACAGTACCACTCTGTAAAGCTGGGTACACACTGTACCACTCTGTAAGGCTTGGTACACGCCTGGGTCCCCACACCACTCCTGTGCTCCCCCCCCCACCCGCCCCCTCCCCCCCCCCCACCCACACAGTACCACTCTGTAAAGCTGGGTACACACAGTACCACTCTGTAAAGCTGGGTAAACACACAGTACCACTCTGTAAGCTGGGTACACACCGTACCACTCTGTAAGGCTGGGTACACACTGTCCACTCTGTAAAGCTGGGTACACACAGTAACCATCTGTAAGAGCGGGTACAACAGTACCAAATCTGTAAAGCTGGGTACACACAGTACCACTCTGTAGCTGTACACACGTACACTCTGTAAGGCTGGGTACACACAGTACCACTCTGTAAGCTGGGTACACACAGTACCACTCGTAAGCGGGTACACACGTACCACTCTGTAAAGCTGGTACACACCAAGTACCACTCTGTAAGGCTGGTACACCACCAGTACCACTCTAAGTAAGCTGGGTAACACACAGTACCATCTGTAAAGCGGGTAGAACACGACCACTCTGTAAGGTGGGTACAAACAGCAACATCGTAAAGAGGGGTACAACACAGTTACACTCTGTAAAGCTGGGTACACACAGTACCACTCTGTAAGGCTGGTACACACAGTACCACTCTGTAAGGCTGGGTACACACAGTACCACTCTGTAAAGCTGGTACACACAGTACCACTCTGTAAGGCTGGGTACACACAGTACCACTCTGTAAGGCTGGGTACACACAGTACCACTCTGTAAAGCTGGGAACACATAGTACCACTCTGTAAGGCTGGTACACACAGGGGCAGATCTGAGTTATTACTCTGCATACAAAAGTTTGTGTGTGGGGGGCATGCCCTTCAAAAGAAACTTCAGGTGAAAGAGTAGATGGTGCCTTCGTTGGCCAGGGACAAAGTGCAAAGTTTCTATTATCATCCAGAACTACAGCCGGAAATGTAATATTACAAATGACTGCACGTCCTATTCAAATGGCTTTTCACGGCTCATCTCAGTGGGTTTGTCTCTGTGTTTATTTTACTATCCTTGCATAGCAGATGGTGATATTCATAATAACAATACAGATAAGGTAATCGAAGAAGAATGATCGCTGCCTGTGCAAGCACTGATAAATTCACGTTAACATCAGATCAATTAAGGAATCGGCGTGGAAGCCCCTACACGCTCTGCTTCTAAACGATTTAAAATCCACACGGGATGTGATCCGTTTCTACATATGCATCGATCATCCAGCTGTGCTGTTATTCAACTAATGTGCCTGGGCCAAAGGAAGAACAGTAACTGTCCAGTGAGATTTGCACAATAATAGAGAATATTATGAAAAAGGTTAAAGGATTCATATTGTATTTATTCTCTTATACAGCACTATAATGCAGCACCTTACAGTTAGATGACATTAGGCCCTGTCCTGAAGATCTTACATTCTAACTAACATTATGGGGCTGCACTATTATTCTGCATTACCTTGCTTGGCATGTATTTCACTGATGTACCAACACAGGTTGAAAGGGTAATTACACTTTAACTAACAAACCCACTTTGACCGCTAGGTAAAGTAAGTGGAGTTCTCACTATAGGATCTGTAACAAGCAGGCAAAGACCGCTCACGTAGGCGCCCGTTCCTTTAGCCCGATACTGTTTCCGGACAGGCCAATGGGGAGACACACTTCTTCCAAAGTATGTCTTCCCATTGGCCAAATTTCAGAACAGTCCAAGAAGTGAGGAGACACCAGTGTCCAGGTTTTCAGCTCGGGTCACACACTTTAGAGAGAACCCAGGGTGAGGATCCAGTGGTTTGGGTATTGTCAGGTAAGTTGAGGGTTTTGGGGGTTAATATGGATTTAATTGTCCGTTAAGATGGTGATTGCAGCAAGGTGAGAAAATTGTGAGTACCCTACACACAGCATAAACACTGATCTATCATGGCCATGACAGATGATGTCATGGCCAATGTCTACTCTGAGATTCCACTATTGAGCATGCGTGAGAGCTCTCTGAGCTTATTATTCCCAAAGTATTGTAGGGAATGTACCTAGTGCCAAGGCACTGGGCAAATCCTAATCCAGTCTTACCCCCTGCATGATTTTACATTTTCAGTTTTGCTGGTGTTAAAAAGTCTCAGTAAAAAAAGATGCAAACTTGACATTCAATTGTTTGTGGTGACAAAGTTCACCCATGCAGCCACCTCAATTCCCTTTTTATAGTCACTCAACCCCCCCCCCCCCCCTCTGTTTGCTTAAAGAGGATAACTCTACTCTAAATAGCAGAAAAATTATTTAGGACAGCTGAAATTCAAAAGGCAAGATTCCTGTCGTTAGTACATTATAAAGTATAGCTTTGAAATGAAAGTGATCTAACAGTATTATATATGCTTGTATAGCGTTGCAGCTAAATGCTGTTTAGGTATTGTACTGTGACTTTGTAACACGTTCCGTGATTTTGGAAATCAAATAGATATGTACTTTTGATTTAAAATGGCAATTTCATGCTTCAGTATTTGTCTCTACTTGGTTAGTATTATCTGAGACAAATAACAGTCGTGGTGTCACAATTCCGTAGTTTACATTCTCATCTCTTTAAAAATAGATTTTGCAAGAAAAACTTTTTTTTTATTGTAAAAAGATAAAAGCAAAAAGCCAAGAGAGAAGAAACACAAATTGGACATGTTGCCTTGCAAATTGGATATCTGTTCTCCATTGTGCTGCATAAAATGGAAACATATTTAAAGGGAAATAAAAGTATATTTTTAAACTGCAAAAAAAAAATACTGTAGTAATCCAGCTCCATGTATTATTCACCTTTGTCTTACACCTACCCCCACATTATGGGTCAGTCAGAAGATACACTATCAACTGGGACAATTATCCACAAGTATTATCCCTTCCCATTTTTATCTATAAATTAAGAGACGGGTTCCTAATTCCCCTTTTCCTTTAAGAAAGGTGAAATCATCCTGTACCTTCCGATGTGCATGGGAGATATTTTTTTCTTTATTAAAGCAAAAAGTATATTTAGGGGTAACATTTTCCTCCCACCCCCCATTCCTTATTTTATAGATTTAAATAGAAGAAGGTTGATCTTTGGGGATAGTTGCCCTTTAATATAGGCTGCAACTGTCATTGATTTTAACTTACATTGGGGCTTTGGGTGCAATGATTTGCCCGTGCTTTCAGTCTGCAGCACCCAATTAGATGGCATCAGATTTTTCTCTAACTATAGTAGACTAATAAAAAGGTATCATCTGATTGGTTGAGGTAAATTAATAGCATGATCAAATTTTTGTACCTCTTATTATATATAATATATATATATATATATATATATATATATATATATATATATATATAAACAACACACATAATTTTAAGCATAAAATATCATTCCTGAGGAAGATCCAGGTATTTATTATTCAAGAGGGAGATCTATTATTTTAGAGGGAGATCTAGAGATCAATTATTCTAGAGGGATGTCTAGAGATCTACTATTCTAGAGCTGGGTTTAGAGATCTGTTAATTTAAAAGGATATCTAGAGATTATTCTAGAGGGAGATCTATTATTCTAGAGGTGGATTTAGAGATCCATTATTCTAGAGATCTAAAGATCTACTATTTAGCAAAATCTAGAGATCCATTATTCTAGAGGTAGAGCTAGAGATCCATTATTCTAGAAGTAGACCTAGAGATCTAAAGATCTACTATTTTAGCGGGATCTAGAAATCTATTATTCTAGAGCTAGAGCTAGAGATCCATTATTCTAGAAGTAGATCTAGAGATCTAAAGATCTACAGGGTTATTCAATAAAATTTCTTATCATTTAAATGGTGCAAATTTTGCCCCAACCAATCAAATATTATTTAACATTTGAAAGCCAACATCTGATTGGTTGGGGCAAAATAAGCACCATTTTAAACGATTAGAACTTTTATTGAATAACCCTGCTGGTATTTTAGGGAAATCTAGAGATCAATTATTCTAGAGGGAGGTCTAGAGATCTACTATTCTAGAGCTGGGGTTAGCCATCTGTTACTCTAAAAGGATATCTAGAGATTATTCTAGAGGGAGGTGTATTATTCTATAGGTAGATCTAGAGATCCATTATTCTAGAAGTAGATCTAGAGATCTAAATAGCTACTATTTTAGGGGGATCTAGAGAACTGTTATTCTAGAGGTAGATCTAGAGATCCATTATTCTAGAGGTAGATCTAGAGATCTAATATTCTAGAGGGGAAAATTGGGGATCTATTTTTCTAGAGGGAGATCTAGATGTTTGTAATTCTAGAGGAGATCAATCATATTCATTACTCTCTGGGCGTTATATTCTGGTCCTTAGGAAAATGTTAGACAATCTAGAGGAGATCTGGATATTTATCATTCTAGAGGGATATCTAGCATTGTAGCATCAGTGCCAATTTAATAATTACATTTTTAAATCTCTGCCAATAATTTCTGTAACATATTGTTTTCCAAGGTGGAGACTTATACATTTTAATCTAAAGTTTGAGTAGATTAGCCACTAGTTTGAGTAGATTAGTACAAGCATCTGCCATGGGTGTTGTGGAAGGACTTGTGTTTGTATCTCCTTCAGGTAAGAGCGTAAAGACCAAGATCAATTCCTCAATAGTTTTTTTTTTTTATTTTAATAGTATTAAATGCAATTTAACAAGTCTTTGCTGATTAAACCCAGTCAGTTTTCACCTTTCTTCGTGTACTACATGAACCTTTTATCTGAGATACAAATGCCTTTCCCCTCTTATTCCCATTCACTACATCCCAAGTGTGCCCTACAGTACAATAGAGTAATCAAGGAGAAAGGCAGGCTGTCAGATGCAAGAAAAACAAGACTGTGCATTTCTTTTGGTTGCAATCAATACTTTACTTATGCGTCCACTTGAGGAAAGCTACAGTACCTTGCTCTTGCCTTTCAGAAGGATTCCTTCCTGTTATGCCTGTTGTAAATCTGTTTACTGGATTAAATTTAAATGGAGACCGTGGGCTCAATAGCAGAAAAGAGCTCTGCTTCCTAAGCTAAAGCAAATGTCTGCACTGCCCAGCGTGGCAGGCGGGTATAGGGGGAGTATTTTTACCTGTTAGTTCTTGTGAAAAAATAAACAGTTGATGCAGCAGTGTAGACATGCCAGTCTATGTGTATTAAAGGAGAAGGAAACGTTTATTTTAACTTTTTATTATAGGTTCCATTGTTTATAAACAGTTACAGCATTCCACCCTGCCAATACTTAATGATGGGGGCCCATCCCCAGTATTATCGCGTAATCCACATGCATACAGAGTTAGGCAGTCAGGGCTAGGTCACACTAGCGTAATTTGTACGAACATTGCAAGCGCGGCAACGCACCGAAAACACGCGTTTTTGGGTGCGATTGCGCATGTGTTTGCGATCTGCATTTTTATGCGCAATCGCATGCATTTCCCTATCTCTAAAGAAAAAAACGCAAGCGCAAAGGCATCAATAATCAGTTTAGGAGGTAATATAAGGAGGCGGTAATCAGTTTAGGAGGTAATATAAGGAGGCGGTAATCAGTTTAGGAGGTAATATAAGGAGGTGGTAGTCAGTTTAGGAGGTAATATAAGGAGGTGGTAGTCAGTTTAGGAGGTAATATAAGGAGGTGGTAGTCAGTTTAGGAGGTAATATAAGGAGGTGGTAGTCAGTTTAGGAGGTAATATAAGGAGGCGGTAATCAGTTTAGGAGGTAATATAAGGAGGCGGTAATCTGTTTAGGAGGTAATATAAGCAGGTGGTAGTCAGTTTAGGAGGTAATATAAGGAGGTGGTAATCTGTTTAGGAGGTAATATAAGGAGGTGGTAGTCAGTTTGGGAGGTAATATAAGGAGGTGGTAGTCAGTTTAGGAGGTAATATAAGGAGGTGGTAGTCAGTTTAGGAGGTAATATAAGGAGACGGTAATCAGTTTAGGAGTTAAGCAGCACTGGCATGCAAAGCAATTACTGCATCACCCCACCCCTGTAGAAGCCAAGGCAAGCTCATTATTACATCAAGCAGCAACGGTTTTGCTTTTCGTCTTATTTAGCCGAAACCTGCTCTGATTGAATCTCCCCTTGCAATTTAATATTGTGATTGCTTTTTTGCATTTGAATTTTTGCACGTGAATTTTCAAAGGGCGCCAAACACCTGGCATTAAAATTATGCACCCATTAGCAAATATGCTATTTACAGAAGGCCACAATAACAATATTAAATACTAAGGAGGAATTGCAGTCATTTTCTGGCCACGTTACTTACTGTAGCTGGAATCCCGCGATGTACTAAATACTTTGTGCCAATTAGTACATTTTAGGATCACAGTCAGGTTAGCAGTGCCAGTGAGCGACAGGCTAATAACCCATTGGAATACAGGTTATGTTTCTCACTACTTTGTGTATATTGCATTCTTTTGGACTTTATGTAAAAGTTAGGGTAAAAACCCATGTTAACCCAATATTCATTATGTAACATGGGTTTCTTATTGTAACAGCCCTCTACAGCAGACATGGGGGGAAATTGCAGATCTCCATAAATAGCCCCATGTGTTTAAAATATATGCATTTGTATTTGTTACATTTTGTACAATAATTATTACTTGTTTTCCAGTAAGACAATATGTTGACCTGGGCAGCGACGACCAAGAGATGTGTTGTGTTTTAAAGATCTTGCATATTTACAGGGAGATTCAATAAAAGTTCTTATCCTTTAAAATGGTGCTAATTTTGCCCCAACCAATCAGATGTTGGTTTTTAAATGTTAAATAAGATCTGATTGGTTGGGGCAAAATTAGCACCATTTTAAAGGATAAGAACTTTTATTGAATAACCCTGATAGTTTATTAATTATGTGCCAAGCTCTGATTAATGTTGTGAGTTTTTTTATTTCTGGAGAGAATTTCATTAAAAAAAAACTAAGGCAAAAGTGAGTATACATAACACAAAACATTACATTTTACATGTGCATTTTTGTGTTTTGTATCATAAAATTGTATTTTATGCATGCACATTTTGTGTGTGCATTTTTGTTACAAAATTATATTTTCTTAAAAATAAGGGAATGTCCACCCCTAAAATGACATTTTATATTCTGATAGAGAACCTTAGGATCGATATATGATCTCTGCATCAGATACTAGCAAACTCCTTTAACTCCCTCGTTAAACTGGAATCACAGCCATGATGTATGATATCATGGCCAATTACAAATGAGTGTTGACGGAGGCTTGTCTATTGAGAGAAATTGAAAGCTCTCAGCAAATTGCCTGCAGGGATTGTGCTGGATAACTAGCTTTGTGTGCAGTTCTGGGCAGTGTGAGTAAAGGGCAACTGTGGTCACCAAACAAGTTAGGGTTTAATTTAAAAACTGTTTACCTTTAAAATCAGGCAATAATCCCATCTCTAGCTGCAGCCTGTAAGAAATTGCCCCACTCCTCTGCCCCAGGGGAGAAGCATGCTCAGTTAAGACTTAATGCTGGGGAAAAGTACCTAGGGGAATAATTGACAGTTAAGATGGTGAGCCTATTAATGCAGGCAGAGGCTGGTCACATGACTACAAGCTGGTCACATGGCTGAAAACAGGAAGTGTTCAAGTAGGAAGTAATATTGCTGATCCTTTTTAGCAATAACTTCTCACAAATTTCATCTAGAGATGTGATTTTATTTTGCAGGTAAGATGGAATGCTTTTCAAAATAACCCTAACTTCTTTGGAAGAATTAGAGACCACAGTTACCCTTTAAGGTTTTGGGGGTTTCTCTATCAGAATATGAGATGTGATTTTGGGGGTCTACATAACCTTTAAACTATTATAGGTGTAAGTGGTGCTTCCTATTATTCTTTGGCCTGTAGTTAAACCCGTGAAAGTAGAGCAGTTTGCAAAGTCTACAAAAAAAAGGATATGTCGTTATTCTGTGTAAATACTTTCCAGCAGTTATCGTGGGCAAAACTATAAACTGCACTTATCAAGCACAATATTCAATGTACCTTATCAGGCTCCTAAAACAATTTGAAGGCATTTAAGAAAATAGAAGTATGAATGCTTTTAAAATGAGCTCCTGCATAAAACTGTTTATTTTGGAATCGTAATATTCCTTACAGTGTCAAGTTGCTCAGTGTGGTGCTATATTATTGTGGAAAACATTTTGCCTGAGTAATAAAAATGCTTTTTATCATTCCCCATTATTAGAATGGAGCTTTAGAATGTAATGCAATTTTACTGAGATGATTGTAAAGGATTCTGAGCCTTTAGTAAATGTGATTTTTAACAGTGATGTAAGATGTGTGTTCTTCCCCATTAACTGTGTTTTCTCTTCCATAAACATTGGAAGTTCGTAGAATTTAATACTTTGCAAAACTCTTTAAAATAAGCGGAGGGGTTTATATATTCTTTCATGTTTATGTAGATGGAACTTTGAATCACTAAAACACAAGGAGTCCCAGATAAAGCTAGCTATATCATTCTAATCTATTGGGAGCACCTATCCAAATCACCAAGGATAAAACACTTGGTAAAAATAGAACCTAGAGGAAAGCAGTAGGTGTAAGACAGAAAATGCTGCTCCAGGCTACTTTATTGTGTCTACTGCAAAATGCAGCCTCAAAACATCATGTATTAGACACAGTAAGGTTCCCTCAAGCAAAATGCTCTGCCTTACACCTATTTCTTTCCACTACATCCTATTTTTGTACAGTATTTGTGAGTGAACTGAAAGGCTTCCATCTATAATTATATTACTATATGCGTAGACACAATGTTTTGGAATGTACATGTGATGTCAGTATAACTGAGTTCATTATAGAAGTGAAAGTGGACACAATTTCTTTATAGTTACCCATAACTATTATTAATTCCGGGGGAAAAAACGGACTTACATTCATATTCTTATTGAAAAGGGAAATCATATTTGGCAATTGCAAATACTGCTTATTGCAAGTTTGACAGACATAAGGTTCCTGAGTACTAGTAAGAACAGTATAATAAAGTCATTTTGGAAAATGCAACTAGGCCATTGGATAAATAGAAAAGTAACATTGACCCATTGCGGCAGAAAAATGCAACTAGACCTCTGGATAAATAGAAAAGTAACATTTACCCATTGCAGCAGAAAAATGCAACTAGACCTCTGGATAAATAGAAAAGTAACATTGACCCATTGCGGCAGAAAAATGCAACTAGACCTCTGGATAAATAGAAAAGTAACATTGACCCATGGCGGCAGTATTGAGAAAAATGTAACAATACCATTGGGTAATTAATGAAATAACATTGGCCCCTTGCATCAGTATTGAGGAAAATGCAACTATTCTGTTGGGTAAATGGTGAAATAGCATTTCCCCATTGCTGTAGTATGCTGGAAAATGTAACTATTCGTTAAATAGTAAAATAACATTGCCCCTTTGCAGCAGTATTGTTAAAAATATAATAAGACAATTGGAAAAAAACAGTGAAATAACATTGACCCATTGCAGCAATATAGAGAAACGTTACTATACCATTGGGTAATTAATTAATATTGCCCCTTTGCAGTAGTATTGAACAAAATGTAACTAGATTATGGGTTGTGTTATCAATAAAAATATATATGTAAGGAGACGAAGTTGAGTTAAAAATATATATATATATAAATATATTCTTGTATATCAATACTAGTATTGATATACAATAACAAAGATATTTATATATTTTTTTCCCTCAACGTAATCTCCTTACATATATATTTTTATTGTCTTACTGATCACGTAGTGATCTATCCACCAGGGGGTAGGGGGCCCTCTGTTAGGAGACTTACAGGGTTATTCAATAAAAGGTCTTATCGTTTAAAATGGTGCTAATTTTGCCCCAACCAATCAGATGTTAGCTTTCAAATGTTAAATCAGATCTGATTGGTTGGGGCAAAATTAGCACCATTTTAAACGATAAGAACTTTTATTGAATAACCCTGATAGTTAGGGTTGGGTTACTCTTTGGTATTTCAGGATATTGCCATACTCCAGGTGTTTTGGGTTTTTTTGTAGGGGAAAAGTAACTAAATCATTGTGTCAGTAATGAAATCATTTGGCTTTGGCATCCTTACTACGGTAATTTGAATTTTTTTTTTTATTTTATACCATAATTCTCTGAATTACAATTACACAATTTTAAAGTTTCTAAACTTTAATTATGGCTACTAGAATTTGAAATTGATTGAAAAATCTTGGTCTCATCAACAACTAGTTTGTCCACCTCTAATGGTTAGTGATGGTATTAACATTGGAGCTCACGAGTTCAAATCAGGCCTCTGCAACATTGTCTTTGAAGGAAAAAAAATAATTGTAATTCTGACTGCTGTGTGTTATTTTATTCATGTTGGTGCAGAAACACGAGGATTAATTCTTCAGTTCCCTCTTAACAGCTTGTGTTTATGGAAGCTGTCATTGAAACATATTGTTTATTGTGAAAACAAGAGTTGCCCATTATAAAAAAAAAATACTAATAAAATATTAATAAAAGCTATGTGAAACAGGAACGGGAATGATTTCTCTGTGTATCTCTGGCATACAGAAAGGTTTTGCCAGGAAAAAAGTTCAACTTGTCCACAGTTTTACAGCTTAGCAATAAATAATTCATGATTAAATTAACCTATTCATATTCATCACATAACTAGAGGGTCTTAAAGGGCATGTCCACCCGATTTAGATTCCCTCCCCCTAGCGTAAAAACATTTTTATATAATATTCTCCCTGTCCCCCCATCCCCAACCGCTATAGTGTTAAGTTCAGAAAGTGCCCCAAACATTACTTACCTTCCCTCTTTCCTCCGCCGCTCAGCCAATCACAGACGCGACTGCCGGTCCCGTCCCTCTGCTTGCATTTTCTTGCAAGCAGAGGCCTGGCAGTGCGGCGGAGGAAAGAGGGAAGGTAAGTAATATTTGGGGCACCTTCTGAACTTAACACTATAGCGGTTGGGGCTGTGGGGACAGGGAGAATATTATATCAAAAATTTTTTAGAAGGGTGGACATGCCCTTTAATTAAAGGGAAAGATTGTTTTCCAGTTGTATTTAGGTGCATGTAAGTTTTAACAACTATTCCATGATCTGAGCCTTGTTCCATTAGCACATTAAGATTCTGTTCAGAATCCCATCCATGTTCTCTAATCCCTTCATACCTATTGCAGATTGGTCAAGTGCCCCATCACTTTGTATTATGTTTGCTGGCATGAGGGCAGTGCAAGATGCTGATATGAAAAGGTGATATAAATAGTTTGACAAGCCGGCCAGTTATCTGGACCACCTACAGCCACCAACATGTGTAAAGATAAGCAATGCCATAAGGTAAAGAAAAGTAGTTGAACCATTAGGACTTACCCCTATGTGGTTCTTGTCACACCATTCTCTCCCATAATCCTTCTTTTTTTGTGCAAGGGATAAATAGTTATAACTAGTGAGGAGGAATTATAGATTATTATTTCATAATTCTCCCTTTTCCTATTTGCAAATACCAGGGGTCTTGTTTACAAGATTATTATTTCCCTCTCCTTAGTTAAACTTTAGAAAGTTTAAAAAGTTCTTCACGTTTGTTTTTTGCATTTGTCAGTTCTATGTTTCAATGACTGGGAAGCTCTGCCTTGCACTTTCTGAACAAGCAAGCCTTTCTAGGTTGTTCCTTCTAATGCAACATGAGGACTAGAGATGGCCGAACTTCTAAAACGGACCAATTAAAGTCAATGGGGGGTAAATAGTAAGTGTAAACTTACCTTACAGGCCCCTGGGACCTGGGAGATGGTCTGGAGAATACGTCCATGCGCAGGGAACAGCATCTGGTTTCCACATGCTGTTTTCGGTAATTCGGCCGACTCGAACAGCCACTTCCAAAAATTCCCAAATAGCCAAACGGTTGACGACCCAGCCATACATTCGGGGGTCCCGCAGATTAAAACCGGGACCCCCTCCTGGGTCCTTACAAGGACCTTTGTGGCCCTTACAAGGGCCCTTTGGGGCTTAAGGGGTCCCACAGCTCGAACGGGGACCCCCCTCCCCGGCCCTATCAAGGTTCAGGCTTCAAGTTCGGAAAGGGTTTTTCATTGTGAGAACGGTAAAGCTATGGAACTGTCTTCCAGTGGACGTTGTTATGGCAGGTTCATTGGTCAGTTTTAAAGAAAAAGCTGGATGAGTTTCTGCAAACAAGGAATGTTACAAGTTACTGGTATTGATACATAAAGTAGAGTTGATCCAAGAATTGCCAGGAAGGAATTTTTTTCCCCTTCATAAAGTTGATGTGTTTTTTTGTTTTTTTTGCCTTCCTCTGGATCAACAGTTAGGCAGGAAATGAGGATATTGGGTTTGACTGGATGAACGTTTGTCTTTATTCAACCTCAAATACTATAATATACTATACTACTGTATTACAATTCAACTTTTGTTCTAAAGGAAGTAGTTTTCTTTGCAGGTAGTCATTTGTTTGGTAACATGGGAATAAACAGAGCAGGTCATCTTGGAGTTCAATACAACTCTTATTTATCATAATGTTTAAAAATAGAAATGCATGTTACAGTCACCTCATGTTTTTTCTATACAGGTTACCAATAAATTAAGTGTGTACGAGCTGAGAGAAATAATGCCAGGCTCTGTCTTTTCTAGACACACTGCGGAGAAAACATCATTTTTCTTTTCTTAGATCTGATTTATTTCTCTACCGTAACAACTATAAAGGATCATTAAGTACAAGTTGCCAATGGCAGAAACTGGATGTTATCAAAACATTTCAGGGCTCATTGACTTTGATGATAAAACCAATTTTTTCTATTTAACTGGGATTTAGAATCTCTTAATAATTGTGCAGGTGGAGTTTAAATGAGATAAATCATGTTATAAAATAAACAATGATTGCTTCTCGGATAAATATGATCTAAAAAGTTAGGGACGATTTGTTTTTTTTATCAAGATTTTAGCTGAATACCGCAGATTCTCGAGATCTAAAATGTGGGAAAATTGTAGACTTGTTTAACAGGCCATAAGTTCTCCAAGGACTTCTTGATGACCGTAAGATCATTAAAGTGGCTGTCGTTTGTTAGGTGTCTGTTAAGCTAGCCTACTGTAAAAATGTGGATCACAAAAAGTCCCAAAATTGATTTTCTATTGATTTTACTCAACTCCACTGATGTGCATAGCCAAAGGATAGGAGATCTTTCCAAAGCTGCCGTTGAAAAAATATCAAGCACTGTAACCTGACACTGGGACACTAAGAGTTTTTATTTTCAGCTCGCGCCATATAATCCCTAATAATTCCATTAGATCTTATTATTTATCTAATCCTCGCTAGGCTACCCCATGAAACACACTAAAGTTTACATTTGTGTTAAATAGACACAGAGCTATCAGTGCAATAAATATCCACTAAAATGTACTTACTTAACACTTTTTAATCCAATTCTTTTTATATAGAGATTTTTATGGTTTTATTTACATTTCTTTAAAATGTGTTGCTATGATTTTGCAAACTTTGCAAACTGGTGCCATTAATAATAATTTCAGAATTGGTCTTTTACACAAGGGATGTCTGGGATCTTGACATGTTCTCCCTAAAGTTCCTAATCCAATATTGGCAATACGTAGCACTCACAGCTATTTGTTTGGGATTAACACATTTAACCCTCTGCCTTCATTTATCAGAGGTCTGTGACATATACCCAAAGAGTGCTGTCTGTATTGATACGACAGGCAGAACATAAACAGAATATTAGAGAAAAGTGTCCGAAAATGTCAAATATCAGAAGCTTTCATTAGACTTTATTCATAATAAATAACTGATTTAATCTAGTAGAGTCTGAAAGTGTATAAACCCAGTAAGCTTACCCAAACACATGAGATAGCTCTAACGAAATACTACTTTTTACTATGCATGACTAGTGATTATTCCTGGGTTTGAAATTAACCTTATTTCGACTTAAAACTGACGCTTTCAAAAATTCTGTGGATCCAATGGATTTTTTTAAATTTTCAAAACACAGCATATACTGTTATCGTACGATCGTCGGATCGTTTATAGACGATCGCACAACAATCTTCCACATCGGGCCAAAATGTTGACCGGGGATATCAGGTAGGTAAGGTTAACAGACACAATTTTCCTTTTACATATTTCTTCTTTTAATTGGAATTTTTTGCCCCTTAACGTATCTCCTGAACTTGATGCCATGGACAAGTGGTTATTTGTTTTCTCTCTCCTAAGGTATTGTTATAGTAGAGTAATGATTTTGTGAACGTTACTTAAATTGACCAAGGAATAATATGGAAACATGGAAATTACCCATAATAATAACCAAGTGTCCTAGGACTTTGGTGAGATTGACAAATATATTTAGACATTTTACAATGTAGTACACCATGAGAAATACTAATGGCTCTTTATTTTACCTTTTCTATCAGGTACCCAATACCCAATCCCTTTATGTGTTATAGTTGGAGCATATCTCCTTCATCTTTTTAAAGGGCATGTCCACCCCCAAACTAAAATTGAACCCAATACTGGCCCCACTGTGTAGTTTAAAAAAAATCTTACCTTACACCTCTGCTTCTTATGGTTCTCCTGCAGTGCTTGTCCAAAGTCCAGGAAACTGAAGAGTAGAGGGTGTCTTCCTGTATGAAAGGTTTTTGCCTCCTCACTGTCTCTGAGAAGACAGTGGCAAGTGCAGGGGAGCACTTTCCCCCTCCTTCCCTCCCCCCTGATCCCCTCACCTAGCGTAAAATGTTTTATATATAATGTAGGGTGTGCCTTCCCACCCCCAACCACTACATTAGATTGCTAAAAACCATACTTACAGTCAATCACAACCGCGGCTGCTGGTCCAGCCCCTGTTTCCAACTTTCGGCAAACAGATGGCAGGAGCAAAGGGCTGTAAGTAGAGTTCTGCTTCTTTTTTTAGCAATCTAAAAATCAATATTTCTGTGTCGAACAGGTGAGAATCGGCGTTGAAAATTTAAGAAATAAAAAATCAGTGTGGAATTTCAAAATTGAAAAGTCAAAAAATCCACTTCAATTGGGTTTGGCAAAATGTAGACACATACAGGGAGATGAAATAAAAGTTCTTATCATTAAAAATAGCACTAATTGTGCCCAACCAATCAGATGTTCGCTTTCAAATGTTAAATAAAATCTGATTAGTTGGGGCAAAATTAGCACCATTTTTAACAATAAGAACTTTTATTACATCTTACTGATTGTTCTCAAGGAATCTCAATCATCTCTAATGGGAAGATCGCTCTGTTCTAAAATTGTCCTTAAACAAGACAAAACTACTTATGGAAATAAAACTTCTTTTGTGAGCTTCTGGACGTGATAAAGTGATTTCTTTCCTTAGACCATAAATGCCAAATTACTCTCTGTAAGGCTAAAATAACAAGCTATTTTATCATTCTGATGAGGCGAGCAAACTGCTGTTATATGGTAAGGTCATTTAAACTCAGGTGATAAAACAGCTAAGCTCTTGTTAAATAAGGTCAGATGATAATACGTAATTTACTTTGTAACATAGTAACACAGTAATAAAGGTTGAATAAGATACGTCCATCAAGTCCAACCTATTCGCCCTCTTTTTTTTTTTAACCCTACCTAACAGTTGATCCAGAGGAAGGCAAAAAAAACCAGCTAAAAAGGGGGAAAAAATTCCTTCCTGACTCCAAACGGCAATCGGAAAGTATCCCTGGATCAACCAGATCTATATGCATTAATACCAGTAATTCTCAATATTCTTTAGTTTTAGAAACTTATCTATCCCACTTTTAAAGCTATTCAATGAACTTGCCATTACCACATCTGCTGGAAGACAGTTCCACAGTTTCACCGTTCTCACTGTAAAGAAACTTTTCCTAACCTGAAGATAAAACTTCTTTTCTTCCAACCTTAAAGGATGTCCACGTGTCCTCTGATATGACCTATTAGTAAACAATGCACCAGAGAGTTCATTGTATGGCCCATTAATATGTTTGTATAAGGTTATCGTATTTGTGGCTTTGCAATAAGGCAAATCGAAAAGTGATCCAAGATGAAAGCTGAGAGTAATAGCCAAGTAGCAGAAGGAAATGTAAAGGATTTTGCATAAAGATAATATCAAAATTATTGTTTATATATTTTTTTTTGCAAAATTATGTATGATAATGTAATTTCCAATGTTTCAAATTATTTTACATTTGCCCGAGGATGATTTGACATTTAGTCCTTCTGCAGGGATAACAAAAAACTCTTAAGGGACAATTATACACACCTCACCCTCTCTCATCTCATCTTCCATAGCTGAATAGTACCCAGGGTGAGGGCCTAAACTGCTAAGTCCTTACCCTTGGGTACTTTACCTAACAGCTGTACTTACTTACATTAAGTTTCCATCAGTGTTCTGGTCCTTATCTGCAATGTAGCCAATGGAAAGCCAGGTTCTGCAAAGAAGTGTGACTTCCTATTGGCTACATCGTGGACTGTCACTGACAGTGGCAGAGGGGCGGAACGGTGGAGTGGAACTTGTCCAGATTGTAAGTTCTTTGGGTAGAGATCTCATTCCTAATGTGTCAAGGCATGCTGCACTTATATCAATTTAATTTTTATTTATCTGTATAATTGTTTGCATTTATCCCCTTGTTTGTATATTCTGTATTTTATAATGTACCAAGTGTCGATTTATAAATAAAATTATACATACATACATACAGACAGACTTTAAGTAAGTATTACAGCAATAAGGAGCTCATCCTGGGTACTATACAGCTATTGAGCATGGAAAATATAAGTATGTTATTCCTTAATGTTCGTCTTATAAGTCGTTTATTATTCCTTTATTTAGAAGCTACTAGTCCAAGTCCTTGAACATCAAATGCAAAACACATTTGTTTGTAAGAATTATGTGGCTTTTTAAGAAAATCTAACTCCCTGGTTGGATAAGAATATACTTCATTGTCCATCCAGAAAAAAGTATAGTAGTAGTAGTAGTAGTAGTAGTAGTAGTAGTATAGTATTTGAGGTTACATAAAGGCATATGTCCATCTATTACAACCTTTTCAACAATACCCACTGCCTTACAGTTGATCCAGAGGAAGGGGAGGGGGGATCTAATATGAAGGGGAAAAAATCCTTTCTTATAGACAAATAGTAAAGTAACATAGACACATGGTAAAGTTACATAGACACATGGTAAAGTTACATAGACACATGGTAAGTTACAATGACCAGGGTAAATTACATAGACACATGGTAAAGTTACATCAGACAACATGGTAAAGTTACATAGACACATGGTAAAGTTACATAGACACAATGGTAAAGTTACATAGACACATGGTAAGTTAACATAGACACATGGTAAAGTTACATAGACACATGGTAAAGTTACATAGACACATGGTAAAGTTACATAGACACATGGAAAGTTACATAGACACATGGTAAAGTTGCATAGACACATGGTAAAGTTACAAGACACATGGTAAAGTTACATAGACACATGGTAAAGTTGCATAGACCACATGGTAAGTTACATAGACACATGGTAAAGTTCATAGACACATGGTAAAGTTACATGCACATGTAAAGTTCATAGACACATGGTAAAGTTACATAGCACATGGTAAAGTTACATAGACACATGGTAAAGTTACATAACACATGGTAAAGTTCATAGACACATGGTAAGTTACATAGACACAGGTAAGTTACATAGACACATGGTAAAGTTACATAGACACATGGTAAAGTTACATAGACACATGGTAAAGTTACATAGACACATGGTAAAGTTACATAGACACATGGTAAAGTTACATAGACACATGGTAAAGTTACATAGGCACATGGTAAAGTTACATAGACACATGGTAAAGTTACATAGACACATGGTAAAGTTACATAGACACATGGTAAAGTTACATAGACACTGTAAAGTTACATAACACATGTAATTCATAGACAACATGGTAAAGTTACATAGACACATGGTAAAGTTACATAGACACATGGTAAAGTTACATAGACACATGGTACGTTCTAGACCATGGTAAAGTTACATAGGCACATGGTAAAGTTACATAGGCACATGGTAAAGTTACATAGACACATGGTAAAGTAACATAGACACATGGTAAAGTTACATAGGCACATGGTAAAGTTACATAGACACATGGTAAAGTTACATAGACACATGGTAAAGTTGCATAGAACACTGGTAAAGTTACATAGACACATGGTAAAGTTACATAGAACACATGGTAAAGTTACATAGCACATGGTAAGTTACATAGACACATGGTAAAGTTACATAGACACATGGTAAAGTTCATAGACACATGGTAAAGTTACATAGACACATGGTAAAGTTACATAACACATGTTAAAGTTCATAGACACATGGTAAAGTTGCATAGACAACATGGTAAAGTTAACATAGACCATGGTAAAGTTACATAGACACATGGTAAAGTTACATAGACACATGGTAAAGTTACATAACACATGGTAAAGTTACATAGACACATGGTAAAGTTACATAGGCACATGGTAAAGTTACATAGACACATGGTAAAGTTACATAGACACATGGTAAGTTAACATAGACCACATGGTAAAGTTACATAGACACATGGTAAAGTTACATAGACACATGGTAAAGTTTACATAGACACATGGAAAGTTACAAGACACATGTAAAAGTTCATAGACACATGGTAAGTTACATAGACACATGGTAAAGTTACATAGACACATGGTAAAGTTACATAGACCACATGGTAAGTTACATAGACACATGGTAAAGTTACATAGACACATGGTAAAGTTACATGGCACATGTAAAGTTCCATAGACACATGGTAAAGTTACATAGCAACAATGGTAAAGTTACATAGACACATGGTAAAGTTACATAACACATGGTAAAGTTCATAGACACATGGTAAGTTACATAGACACAGGTAAGTTACATAGACACATGGTAAAGTTACATAGACACATGGTAAAGTTACATAGACACATGGTAAAGTTACATAGACACATGGTAAAGTTACATAGACACATGGTAAAGTTACATAGACACATGGTAAAGTTACATAGACACATGGTAAAGTTACATAGACACATGGTAAAGTAACATAGGCCACATGGTAAAGTTCATAGACACATGGTAATTTACATAGACACTGTAAAGTTACATAACACATGTAAATTCATAGACACATGGTAAAGTTACATAGACACATGGTAAAGTTACATAGACACATGGTAAAGTTACATAGACACATGGTACAGTTCTAGACCATGGTAAAGTTCCATAGGCACATGGTAAAGTTACATAGGCCACATGGTAAAGTTACATAGACACATGGTAAAGTACACATAGACACAGGTAAGTTACATAGCACATGGTAAAGTTACTAGACACATGGTAAAGTTACATAGACACATGGTAAGTTGATAGAACTGGTAAGTTACATAGACACATGGTAAAGTTACATAGACACATGGTAAAGTTACATAGGCACATGGTAAAGTTACATAGACACATGGTAAAGTTACATAGACACATGGTAAAGTTGCATAGACACATGGTAAAGTTACATAGACACATGGTAAAGTTACATAGACACATGGTAAAGTTGCATAGACACATGGTAAAGTTGCATAGACACATGGTAAAGTTACATAGACACATGGTAAAGTTACATAGACACATGGTAAAGTTACATAGACACATGGTAAAGTTACATAGACACATGGTAAAGTTACATAGACACATGGTAAAGTTACATAGATACATGTAATAGTACATGACACATGGTAAAGTTACATAGACACTGGTAAGTTACATAGACACATGGTAAAGTTACATAGACACATGGTAAAGTTACATAGACACATGGTAAAGTTACATAGACACATGGTAAAGTTACATAGACACATGGTAAAGTTACATAGACACATGGTAAAGTTAAGTTGTAGAGCGATTACCAGTTGGAGTCTATTTCCCATAGGTTTAGATTTAGAGGAAATAACTAAGCCTTAATAAAGTTTGTTCAAATCCTTTAGTGCCTGTCAAGTGTCCTTGAAGGTTAAGAATGAGGGGAACCCATTGCATTATTCAGCAGGATGACAGTGATAATTTTTCTTGCAAGCTGCAAAATGTTCAAAATTGTAAGTGTTGTTATTTGTTGTATCAGTGTTGTACCAGTGTTGTATCAGTGTTAGAGCTTACTTGTGTTTTGGGACTTTACTGAGTTATGTGAACAAACATACAAAATACTAACTAACTGATGACCTCAATTAGAATACGTGTGGTCCATTGACTAGAAAGTCAAACAGATTGTAGCCATATTAGTGCATGGGCCCCCCTGCCAGATCGGAGGCCAGGCCCCTTACCCCCTCCTCCATCGGTGGCTCTGCAGCAACCAGCTATTTCTAAACAGCTCATCGGTCGTATGAAGGAAACATTTGTGTGGTCAGCTGTTTAAAAGGCCGGACCCGAAGTTCGGAAGTTCAGGTCCGGTCTTTTGAAGAGCTGACAGTGCGTATGTTTGCTTCATACGTGCAATCAGCTGTTTAAAAACAGCTGGTCGCTACAGGAAATGTGGGCTTGTGGAGGGCCCTAATACCGTCCAGATCCCCCCCCCCCCCGTGGGGATGGCAGGGACAGTAGTTATGCCACTGCTAGAAAGGCCGTTTCATTCAGTTCGTTTTCCCAATTCCCTCCATTCGCTAAACCACTGCAAAAAGGAAATTAACGCATTTCCATCTTGCTACTTGGCATAAGATACATTTACCTAATTACAACCCCCACATTAAGGTATTATTGTTAATTAAGCAATATTAATGTATGGCTTTAAGGGGGGCTGTACATTAATAACATAGTAACATAGTAATTGAGGTTGAACTAAGACATATGTTATTCTAATCCAACCTTTATACCCTACCCACAATGTCTGTCTAACGGTTACATAGTAACATAGTATTGGAGATTGTATAAAGACATATGTCCATCTAGTCCAACCTTTATACCCTACCCACAATGTCTGTCTAACGGTTACATAGTAACATAGTATTGGAGATTGTATAAAGACATATGTCCATCTAGTTTAACCTTTATACCCTACACATAATGTATGTATAACAGTTACATAGTACTGGAGGTTGTAGAAAGATATATGTCTATCTAGTCCAACCTATATACCCTCCTCTTTAACCTTGCCCAAAAGTTGATCTGGAGGAAGGCAAAAAAAAAAGCTTAAAAGCGAATTCCTGCCTGACTCCAAATGGCAATCAGAAAAAATCCCTGGATCAACCAAAACTACAATATGTATTAACAATTCTCAATATATTTTTTAGTTTTAGAAATTTAACCAGACCACTATTAAAGCTATACAATAAACTTGCAATTACCACATCTGCTGGAAGACAGTTCCACAGTTTTTTCCTAACCTGAAGATAAAACTTATTTTCTTCTAATCTTAAAGAAGTCCTCTGATACGACCTATATAAGTGAACAATGCACCAGAGAATTTATTACATGGCCCCTAATATATTTATATAAAATGATTACATCTCCGCACAAATGTTGCTTCACCAATATAAACAGCCCTAACTTGTCTAATCTGCCTGCATATTCAAGCTTCTCCATTCCCCTTGTTACTCTTCCCTGAACTCTTTCCATTTCCAAGATGTCCTTTTATATATGGGATTCCAAAACTGCACCACATATCCCAAATGAGGTCTTACCAATGCCTTGTAAAGAGGGAGAATAATATTTTTCTCCTTTGAATAACTTTATATGACAGATATTACCTATAGATATAGCCAAACAAGCCAGGTTTCATTCCACTGACAGGTGTGCAAAATACTGTTAAATGTTTTTTATTGAAGTTTCTAATTACAATTGTCTCAAAAATCTACTGCTCCCAGGACAAAACAATGGGGTTTAAATAATGTTGTCGGCTCACATTCTTAAAATATAATTTTACAGACAAATCAATTCCAAATCTATTGGAATCAATTTTGAGCATGGTTTCCGTGTCCTTAGTTAATTTTGTTGTTTGTCTTTGCACTTTTTTTCTGTTCTCTTTATTAGATGGAATTAATTAAGAACAGTATACTGTATGATAGTTTGATGGATTGCTGCTAATCTAGAGCAAATTGTGTTGTGTAGGATGCTATTCAAAATGAAATCACAAAATAGGCCGAGTTGGCTGCAAGTTTTATGCAAATTGTAATTGAAACCGTTTGGTTGCCCAACTCTACAATTTATCTCTGTCTCTCATTAGAAAGTGTTCTGTATAATGTTTGCAATATTGTTATTATTACAAATAGAGGAACTGAAATAAATAAAACAAGAAGTGGAGGAAAAAACCTAGAAGCACTTATTTTAAACTGGGCCTACTAGAAATATATTCTGTTTGCATTAAAGGATATATGAACATAATTTGTAAAAAAATATATATATATAATTTGGAAAATATGCATGTTTTAATTGCTTATCTCAATGCGCCTCCCACCCGCCACCCCCACTCCCAGATCTATAATTCTGTAAGAGGCAGGAGAAAGTATCCCTACCTCCCATATTCTGCTTTCATTTAAAAGTAATTTGATTTTAAGTTTATTAACTGAGAATGAAAGCTTGAGGCTTTTATTTTTCCTGGCCGAGTTCAATAAAAATAATGTTACAAATACTGAAATGTTGAGTAATTTCCCTACCTAATTCCTGACACGTCATAATATTTATAACAATAGTTTTCAATAGTTTTCAGCCAAGAAGACTGAAAGCTAAAAGTTCTGCAAAACTTCTAAAGCTAATTGAAAGCTAAATAAAAGCAAAATAGGAGGTAAAGATACTTGCTTCTACTATCTACAGATTTATAGCTTGGAGGTAGTTTTTAGTGACACAGCTATTCGTATTATGGTTTTGGCATCACTACTACTAAGTTTCGGCGATCTCTAATTTAGACTAGGGGGTAATATTTCTAAAGTTATAGCAGATCTAAGTATTGTATCTAATAATATAAACACCAGATGTTCACACACATCTCTAAAGTTGGCCATACACTACAAAAGATAATTACGACTGTAATACCGACCAATACATTGATAGAAGTATGTACAATGTTAATTGTACATAGATGTACTGTACCATATATATTGTTTGACATTCAATTTGATTGGCGATTCATATCTAATGTCGTCTATTGTGAGGTTACATTACATTTACATTAAATTGGAACTTCAGAAAATACTACCGATCGACTTTCCTGATCATAAGTACGATTGTTATTACGAACTAATATCAGCATTATAAGATCAGGAAAACGTTAAATTTTGGGGCCAATCAATGAAAATGTCTACTCCCATGTCAGATTGATAGTAATATCGATCCAGTGTATGCGCACCTTTCTTTATCCAAACCAAGCCTTGCCGGAATGCATTTCTAGTATTGTTACATCCACAAGTGGTACCAACTACTGTTTATTTATAAACTTACTGATCTGATTGGTCGATTGTGAATGTCACTGAGACACGTTATGTTGTTTACACATCTGTAAAGATTTTCAGTATTGAGGTTTTCAGATTGAAATATGACAGAATCAATCAGCATTATATTCATCTTGGCAAACCTGGAGTGAAGACAGACATATTTACCATTCTGCTCTATCAGACATAACAGGAGATTACTGGGACATCAGCAATGTTTCAAAATGCCTGAAGGCATCACTTGGATATTATATAAATATGGCTATGGGTTGTTGTCTTTTTTTGCTTTTTCCCACATGGTATAAAGGGATTTAATATTCATGACTACAATAAAATGTTATTATGTTTGGTTTTCATTTCTTTTGCCAGTTGCCAAGTGTAAGTTCCAGCAATCATTTGGACTAATTGGTGGTAATAAACATTGAACTCAACGTTGACCGCAGTGGGGTTGAGAGAGGGACAACATCTCATTAGTCCTTCCCGTCAATTCATTGTAGCAAAAGGATTAAATAAAATGTTTACTATAATGTATTAAAGGAAGAATGGACAAAAAGGCAGATAGATAGATATCTGTTGTGTGAGGGGAAAGAGCTAAGCATGCGAAGTATGAGAGAAGTGCTAGATTAGATAGACGGACAGACAGACTGATAGATAGATTGACACAAACAGACAGACAGACAGATAGATAGATAGATAGATAGATAGATAGATAGATAGATAGATAGACAGATAGATAGATAGACAGATAGACACAGATAGACAGATAGAGAGAAAGTTAGACAGATAGACAGGTGGCACCCTGCCATATACCGAATCAGAGAGACTCTGATTGGGTGTTTGTAACATGAGTCAGACAAAACCTGATGCGTTTCCTGCTGGTTAAGCACTTAATCATAGGTGAAAATCCCTCTGACTCCATGGTTGGACGGAGGCTCCTTATGTACACACAGATAACCAGGATCTCTCCTCCTCTCCCAATCTTAAAGGGGCAAGGCCATGGAGTATGATAAAAACATAGACAGCAAAACATAAAACAAAATTATATAAATCAAACAATATGAGAAAAATAATTCACAAATAAATTGAAGATTTAATAAACAGATGGCTAAATGAAATTATAAATCTAATAAGATATACACAAAAGGGAAATCCCAGGTCAATGATCTAAACAACTGACTCTTTACTCGCTATGTATATAAGCAAAAAAAGTGGAGGTTAGATGAAATCAAAGCACATTGGGTCTAACCTATAAAACCTGTTATACCAAACGGGTTATTCAAACCATTGGGGATTCTAGTATTGAGAACAAAAATCCACCTGGCCTCAGCCTTCCTAATGGCTAGTTAGCCATATTTCTACCTCGTTTTCCTTCCACTGAGGATAAAAGTCGCTGAATACCCTGTACCTGAAGATATGACAGATTTCCCGAACTACAGTCGGAAAAGTGTCTGGCCACCGGGCTCCTTTCATTATGTGTTCTGATAGACCTTACATGTTCCCTAACACGGGCTTTTAAAGTATGGGACGTACAGCCCATGTATTGGATCAAACACTTTGAACATGTAAGTAGGTATATGACCCATAAAGAGTCACAATTGATGTATTGTCTAATATGGAAAGTTTTATCCAAAGAGGCACTAATAAACACAAGTAGCAACCTTAATAAAATGGCAAGTGATACATCTATTTATCCCGCATTACCCATATACTGAAACCAATTTTTATTGTTTACACTTTTATTGGAAAAAAGGCTTGGTGAAAGAAGATTGCCCAAGGAAGTGGCTTTCCTCGCTAAAAACTTTACTCCATTGTTTAAAACCGGTACTAACTGATTATCCTCATGTAATACCGTTAGATATTTCGGAATAATTTTGATGATCTCAGGGTACTGATTACTGTAGCAAGTAGAAAAAATAACATGTTCTCCTGGAGCAACACTTTCCTTAGGTCTACATCTAACATAATCCTGAGAGGATTTTTTGGAGGAGTTTACTTGAAAATGCATAACCGAATTCAGATCACCACTTTCATGGGTCGAACGACCAAAAACTAGATCCACTCTATCCCTTCTAAGGGCTCTTTCAAAAGCTGATGCCAGTAACTTAAGAGAATACCCTCTGTTAAGAAGTCTATCTCTAAGCTTGCAGGATTCTGAAACAAAATCCTCAAACTTAGAACAATTTCTCCTAATACGGAGAAATTGTCTATAGGGTATCCCCCTAAAGTTATGTGGGGGATGGCTAGAGGATGCATGTAGACTAGAGTTGCCTGCGGAAGCTTTACAAAACATGGTAGCTTCTAGAGAACCTCCTTGACACATAATAGTGATGTCAAGGAAATTTAAGGTTTTCCCCCCAAACTCACTGGTGAATCCCAGATTTAATTCATTGCAATTGATGAACTTTACAAACTGCTCAATCTCCGGTTTGGTGCCTGTCCATAAAATTAGTAAATCGTCTATGTAGGTCATGGCATGTTGGATCCCATTAAAGGGTAAATCACTGCCTCCTCCCATTATCCTGCCGCCCCCTGGTCTGGAGGAAGAAGACTGAATCAAAAGTAAAGAAGTTGTAGTTTATCAAAAACCACACAGCCTCTAGAATGAAAAGTTTCTGAGCATTTGCGTAAATGCTATATCTGTCTAAGTGATAACGAACTGCAAGTTTCCCCTTATAATGGGGGATACAAGGGTACAGGGAACATATGTCAATAGATGCCAAATTAAGGTCCTGGTTATAAGGCGTGTGACAAAAATTTCTTCACTGTTGAGCTTTATGGAGTGTCTTGGAAAACAGATAAACATCCTACTTACTTGCTGTTAGATGGAAGTGATTCTCAGCAAAGCCATTCCTTATTCCACAAGTCAAATCAGAATGAGTCACATACAAATCCCATATAACTACTTGACTCAACTAATCTTATCCGCTTTTTAACTTAGGTAGATCTGACAGATGCAGTCAACTCATCTGTATTGTGACAGGGGCCTAAATCTCCAGAGACCTTCACCATGACTAATTCCACTTTATATGGCTTTTTCTTTTATTAAATGAAAAGGCCACCTAAATTTTCCTATTCAAACAAGCTTTGTAAAACAAGTTACAATAATTGCATAATAAGGTGTGCTTCATTTACCAAGCCAGTCATCATTGCAGCTTCATAATTTTGTAAGTATAAAAATCTTAAGGAATAATGTTATGTCCACACAGTTAGAAATGTCCTTATGCTTTAAAGGGAAACTGTGATCTCTAAACAAGTTAATGTTACCCTAATAGGAGCCCTGCATTGCACCTTTAGGTATAACTAGTGAAATGTTACATTACTGGAAATGTTCAACAATATAATTTTCTGTATACTTCCTGCTTTCAGCAGCTTTAAGCCATGTGATTGTACACTGCTCTTTCCGCATTAATAGCTACACCCCCTCAATTCTCCATCTTTTTTACTGCTATTTTTAAGTCTGCAATCCTTGTATTTGTCTTTCACTGCCTTGTTAATGCTTAACAGAAGCAGATTGTCATTTTACAGAATTATTTTCTGTGTTTAAAGGGCAACTGTGGTCTCAAAACAAGTAAGGATTAATGAAAGCCTGCAGTATTTCCTTTAAAATGTGCCAAAAATCACATCTCTGGCTGGAACCTGTGAGAAATTACATTGGGGTGAATGTTCAAACCTCCTGTTTCCAGTAGGCGGAGTGACATCACCTGACCTCTGCCCCGCCTGTTCGCCCTGGGGGAGAAGCATGCTCATTTAAGACAATGCTGGGAAATTTAGGAAGTACCTGGGGGAAAAAAAACAGTTGACAGAGATGTGGAGCCTATTAATGCAGGCAGAAGCTGGTCACATAACTACAAGCTGGTCACATGGCTTAAAACAGGAAGTGTTCAAGCAGGAAGTAATATTGCTGAACCTTTGCAGCAATAACTTCTCACAAATTTTATCTAGTGATGTGATTTAGGTTTTATTTTGAAGGTACGACGGAAGGCTTTTTATATAATTTTTACTAGTTTGGAAGAATTGAAGACCACAGTTACCCTTTAAATAGAGAGAAAATTCAGGGATGGTCACTATTAACATTACTAAAAAGGTGGCTGTACATTGGTTTCCTGTCTTTCACAGTATTAAGTACATGGTCAGACCCTTGGTATAAGAGAGGAGCAAAGAGGGCAGGTGATATCACTCAAGTTACTACTAACAGGAAGCATGAACCTTTTCAGCTATATAACCTCGCAGACTTCAATTAGAGATGTGATCCATATATCATTTTAAGACTGCAGACTTTAACTCTTGGCAGGTATAAGAGCGAGAAACCCATTACAGGGTTACAGGGGCTTCCCTCTATGCCCCGCCATGCATCCGTCCTGTCTTGATCCAGTTCGGGATGTCTAATTTGTTTGAAGACTGCATTTCCCTTTTAACGCCTATTCAGGAGCAAGCAAGTAGGATTGTTTTATAATAAAATATCGAAAGGCTGAAACATCTAACCTGCAACACCCAGACAAAATTACAATCTGTAACCTAAAGACACATCTGACCCTTAATATGAAATGTATTACTTACCCTTCCCATACATACTGCATCTGCACCGTTTTTTTAGTAGTGTAATGTTGATAAAGGCTCTTTCATTCTTTAAAAAGCAAAGGGACAGAAAGCACTTCTAGTTGAATCCATATCATCCCATTTAAGTACCAGATGAGACATTTATGGACTATCCCTCAGGTCCTCTTTACATTTCCATTATTGTCATCTTTTTCAAGTGTTCTTGGCCTAATCCTTTACACTAACTCACTAAAATCATCCAAAAGAACTATTTCATACATGATCTATTATATATTGTATATAAAATGTATATATTATATACATTTTCCCTTTATACATTATTAAAATGTTCCTCTATGACATTCAACCTGATTTTTTAAAATCATCTATTAATTGTTCTAGAAGTCTAATGATCGGAATTTGGAGTTGCCATTTGTTGATAGATTAACCCCAGTATCATAGCAGTGGTTTGAATGACAGTGAAGTTACTTTATACTAGATTCTTTTCATTTAAGGGTTTAATATACAGTAAATGTCAAATAATTATGTTTTTCTTTATTATCTGCCCAGCTAAAACATACACATGAAGTGTAATAAACAAAATAACTATCTGGTTTTACAAGGATCAACGCTCTGTGACTGGCTCAATACAACCTTAAAGTGCACAGTATCCATCTCTTTACGGCCCTTATGTAGTCAGTTGCCTGTAGTTCAATACAAGAGCACACAGCACGCAAAGGTAAAACCTTTTTTGTTTCCAGTCGAGCAAACATTCTAAGCAACTGAAACATTATTGTTGCAAATAAAGAAAAACATCTTTTTATATTACCAATTCTTTGCAGTGCCCCCAATTTGCCACTTGGAAAGCTACTCAATGTTCTGTCTGAGCTGGGAGCACACATATATTTTACACTCCTGCACAACCAATTGTGCTGATCACAGAAAATGAAATAAAATGTCAAAATAAGATATTGCATCATAAGGAGGTGCAATGATTATGTTATCATTATCTCTCTTTTAAAGGGCCCTCTCCTCTTTCTATCATTGAGGGGAAGATCCAAACATTAAAATACACACTAATAGGATTACCGTGTTTAGAGTGTATTTGTGGTTAGTGTGTGTATCAGGAAGGGTGTGAACCAATAATGTGGGTGACCTGATGTCTAAACAAAATATCAAAATACATTGACATGTCACCTAATATTGTAAATGAAATGTAATGAATTAAAAAATTCAAGTGGGGAGAGAAAAGCTCCCACTTGCCTAAGGAAATATATATGCAAGATACGGTAAATATTCTGCTAATAAATAATTGATAAACTAAGATGTCTAGCTGCACTTAAAGTATTTAAAACAACAACATACCAATTTGTGACAGCGTAAAACTGAATCTGTGCTGCCTGCAAGAAGAGCAGATATGTTGTGACTCTACACAGTGCAAGAAAGGAAGTATTGTACCTTGAGAATAGGATGGGATTTGAGTAGAGGGGTACCATAGTACCGGTAGTGAAACTGTTGTTCATTTTGTGAACATGTTGTTTATTTTGAAACTATCGGTGAACCGTCAATGGTCATTACTGTTTTTTTATTATCGAAATTTTGGAATTTGATTCAGAATTTAGGGTTTTTTTTTCTGTGAAATTCCATATCGAGACCTCCCACTGCTCAGGAAAGCAGCCAAAGTAACAAACTCAGTGGGTTCATGCAACTGTTATTTTGGGTGAGTTTGTAAACACCACTTCTCCTTCATTGTAAACTCCTTCATTGTGGTGGTTGCACGGCTAACTCAGAAGTTAACTGAAGAGCTGGTGCAAGCAATGTTAACTGCTGAAAGCGGCATTCTATTGCAGCAACTTAAGTTCCAGCTAATATCTGCCATTAAAAGTGCTGAAATTAATAACGGCACTTAGAGATTCACCGAGAGGCGATATCGGCATTAGCATCGCTGGCGTGTTTGTACCAGCTTCCCGATAGTGGTTATTGGTGCATCGGGCTGATGGTTTCTAAAGTTATCTGTTCTCTTTGTGTTAGCTCTGGTGTGTTAGTGGTCTAATGCTCTACATTTAGAAACACACAGCCCATGACATAACTGGATCAAATCTCAAGACTTACTAATAGAATATTTATTTTCTTACAGCTTTGAATGCTGTTTTTTGTATGAATTGCAAACAAATGTGTGTGTGTGCGGGGGGGTATTGTTTACAAAAACAATGGCACACTGTTAAATTTCTGTATCTGAGTGAGCAGGATAAGCTCTAACGTGTGATTGGCTGTCAGCTTCTAGAGGGCAAGGCTGCCGTTTCTTTGTTTTGATCTGCAGTGCATTAGAGAGCATGTGAATTGTACTGCATACACTTGGTGAATTATGGGAGCTGACACCTAATACTCACAGGTTCATTTCATAAATCAACCAACAACCACATCAAAGGGAGAAATGAGAAACAGCTTGTTGAATTTTTTGTGAATGTGCTCTCTCTATTGGGAGAATGTAATCTAGTTAATTTAGTTCCCCTTTAATAATATGGAATATTTTATATTACTGTTGTGTTTGTGAATGTTCTTATTCATCCGTGTTTGTAATGGTTATATTCATCCAGGTCATGGTATATCTGTGGTAAGTCCAATTGATCTAAATGAATACCACAGATATAGCACGGTTGGTTTTAACTCACATTCTAAAAATGTTGTTTCTAATTACCATGATTTATGAATGAGAACACTGGTTATACATGATTATGATATTCTGTGATAACCAAAAAGGCATAAATTGGTGAATTTAATACAATAAAGTAACAGATTTATATGCACAAATTTACGTTTCAATAGGCTACAAAATCTTGCAAATATACAAATCTTCATATTTCCTTAACTTCCTTGTAACTTGTCTTCCCCTCTACCACTGGTACAGACATGCTCAGTGTCTTAGTGGGAAGTAACTGCAGTCTTTGCTGTAGTGTATCTTTGTATATAAAATACATACAATTTTAACTATCTGGGCTTCAAGGAAAACATTTTTTCCAAACCTTTTCTAGAAACCTTTTTAATGCCCCCTTGAGCTGACGATCTTTCTGCATATTCCTGTGAAGAGATAGGTATTTAAGATGGGGTTGGCGGAAGATATTTGACCTTCGTTTTTGTGATAAACCGCTCAATATTGTCTAGCAGTCAATAGGAAAAATGGAAAAAAAGTTTTCAATATTTTGAGCGATTCATTTGAGTTTATCGAATCACTCAAAATATCGCCCCCATGTATGGGGGGCTTTAGGCTAAGACAGAATTGTTTTTCTTGATAAAAAGAGATGAAGCCCTCAGGTACTATATTTACTGATATCTGAAATAACATTTTAATTTGGCTAGTCATCAAATTTAAATAACATACTAAAAGTGTGTCCATACTATTAACCTGTAGCAACCAATTAGATATCTAACTGCAGTAACCTAGTAAAATGCTAAAATCTTATTGGTTGCTACAAATTAATAGCATGTACAAAGCTTTGCTCCTCTCATTGCATTAAACCCTATTTTGTAGTTACACAAAAGTCACACCATAATAAGAAGATTGAAAGTATTTTGCCAAATTGCCACTTTAGTTATAAATCCAAATGGATTTTTATTTATTCTAGGTTGTTGGAGCAGGTATCTAATATTTGGTATAAAAAGTCATATTCCTTCTGTATTTCACCCTGTAATTTGTGTATGTTTCCTCGGCTGGGTTCACCATCAACTGCTCAACATCTGAGAGAAAGCACCCAGCTGTGAATCTGTCAAAGCAGAAACAGTTTATCTGTGTGACAACAGAGATACATTAGAATCAGGCGACAATTTACTTTCTCAACAAGGGATGAAGTTAAATGGAAATCCGGATGGTGGGACAGCTGTATTCATTTGTATCTGCATAATTGCATTGTTGACATTAGGAGTGAGGTTAATGTAAAATTAATACGTGTCTAATTGGGATGACAGGAATTCTTTGATTTCCATTTGATTATCTTTATAGATTGGGTTGACTGTTATCTACGCATGGGGCTTATGATTTGTGTTTGTCACAATAATAACATAATAGGCCACTATGTAAAATACTTATAATCTTTGTAATTAAGCTACTTGACGATCAAGTGGAAAAGCTAAAACATAAATGGGACCATTCACTAAAGGGCAAGTCCATCCCCCCCCCCGAAACAATTTAACCAACTGCTGGCCCTATTGTCTAGTGTTAAAAAATTCTTACCTTTAACCTTTGCTCCATTTGGTTGTTCTGTAGTTCTTATTCAAAGTCCAGAAAACTGAAAAGTAGGAGCCTGTCTGTGTGTTAAAATGTATTTGTCCCTTTCCTGTCCTTCTGAATGATTCTGGAATGTGCAGGGGAGCCCTCCCACCCTTTCTGTAGTTTAGGGGACCCCCTCCCAACCCTCAACACCATGATTTAAACTTTAAAAAGTGCCCAGAATCAGACTAACCAACCTTTGTTTCTTTGTTTCCCTCAATAGCCAGCAGCCACGTATGTGATTCGCTGACTCTCAGCCAAACACAGATGCGGCTGCAGGTCTGGCCCCAAATGCTACTCTGTTCCCCCCAAAAAGCATTAGAGGCAGAGGCTGAAAGAACGTTGGTGAACTTTTCTGGCCACTTTTTTAAGGTTTAAACATTGCTGTTAGGGTTGGGAGAATATTTTTGGGGTAGAGATACCCTTTTAGTAGGAATTTCTTGAATGAAGCCAACAGCCCTGTAACCCTCACCCCAAAAATGAGGAACATTTTAGGCCATTCTTTTAAGAAATTGTACAGTGAAAAAAATACTTTAAAAAATGGCTTTGCCTCCTAAAAATCTTTAAATGAATACATGTAAGCAGCACTTACTCTGATGTGTTTGTATTGCTGTATGACTTTAATCCAGTACTTATTTTGCTCAAGATCAATCCCTCAGTCCCCCAGCCCCCTGCCAGACTATCTGACTCTCTGTGAGGGCAAGCATGCTCAGTAATCCCGCCATGCAGTTCTTGTACTAACTGTCACCATTCCAGCTACTGCAAAACTATACATTTCAGCTGTCAATCAAGTGCCTTAGTATCACAAACAAAACAGTTTATGATACTAATGCACTTGATTGACAGCTGAAATGGAAGATGTTTCAGACTGGATATCTAAAAAAGGGGACAGATCATCAAAAAATGGTACAGTGAAAGTGGGAAAGAATTATAGTTTCTAGTAGTGGACAATTTAAAAACTCAAATTTCCCAATTTACATATCTTTTCAGGTGGCCATATACATTGGCCCAGTATCAGCTGTGTGTCGGGGCCGTAACCGACCAATCCCAATGCCAATGAAAGACCATCAGTTGTTATCAGTTCCCATGACTTTAAGTAAAAAAAGTAACAAATAAATATGTCTGAGATACTCACTGGTTTGTTGCATATAAAGCGTTCACCAATTATACAAGACAAACTGGCAACGTTTCGGGTAGTGCTCCTCCCATTCTCAAGACTAAACTCCAAGTGACCAATTTCCCCCTTTATACACAGGTGTATCACTCCCACAGTGGGTGGAGTTTCATATCCCATGTGCAGCCGGTTCAGGTCCTCATACTGGGTACTTATAATGGGATTATTTGTAATAATGGTTGCGCTGTACAATACAATGGTTGCATGGGAAGAAACACTGGACACACAACTTTTCAAACAGCTTGGGCATAAAAGCAATAGAACTTTTTAAACACAGGGCCTCATGGTAGATCCCAATGAGGCACAAAGGGGACGATGCACAAACACCAGCCATTAGCTGACATTAAAAAGTGCAGTAATAGTGTGTTGCTTTCAGCATATAACATCGCTTGCATGGGCTGCATGGTTAACGTAAGCATTCGTCACACAGCTGCCGCAATGAAAGAGTTAAAGTCGAGCTAACCAATATTACATTAATTAGCATGACTTTAACTCCACAGCTGCAACATTACGCCTCTGCATTGCCCTGAAAGTTTTCATAAAATTCCATTGCTTTTAAGTTTTTATGAGTTAGTTGCTTCCCAGAGTCGTGTGCCCTTATACATAGGGCTCAAGTTCTGATACGCTACATGAAAATGATATTATCGCCAAACACAGATTCCTGTGTTGACATATTGCCCCCCCCATATCGTAACATAATCATGGATCTTATTTTCACAGAATGTGCTTATTATAATGTCATTCACTGCCCTTGCCTGTTATAGTTAAAAGTAAGGCTGATTCTGTTTTTTTATTGTCAGTCATTGTATCTTAAGCAACCATTACCGCCTTTACTATGCACAATTTTATTTAGTTCCCATTGTGATGTTTATTTATCATTTGTGGATGTAGGCAATTTATATACTCATCTTGAATAAACATGCTCTGACTCTGACTTCTCCAGTTTGTTTTGATCAATGGAAGAAAAAAGTGAATTAGAAAGTTGTCGCAGTCAGGGTATATGTTAAACGTGTAAACAAAAGCAAGATGGATGCCTTTTCTTCTTTAATCTTAATCTATATTTGTATCACATACATTTTTAAACGTTTTGCATGACACTCATTTTAGCAGGAAGGAAGAGATCAAATGAAGGTTTAATCCTCAACTCAAACCAGAGTTAAGGTACATACAGACACAAGGATCCCAGCACAATGCTGGACTTCAGACCACCTTACGAATGTCCATCAAGGAAGAGGTTTGTGTATGGATGATCGGTTGGGTGTCCTTGATGTTCCAACCTGCCATATCATCCACTACACCTGCCCAATCTTCCATACACAAACCAATTCTCCGGCATGAGGGATGTTTTTTTAAGGGGATGGAAATTGTTCATGGATCCTTGTATCTGTACTTAGCTTTAGTTGTGAAGACAAAAACACAACATGAATGCAAAATACAGTATATGATATATTTCAATTCAGTT
Organism: Hymenochirus boettgeri; assembly: GCA_019447015.1. Classification (NCBI taxonomy): domain Eukaryota; kingdom Metazoa; phylum Chordata; class Amphibia; order Anura; family Pipidae; genus Hymenochirus; species Hymenochirus boettgeri. The sequence goes on along the minus strand of CM033470.1, from coordinate 37,111,807 downwards.
GGAATATTTATGCTAATGATTATGAATAATAGAGTAGTGTAATCCAATGGTCATGGAGATTTTATTGTTTAGAGAAAGGAACTTAATGGAGAGACATAATGATTATCTATCTGTTTTAAAGAACCAGTAAATTCTAATCTAAAGTGTTTTTCCTCTAACAGGCTTATTCAATAAAAGTTCTTATCATTAAAAATGGTTCTAATTGTGTACCAACCAATCAGATGTGAGAATTTAAATATTAAATAAGATCTAATTGATTAAAATTATCACCATTATTAACAATAAAAACTTTTATTGAATCTCCCTGTTAATCTCTAAAAAGGTTAAAGGTTATCTCCACTCATAATATCCACTTCTGGGAATCCAGTTCTATTGAAGAACAGGAGGTAAAGGTAAAGGAGCAGCACCTTACGTGCCGTTCTTCAATAGAACAAACAGGAGCCAAGAGAGAAGGCACAGCTCCTTTACCTCCCATTCTTCAAAAGAACTGGATTCCCAGAAGTGGATATTATGAGTGGAGATTCCCGTTAAACATGACCTTGAACATAGCGGAAAATGAATATATTCTCTAAGAAAGATCACTGATTAGGATTTTATCAAAACCAACAAAAAACTTTTATCCAACAGCACTGTAGTGCACATAAAGTTTTTTATAAGGTGCCTGGTGCAGGGAAGTAGAATTGATTATTAGAGATGTCCGAACTTCGCAAAATCCGGTCCGCTCGAGGATCCGCGAGAAAATTCGAAAATCCACGAGCGGAAGCGTTAAAATTAAAAATACCCTTGAAATAACGAGTTTTCACGTATTTTCAGGAATTTTTTAAAATTACGAGTTTTCATGTATTTTCGAAAATATGTATTTTCGAAAATACAAGTAATCCTCGTAATTTCGAATATTTTCGAAAATACGTATGCAAGGAATTAATAGAAATCCTTGTATTTTCGAAAATTTTCGAAAATACATGTTCTCCCGTATTTTCGAAAATTTTCGAAAATACGTGAAAACTCGTAATTTCGAAAATTTTCGAAAATACGAAAAATCCGCGAATCGGAAGTTCAGAAGGCGGAAAATCCAGAAAATCCGGAAAAATCCGCCGTTTGCGAACGGGATAAATCCGCGGCGGATCCGGGTTCGGATCCGCGAACCGGCCATCCCTATTGATTATTCTTGTCACATATTATTTTCTTGGGAAGCGCCAGCATGAACTTCTATTCACTTCCTGTTTTACATCTGTCAGTCTAAAGTTGCATTTAGGTACATGTAACATTTACCTGGTGAGACAGTGGACTATTACTCTGCTTTTAGAAATACAGAGTACATGAGATTGCAGGTTCAACTCTCCTGACTCTTTTTTTAATATTATGTTTCTTAAATCCAAGTTGGCTAAGAAATAAACTAAAGATTGTTTTTCTGTGTTGTATGACAAGCAAAGGAGTATATAATTGTTAGTGATAGGAGTGTTGAAATATGTTTGCAAATCCACTATAAAAAGGCAGGATTTCTGAGCTGCAATATGGTTGGCTGTCAGCTGCTAGAGGGCAATTCTGTAGCTTTCTTGTTTTGATCTACTGTGCACTAGAGCGCATGTAAAATGTTCTGTGCACACTAAGACTTCCACCAAGACAAAAGGTGGATATGGGAGCTAACCCCGTGTACCCACAGATAATCTCATTAATCACAGCCACATCAAAAGTAGATGTGAGACACAGCTTATTGTATCTTTGTTAATGTGCTCTATCTAATGGGACAATGTTGACTTTAATTCCCCTTTAAGCTTCAGTGTCCTTTATAAGTAGACTATACTTTAAAGAAAACAATTACATTACTGAAAATAATATATATCATATTTTTTATTGATTTTTTTTTATTTTTAAGAAAAAGAAAATTCTAACATTGTCAATAAAAGTTAAAGTAAAAAGTACATTTCTGGAATTGTATTAAAAACAACCAATCCTTTGCAGTGGCTGTTGGTTTATTTACAGTATGTAATTAACCTGTGGGTACTAGGGGTTAGCTCTCATAATCCACCTTTTTGTGTTGCTAGGAGTATGACCTATACAGATAAAAAAAAAAGCCTGTCCTGCCCCCTAAATACTGACAGTCAATCATGTTACAGCAAAAAGCCTGTTCTGTCCCCTAAATGCTGACAGTCAATCATGTTACAGCAAAAAGCCTGTCCTGTCCCCTAAATGCTGACAGTCAATCATGTTACAGCACAGAGACCCTGCCTCTCTCAGACACAGATCATATTATTGTATAGAATTTTTGCCTCTCTCAAACAGAAAACAGGGATTTTACAATGTCTAATTGTGTTTGCAAACATATATTTGTTTCATATCCAGCATGGGTGGCAGAAAGACAACTAAAATGTTTTGGGGATTTTAAACTGAACCTCATAGATTCTGTCTTTTTAAATGGAGAGCGTTAGTCCACTAATATACCAGAGCTAAGACAATTAGAACATTTAGAAACTAAAAATTTCGGTAAGAAATAGAATGGAAGCAAAATAATAGGGTTTGTCTACCCCTAAAATATTTTTTCTTTCTGTGTGTAGGGCACCCCAGCCCACCCCTAATTGCCGATTTTGTAAAAAAAAAAAAAATTAAACCCCAGAAATATACTTACAGTCCTTCTTTCCCCTTGTTCCTGGTAGGCTGCTCTTTGTGCTACTCATGCTGGCTGTAAAATAAACTGCAGGGTAATATCAGCTTTCAAAGCCTTATCCGGTGCTTCTATATTGATGTGGAGACACCTGTATAGAAAACTCTGTGCAGAAAAACTCTGTTAAAAAAACTCTACTGTTCTCATTTTAGGCTGGCCCAACTATAGCATTATAACAGAATTATTTACTGTCTTAGGGAAACAGATATTATGAAGTTCTGCCCAGTAGAATTTACAACCTTATTTTGCTGTTTAAGGAACAGGGAGATAAAGTATTTTGCCTAAGGTCAGGTTAAGCTTACACATTGTATCAAATCAGGATATGTCACTGCCAGGTCAGAATGACTGATGAAGTACAGCAGAAAGGTATACAGGAGCATTGAATATCTTGTTTTTGTTTTGCAGCATGTCGTCCTGGATTCTACAAGGCGTTTGCTGGGAACATCAAATGTTCTAAATGTCCTCCACACAGTTTCACCTATGTTGAGGCAACGACTGTCTGCCAGTGTGAACAAGGTTTCTTTAGAACTGATAAAGACCCACCAGCTATGGCATGCACAAGTAAGTTAACCTGAGAATGACAGTATTAAAAGGACAAATTCTATATAGTCTACATTTCTAATACACCTTGCATGGAAGAAACAAGTGTAAAAGGAGGAGACAGTGGGAGGGACCCTTAAGGTCAATAGTAGCATAATAAGACTATTTTCTGTTATAATATTGTTATAATATCTAGAATCTTTAGACCCTTCTGGAATGAATTGTAATAGAAAATCATACAGCAAACAAAAAAAATGGAGAGCCGTAAGCAGGAGATGAACTGCAAAACATTTTTATTTTGTGCACTAGAGCAACATGTTTCGAAGCTGTGTGTTCCTTTATCAAGCATGAAAAAGGGGCACACAGCTCAGAAACATGTTGCTCTAGTGCACAAAATAATGTCTCAACTACATTTGTTTTGTATGCTGTTGAGTTTTGCCAGATATGCCAAAGTGGAGTGGGATTTGAGCCAGATATTGAAGTTTATTGTTGCGTAAGTAGCTACAAACTGTTTATATGCTAATAGAAAATCATATACTGGGTATTCCCTGGAGTTTCCAATGTAGTATAATAGAAATGTAGTATAATAGAATCTAATGTTTCGAAATAGTTAAATATTTATTTAGACTGTTATGTTATTAATGTTCTTAATTAAAATATTTACGGTGTTCAAAAAGTCAAAAACGAATCCTATGCAAAGACAACATATTATCACTAGCACCAGCTGTGTGGTTGAATTTACCGAAACCCAGGCAACAACCAAAATAAAAGTCCTATTCATCATTTGTTTATTGGTTATTGTCACTTTATGTTGGAAAAATTGTGGTTGTAAATTAAAATCACTGAGAAATCTGATGAGTTCCAGTTTAAACTAGGTTTCAAGGCAGAATTGCTAGTTTTAAAAATTTACGAATCTAGCAGAACTTTCAAAGGATGGAATTTCGACAAAATTCAGTGTCAAAAAGGAAAAAAAACTGCTTCAATTAGGTTTATCGTAGAATTTAGTTTTGCAGAATTTTAACACATTCTGAAACACAGATGGAATAAAATTTGCTGGTTTTGTTCAACTCTTAACAGTGCTAGATTTACCATGTTTACCATATATGGGTTTCAGGGCATCATAACTTACATAGTTTTTTTTGGCAATACAGTTTCTGGAGTAAAAGGTCCCTTTAGGGGTTAATATTCTTTATTCTTTCATGATTTGGGTTGGTGCAAAGATCTTTTGTATTATTGGATCAGTTGATCCAGAAGGATATGATAGGAATACATGAAAACAGTTATTTAATATGCTATATTATATACTTATAGATGCAGCTATAAGCTGCTAGTGGGTTACCCATGTGCAATACACCCATCTCTAAAGGTGTACATACGCTGCAGCTTGCCTACCAAAACTCCGGCAATGTTCTGGGCAACCACCTGGTCCAATCACATTATGTTACAGACACAAACAGGTTGATTCAATTAAAGTTCTTATAATTAAAAATGGTGCTAATTTTGCTCCAACCAATCAGATGTTAGCTTTCAAATGTTAAAAAAGATCTGATTGTTTGGGATAAAATTAGCACTATTTTAAACACTAAGAACTTTTATTGAATCTCCCTAAAAGTCAATAACAAGTAGTTATCTGTATTGGAAACTTTTAAGAGTTAAAGGACAATTATATTCACCTTCCCTCCGCTCCTCTTCTTTGGTAAGTACCTTTTACCCAGGGTGAGGACCTGAACCGCTAGGTCCTCACAGCTGGGTTCGCGTAACTTGAAGCACAGCGTTACTGAAACACTGCTCTGGTAGGCTCTGCCCCCTCCTCTCGTCGGCAATGTGCGTGCAACGAGCGTGCCTTCCTATTGGCCTCGCCGTGCAAGGAGAGGAGGGGGCGGAGCCTACCAGAGCAGCGTTTCAGTTACGCTGTGCTTCAAGTTACACGAACCCAGGGGTGAGGTCCTAGCGGTTCAGGTCCTCACCCTGGGTAAAATGTACTGACCTAAGAAGAGGAGCGGAGGGAAGGTGAGTATAATTGTCCTTTAAGAACCCTGGGACATTTTGAAATTAAGGCCAATTCGAAATTCTTCAAATCGAATACCAAATCAACTGAAAAGTCTAACAAGTGTATCGCAACCTTTATTTTAATGATAGAGAAAACAGATAAAAAGACAAACAACCAAAAAAAAACAACAAAAAAACAAACTATAGATCGGGTGAAAACCCAAAGGCTAAGAAAACCCACTAGACTCTCTGACAAATAGAGAGACACTTAAACGGCAATGGCAGGGAAATCAAACTCCCCTACTAGATCTGGGAAATGGAGATAAAGAGCATGCAAAATGAAACTAACCAACCATATATATATCAAATAAAATATCATTTTTATTATATACAATAATATAAAAACCCCATGTATCCACAGTATAGTATGGTACCTAACCAGTATAAGCAAGAAATACATAAAATGGAAAAAAATGCACACAACTGGGCGTCCCCAGGAATAAATAGCTAAAAAGTGTCCCGGAGTAATAGCAGCTAAAGAATACAAATATAAATAGCAGTGTTAGTATGGCAGCAAGCAGACGCTCTACTAAAGTGCAATCGCTACAAAGATGGGGGCCCTCCACGCAACTTCCGTCCATCCATGAGGTCGGTGTAACCCCTAGCTGAAAATGTCAAAAAAGCGTGAAGCAAAGCTAGGCACATACTATTTAATAGCACCAATCAGACTGGTATAAATGCAAGGTAAGTACAGTATGATACTTAAGTGTTCTGGGTTCCGTGAGTGATAGAGTGGGGCCCTCTATTCAGTCCTCCGCACAGGTTGTCCTCCCCCGTAAAATCCGAGCTTACCAGCCTCTCTGCTGCTAACTCCGAAACACCAACAGAGACCAACGCGAGTTTCAAAAGGCAAGTCCTTTCTTCTTCTGGGTCAGAGCACAAAAAAACCCCAAAACAACAATATCCCCCAGGGAGCATGGGGAAACTGTGTAAGTTTTTTAAGCCATTACATCATAAGATTCAGGTCTTCTTTAACTGTGATGTCACCACTGCACAACAATTCTAGTTTATCAATTGTTCAATGCTACAAAGATTTATGCAAATCTTCCTTTCCACCCAGTTACAATGCATAGATAATACAATGTCTGCAGAAGGGTATTTTTATATTTCATATGTGCATAATTTCTAAATGCTAACAAAGCAATCAGGCCATATTCATAAACAGCCCAGTGACACATCATATTGTTAAATCGGAGGATTAGAATTAATTGTCCCTCTTTGTTCCAAGTTCTAAATCTTACTAAATGATTCACTGGATGTCATTACAGCTTAATTTTTGCATGAAATCACAGTTTAGCCAGGATAATTTAATGGTAATTAAAAAGCTATTTAATCGTCATGCAAATTGGGATAAGGGCCCTTCAGTAAAGAGGACATATTTTTTCAGTATTGCAGATCAGTGGTGTGTTTTTTGTTTTTTCCTCTCTTGTGAGCAGACATACAGTAGAAGAACTGATATAATTTGGGTTATTCAAAGAATCTAGATGATCCATTCATTTTTGCATTTTAATTGAGCGCATAAGCACATGAGCAAAACTATTTTAATCAGTATATTCAACGACACATTCAATGTCCTTAACCCTTTGGTGGCTGTTAACAGTTTAGAGTTAATTACAGCAAAATCCTAGGGCCCATGATATACGATTTGTTTTTGAAAATTCAAACAATTAATTAGTTTGTTACAAATTAAAATGTTTTTAATACTAAAAAATATTGTGAATTACTGTCACATTGCACCGATCCTTCGCTCGCTCACTGCACTGGCTACCAGTACAATGGAGAATACTCTTCAAGATTGGACTGTTGACTTTCAAATCACTGCACAATCTGGGCCCTGGATACAGGAAGGACTTGCTGAAGCTGCACCACACCTCTCACATCCTCAGATCAGCAGGTTCCCTAAACTTGGTCACTCCCAGAGTGCACCTCAAAACCTTTGGAGACAGAGCTTTCTGTCATGCTGCCCCTACCCTTTGGAACTCCACCTGCCACACCCAGTAAAGACAGCCTCTTCCCTGGAGTTATTCAAATCCAGACTGAAAAGCCTCCTCTTTAGCCTGGCATTTCCGTATTTATAGTGTTCTTCCTCTATACCACAATTCACCAATCAAACAATTATTGGTCTGAGCGATGCTTACAGCGCTTTGAGCCCTACCGGAGAAAATCGCTTTACAAATGTTATTTGTTGTTGTTGCTGTTGGTTTTAATACTTTGGTTGGTACAGGGATCCTTTCTGATTACTTTCTCCATTACTATGTTACTATGTAACTGTTAGAACAGAAATTATGGGTAGGGTATAAGGTTGGACTAGATGGACGTATGTCTTTATACAACCTACAATACTATGTTACTATGTAACTGTTAGACAGACATTATGGGTAGGGTATAAGGTTGGACTAGATGGGCGTATGTCTTTATACAACCTCCAATACTCTGTTACCATGTAACTGTTATACAGACATTATGGGTAAGGTATATAGGTTGGACTAGATGGACGTATGTCTTTATACAACTTTCAATGCTATGTTACTATGTAACTGTTATACAGACATTATGGGTAGGGTATAAAGGTTGGACTAGATGGACGTATGTCTTTATACAACCTCCAATACTATGTTACTATGTAACTGTTATACAGACATTATGGGTAGGGTATAAAGGTTGGACTAGATGGACGTTTATGTCATTATAAAACCTCCAATACTATGTTACTATGTAACTGTTAGACAGACATTATGGGTAGGGTATAAAGGTTGGACTAATGGACTTATGTCTTTATACAACCTCCAATACTATGTTACTATGTAACTATTATACAGACATTATGGGTAGGGTATAAAGGTTGGGCTAGATGGACGTAGGTCTTTATACAACCTCCAATACTATGTTATTATGTAACTGTTAGACATACATTATGGGTAGGGTGTGTATACCACGAAGAATGGAAAGAAACTGGTGGACTACAAAGCAACACAAATTTGCCAAAGTGCTCTTTATTGTGCTATTCACATAATTAGCAATTTTGTTGCTTTGTAGTCCACCAGTTTCTTCCCATGCTTCATTGTATATACAAGTTTGGATGTTGGAGTGGAACATCTGAAGCGAACTGATGGCAGCTAAAAAAAAGGTGGTATCCTTGTATATTTACTATATATTATGGGTAGGGTTTAAAGGTTGGACTAGAAAGACATATGCCTTTATACAACCTCCAATACTATGTAACTGTTATACAGACATTATGGGTAGGGTAAACAAAGGTTGGACTAGATGGACGTAGGTCTTTATACAACCTCCAATACTATGTTACTATGTAACTGTTAACAGACATTATGGGTAGGGTAAAAAGGTTGGACTAGATGGACGTATTTCTTACCCCCAAAACCTGAATCACTTTATATCTCTTGCCTTAACTACTAACAATGTATTCAGCTGATGTTCCTGCTCCCTGTCTTGCTGCTTCCTGGTGAGCAGTTAGTCATGGCTGTGACAGATGTTGTCATAGCCAATGACTGACTGCTGTTCCCCTAGCAGCCTCCTCTGAGCATTTGTGAGCTCATAGAGAGCTTGTATAGCTTTAAGAGAAGGAAGCAACATTTCGGACACAGATTTTAATTTGTGGGGTTTGACGTGACCTTTGACCCTAACACTATTTTGTTTAATGGTTCACAGGATTCTTAGTATTGCCCTCATTTTGCCAGAAGTATCCACCTCTTCCCTGAGTTTTATGAGCTTGTTACAAGCTCCAGCAGGCACAGATAAGGCAGCAGGTGCCATGATTGACTTGGTGAAAAAAGGAGGTGGCGACTAGAGATGGCCGAACTTTCGAACTATATGTATAAGTTCGAAAGTTCGAAAACGGACCCATTAAAGTCAATGGGAGTCAAATAGTTTGAAAGTTCCAATGAAATACAATTAAAATATCAATGCAACTTAATGTAAATAACTGTGGGACCTGGGAAATGGTCTGGGGAACATGTTCGAATATCCAGGACTTTTGAAAATTCGATTTTACTCACGCGCGCTACTTTCAAGCTCTCACGTTCAAACATTCGATAATTATCCGACGAATGACTCACAGATTCGAGAATTCGATATTTACTTGCGTAAAGGTATAATAGACATTTTACTCACAGATTCGAGAATTCGGTATTTACTCGCGTATTGGTATAATAGACATTTTATTTGCAGATTCGAGAATTCGGTATTTACTTGCGTATTGGTATAATAGACATTTTACTCGCATATTCCCATGCCTCAAATGTTTCGAACATTCGATAATTATCGAAAGTCCGGAAAATAATGAAAATCCAGGTCCGGGATAGTTCGAGAAGTCTGAGTCTGTTCAAACTCAAATAGTTCGGCTCAAACTCAGGTTCGAGTTCTAGTTCATCTCTAGTGGCTACCTTTCTGGGCAGTACTTCTGATTTATAACTTTGTAAGACAAGTACATCATCTAAGAAACGGCTAAATAGAGCAGTTGGTGTTGGCAATTATCAGTATAGCAAGCACTTTTATTTTTAAATGGTGGCCATGCCCTTTAAGTTATCAATTAAAAAAGAAGAATAGTTAGAATAAAAGCTTGGGAAAATTAGAGCAGTATAAATAACGTTGTTTTGCCATAAGATGAAAATGTCGCTTAGGGGATTAGTGATGAGTCCCAGTTTCAAAACAAACTATCAGGGTTATTCAATAAAAGTTCATATCATTAAAAATGGTGCTAATTTTGCCCCAGCCAATTAGATGTTATCTTTCAAATGTTAAATAATATCTGATTGGTTGGGGCAAATTTAGCACTATTTTTAACTATAAGAACTTTTATTGAATCTCCCTGATAGTTTTGATGCTGAAAAGCCAGTTTTGAAATTTAGCGGTTTTGGCATAACTTTCAGAATGTAAATGGACGGATATTTTTGAAAGTTTTTGTCGAAAACTAAGAAATTTTGTGATTAAAGCATATGGTAAAGTCCACTGTGGTAACAGAAATTAAAAATGGGAGGACACCCGGGATAGTAAAGAACAAATAGAAATAGGAAAAATAGATTAAATGGTGAAAAGGCAAAATTTTACGGTGAAAAGGCAAAATTCAGTGTTAAATTTGCAAAATTTGGTGTAAAAAAGAAGAAAATGTTAAAAAATCTGCTTCATTTGGGTTTGTATTGGATTTTTTGTTCCTTGGAATTCCAACACATTTCACAGAAACACTGGTGAAACAAAACGCGTAGGCTTCATTCATCACCATTAGGCATATTCTAGTAATAACAAATCCTAGTCATTTGGCCATAATCACACAAACTGTGCCCTTGGTTTTATTATCTGCTAGACTGATCTCATTTTAAATGAAGAGCTTTCATTTTAATTTGTGCCTTGTGTTTTTACTTCTAACAACCCTAAAGGAATTGTCATATCATCCCTCTCTTATACAGTATACAATGGAGAGAACATTTTCTTAATATCACATTGGAGCAATCCAGCAATTTCAATAAGTAGCTAGCTCCAGGTGATTGAAACCCACTGATTGCTGTTTATTATGGAATTGTAATATCGCTGTATCCATATAGAAAAACATCACTGTTATTATATGTTAATGACAATGCAGATGGTCTTGCTCAGATGTGGTGTGTCCAGAAGGAGCACAAGTAATAATTCAGATTTTTTATTATTTTGTGGTGCCCTTAGGGATTTGAACTAATAGGGGCACACAAGGACAGATTGGTACAGATAAACCAAATTACATTTACATTTGTGGATGCCTTTTTTGTGACATTTGTTACATATTTGAAAAAATATTGTGAAACATCAACAAACTTGTTAGTGTATTAGTACCTGTTCTCCAGGAGCCACGTGAATCTGTGTGCTCAGGAACATCCGGAAATCAGCCATTTCTCCAGATCGATTTGCAAATTTACATGAACATGTAGGGGCCCAGGTAGGCGACCAGAGTTAAAACCAGGGGCCCAGGTAGGCGACCAGAGTTAAAACCATAGCTTTATTAGAAGCTATTAGACAGCATATTTAAACAGAGCGTGGGAAGAAAAAAGCTACTCCCTACAAGTTTCATAACCTGACATGCCACTTCCTCAGGAGCAAAGCTACGAAACGCGAAGGGCAGAGTTTGTATCTTTCCACACCCTGGTTGAATATGCTGTCTTAATTCTTTTAAAAGTTTTCTAATAAAGCTATGGTTTAATCTATATTTATCTGGACTCTGGTCACCTATCTGGACCCCTGTATTATTCACATATATTTTCAAAAAAACATGTTTAGAAAGGGATTGTGCTGAAAATACAACTAAAAAGAAATTTAGAATCCAAGCTTCCTATCCTCACTTCAGAGTTCAGTTTCCTTTAGGGCTAGGCCACAGAAGCGCGTTTCGCACGCGCTTCCAATCCCAGTGTGAGATCCTTTAGCGAGTGAAAAACACAAGCCAGGCTAGCGCAATATAGGTGTCCACACTTTGTGCGCTGTGCTGCAATCTATTTTCGGAAGGCTTGCGATCACCATTTTTTTGCGAAATCGCATGCATTTCGATAACGGAATATTACTGGAATTGCATAGCAAACACACTTGAAATGCACAACATTGTGTTTGTGCATTTCACGCGCGTTGTAATGTGGCTGCAGCCTTAGACTCTTTTATGCATTTGTCTTGTGATGTGCAAAAACAGAAGAATTTTCAATCTTCAATATAGAATATTCATCGTTTGGTATCAAATATTTAAAGTTTCATATCAAATATGCGATCTTCAATATTGAATATTTGCTATAGAATATTCTGTGTTTGATAAGAAATATTCAAAGTTCAATACAGAATATTCAATATCGAATAATCAACAAACCAATCGACTATTTGAAATTCTAAATTTTTGGTTTCGAAAAATTTTGAAAGTTCCCATACCAATCCATTGGCTGCGTTGGGAAGGAAAGACAACTGCTATATTGTAGGGACGATCATAGAATTACTACTGTAAATGAACAGTCATAAAATTGCAGATGGTTAAACCAAGTACTTACTGATACTGCACTTTTATAAATACGGCCCCTAGTACAGGTGATGGCATGGTAGATGAGGATTAAAATAAGTATAACGCGCACACTGTCAAATATACAAAGGGGCTTATGTACTAAGAGTTTGCCAGATAGTAGCTTTTTACAACTTTGCTGCCATCAGATTACATCTGATTGGTTGCTGCAGATTATTGACATTCACAATTGACATTGCAAAAGTCAAGAAAGATTACTCTCTTCAGGGACATTGGGGGGATTCTTTAGAATATGGGGGGTCCTGAAGTAAATATATTTTTTGGGGGGGCACGTTAATTAAATAAACTTTTACCTTGCAGACCTTAATTGAATTTCTTGTAAGTCCTTAAGCTATTGCAATTTGTTTATTCACTGACATGCAGTATTAGCCTCAAAATTCCATAAGCCCATAAATTCCTAAGAAAAGCTGAAAAGTGTGAAACAGACAAACATCAATGATATAATTGCAGTTACCATGGGGATACAATTACCTCATTTATTTCTAGCATGACCTAACATCTCCTAGTCCTGTCCAACAAGGAAGAACACAGGACAGACATTATTGCAGTCTTGTGAAAGCAGAATGTGATATATTACTTCTTATCAAAGTTGATAGTCTTTTCTTCAAAACAGAAAAAGATTCATTGTATTAGATTTCTTTAAAAAAAAGTTACTGCTTGAAATTCCTGTTATTCCTAAGGGTGCTTATAGAAGATCAGCATAGCAAAACATTACCATGTCTTCCATCAGAACCCAAATTACATTCCTAGCAAAGGTTTTTCCCCTGATTCTATTTAAGAGAGAAAAGAACAAAAGACAGATAACATGTTTTGTGACATTTGTACAATTTCAAATCCCAAATTAATTTCTGAAGTTGCAGCTTTTCCTGTAGAGAATCGATGTGCTTGTATAATAAAGCAGGTGTTTCAAAAAGCTTCTGCCTTAAATAGAGAGTAAATAGAACAACAATAAATGCAGCTTACAGGTAGCAAGAATGGTCAAATTGTCAGTATGTCCTAAAGTGGCCATACACAGGCCACTTGGTCAGCAATATGCAATATGAGGATCTATCAGCCATGCACCTATACATGGGACAATCATATTGGCTCCCTCTACTTAAAGTAGAATCTCCCCACATGGCAAAGTGTGCACCATCCCTCGGACTATGGTCGGCCCCCTGTTCTGAAGTCAAGTATAGGGAGCAGACTGCTGTTGTAGGGAATTGGTCAATCCTGAAGAATTTCCCTTTACTTAATGTATAGGGAGAATGCTCGGAAATGTATGTAGCCACACCTTTGAAAAATGACAGAATCTGTCTGTCATCTTTTAAAGATTGATACTGTGTGTTCCCAGCTTAGCGGTCATTCCCAAGGCGACGGTAATTGTCCGTTGGCTTCAGAAACTATATTTTTTGCAGTACACAGTTTACAGAAAAAGGGGCGATTCTGTCGCATCCTACTGCAGGATGAGTTTCTGGCATCGACTGCAGGCCAATCGTTCCGGAACAAGAATCACATGTATATGGGCACTCTCGGATCTTTCGATCTGCAAAACCCTTTAAGCCTCATAGGGCTTTTCGCAGGGCTGCAAGGGTACATTTAAGTCCGGTGAAGGGTGTTGGTGGGGGATCCCAGTTGCCTTAACAACAATGTTGTTTGGTGCTATCAAGGTGAAGTATAGCAGTAAAAACATAACTTTTTTCTTTATAAATATGCTTCTTGGATTACTTGGATTAATTATGCTGACATGGCTTTAAATTTGATTAAGATGATTAATCTCTTTTAACATTTATCTCTTTTTGCAGTTTTTACCCTCCTTTCATGTTATTTTTTTCAGCTTTTTACAAAAAGTACTCCAGTTCACTCCCAACCACCATGCTAGTTTTTGTAAATGAACATAAACAGACTTACTAGCACTCATTCCCTCTGCTCTCTGCTCCAGCTTCCTGCTTGCTGGAAGTTGCAAAGAGGGGCATACTGTATATATATATATATATATATATATATATATATATATATATATATATATACACACACCTCGTTTCTTACTTTTTCTAACATGGCTGATTGATATCATCAGATGTTTCCCCCATGGATTGTCAGTAAGGAAAGCCTTCCGTATTGATATGCAATGCTATTTCTACAGTAACCATCAATAGAATTATAATAATGCTCTACAGAATGTTAGATGAGTATACATCATGGTTTACGATATATGAACCAAGCATGGGAGGACTCTTTAACCAGGTGTGAAACATAAACTTTATTCAACACAGTTCACAGTATCAGTGGTGCAATGAGGGAGGACACAGGACATTCTCTGCCCCATTGCACAGCTGATGCTGTGAACTGTGTTGAATAATGTTTGTGTTTGGCACCTGGCTGAAGTCATCCCATGCTTGGTTCTTTTATTGGATATTGTCTATGTTGGAGGTGCTGGTCCTCCTGGGGTTCGGACTTTCCAATCAGCGGGATCAGGTGGTAGACAGTGTGGGTATGGTATACCGAGCTATTACTATAAAATACTATAATTACTATAATTACTATATACAATACTATAAGATCCTTTATCATTTTTGTTTCTAAACAATGCATGTCACTTCCTTGGCTCATACAAGATGCTTTGCTGCATTGACACATCCGTAGGACAAATCAATGTTTAATTATTCCATTTCCATGAAAGTTACAATAGATAATGTTAATTTACTGACTTATTAATATAAAAACAAAGGACTGGACTAAAGCCATGTTTCATTGGGTAAGTCTACATGCAGTATATGCCCTGTACCAGAGATGTTAATAAATTAGGCAAATGGCTTCTTTAATTATTTTTGCTTAAATAAATGGTAACACTGAGTTAGAAGAGCTTACAAGAACCACAATCCATTGGCCAAAGTCCCTCCTCCTCTGCTCCTTTTGCCAGCTGGTTACGAGCACGCTCATAACTGTTTGTGTAGTAATGGCTGTTAGCCATTGGCAGTGACATAACCGGTGGGGCCATGACTGACAGTAGTTAGCCAGAAGTAAAGGAAGACGCGGTGAGGGAAACTATAGCTGTTATTTTACGTTGAATATGTGTGTGTGTGTGTATATATATATATATATATATATATATATAAAACAACAGAAGGTTCTCCCGCACACCGTTCCCAATCATCCGCGGGGGTGCTCCAGCAAAGAGAAACAAATAGACAGAAGATACCGAGCACTCCACAGTCTAATCAGTAGATTTATTCAACGAACACACAAACAGTAGGTCCGATCACCTACGCATTTCAGCCCACAATATCCGGGCCGTCATCAGGGTTACAGACCACATTACAGACTGTATGTGATTGGTCTGTAACCCTGATGATGGCCCGGATGTTGTGGGCTGAAACGCGTAGGTGATCGGACCTACTGTTTGTGTGTTCGTTGAATAAATCTACTGATTAGACCGTGGAGTGCTCGGTACCTATATATATGTGTGTGTTTTTGTAATTCATGGGAAATGAATGTATTTTGTATATGTTTAATGAGATGCCCTTTTGCAAAATTGTATGTTTTTCCCTGATCTCTCCATGCAGGTTGCTTGTGAGTTGTAAAATATACGAGAGGCTTGAAGTAAGCATGAATTTTTAACACATTTTAAATTAAATTGTTAGATTTCTAGAGCTTAATGTAGTTTCATAAGGGGCTGAAATAAGCATTCTTGGCAGTGTTAGTAACATCCCTGTAGGAGGCTGATTACTAACTAAGTCTTGATTATTGGAAAAATGATTGCTCTGTATGCTACAACTGGGAAATCAAGTTTTTCTCCAAAAACGAAAGAGGAATTCCACCCTGATCATGTTAATTTAGTATCATTTATTTATTTATTTATTGACTTCCAGAGCCACCTTCAGCTCCACGGAATGTGAACTTCCTAATGAATGAAACCGCTCTTTACTTGGAATGGAGTCCACCCGTTGATAGTGGAGGAAGAAAAGATCTTACCTATAATGTTCTCTGCAAAAGGTGCGGCTTTGATCCCAGCCAATGTGAACTCTGCGGTGAGGGGATTCGTTTTATTCCGGCACATTCTGGCCTACAAAACTCTTCGGTCACGGTTCTTGATTTTTTATCTCACGTCAACTACACGTTTGAGATTGAAGCAGCAAATGGAGTTTCTGAACTGAGCTTCTATCCCAAGCAGCATACATCAATTATGATTACCACAGATCAAGAAGGTAGGTAACATGTTTTGCGTATGCTTTGATTATTGAGAGAGGTACAGATATGTAAAACCAAAAACGAGGTCTTTTTTTTTAACTAGTGTAACATGATTAGTGGTTTTTAGTCAGTTTCACCAGTTTATACAGTACAACACAAGATGTGTACATATGCAGACTGCAATGGTATATTCTTATAAAGGCATGTTTACAGGTCACATGTATTGACATCAGCATTCTGTCCTTTATTGGGTATTTAAGAAATACCCAAATATAAATCCAAAATAAATAGAATCCACGCCAGATAATTAAAAGTTCATACTTTATTGGTTTCAGTTCAAATAAAATCCATGTATGTGTGTGGTAACACTACTTTTTTTTTTTGTTGGTCTCTGAAGCAGCTGCTGAATCTGTGTTAAGCTAACCACTTTCTTTGTCACCACACACCACGTGGATTTTATTTTATTTTAGCTGTAACCAGTAAACTATGAACTTTTATTTATTTTGTGTGGATTCCTCTGGATACTGAGCTGGGCTCTTCTCAAATTTTATTTGGTTTCTTTCTTTTCTGTAGTACAGTGAAAGTTTTTATGATGGGGCTTTATGTAT
The DNA here is from genome assembly GCA_019447015.1 of Hymenochirus boettgeri. Lineage (NCBI taxonomy): Eukaryota > Metazoa > Chordata > Amphibia > Anura > Pipidae > Hymenochirus > Hymenochirus boettgeri. The sequence continues at coordinate 37,094,739 of CM033470.1, read as the reverse complement.
TTTTTGTTCAAAGAAATGCTTTGATGATTAGTTAATTTAGTAGTGACTGATTCTGATTGGTTAGTTGGTTAAAATTTGTTTTTTCAAATAAGATCCATAAAGACAAAATCCCATCAGGGTTTGTTAATCTAGTTGGTCCCCTGAACAGCAAAAAGGTTTCAATGCAGTATTATAGCTGTTTAATTCCTTGACAAAACTGTAAGAAATGAGCTTTAAAATAGGTGAAATTTCTAATATTTTGCTTTAAAACCTCAGTTGCAGTTCTGACTGGGACCAACAGTGGAATTGGTAGTTTCAATCCAAAACCAGTTTTTGGTAGAAAATACTGTTCATCCCTAGTTAAGTCACTGCAGCTTTAATTTCAGTTATTTCCTCTCTACATTCCTGTGGTTACCTTTGTCCTACTCCCACCCCCTCACCACCTCCACTTTCCAGTGGTTTTCAAGTTGGCTAAAAATCATTATAATATTTAAAGGATCAAGTTCATGCAATCATTTTATTTGATCTAATGTTTCTATCGTCTTATATAGACTTATTATTACTTTTTAACAATTTCTAAAATTGCTTAAAAGTTGGTGAAATCCTTTAAATCAGAAAAAATGTTCCCAGTACCCCCAAAATTCTTACAACACTTATAAAAAGAACCTTAATGCCTTACATCTCCTTCTAGCTGTCAAGTGCTGATCGACACATTCTCTGGATCGTAAGACTACCATTTATTTTTCTGCCTTTCTATCAGATTTTAGCAATTTCACTAAAGCTGGCAAACTAACCCTTTATTTTTCTGTCCCCGCAATATCTGCAAGTTAAATTTCTCAGTTAATGATTGCTGTGAAATAGGTAGCTCCTTAACTGCTATCTGCTTTTGGATTGTTTCTCCATGCTTGACATTTATGAAAAATTCAGACTCAATATTTAGTTACGCAACAGTGACTGAAATATTGCCGTTCAGAAATATGACCTTTATGACTAGTTTAGATATATAATAGATACAATATAATGAAATATAAAAATTTGTATGGGTGTATGTTTATAGTTGCAGGCTCAGTAAAACTACAAGTTTTTTACATTTGACAAATGTTTTATAAATTATTTTAAAAATTCAAATAAATTTAAGATTTTTATACAAGATCAACTTAACAAGAAATATATTATATCTGATGCACACTACTTGTATGTATTTATCAAATCCAAAACTGTTGTATTGTAGATAGATTTTTTTTGCTATGTTTAATGAGCCCAACAGCTTAACTAACATAAACTGTCTAGCAGTTGGCTTGGTTTTACCCTTACAAAAAATGCTATTGAAGTAATAATTAGGGATGGGTGGTTCACAGATCTGAACCCGGATATGCGGTGGGTCCTTTAAAGAACCTTTGTAGCCCTTACAAAGGCCCTTTGAGGCTATGGGGTCCCACAGCTAAAACCAGGATCCTCCTCCGGTGTTGCCCTCTGATGATGTTGCCAACACCGGGCAATGTCACTGCACCTGCCAGTGACACTGCCAGTGCTGGGGACATCAACATCATCTGTGTTGCCGGTGTCTTCTTTCTGCCATAATTGTGATAACTTCTGAGCTCCTCGGGGTTTGTACCTCTTTATATAGGTTTGCTGAAGGACCAAATCCAATTGTGATTGGTTAATATTTCAATGCTTGAAATCATATGATCACACATTAAGTACATTAAAATCATATTTGAATTTTATTATTTTATTATTTTTTTGGAAATTCGCTAAATCCTCAAGCGGAATAGATTTTTGGAAGTTTGGCCATATCTAGTAATAATGTAGTAGAAATTCTAATATACAATCCATAGCAGCATTTAACAAATTTGGATCACAATTGGCTTGATAAGCAGGTAATTAGCTAGCCTAGACACCACTAGAGATGTATGAAAATGCTGAGCTTAATTCCCATAGCGTTTCCGTGGAACCGAAAATCCTATTGAATCCGAATTTTTCGATTTTGCAATAGCATTTTCAATTTTTTGAAGAAACTTTTGAGTTCTCGATAGACATTTTTTGATTTTCTTATAGAAATTTTAGATTCTTGATAGATATTTTTGATTTCCTTCTAGAAATTTTCATAGATATTTTAAATGGACTTTTCAAAGTTTTTAATGGAATTTTCGAGTTTTTGATTTTAAAGATTTTTTAAAATTTTAAAAAATCCATTGGATCTTTGGATTTTCAAAACCGGCAGTTCATTCATTCATCACTACTCACCACATCCCCAGAATCTTCTATATTTCTTGTGTGATATAGACTACAAAAAGATCGTAATTTTTACAGTAACTAAGGTACCAGTCTTTTCATTACCAACTTAAAAATAATAAAATTATGAATTCTATATTAGAATACCAATCTTTTCTAAAATAAAAAACAAACTGGAAATCAAATAGATTTATTATAATTTTCACTCTTTTAAAGGCTATTCCCTCAAGGGTCCTAAACAGAGAGGTTTTTCGGTAACATCCATCTTATAGAAATATCATTTACTGAAAGGCAATGTTTTTAAAATAAAATTCCAATTAATTATTTGCATTGTTCTTAGTCTTAAGTGATTTTTTAATTGTGAGCTAAGGTTACGGTTCCCATCAGCTAGGCACTCTAAACCATTTTAATCACATCTTAGTGGTTTTCTGCATTGATATGTTTAACTACAGTACAAATCTTGTACAATGTCAAGGTGTATAGTTTGTGTGCCATTTAATAGAAAATATTACTAGAAACAGGATGCCTTCACAAATGGATTGAATTACTGGAACAGAATGTGTTGTTATACCTAATCTCAACTCTCTTTTTTTTTGTCTAGTTAAGGTAAAACTCACATTTACTCAAGGTAGAAATCCCACTCACAATCCTACTGAAAGTCAGTCCACACAGGGTGCCTATTTCTCACCCTGGCATTGATTGATGTCACATCTAGAGACCAAATTGATGAAAGAAGGAGGTCCTTTATTGCACGTGCAGAGACAGGCCACGCACTAGAGTGTGTAGCAAGTCTAAATTACAAAGGTTTGCTCACTGGTTTATATAGGCAAAATGACATCACAATATGGAATGTTTACATAATCCAAAACATATCATAATCCAAAACATATGTTGGGCGTATATTCATGGTAACAAAAAGACCTATCAGAAGAGGTATTGTGTCCCCTCCTAATACTATATGTGTTTTCCATTATGGAGACGTGAAACCTATAACTTAAACCCCTTCACTCCAGCCTCAAATTCTTCTCCATTCTATACCTTGAATCCAGATTTCCTCCGTTTAAACTTTGGTTCTAAACAATAGCTTTAGAGCCTGGTAGTCCTACACCTCTAGAGCCTTATAGTCCAATACCTCCAGAGCCTTATAGTCCAATACCTCTAGAGCCTTGTAGTCCTAACCATGTTAACTCTTTGGCCATTAATTAGATCTATCTGATTAGGGCATAATTATACATTATTATCAACTATATTAGGGACCCTGGGTGACCACCTGTCACTCCCCCCTCTTGATCGTGATTTACGATCACAAACCATCACCCTACCTATTCAGATGACTGTGATCCCCTGGCAGGTACTTTGTAACATGTGTCACCCTTGTGGTGCACATGTGACAGGAAGGAACTGGATTGGGGAAATCACCTTCCATTCCCTGCCTCACATTCATCTGTCCTGTCCCTATCTTAGTTAATGGATATGAGAGGTGGGATGTTACCTTTTATGTACAAGGTAACCATAGTAAATAGTAAACACTTCCTGTTGTATAATGGGTCCCTAATGGTATCCCTGTACCACCCATAATATGTAACATTTTATTTATTTGCCTTTATATTTAGGCATAGAATGTGTTAATTTTTATGTATATCTATCTCTCAAGAAATTATCATGGTTAAAAGATATACTCCATTATTAGATTTAAACTGTCAGTAGGTGTGTGTGTTGATCATCTTTGACTCCATATTCATACAACATTTAACAAGTATTTTAGCCATTATGACAATCAAAACAATTACAATAACAATGGTCAGTAAGAAAGTCACAAAATTGCCAAAAACATTGTGGAGCCAAGATCCAATGTTGCCGAGCCACTTGAAAGGATTCCATCAGTTCTTTTGAAATGTCTCTTAATTTTTGTTGTAAACTGTCCACTTTAGCAAGGTGAGGTAGTACTGGGTCATGGGAATCCTCAATCCAAGTGCAACATTCCACACCAATAAGGACACACACACCTCCTTGAGATGCTGAGATGTAGTCCAATGCCATTCTGTTCTGTAAGGATACTTTTCTGACCTGTGAAAGTTCATCATTAATAACACGTATAGCACTGGTTGTTTCATTAACAATCCCATCCATTATTTCAGCTTATTTATTTAATCTGTAAGCAAATTCTATCCCCAGCCTGTCCATGGTGGAAATCACATCCATGCTTTATCTGTATCACTGAAAGCTCCCTTCACTATGTCATGCTGATTTGTATGATTTAACCCTTCTGTGGAAGTGTATGTACTGTATTGTATTATATCCTGGTGTGGGTTGACTGTTATCATGAGAGAATTTTAAACACACTGATAGTTCATACACCTATCCTGCTATCTGTAAAGATGTCCCTTCTGTAGAAATTAGTTTCCTTATGGAATGTTTGTCTCATTTAACTGTGGAGACATGTACATAATCTATTGTATTTAAACTTCCATGTTCCTGTATGTATTCTCCCTGTATTTATTCTCCCATGTTCATGTATGTATTCTCCCTGTATGTATTCTCCCCCCCTAGAAGATCCTGTTCCCATGATAATGGGAAAACTGGATCTTCTATTTCATAGCTTCCCCTTATAGTAAGTGGCTGTGTAAAGTCTGTACTGTACAGTTAGCATGGTGATATTAGAGACATGTTGCTTTATAGTGTTAGTTTCGTAGTCTATTATTTGTGGAAGGACAGAAGCTTCTGACAGTGATGGATACAGATATATGTTAGTGATGTACAGGTCGGATTCACCACCCTGCACACGACTAACTTGACAGGCAAACAAGATAAATGAGAAAAAGCATAGACTTAGCATTATAACGGTAGGTTGTGCACAGGATCTTGGGTATTGTATTGAAGACGCTGTTTGCAGTGCAGTGGCTGACATGGAGCCATGTTGGCTTTCCCTCTAGTTTCACTGCAGTTGTAAGTTGTAAGTAGCACTTGGTATGGACCTTCGAATCGTGGACCAAGGGAACGCTTTGGGAACACTCTGACCATCACCCAGTCTCCTGGCTTTACAGGATGCTGTTGGTTCTCTACATCTGGTAAACTGTCATGTACATGAAGATACACTGTAGTAAGCTCCTTCTATAACGTAATAACATAAGAACACAGATCATAGTGCATTGCCTCTATCTGATGAGGATAGTGTAACCCTGTCTATGGCTTGTAGCCAAATAAGATCTCATAGGGACTGAGTCTTGTGCCTTTAATTTTCGAGATGGCCACCTTTATTGGCAAGGAGACCCTCTTGAATAAGTTTTTCTTCTACCCAGGTTTTGATTGATGTACCTTACATGGTTTTGAACCCTCTGTTTTTCCAGATGGATCCAAAATCATGTGCAATTCCATATGCATACATGCTGTCAGTGTAAATGTTAGCAGTCTTACCTGAAGCGTGTACACATGTCTTACCCAATGTGACCAATTCCGCCTGCTGTGCTGAGTAGGAAGGTGGCAATCGGCCAGCATCTAATGTAGTGAAACCTTCAGCTGGTAACGATATGATGGCATAGGAGGTGCGTGGAGCTCCATCTACATATAACCTGGAACCATCTACAAATAAAGTAAGGTCAGGGGCTTGCAGCGGCTCCTCACTTACCGGAGACAATTGGCTAGTCTCTTGCTCCATCAGTTGTAGACAATCCTGGTCCTCTAACACCGTCTTGGCATCACCGTCCTCTGGCAGGAGGAAAGTGGCTGGATTGAGGACTGTGCAGCGTTTAACCTCTACTTCCCCAGACTCTATTAGGATAGACTCATACTTGCCTAGGCGTGCTGAGGAGATATGCTGTGTCTGCGCACATTGAATGATTCCTGCTGCTGCTGCATGTGAAGCATATAGAGTTAGTGGTTACCCTATGCGAATAACTGCTACCTTTTCAGAGAGGAGAGCTGCTGCCGCTACCACTTTAACACAAGTGAGAGCTCCTTGAATAACTGGATCCAGGTGTAGTTCTCATATGCCACCACTCGTCACCCAGATGGGGTCTCCTGGCAAAGAACGCCGTTCCCTGTATTTCCTAAAACAGCTCAAAACAATTGGAAAGGTTTAGTTGAGTCAGGTAGTTTTACATTACATATTCTGTTTTATTCTATAAATCCATCACAGTCTAACCATAGACCAAACCTAAAATGTACTTTCTACTCCCTGTAAGGGAAGATAAAATGTAACATATCAGTTTTCCAACGTTAAAAAAACATATAATTCATCACCACACAAATCCTCTACTTTCCATGTTCAACATACTTTAATTATAACTCTCTTTTCAATGTTCCTCCTTCTATGTAAATTAGATACACATTACTTTCTGTAAACTTTTCATTTTCATATCCATTTTCACAACTTCTACATTAACAACACAGATTCCATCTAAAACCATTTAAAAATTATTTTGTATTCACTTGTTGAACCAAGGGTGTTTAATTAAAGAAGCAGATCAGCTGCTTTGCTGGTGCTGACAAAAATTCCTTTTTTCTCTTTTTTTTCTTTTTTTTTCTTTTTCAAACATACCAACATCTGGAACTCATTTGAATCCAACTCTTGCATTCTACCACACACTATTCAACTAGATTGTTACTACATTTCCAATCAAAAATCTATAATTTATTTCTAATCTTGTTAAATCCAGGGGTAAATGAAGATAGAACCTACTGATAAGTCAAATACCTTCATTAGACATATTATAATTTTACATTGTTAACCTAACCCATATTTACTTGGTCTTTAATCTAAGCATGTAACGGCTGTTATCTAAACCATCTGGTTTCCTCATCCCAAACCTTGTTTCTTTTTAAGGGGGTTATGTGGTTTCTTTATTACAGGGGAGAATCGTGCACTTATTGTCCTCTGTAATAATGATATGATCCCACTGAAATTTTAACTGTTTCATTAAATCATCCATGTTACCAACATTAATAGTACAGCAACAATTGTATATCACAGCGATAGCGTCGTCAATTTGACGTGGTGTAGGATTTCATTCTAGCTTAACAAAACATATGGCCATGTGTTTCTTATTCTAAAGGGAGAGTGCTCTGTATATTGTGTGTGCTGTGCGTGTCTCTATTGACAGTTTATATATTTACTGTCTAAGTGTACCCATCTGAACAGATCAAATATTCCCTGCAATGATATAGAATATAGGGTTTCACCAGCCAACCTGGTCATCTCACTCCACTTGGTATGGGACTAACAGTCCATTCCCCATATTTTTCAGCCATTACTGCCGCAGGGGTTACATGTACTTACTATGTTCCCCATCTTAAATTGTGACTTGATAGAATTATTCTGTGTATCACTCTACGTGCAATTCTCTCCTACCCTACAACCCCAGAGAACATATATATATATACATATACTCTCTCTCGAAAGAGCTCTTATATAAAGGACTCTTCCCTAAATAAAATAAAATAAACCCTGTACTGGCCAGCACAACTAAATCACCGGGTGAAAAGACCCTATGCACATCTCTCAACACCTTCATCCGTGTTGGAGATTTTATCAGTGATTAAAATTTTTTCTTCCCCCTCACAGTCACAATATAAGAGTCATTAAAAATAGTGGAGTGTTTGAAATAGATTGCAGGTTACTAGAAAAATAAACCCCCAAAGTAACAGATAATTTCACTTGTTTTGATTCCATTCACATGGGCGTAATGTGATTTAAGCAGTGGCTGTGTTAACCCCCCTGTACACTGAATGTTTAACAGCATTATACAGACACAATATACACTTTCCCCATAGCATAATACAGCATACAATTGGCTTTCCCTAGCAAAGTATTATAACAAATTCTAATACAAGTCTTCCCCTTGTTTGAATAATTTGCAATGTTATTAGATTGAAAATAGAACTATTTCCCCTCATTCATCTGTGAATGAAAAGACTGTCACATCTGGACACAATTAGGTTATCTTGAATTCTGCCTACACAGCTGTAACAAATTATGGTTCGTGCTCTAACTTCAGACTTTTAAAAATTAACCCCTTTCCTTCCAACAACGACTTCAACATCTACACAATCTACACAACACAAACATTATCATAACTTTCCTGAACATTTCAAACAATACACAGTCTTAGGTTGACAATTACAATTAAATCTAACAGAATTATTCTCAGTATTGGCCATTGCATGAAACATAAAACATGAGCATTACTAGACAAACAATTCACACTCCAGTCACACAAGTTTGTTAGTATTAAGACAGACAAAAATTACAACATAAACTCTAGAGTGACATCACCTGACTGAGGATGACATTCCAGCAAAGACTCTCAGACCGATAGAGTTGATTTTGATAGACAAAGTCGAAATAAAACCACAAAAAAATGGCCTTACCAATGCATTGTGAAAAATTTGTCCACCAATCACTCCCATCATCTCTCCACTCAGATCCTTTGCTGGACTGTACCATCCTTAAAGAGAAATATCTCGCTGGGGCCTCCATCTGAAAGTCAGTCCGATAGGGCATCTGTTTGTCACCCTGGCATTGATTGATGTCACATCTAGAGACCAAATTGATAAAAGAAGGAGGTCCTTTATTGCACGTGCAGAGACAGGCCACGCACTAGAGTGTGTAGCAAGTCTAAATTACAAAGGTTTGCTCACTGGTTTATATAGGCAAAATGACATCACAATATGGAATGTTTACATAATCCAAAACATATCATAATCCAAAACATATGTTGGGCGTATATTCATGGTAACAAAAAGACCTATCAGAAGAGGTATTGTGTCCCCTCCTAATACTATATGTGTTTTCCATTAAGGAGACGTGAAACCTATAACTTAAACCCCTTCACTCCAGCCTCAAATTCTTCTCCATTCTATACCTTGAATCCAGATTTCCTCCGTTTAAACTTTGGTTCTAAACAATAGCTTTAGAGCCTGGTAGTCCTACACCTCTAGAGCCTTATAGTCCAATACCTCCAGAGCCTTATAGTCCAATACCTCTAGAGCCTTGTAGTCCTAACCATGTTAACTCTTTGGCCATTAATTAGATCTATCTGATTAGGGCATAATTATACATTATTATCAACTATATTAGGGACCCTGGGTGACCACCTGTCACTCCCCCCTCTTGATCGTGATTTACGATCACAAACCATCACCCTACCTATTCAGATGACTGTGATCCCCTGGCAGGTACTTTGTAACATGTGTCACCCTTGTGGTGCACATGTGACAGGAAGGAACTGGATTGGGGAAATCACCTTCCATTCCCTGCCTCACATTCATCTGTCCTGTCCCTATCTTAGTTAATGGATATGAGAGGTGGGATGTTACCTTTTATGTACAAGGTAACCATAGTAAATAGTAAACACTTCCTGTTGTATAATGGGTCCCTAATGGTATCCCTGTACCACCCATAATATGTAACATTTTATTTATTTGCCTTTATATTTAGGCATAGAATGTGTTAATTTTTATGTATATCTATCTCTCAAGAAATTATCATGGTTAAAAGATATACTCCATTATTAGATTTAAACTGTCAGTAGGTGTGTGTGTTGATCATCTTTGACTCCATATTCATACAACATTTAACAAGTATTTTAGCCATTATGACAATCAAAACAATTACAATAACAATGGTCAGTAAGAAAGTCACAAAATTGCCAAAAACATTGTGGAGCCAAGATCCAATGTTGCCGAGCCACTTGAAAGGATTCCATCAGTTCTTTTGAAATGTCTCTTAATTTTTGTTGTAAACTGTCCACTTTAGCAAGGTGAGGTAGTACTGGGTCATGGGAATCCTCAATCCAAGTGCAACATTCCACACCAATAAGGACACACACACCTCCTTGAGATGCTGAGATGTAGTCCAATGCCATTCTGTTCTGTAAGGATACTTTTCTGACCTGTGAAAGTTCATCATTAATAACACGTATAGCACTGGTTGTTTCATTAACAATCCCATCCATTATTTCAGCTTATTTATTTAATCTGTAAGCAAATTCTATCCCCAGCCTGTCCATGGTGGAAATCACATCCATGCTTTATCTGTATCACTGAAAGCTCCCTTCACTATGTCATGCTGATTTGTATGATTTAACCCTTCTGTGGAAGTGTATGTACTGTATTGTATTATATCCTGGTGTGGGTTGACTGTTATCATGAGAGAATTTTAAACACACTGATAGTTCATACACCTATCCTGCTATCTGTAAAGATGTCCCTTCTGTAGAAATTAGTTTCCTTATGGAATGTTTGTCTCATTTAACTGTGGAGACATGTACATAATCTATTGTATTTAAACTTCCATGTCCCTGTATGTATTCTCCCTGTATTTATTCTCCCATGTTCATGTATGTATTCTCCCTGTATGTATTCTCCCCCCCTAGAAGATCCTGTTCCCATGATAATGGGAAAACTGGATCTTCTATTTCATAGCTTCCCCTTATAGTAAGTGGCTGTGTAAAGTCTGTACTGTACAGTTAGCATGGTGATATTAGAGACATGTTGCTTTATAGTGTTAGTGTCGTAGTCTATTATTTGTGGAAGGACAGAAGCTTCTGACAGTGATGGATACAGATATATGTTAGTGATGTACAGGTCGGATTCACCACCCTGCACACGACTAACTTGACAGGCAAACAAGATAAATGAGAAAAAGCATAGACTTAGCATTATAACGGTAGGTTGTACACAGGATCTTGGGTATTGTATTGAAGACGCTGTTTGCAGTGCAGTGGCTGACATGGAGCCATGTTGGCTTTCCCTCTAGTTTCACTGCAGTTGTAAGTTGTAAGTAGCACTTGGTATGGACCTTCGAATCGTGGACCAAGGGAACGCTTTGGGAACACTCTGACCATCACCCAGTCTCCTGGCTTTACAGGATGTACATTATTATCAACTATATTAGGGACCCTGGGTGACCACCTGTCACCTACTTTTGGTTTCACTTCTTTTAGTTTCATACAGTACAGCCTCTCTACGTCTTTATTGGCCATGTGCTGTGCATTGTTACACTCTCACCAAACCACTACTCTCCACTATGTAAAATGTTTTCTGCTTCTCACTGTATGTAATAAAACATACTATTGATGTTTAGAAATTAGCCCCTAATCACTATAAGACCAGGTGCACTCCAGGGTCTTCTTAACATAAAACTGGTACAATTTAAGTGTTTTTCAACTCTATCCAGGTCATCTTTAATATTCATATTATATATATAGTCAATATACAGCACTTTCTCTCAGCTTCTCATCCAAATGTTTCAGATTTCCCCGAACCACGGAGCTATTTTCGATATTGTAGAACAAAAGAGAATTTTCTGATTTAAAAATCAAAAATATTAGATTTTTGCAAGAAATTAAAAATTTCGAAAATTTAAAAAAAAATCTAGAAATCTCAAAAATACTTTGCATAATGCCCAAACAGGAAGTGCATGAAGTTTCCAGAACAGAATGGTGTTTTTTTGTTTTTTTTTAAAAGATTTTGGGCATTGATACACATTCCCTAGACAATTTCTCAGGTCCCCAAACCATTTACAATAAGTTAACATTGCTATGTATTCCTTAATTTTTGGCACAATTTTCAGATTTTTTTACTTTTATCAATAGGTCCGCTTGTGGATTTTAATTTTACCCCCCAAAAATCCACGATGTGCGTTCATCCAACTCTACTGCTATACATGCAGTGGGGTATATTGTTCTAAAAACCTCTCAGTTATGTAGCTAAGATGTGTTTATAAGAATATATCTCTATGCACCTCCCCATTGCCATTAACCACCCCCACACTGCTTGAGCACATTTTAAACATTTAGAGACATAACTCAAAGCCCAGCCACTTTTTGGGTGTAGCAGATAAAGCAGAAATTCGAAGTGAGTTTCAAACCTTTGAAGTTCCCGAGTCAGTCCAGTGCAGTGAACAGAGACGGCTCTCATTCCTTTCCAGTGAGTCATAAGAATGGGTGGTCCCTGTTCTGCTTTATCTGTTACATTTCAGAAAAGTGGCTGTGCTGTGAGTTATGTCTCTAACTGTTTAAAGTGTGTTCAGACAGTTTAGGGGTTGTTAATGGCACCAAAGGTTTGTAGTACTGAGGTTTACCTTATCCTTTACATTTAAAAAGCAGCTGGGCTCTGGGTTCTGTCTTTAACTTTTTGAATGTGTACAGGCAGTGTGGGGGTGCCTTATGTATTATAAGAAATAATGCACCCCTTAATATTGTAATATATGGATATAACTTCAACTTGGAGTTCCCTCCCTGGCCTTGTGCTTTTATATGGTCAGGGAACTCCTCAGTGATGTAATATGCTTATGTATGGAACTAAAAACTAGTTACTCTTTAGTCTTCTTTTTCTGACAGGATTTGGGCAGTATGGGTCACGGTGCAAAAGTATAAAAGGGGAAGCATCCATGTGCTCAGCCTCTTTCTACTTCCTGGAGATTCCCCAGAGGAGAGGGGAAGAACCTGGGACCTTGATAAAAGGTAGGGACAATTAGTGAGAGATTAGTCCCACTCTAGGAGTAATAGATAGGAGTAGGGTAGCTACTGAGCAGCCTGTGCTCCAAAAAGCGGATTTAGTAATATCCTGACTATACCACCCAAGAATAGGGGCATAGTGCCAGACAAAGGGATAGAAGATTCCACTACAGTGATCTGAGAGCTGGAGTGGCACTAACAAGCTGATTGGTATTTATTTCTGATTCCTCTGGTTTGTGAGTATTCATGTTATATCTGTGTCATGGTGTGTCACCTCTATTGTGCTAAATGTAAGCCTTATTAATTTTGGTCTGTTAATAAATAAGATACTGTTTAGGTTAAAGAACCACTGGCGCCCATTTATTGCATTCTACCTAAAGTGGTAGCTCAGCAACACCCTGCCTCCAACATAAACAAGGGCCTACTCCTGATAAATAAGAGTCTTGTGCATAGAATTTGGGTAAGGCTGAAAAAAAATATGTAACCCCCATTTTACTATCGCCTTATACTTATATTACACTGAAAGGGGAACTTTAGCCCTATTTATATTAAACCTCTTTTTATTTCACATCTCTGAGATTCTTATCATTTAGCTAATCTCTATGTTAAAATAAACTAAAATAAGAGATGTCCCTGCTTTAGAATTATCCCATGTAATTTTCCACAAGAGATGAATTATAGCTATAGGGAGGTTAACAGATAGCACTGTGGATAATTAGATATTCCAGCAACTAAGATTTATATTGTTTTCTTTCTACTAAAATTTTTTGTTTCTTATAATTAATTACAAAGAAGAATTACAGTGTTCTGCTTAAGAAACAAAAAAGCTGGAAACTACCACCTAACATTGTGTTGCAGAGTGACAATAATGTATATATTGCTGAGCCATTATATTCTTAACAAATCCAATACCAAGTAGTTATTCTTATATCTTGCCTAGAGATAATATAATCAAACACAAAGCAACAAGGTTTTCTTAATAGTTTTTGGCTGACATAAAATGAGTCGTACAAGAAAGCAGGTCACTGCAAATAGAGGTTTAGAAGTGAATTTTCCTAGAGTTCAGCAATTATGTCCTTGCAAAGCTTTAAGAGATTTTAATTGATGGCTGCTTAACAAGTCCATTCCATTCTGTGCACTCTAGTCAGTGACAAATTGAAGTGTGAAAATCAAACACATTTCAATTAGCTAGAGCCTTTATTGTTAAAACCTGTATTGATTCCTCCAACAAAGCATTGCTAGAGAAAGTGTGTTTATCCCTTTAATTGCTGGAGTTCTAAGACCTAGCAAGGCAAGTGGTGACTTTCATAATTAGAAACCTCTGACATAAACCTTAATTGACTGACTTAATAAAGACAACCACAGTCTTTCAAATTTATTCAAAAGCCAATTCCTCTTAGACTGCCTTACTTACACTGGGCTATAAATGTATATGAGATATACAGTATAAAGCATGACATATGAGACATACTATGTAAAAGAATCCCTTTTACAATAATTAGTAAAAGACAACACCCTGCTACTTTTTATTACATACATAGGCTTAAAGGGACGTGAGTCCCATCTATTAAGGATGTCATTAATCGTGGCTATTAGTATATTCTAAACATCATGGCTACCATGGATAGGTTTTCAACATGTTGCACAAATTCTAACCAAGCGTTTTTATAGTGGAATATTTTGCATCATACTGTATGGTGCTGTGTTTTCTAGTATCTTAAAGATGTACGTTAATCTTTATGTGGACATAGACAACTGACTACGAGCAGAGATTATCACTAGTTGGATCAATGTATCTACTGCAATGACTTCTGAGGTTTATACCTCTTTATATAGGTTTGCAGAAAACCCTAATCCTTTTTTGATTGGTCACTTTTTCAATGATTGGTTTACATGGTTTACATTAACCAGATTTTCTGAAATCTGATTGGTTAATGTAAACCATGTAAACCAAGCATTGAAAAATTGACCAATCACAATTGTATAAAGGTTTTCTGCAAACCTATATAAAGGGGTGCACATCTCCACGGAGCTCAGAAGTCATTGCAAAAGATGGCAGAAGAAAGAAGCGGCTAGCAACTTCAGCTGTCGGCCACAGTGAGCCTGCCTGGCATTGGCGACTTTGGCGGTGTTGGTGTTGCTAGCCCGAAGATGCCGCGTCAGATCAAGGCGCGGGTAAAATCGGCCTTGTTGAGGCCACCAGCGCCGGAGGTTCCCCAGGCTCACCCCTTAAGCCCCAAAAGAACCCTTCCAAGGGCCGTAAGGGCCCTTCAATGGGCCGCAAAGGCACTTTTAACTGCCAGGGAGGGGGGTCCTGGTTTGAGCTTTGGGACCCCTTAAGCCCCAAAGGGCCCTTGTCAGGGCCACTATGGCACTTCTTAGTGCCGCAAGGGCCCTGATAGGGCCGGGGAGGGGGTCCTAGTTCGAGCTGCGGGACCCCTTAAGTCTCAAAGGGCCCTTGTCAGGGCCACTATGGCACTTCTTAGTGCCGCAAGGGCCCTGATAGGGGGAGGGGGTCCCGGTTTGAGCTGCAGGACCCCTTAAACCCCAAAGGGCCCTTGTTAGGGCCACAATGGCACTTATAAGTGCCGGGCAGGGGGTCTCGGTTCAAGCTGCTGGACCCCTTAAGCCCCAAAGGGCCCTTGTCAGGGCCACAAAGGTCCTTGTAAGGACCAGGGAGGGGGTCCTGGTTTTGAGCTGAGGGGCCCCTGGACATCCGTCCGGGTTGTCAGCCATTCGGCAATCCATGAACGGACGATTTCGGGGATCTCCGGCCTTTCATGGATTTTTGGAGCGGCCGTTCGAGTTTTACCAAACGTTCGGAAATCCTAGAGGATTACCAAAAGTGGCACACGGAAACCGGAAGTTGCGAGTGTGTGCACTACATCCAGTTTTTATGCTGTTCCCTGTGCACAGACATGTTCCCCAGACCATCTCCCAGGTCCCAGAGGCCTGTAAGGTAAGTTTACACTGCAATATTTCGGAAAGTCCTTATGAAATTTCTGAACTATTTACCCCCTATTGACTTTAATGGGTCCGTTCGAAAACGGACCGAACTTTCGAAAATTCGGCCATCTCTAATAACGAAGACTTGTTGATTTTGAAAAATAATTAACATTGATTTTTAGTAAGCTACACGGACAATATAATATTTAATCTATTACAGAACTTAAAGCCATTTTTTGTAAACCTATACGTGTAGTATCAGAGTACATAGAATAAATGGGTCAATCTGATTTTAAAATAGAATTTGTTTATTAGAAGTTTCTTGATATGAAGTAGACCTTTGCAGAGTGCATTGGGGTCTTTAAGCTTTGTGTGGAAATTCCTAGGATTATTTTATTTGATGCAAGTAACTCATAGCCTAGATTATTTGGGACACCGGCTATAGTATAGTATAGTATTTAAGGTTGAATAAAGACATATGTCCATCTAGTTCAACCTACTTAGCAATGCCTTTATTTCCTGCCAAACAGTTGATCCAGAGGAAGGCAAAAAAAAAAATTATGAAGGGGAAAAAATTCCTTCCTTATTCCAAGTGGCAATTGGAAATATTTCTTGATCAACAGTTAGGGTTTTGTAAATGGTATAAAGGAAAGCTATGTCCTAAACATTCTATCAGGAAGGTACAGAAGTTTTCCTATTTCCTATTTTCCTATTTGCTATTTCCTGTGAGTTTCGGTTTTACTTGCAGACTGTAACTTGACATATGTAACCTCACATGTGTCTGAGCCATCTACATCCACACATTCTAGTAAGCACACCACTCTGCCTCTTATTAGATTAGAGGAAAAGTGTCTTCTCATTGTGGGGAGGAGGTAAGTTGGAGTGTTATCTCATTATACTGTAGAGGGTAAGGTAGAGTGGCATCTTATTATGCAGTGGAGGGTAATGTAGAGCGGGATCTCATTATACAGTGGAGGGTAGGTAGAGTGGCATCTTATTATGCAGCGGAGGGTAAGGAAGAGTGGCATCTCATTATACAGTGGAGGGTAGGTAGAGTAGCATCTTATTATGCAGTGGAGGGTAAGGAAGAGTGGCATCTCATTATACAGTGGAGGGTAGGTAGAGTGGCATCTTATTATGCAGTGGAGGGTAAGGGAGAGTGGCAAGCCATTATACTGTGAAGGGTAAAGGAGAGGGCATCTTATTATACTGGGGGAAGAATGTCATTGTACTAAGGAGGAGACTGGCATTTCATCTAGTTTCTTATCATTGAACTAAATTGGGGAGACTGGCAATACACACGCACATGGCTGCATCCTTGGTCCCTGGCAGAATGAACAAACCCGTTTTACATGTATATACCTCTGTAATTGTGCGGCTTAACATATATAGAGTATGTCCCATTATCTTTCTCTGTTATTTATTAACCCCTCTCTTTCTGTGGCCAAACAGCCAAACAAAATTACCCCAGTTCTTTTATAAACTAGAGCAAATCTAATCCATCACTCATTTTGTTTTTATTTAATACCCTTTGTGAATATCTTTCCTGATTTCTGTCATTATCATTCACTTTGAGGTGAACTAAAGTTTAATATAAAAATATTTCTGCTTATTAGTCAGCTTTAGGGATGGCCGGTTCGCGGATCCGAACCCGGATCCGCCGCGGATTTATCCCGTTCGCGAGCGGTGGATTTTTCTGGATTTTCCACCTTCCGAACTTCCGAACCGCGGATTTCTCGTATTTTCAAAAATTTCTCGTATTTCCGAAAAATTTTTAAAATATAGGGAAACTCGTATTTTCTAAAATTTTCGAAATTACGAGGATTGCTCGTATTTTCGAAAAATCCATTTTAGAAAATTTTCGAAAATACGAGGAATCTCGGAATTTCGAGAATATTTTTAATTTTAACGCGTCTGTTTGCGGATTTTCGGATTTTCAATTTTTTTAGAAAATTCGTGGATCCTCGAGCGAACCGGATTTTGCGAAGTTCGGACATCTCTAGTCAGCTTGCAGACATTTTTGTTTTGCTGTCATTTTAAACCCCTCTTCTCAGTCCTCCACTCAAAACATTGATGTAATCTAGTTTACAGTATCTAGACAGTTAAAAGCTCTTGATCACTCATGTGCTTGACCATGTATGAACTGTCTGCTTATGTCCCATACCAAATAAAGAAGTCACATTAAAATAATGGCAGCCATGCAGTGCAAATAACAGAAAGAAACAATGACTGGGAATGCCTGCAGTCTCACACATTTGTACATTTTACGCATACGTTAGAATCAAACAGAGACATAAATAGGACACTGCGGTGTGTTTGTAATTTAATTTTGCCTGTTTTGTAAAATATTTTGCTAATCATTCCCTTAGGGCTTTTTTTCCTCTACACTGTGATGCAAAACAGCTTAGTATTCCGTACAGACTGCTGCGTATTTATTTATTTTATTTTACTATAATAATAATTAAAGTAGGAAAGCGGTTTCATAAAATATTACCGAAATGTAGTTTAATGAGGCAGTAGATATTGCATATAAAATGTATCTAAAGAAAATTTCAATAAATCATTAAATCTTAAACAGCACATTTTGCTCTGAAAAATTTTACTCATTGATGAATTTCAACTGTTGACTGAATGTTATGCATTATACTGTAGTATTGCACATCTTGGCATGCCCTTACATAAATAATATACTGTATGTAGGTTTGTTGAAGAAAACTTGTTACATGGTTATTAGAGATGCACCTGAACTCGAACCCGACATGGTTCCGAATAAAATTTTACGCATCGAAAAGAAATAGCACCTGCGGATTTTTCCGTTTTTTTTTAACCATAATTTATTGAACGATAGAGAATTTAAAAATTTTTTTTTTTGAAATTTCAAACATTTTCAATTTTGTAAATTTTAAATTTCTAGAAATCTCGATAATAACAAGTAATGCCAAAAAATGAAGTTTCTGGTACGTGGAATACATGTTCCCCAAACCATTTCCCAGGTCCTTATACAGTAAGTTCCTATTTATACCTTAATTTTAGGGAGAACTTTCGTATTTTTTAACTCCCATTGACTTTAATTAATCCGCTTGTGTTTTGTTTTGTTTTTTGTGAATCTCCAAGCAGTTTGGCCACAATTGGTTAATAATAACTTAATATTTGTTCATCAAAAAAAATTCTCCTGTCAAACCTACAACTCAACATATTATTGACATAAATTACATAGATTACCTTCTGCTTGCTACTCATTAATTTAGGTAGAACTAACACTATAACAATTTTAGGAAACTTGATTTTCAAATTACTAATAAAAGTTCTGTAGGAATGACCATTCAGTGTTATTAAAGGGGAACATTTTTCTCCAAATAAGTTAAGGTTAAAAGCCTGCCAAATTACCTTAAAAATTAGCCCTGGATCACATCTCTAGCTGCAGCCCTCAAGATGTTATTGGTAAAAAAAAAGTTAACACTTCCTGCTTCCAGTAGCTTCACCGGACATCAGTGACATCACCTGTCCCTCTGCTCCTCCTTGGTACCTGCAGTCCAAGGTCATCAGTGACCATCCCCAGACTTCTTGATTTTTCTTACTCACAGAAAAAGCCAGTAAAATTTTAATCCGCATCATTCTAAGATATACCATACATAGGAGAACAGATGCAAACTTTGCAGACTTGAATATGTAATATGTAAAAAAAGTATTTAAAAATCCCCCTCATTATCCTCTTTGTTTCTTAATATTTTTGAATCAATATTGAATAAAATTGTTAAAGTTGGGCTGCACTATGGCACAGTGGTTAGCACTGATACCTTGCAGCGCTGAAGTATTTGACACATCTTTTGACACATCTGCAAGGAGTTTGTATGTTCTCCCCGAGCTTGTGTGGGTTTCCTCCAGGCACTCCGGTTTCCCCCACAATCATAAAGACATACTGATAGGTTGTATGTGACAAATAAGTGACTTAAGATTGTATACATTGTGAATGTATACATGTAAATGTAAAGCGCTACGGAAGATGTTGACTCTATATATAAATCCACAATAATAATAATGAAAAGTAATCCTGCTTTTAAAAAATGTCAACTTGTAAAGATTCATGGTTATAAATTCACATCATAACTAAACAACTTTAAGACAATTTTCATTATCCAGCCCACCTACATCCTAATTACTGTCCTTTACAGACAGAAACATTTATTCAAGACTTATCTTCAGCGATTCATCTTCCTTACATAATGGGTTTGTATGCCATGGCTCACTTGGTTCTTTATAATGGATGGAACTAATTAACCAACAATTTATTTGCTTTAGATTACAACCAAACTCGAATTTTATCCAAAGTTCAGATTCTACTTCTGATTTTGCTGAAATTCTGTAGAAATTCAGACATGGGTTAATGGTATTTTCTGAGACTGCAGTAAACACTCCATACTTTAGTGAGGTGGCCACAATACTTAAAATGTATACCCCAAAAAAATTTAAGTCAGAATTCCAAGTGATAGAATTTTATTATTTAAATTCTTTGGGCACACAGAATTCTAAAAAATTGCTGTCATTTTTAAATGGCTTACCTTCATACCACCTTACATTTCTCATTCCCTTTTCCTTATGTGAAATTGCAAATATTAATGCCATTCACAGTTTAAAATATTGCGTAAAACAGTCATAAAAAGTATATTGCTTTAATACGCACAGAGTCTAAATGTTGATCTAATCTTGTGAAGGTGACTTTTGCTGGCTCAATTGAAATGATGGATTAGTATTTCTGCTGAACCTAAGGGAAAGTGTGTATATACATATATATCTATCACCTGGTGTTTGTGCCGGTATTGGCTGATCTCATGGTATCATGTTCTAGTCAAAACCATTGTATTTTTAGGTGAAAGTGACCTTACAAAGACCAAAAAGGTTGTAAATCCCACATTATTTTTTCAGATCCCCATTTAAATGAATTCATGTCTACAACTAGAACCATACAAGTTAGAGGTCATCAATATATATATATTTTGTTGTTCTTTTACTATATTTATAGCAATTTATTTTAGACACCGCTGCCTGGATTTAACAGCAAAACTGTTTCGTACATGTTTTACAGTGTAAATATTCCCTCTGTGATTATAGAAATAGTGAATTATTTATCACATTACAACAGGAAACCCAGACACGGCATAAATACAGTAATAAATCATTATTATTGCAACAGAAGGCTCTCTAGAACAAATAAGGCTTATAATCTGACACACGAATACCACAGATACCCTTTTTGTGCTTACTGACTTAGTAAGAATAGCTTGAGCTCAACAGAATTTTAATTTACTTCTGCAGTTCCTCCTTATTTGGAAGATAGGTGTAGAGTGAAGTGCTCTGGGAGAACACACAACATTAGCATTTTGTTTGAACAGTTAATGTTTACCCCAACGCTCTTGCTATTGTTAATCCTTCAGCATTTTAATATTTCCTTATAGGTAAAATGCAAAAAAAATTTACATTGTCAGGTGCAGTTCAGAGCTATACTTGCTCCTGAGTTAACCTAAGCTTTATATTAAAAGTTAAAATGTACTCAGAATATCAGTGTATTAAATTACCCACAAAATGAAAATATCCCTCAATGTTGTTTGATATGTTCCATTCCAACACTAAGTGCTTTGAATGGGTAGTTGGTTAATTAGATTGTAATGTGATATCACATAACACATTACAATCTAGTTAACCAACTACCCATTCAAATTCCATGATTGTTTGAGCTAACAAATTTCTCCCCAAAACCTCAACCTCACAAGATTCTTAATGTTCAAATATGCTCCTAAATCTACTTACCAGACCTCATTCCCTCGGCTGTCTTCTGCTTAGCTTCCTGTCTTTTCCGTGCACGGAATCTGCAGAAGGGACCGGACCGGCAGTGGCACTTGTGATTGTCTGAGACATTGAATACAGTAAGTAGGTTTAGTAGCACCTTTGAACACTAAGAACCCTGCAAGACACACAGCAATACGAATAATACAGTGGCAGTATCAACCAGGGATTACATCAAGTAGTTAATGTACTGTAGGTCATTGTATGTAGAAATGTAACAAAGTAATATCTTGCCATATGGCTGTGTGGTTACACTTTCATCCCACCATATCTACAGAGTTTTATAATATTCAATATATTGTTCTTTTATTTTTAATGTGCCCTTTATATGTTCCTCGTGTAATTTCCCAGATTCCTATACAATTTTCACACTTGGGGTTTGAAACTCGAATATCTATATTTTCAACCAAGGAATCCAGTATACAAAATTATAAAAGAGAAAAAACACTTTAAGGGAGATTTAATAAAAGTTCCTATTGTTAGAAATGGTGCTAATTTTGCCCCAATAAATCAGATCTTATTTAACATTTCACGATTTACATGTGTTTGCTCTTGCAATTTGTCCATTGACATTATGAAAACGCATGCGATTGCACAAAAAACGCATGCGTTACCAAATTGCTGACACGTGCATGAATCGCAACACACCCAAAATCGCAAGATTTTGGTGCGTTGCTGCAATTTTAATATATATATATATATATATAGTTCTTATCATTAGAAATGGTGCTAATTTTGCCCCAACCAATCAGAATTTATTTTGGGTTTAGTTCTCCTTTAAGTTAAACACAGCAATCTATCTTACTCAATAGTTCATAGTTTTTGCCTTTGCTCACCTCTAAGCAAGCCTTCTCGGTGTAAAAACTCCTGTAGGTTCCAACATTTTTATAGCAGTAAAATAATTTAACCAAGTTGCTAAATCTGCAAAAAAAAATCTAAATTTTAAAGGAAATGTGTACTTTTAACTACACGGTATTTTCTCTTGACAAAGAATTCGTATGACTGGATGAAGTGGGATTTGCTTGTAGACGTTACTGTTTTTACAATTTTACACAGATTCAAAACATTATTAAGTAGAAGAAGCTAAAAAGCAGTTTATCTCTTTTCACAGGAAAGCTTAGATTTTTTTTGTCAAGACTGCAGAATATACCCTGAAACAGGGAGATTTAATAAAATTTCTTATCGTTAGAAATGGTGCTAATTTTGCCCCAACCAATCAGATTTTAGCTTTGAAATGTTAAATAAGATCTGATTGATTGGGGCAAAATTAGTACCATTTTTAATGATAGGAACTTTTATTAAATCTCCTTTAAAGTGTTTTTTCTCTTTTATAATTTTGTAAACTGGATTCCTTGGTTGAAAAAGTGTGCAAATTGTATAGAATTCTGGGAAATTACACAAGGAACATATAAAGGGCACATTAAAAATAAAAGAACATTTTTAACGATAATAACTTTTAATTCATAGGCCTGTATATGTGTTCGGGTCTTAAAGGCAAAGGTGGGAACCCTAGTTGGAAGAGTGATTTTCTTTATGCTAAACTTCCCACAAGCAGCCTTTCTGCTGCATTAATTTTATAGAACATGTTTGCGTTCCCTCTAAGAGTGCCCCTTTAATTGGCATTCCCTCCAATAATTCCTATTAATATGTACATTTATATAAATAACATGGTGCAGAGCTGCAAATGGCATACCCTCCAACATTCAACTTTAATACATAACAATTATAGAGCATGGTGCAGTGCTGCAGGTGGAGGATAATATAATGACCCTGATCTTAACACATCTCTGTGCAATGTATTTCTCTGTGTAATGCATTTCTTAGCTTGTTTTATACAGACAGCTGAATCAAAAACACTCTTCCTACCCTCCAATATTCCCTTTAATAAGGTACACTGATGAGAAATGCATTGCACAGAGCTGTGCTAAGATCAGGTTCACTTCACTATCCTCCCCCTACAGTTCTGCACCATGTGGTTACTATAAAACACACTCCCGCTACCCTCCAACATTCCCTTTAATAAGGTACACTGATGAGAAATACATTGCACAGAGCTGGTGCTAAGTTCAGGTTCATGTCTCTATCCTCCCCCTACAGTTCTGCACCATGTGGTTCCTACTGTATAAAAACACACTTCACACTACGGGCCATATTTATAAAGGTGTGGTATCGCCTTCTTTAGCGATCGTTATGGCGATCATCAATTTATGATCCCTATCGTAAATCTTGTAAATGTACGATAGTCAACGTAAATCTAGACCGCCCGTAGAATATCATTACGGTTGTTTATTACCACATGTTATGGTATACTACTGCCACAGTCGTACAGTAACGAAAGTTTTTAAATATGGCCCTCCAACACACAAACAATACATTGCAGGTTAAACATACAAAGACACAGGTCTGTAACTGTGAATAGTGCAGGTTTATTGCAAAACATGCATTCTACATGTTTCTGACCCACTTGTCCTTCCTCAAGTGCTTGAGTGAATGCCGTAGGTGAGACACACACTAGATAACCAGACCTATATACATCACACTACAACACTGCTGATAGGAAAGGGTTAATCAGCTGCACCACCAATTTGAATATTGATGATGTAATATATTCCTACATCATAGGAGTTAAGAGGTGGGAGTGGAAATCACACAGGTGCTGAAAATGTAATCAAGGTAAAAGTACTGGCAGGCAAGGGAAAATGTCAGCTTCAAAGTTGGGGAACAAACAGAACCTAAAATGAGCTCATAGAGGTAAAGAAAAGGCACCTGAGTGGAATCTTCCATGCTGAGAGGATGTTGAGGCAAGTGCTTTCTAACTTAAACTTTTTGGGTTTAGTTCTCCTTTAATGAAAGTTAATCAGAGATATTCAATATAGGTAAAAAGATGCAATATTGGTAAAAATAAGTGAGAAACTCAGGCAAACCGATGTAATATGTTTTAGGGCACTGCACCATCTCCAAATGTTTTTGGAAATAGACATGACCTACTGATGTTGCCTCAAACAAAATGGAAGGTTATAAACCAAAAAAGTTTAATTGCTACTGTACCCTATCTTATTCATGGGGTTAGTTTTCCTAGGAGTTTGTATGTTCTCTCTTTGCCACCTAATCAAGATAGACAGTATAGCTTGTTTGTGTGAGATACAGTGATTAGATTGAAAGCTCTTCATGGCAGGGCCAAACAGGCTTAAATAATTTTAAAGCGCGTTGTAATATGCATGTATTTAATAAGAAATAAAATACATACATATGATTAGTTTTCCTTTAAATGTAATTTTTTCCCCATGCCATTGCCATACTAGTTCAAACACCTTTTACATTGATTGCTAGAGTTGAACCAATCAAACAGCAGCATTTACCCTATAATGTGAAGTTTGAATGAATTAGTCCATTAGGTAACAAACAGTATGTTAGAAACTAAAAGCATTTTCTTCACTTATATAGTGAACATATTCCTTAATCATTCAGTCCAAAGATGCCTCTGAAGGGACTTATCTGACCCAGTCCCTCACCGCCTGGGTACCAACCCCTGCTGCTGTTGTAAGCTCGTTTCAAGCAAAAAAAACAGCAGTGAGGGACTTCCTTGTCATGGCTGTCAGGTTATTGGGCGTGACATCATTTTGTGCCTTGAATGACAGCCACGACCAAGAAGTAGCTCTGCAGAGCAGAGGAGTAGCACGATAGATTGACAAGGGACTCTCCATTCACCGGCATCATTGGAAGTTTTCAACAATGCAAAACTGGGGTTTGGGAGTAGCTGGATATATATATAAAAAGTATAAAAGTATTTTTATGGCTGGACATGCCCTTTAATATCAGTCATTTTCAATATTTTTACATTTTAAAAACTTGAGTCCTCTCTTGAAGCTATCCAATGAATTTGCCTAACCATATTTGCTGGAAGACAGTTTTACTGTTCTCACTGTAAAAAAAATGATTAAAGATCAATTAGCGCAACTTAAACCCCTTCCTTGCACCAGCTGAGCGGATATCATAAAAGGCAGCCAGCACTACAAATTGAATATGTGATTATAGAGCTAACGCCAGCTAATAGCTGCCGAATATCTTGCTAGCTCTAGCCATAGCTGTTTGGCCCTGTTTGCTTTAGCTAAGTCTGTTATCTACTAGAACACTCAATTTTTTTCCAAAAGAAATTATAAAGAAATAAAGATGACCTCCTCACACCACCAAAGTCACTGAATAGAGGTGCACATTTATCTTCAACTATCCACAGTAAATGCAAGCACTTAATATACAGTAATTGATTACTCCATTAGACATGTTTGATAGGCTGATCTCCCCAGGACCAGGAACTACATAAAAAGGATAAATGAAAGAGATTGCAGGCAGAGATTTTAAACTAGGCCATGGATTTAAATCTTCCTGCACTACGTCTGCAATCAGTTAGTGTGTTCTACACTTGTTTCCTGTAGGTTCCTCCCACAAAGCCAAGTTGATAGGTTGTGTGATGCAGTGCTACTATGCTTAGATTGTACGTTCTTTGTAAGCATAGGCTAATTCAGTAATTGCTATTAAAAAACAATTATACTCATCTACCCCCCACCCCTCCTCCTGCTCCTGTTCTTCTTTAAACACATATAACCCAGGGCAAGGACCACTGGGTTCTTCTTAGATATGCAGCATTACTTGCATAAACTTTACTTCCATGTTAACGATGTGGCCAATTGGAAGATACGCAATCTCTTCTCATTCACTGCTGACAGTTTAAGAGAAGCGGAGAGGACTGGAGTAGCGAAAGAAGGTAGTTTAGTTAAGTAAAGCTGCTTAATTAAGAAGAACCAAGGGGTGAGGACCTAAACCATCTCTTGCTGCTGTTGTGAGTTGGTTTCAAGCAAGCACAGCAGCAGCAGTGAGGTGCTTCCTGGTTGCGGCCGTCAGCTATTGGCTGTGACATCAGGTGCCTCGACCGGCAGCCGCAGCTGTAAGAGGCAGCCAATCACAGCTGTGGCTGTCAGAAATAGAGAAGATGCTGGAACCAGGAACAGTAAGTACAGTACAGAAATCTATTTTTAAAGTGCCATTATTGCGGTTGGGGTGGGAAATATATAGAGGATTATACACTAGAAAATCAGCAGCCAGGGAGGGATCAGGAGGGAGGGAGGGAGGTAAGGGGGAAAGCAACTGAGAGGACACAACAAAGGCAGCAACATTTTGGACAGGAAGACAGCTCCTACCCCTCAGTTTCCTGGACTTTGAAGAGTCACTACAGGAGAACCATAAGGAGCAGGGCTATAAGGTGAGGATTATTTTAAACTGCACAGTGGTGCCAGTAGTGGGTTAAATTTTTGCTTGGAGGGTGGACATGCAATTTAAATTTTTTAAAAAATAAGTAAGAAAACATTGACAGAGAACGAGCTACACAATGTCAGCAGTTCAAATAACGTCCAAATACCAGCATTAGTTCAGGAATATGTCTTATTATAAAACTGATTTCATGTGTGGATGTTTTACTCAATGCACATAGTGCTGTCTGTAATCCTCTGCATAATACATAAGGATAAGTTCATTATGCAGTAGGAAGTATCTGGGAAGGAGACTCTATATAATTCCATTTCTTCAGTCAATTACTCCCGAGGGTTTATTGTGTGAGAAAGAAGATAAAATCAATTTCTACCTTTATGTTCCAGGGATACTGATTTATCCAATATATTTAAAAACATTGTTATTAATAAAGCAAAACAGTGGCAGAACGCATTTTTAGAACAAGAACCTTGGTTCACATAGAAATATTGTTCTTTTTTTGAAAGTAGAAAACATGTACATCGCCCTACTTAATTTGAGATAGATGTTCTGCTTCTACAACTATGAGGACTATGTCAGTGCTATTGTTTCCCTTTACCATGAGGATTATAATACAACCAGGTGTCGCAGAGACAACCCCTTCTGCAGCTTCCGTGCATGGAAAGGAGCTAAGCAGAAGAATGCAGAGGGAACGAAGGCTGGTAAGTAGGTTTAACAGCAGCTTTGAAAACTAAAAACCTTCTTTGGAAGGCAACTAGCCTAATACTAAAAGTTTATGTGGTGGGGTGGACATACCCTTTAAGTAACTTTAAAAGGAATGTTCAGCCTAAAACAAACTTGCATAGAAATGTTCACCACCACCCTAAACCTAGGTTTTGCACATTTGCACATTGAATATATAAACATTACAGGTAATGAAGCACAGGAGCAGATATACAATATTATATCAATTCCAACACAGTCATAATAAAATAGATGTAGGTCATGCTCTCTATTGAGACCATTTGGTTACAGTTTTTCCTTTTATACATCTTTTTGTTTTAAACGCAGAATTGTAATTCCCCACTCCATGATGTGAATATGTATCTGACTGCATTCATTCAACACTAGCATCTTAATCTAGTGGAACTAGAGACACTGCATAATGTATGATATATTCCTACATTAACCTTTTTTACATTGTGGCCTCACAAAAATTATTTCTACTATAGAAAATACATTATTCAGTGATTTTACTTGTAGCCAATTTTTCCTTTAAGATGTGCTCTCATGCATGTGCACATAACTCAGCAGCCCTGTACACACAGGATAGAATAGTGTGCACTGTGTAAATGTAGGTATTGTAAAGCCAATAAACCCGAGTTCGGATGAGTTCGCTTAAATGGTTCGGACGAACACAAACTCTTCCGAACTTCCTGAACAACTTACTAGTTCAGTTTCGAATTTGTGGACAGTATACTTCGATTTTGGTAACCCTCAAATGTATCCTTTAATTTTGGTAACTATCGAATGTAGCGTTCGAGTCGGTAATCCTCGAATGTAGACTTCAATTTCGCTAACCCTATAATGTATTGTTCAGTAACCCTTAAATGTAGTGTTAATTTTTGGCAACCCTTGAATGTAGCCTTTGATTATGGTAACCCTTTAATTTATAGTTTAGTAATCCTTTAATGTATCATTCGGTAACCCTCGAATTGGCCATAACTCTCGAATGTAGCATGGGGAAATCTGACAATTGCCAGTGGTAGTGTTTAAAAAAGTTTTGGTGATATGTACATGTTCCACAGACCATTTTCCAGGTGCCAGACCCATTTAGAGTAAGTTACCATTGCTGTTTTATTTGTATTTAATCTGAACATTTTGAACTATTTCTCCCCATTAACTTCCAAACTTTTACTGAAGTTAGGAAGTTCGAAAATTAACCAAGCTTCAGGAAGTTTGCCCATCTGTAATTGTAGAGCACTTAATTACGTACTTGGCATACCAGCCAATGTTCTTGTGAATGGTCCAGGTCAGAGAATATCGTTTGATGATTTCAGGCCAGTGTATCGCCAGAATAAATTTTCACGTTGAATTTTGTTTGTAAAAATACATAATAACTCTAGCTGGGTTTTTTGTAAATAGCTGAGTGTAAAAAAAGAAACACTTTCATGACTTATTTAATGTACTTAAGTAAGGTATCTCTATAGTGTAGCCCTTTACTGAATAGTTTTATGGAACTTTCTGTCATGCTTAAATTTTTGTTAGACTCAGCTAGTTTTCTCAGCTGCTTGTCAAATCCTATCTGTTCACTGTCTATATCTCTTCTGTATAAACGGTATATTGCCGTCTTCGGTATTACACAGAAGATGTTTGCAAACACAAAGTACTGTAATTGTCAGACTTTTATTGTAACTACTCATTCTATGCTATCCAAGCAATAAACTATTTTTGGCTCATAAGAATATATATATATATATATATATATACTTATCAACATTTCTTTGATGAAGATTTTGAAAGCCTTAAATTCAGAGATGATGCTAATTATATAACCTACGTTTTTTTTTTTTTCTTTCTAAATGTTAGTTACTATTACTGTACATTATGGAATACATTATGTACTGTAATGGAAAAGGGCATGGAACAGAAGCAGAAAGCAGCCGAGGGAACGAACCCGGATCGCCGCGGATTTATCCCGTTCGCGAGCGGTGGATTTTCTGGATTTTCCACCTTCCGAACTTCCGAACCGCGGATTTCTCGTATTTTCAAAAATTTCTCGTATTTCCGAAAAATTTTTAAAATATAGGGAAACTCGTATTTTCTAAAATTTTCGAAATTACGAGGATTGCTCGTATTTTCGAAAAATCCATTTTAGAAAATTTTCGAAAATACGAGGAATCTCGGAATTTCGAGAATATTTTTAATTTTAACGCGTCTGTTTGCGGATTTTCGGATTTTCAATTTTTTTAGAAATTCGTGGATCCTCGAGCGAACCGATTTTGCGAAGTTCGGACATCTCTAGTCAGCTTGCAGAATTTTTGTTTTGCTGTCATTTTAAACCCTCTTCTCAGTCCTCCACTCAAAACATTGATGTAATCTAGTTTACAGTATCTAGACAGTTAAAGCTCTTGATCACTCATGTGCTTGACCATGTATGAACTGTCTGCTTATGTCCCATACCAAATAAAGAAGTCACATTAAAATAAGGCAGCCTGCAGTGCAAATAACAGAAAGAAACAATGACGGGAATGCCTGCAGTCTCACACATTTGTACATTTTACGCATACGTTAGAATCAAACAGAGACATAAATAGGACACTGCGGTGTGTTTGAATTTAATTTTGCCGTTTTGTAATATTTTGCTAATCATTCCCTTAGGGCTTTTTTTCCTCTACACTGTGATGCAAACAGCTTAGTATTCCGTACAGACTGCTGCGTATTTATTTATTTATTTTACTATAATAAAATTAATAGAGGAAAGCGGTTTCATAAAATATTACCGAAATGTAGTTTAATGTAGGCAGTAGATATTGCATATAAAATGTATCTAAAGAAAATTTCAATAAATCATTAAATCTTAAACAGCACCATTTTGCTCTGAAAAATTTACTCATTGATGAATTTCAACTGTTGACTGAATGTTATGCATTATACTGTAGTATTGCACATCTTGGCATGCCCTTACATAAATAATATACTGTATGTAGGTTTGTTGAAGAAAACTTGTTACATGGTTATTAGAGATGCACCTGAACTCGAACCCGAACATGGTTCCGAATAAAATTTTACGCATCCGAAAAGAAATAGCACTGCGGATTTTTCCGTTTTTTTTTAACCATAATTTATTGAACGATAGAGAATTTAAAAATTTTTTTTTTTGAAATTTCAAACATTTTCAATTTTGTAATTTAAATTTCTAGAAATCTCGATAATAACAAGTAATGCCAAAAATGAAGTTTCTGGTACGTGGAATACAGTTCCCCAAACCATTTCCCAGGTCCTTATACAGTAAGTTCCTATTTATACCTTAATTTTAGGGAGAACTTTCGTATTTTTTAACTCCCATTGACTTTAATTAATCCGCTTGTGTTTTGTTTTGTTTTTTGTGAATCTCAAGCAGTTTGGCCACAATTGGTTAATAAAACTTAATATTTGTTCATCAAAAAAAAATTCTCCTGTCAACCTACAACCA
Source organism: Hymenochirus boettgeri (assembly GCA_019447015.1). Lineage (NCBI taxonomy): Eukaryota > Metazoa > Chordata > Amphibia > Anura > Pipidae > Hymenochirus > Hymenochirus boettgeri. Next base: position 37,063,845 of record CM033470.1, on the reverse strand, counting down.
ACATATTATTGACATAAATTACATAGATTACCTTCTGCTTGCTACTCATTAATTAGGTAGAACTAACACTATAACAATTTTAGGAAACTTGATTTTCAAATTACTATAAAAGTTCTGTAGGAATGACCATTCAGTGTTATTAAAGGGGAACATTTTTCTCCAAATAAGTTAAGGTTAAAAGCCTGCCAAATTACTTAAAATTAGCCCTGGATCACATCTCTAGCTGCAGCCCTCAAGATGTATTGGTAAAAAAAAAGTTAACACTTCCTGCTTCCAGTAGCTTCACCGGACATCAGTGACATCACCTGTCCCTCTGCTCCTCCTTGGTACCTGCAGTCCAGTCATCAGTGACCATCCCCAGACTTCTTGATTTTTCTTACTCACAGAAAAAGCCAGTAAAATTTTAATCCGCATCATCTAAGATATACACAGACAGAGGAAGACAGATGCAAACTTTGCAGACTTGAATATGTAATATGTAAAAAAAGTATTTAAAAATCCCCCTCATTATCCTCTTTGTTTCTTATATTTTTGAATCAATATTGAATAAATTGTTAAAGTTGGGCTGCACTATGGCACAGTGGGTAGCACTGATACCTTGCAGCGCTGAAGTATTTGACACATCTTTTGACACATCTGCAAGGAGTTTGTATGTTCTCCCCGAGCTTGTGTGGTTTCCTCCAGGCACTCCGGTTTTCCCCACAATCATAAAGACATACTGATAGGTTGTATTGACAAATAAGTGACTTAAGATTGTATACATTGTGAATGTATACATGTAAATGTAAAGCGCTACGGAAGATGTTGACTCTATATATAAATCCACAATAATAATAATGAAAAGTAATCCTGCTTTTAAAAATGTCAACTTGTAAAGATTCATGGTTATTAAATTCACATCATAACTAAACAACTTTAAGACAATTTTCATTATCCAGCCCACCTACATCCTAATTACTGTCCTTTACAGACAGAAACATTTATTCAAGACTTATCTTCAGCGATTCATCTTCCTTACATAATGGGTTGTATGCCATGGCTCACTTGGTCTTTATAATGGATGGAACTAATTAACCAACAATTTATTTGCTTTAGATTAAACCAAACTCGAATTTTATCCAAAGTTCAGATTCTACTTCTGATTTTGCTGAAATTCTGTAGAAATTCAGACATGGGTTAATGGTATTTTCTGAGACTGCAGTAAACACTCCATACTTTAGTGAGTGGCCACAATACTTAAAATGTATACCCCAAAAAATTTAAGTCAGAATTCCAAGTGATAGAATTTTATTATTTAAATTCTTTGGGCACACAGAATTCTAAAAAATGCTGTCATTTTTAAATGGCTTACCTTCATACCACCTTACATTTCTCATTCCCTTTTCCTTATGTGAAATTGCAAATATTAATGCCATTCACAGTTTAAAATATTGCGTAAAACAGTCATAAAAAGTATATTGCTTTAATACGCACAGAGTCTAAATGTTGATCTAATCTTGTGAAGGTGACTTTTGCTGGCTCAATTGAAATGATGGATTAGTATTTCTGCTGAACCTAAGGGAAAGTGTGTATATACATATATATCTATCACCTGGTGTTTGTGCCGGTATTGGCTGATTCATGGTATCATGTCTCAGTCAAAACCATTGTATTTTTAGGTGAAAGTGACCTTACAAAGACCAAAAAGGTTGTAAATCCCACATTATTTTTCAGATCCCCATTTAATGAATTCATGTCTACAACTAGAACCATACAAGTTAGAGGTCATCAATATATATATTTGTTGTTTCTTTTACTATATTTATAGCAATTATTTTAGAACACGCTGCCTGGATTTAACAGCAAAACTGTTTCGTACATGTTTTACAGTGTAAATATTCCCTCTGTGATTATAGAATAGTGAATTATTATCACATTACAACAGGAAACCCAGACACGGCTAAATACAGTAATAAATCATTATATTGCAACAGAAGGCTCTCTAGAACAAATAAGGTTATAATCTGACACACGAATACCACAGATACCTTTTTGTGCTTACTGACTTAGTAAGAATAGCTTGAGCTCAACAGAATTTTAATTTACTTCTGCAGTTCCTCCTTATTTGGAAGATAGTGTGTAGAGTGAAGTGCTCTGGGAGAACACACAACATTAGCATTTTGTTTGAACAGTTAATGTTTACCCAACGCTCTTGCTATTGTTAATCCTTCAGCATTTTAATATTTCCATAGGTAAAATGCAAAAAAAATTTACATTGTCAGGTGCAGTTCAGAGCTATACTTGCTCCTGAGTTAACCTAAGCTTTATATTAAAAGTTAAAATGTACTCAGAATATCAGTGTATTAAATTACCACAAAATGAAAATATCCCTCATGTTGTTTGATATGTTCCATTCCAACACTAAGTGCTTTGAATGGGTAGTTGGTTAATTAGATTGTAATGTGATATACCATAACACATTACAATCTAGTTAACCAACTACCCATTCAAATTCCATGATTGTTTGAGCTAACAAATTTCTCCCCAAAACCTCAACCTCACAAGATTCTTAATGTTCAAATATGCTCCTAAATCTACTACCAGACCTCATTCCCTCGGCTGTTTCTGCTTAGCTTCCTGTCTTTTCCGTGCACGGAATCTGCAGAAGGGACCGGACCGGCAGTGGCACTTGTGATTGTCGAGACATTGAATACAGTAAGTAGGTTAGTAGCACCTTTGAACACTAAGAACCCTGCAAGACACACAGCAATACGATAATACAGTGGCAGTATCAACAGGGATTACATCAAGTAGTTAATGTACTGTAGGTCATTGTATGTAGAAATGTAACAAAGTAATATCTTGCCATATGGCTGTGTGGTTACATTTCATCCCACCATATCTACAGAGTTTTATAATATTCAATATATTGTTCTTTTATTTTTAATGTGCCCTTTATATGTTCCTCGTGTAATTTCCCAGATTCCTATACAATTTTCACACTTGGGGTTTGAAACTCGAATATCTTATTTTCAACCAAGGAATCCAGTATACAAATTATAAAAGAGAAAAAACACTTTAAGGGAGATTTAATAAAGTTCCTATTGTTAGAAATGGTGCTAATTTTGCCCCAATAAATCAGATCTTATTTAACATTTCACGATTTACATGTGTTTGCTCTTGCAATTTGTCCATTGACATTATGAAACGCATGCGATTGCACAAAAAACGCATGCGTTACCAAATTGCTGACACGTGCATGAATCGCAACACACCCAAATCGCAAGATTTTGGTGCGTTGCGCAATTTTAATATATATATATATATATATAGTTCTTATCATTAGAAATGGTGCTAATTTGCCCCAACCAATCAGAATTTATTTTGGGTTTGTTCTCCTTAAGTTAAACACAGCAATCTATCTTACAATAGTTCATAGTTTTTGCCTTTGCTCACCTCTAAGCAAGCCTTCTCGGTGTAAAAACTCCTGTAGGTTCCAACATTTTTATAGCAGTAAAATAATTTAACCAAGTTGCTAAATCTGCAAAAAAAAATCTAAATTTTAAAGGAAATGTGTACTTTTAACTACACGGTATTTTCTCTTGACAAAGAATTCGTATGACTGGATGAAGGGGATTTGCTTGTAGACGTTACTGTTTTTACAATTTTACACAGATTCAAAACATATTAAGTAGAAGAAGCTAAAAAGCAGTTTATCTCTTTTCACAGGAAAGCTTAGATTTTTTGTCAAGACTGCAGAATATACCCGAACAGGGAGATTTAATAAAATTTCTTATCGTTAGAAATGGTGCTAATTTTGCCCCAACCAATCAGATTTTAGCTTTGAAATGTTAATAAGATCTGATTGATTGGGGCAAAATTAGTACCATTTTATGATAGGAACTTTTATTAATCTCCTTTAAAGTTTTTTTCTCTTTATAATTTTGTAAACTGGATTCCTTGGTTGAAAAAGTGTGCAATTGTATAGAATTCTGGGAAATTACACAAGGAACATATAAAAGGCACATTAAAATAAAAGAACATTTTTAACGATAATAACTTTTAATCATAGGCCTGTATATGTGTTCGGGTCTTAAAGGCAAAGGTGGGAACCTAGTGGAGAGTGATTTTCTTTATGCTAAACTTCCCACAAGCAGCCTTTCTGCTGCATTAATTTTATAGAACATGTTTGCTTCCCTCTAAGAGTGCCCCTTTAATTGGCATTCCCTCCAATAATTCCTATTAATATGACATTTATATAAATAACATGGTGCAGAGCTGCAAATGGCATACCCTCCAACATTCAACTTTAATACATAACAATTATAGAGCATGGTGCAGTGCTGCAGTGGGAGGAATATAATGACCTGATCTTAAACATCTCTGTGCAATGTATTTCTCTGTGTAATGCATTTCTTAGCTTGTTTTATACAGACAGCTGAATCAAAAACACTCTTCCTACCCTCCAATATTCCCTTATATAAGGTACACTGATGAGAAATGCATTGCACAGAGCTGTGTAAGATCAGGTTCACTTCACTATCCTCCCCCTACAGTTCTGCACCATGTGGTTACTATAAAACACACTCCCGCACCCTCCAACATTCCCTTAATAAGGTACACTGATGAGAAATACATTGCACAGAGCTGGTGCTAGTTCAGGTTCATGTCTCTATCCTCCCCCCTACAGTTCTGCACATGTGGTTCCTACTGTATAAAACACACTTCACACTACGGGCCATATTTATAAAGGTGTGGTATCGCCTTCTTTAGCGATCGTTATGGCGATCATCATTTATGATCCCTATCGTAAATCTTGTAAATGTACGATAGTCAACGTAAATCTAGACCGCCCGTAGAATATCATTACGGTTGTTTATTACCACATGTTATGGTATACTACTGCCACAGTCGTACAGTAACGAAAGTTTTTAAATATGGCCCTCCAACACACAAACAATACATTGCAGGTTAAACATACAAAGACACAGGTCTGTAACTGTGAATAGTGCAGGTTTATTGCAAAACATGCATTCTACATGTTCTGACCCACTTGTCCTTCCTCAAGTGCTTAGTGAATGCCGTAGTGAGACACACACTAGATAACCAGACTAATACATACACTACAACACTGCTGATAGGAAAGGGTTAATCAGCTGCACCACCAATTGAATATTGATGATGTAATATATTCCTACATCATAGGAGTTAAGAGGTGGGAGTGGAAATCACAGGTGCTGAAAATGTAATCAAGGTAAAAGTACTGGCAGGCAAGGGAAAATGTCAGCTTCAAAGTTGGGGAACAAACAGAACCTAAAATGAGTCATAGAGGTAAAGAAAAGGCACTGAGTGGAATCTTCCATGCTGAGAGGATGTTGAGGCAAGTGCTTTCTAACTTAAACTTTTTGGGTTTAGTTCTCCTTTAATGAAAGTTAATCAGAGATATTCAATATAGGTAAAAAGAGCAATATTGGTAAAAATAAGTGAGAAACTCAGGCAAACCGATGTAATATGTTTTAGGGCACTGCACCATCTCCAAATGTTTTTGGAAATAGACATGACCTACTGATGTTGCCTCAAACAAATGGAAGGGTATAAACCAAAAAGTTTAATTGCTACTGTACCCTATCTTATTCATGGGGTTAGTTTTCCTAGGAGTTTGATGTTCTCTCTTTGCCACCTAATCAAGATAGACAGTATAGCTTGTTTGTGTGAGATACAGTGATAGATTGAAAGCTCTTCATGGCAGGGCCAAAAAGGCTTAAATAATTTAAAGCGCGTTGTAATATGCGTATTTAAAAGAATAAAATACATACATAGATTAGTTTTCCTTTAAATGTAATTTTTTCCCCATGCCATTGCCATACTAGTTCAAACACCTTTTAACATTGATTGCTAGAGTTGAACCAATCAAACAGCAGCATTTACCTATAATGTGAAGTTTGAAGAATTAGTCCATTAGGAACAAACAGTATGTTAGAAACTAAAAGCATTTTCTTCACTTATATAGGTGAACATATTCCTTAATCATTCAGTCCAAAGATGCCTCTGAAGGGACTTATCTGACCCAGTCCCTCACCGCCTGGGTACCAACCCCTGCTGCTGTTGTAAGCTCGTTTCAAGCAAAAAAAAAACAAGTGAGGGACTTCCTTGTCATGGCTGTCAGGTTATTGGGCGTGACCTCATTTTGTGCCTTGAATGACAGCCACGACCAGAAGTAGCTCTGCAGAGCGAGAGAGTAGCACGATAGATGTGACAAGGGACTCTCCATTCACGGCATCATTGGAAGTTTTCAACAATGCAAAACTGGGGTTTGGGAGTAGCTGGATATATATAAAAAAGTATAAAAGTATTTTTATGGCTGGACATGCCCTTTAATATCAGTCATTTTCAATATTTTTACATTTTAAAAACTTGAGTCCCTCTTGAAGCTATCCAATGAATTTGCCTAACCATATTTGCTGGAAGACAGTTTTACTGTTCTCACTGTAAAAAAAATGATTAAAGATCAATTAGCGCAACTTAAACCCCTTCCTTGCACCAGCTGAGCGGATATCATAAAAGGCAGCAGATACAAATTGAATATGTGATTATAGAGCTAACGCCAGCTAATAGCTGCCGAATATCTTGCTAGCTCTAGCCATAGCTGTTGGCCCTGTTTGCTTTAGCTAAGTCTGTATCTACTAGAACACTCAATTTTTTTCCAAAAGAAATTATAAGAAATAAAGATGACCTCCTCACACCACCAAAGTCACTGAATAGAGGTGCACATTTATCTTCAACTATCCACAGTAAATGCAAGCACTTAATATACAGTAATTGATACTCCATTAGACATGTTTGATAGGCTGATCTCCCCAGGACCAGGAACTACATAAAAAGGATAAATGAAAGAGATTGCAGCAGAGATTAAACTAGGCCATGGATTAAATCTTCCTGCACTACGTCTGCAATCAGTTAGTGTGTTCTACAATTGTTCCTGTAGGTTCCTCCCACAAAGCCAAGTTGATAGGTTGTGTGATGCAGTGCTACTATGCTTAGATGACGTTCTTTGTAAGCCTAGGCTAATTCAGTAATTGCTATAAAAAAACAATTATACTCATCTACCCCCCACCCTCCTCCTGCTCCTGTTCTTCTTTAAACACATATAACCCAGGGCAAGGACCACTGGGTTCTTCTTAGATATGCAGCATTACTTGCATAAACTTTACTTCCATGTTAACGATGGGGCCAATTGGAAGATACGCAATCTTCTCATCACTGCTGACAGTTTAAGAGAAGCGGAGAGGACTGGAGTAGCGAAGAAGGTAGTTTAGTTAAGTAAAGTGCTTAATTAAGAAGAACCAAGGGGTGAGGACCTAAACCATCTCTGTGCGTGTTGTGGTTGGTTTCAAGCAGCACAGCAGCAGCAGTGAGGTGCTTCCTGGTTGCGGCCGTCAGCTATTGGCTGTGACATCAGGTGCCTCGACCGGCAGCCGCAGCTGTAAGAGGCAGCCAATCACAGCTGTGGCTGTCAGAAATAGAGAAGATGCTGGAACCAGGAACCGTAAGTACAGTACAGAAATCTATTTTTAAAGTGCCATTATTGCGGTTGGGGTGGGAAATATATAGAGGAATACACTAGAAAATCAGCAGCCAGGGAGGGATCAGGAGGAGGGAGGAGGGAGGTAAGGGGGAAAGCAACTGAGAGGAAACAACAAAGGCAGCAACATTTTGGAAAGGAAGACAGCTCCTACCCCTCAGTTTCCTGGACTTTGAAGAGTCACTACAGGAGAACCATAAGGAGCAGGGCTATAGGTGAGGATTATTTTAAACTGACAGTGGTGCCAGTAGTGGGTTAAATTTGCTTGGAGGGTGGACATGCAATTTAAATTTTTTAAAAAATAAGTAGAAAACATTGACAGAGAACGAGCTACACAATGTCAGCAGTTCAAATAACGTCCAATACCAGCATTAGTTCAGGAATATGTCTATTATAAAACTGATTTCATGTGTGGATGTTTTACTCAATGACATAGTGCTGTCGTTAATCCTCTGCATAATACATAAGGATAAGTTCATTATGCAGTAGGAAGTATCTGGGAAGGGGACTCTATATAATTCCATTTCTTCAGTCATTACTCCCGAGGGTTTATTGTGTGAGAAAGAAGATAAATCAATTTCTACCTTTATGTTCCAGGGATACTGATTTATCCAATATATTTAAAAACATTGTTATTAATAAAGCAAAACAGTGGCAGAACGCATTTTTAGAACAAGAACCTTGGTTCACATAGAAATATTGTTCTTTTTTGAAAGTAGAAAACATGTACATCGCCCTACTTAATTTGAGATAGATGTTCTGCTCTACAACTATGAGGACTATGTCAGTGCTATTGTTTCCCTTTACCATGAGGATTATAATACAACCAGTGTCGCAGAAGACACCCTTCTGCAGCTTCGGTCATGGAAAGGAGCTAAGCAGAAGAATGCAGAGGGAACGAAGGCTGGTAAGTAGGTTTAACAGCAGCTTTGAAAACTAAAAACCTTCTTTGGAAGGCAACTAGCCTAATACTAAAGTTTAGTGGTGGGGTGGACATACCCTTTAAGTAACTTTAAAGGAATGTTCAGCCTAAAACAAACTTGCAAGAAATGTTCACCACCACCCTAAACCTAGGTTTTGCACATTTGCACATTGAATATATAAACATTACAGGTAATGAAGCACAGGAGCAGATTACAATATTATATCAATTCCAACACAGTCAAATAAAAATAGATGTAGGTCATGCTCTCTATTGAGACCATTTGGTTACAGTTTTTCCTTTATACATCTTTTTGTTTTAAACGCAGAATTGTAATTCCCCACTCCATGATGTGATATGTATCTGACTGCATTCATTCAACACTAGCATCTTAATCTAGTGGAACTAGAGACACTGCATAATGTATGATATATTCCTACATTAACCTTTTTTACATTGTGGCTCAAAAAATTATTTCTACTATAGAAAATACATTATTCAGTGATTTACTTGTAGCAATTTTCCTTTAAGATGTGCTCTCATGCATGTGCACATAACTCAGCAGCCCTGTCACACAGGATAGAATAGTGTGCACTGTGTAAATGTAGGTATTGTAAAGCCATAAACCCGAGTTCGGATGAGTTCGCTTAAATGGTTCGGACGAACACAAACTTTCCGAACTTCCTGAACAACTTACTAGTTCAGTTTCGAATTTGTGGACAGTATACTTCGATTTGGTAACCCTCAAATGTATCCTTTAATTTTGGTAACTATCGAATGTAGCGTTCGAGTCGGTAATCCTCGAATGTAGACTTCAATTTCGTAACCCTATAATGTATTGTTCAGTAACCCTTAAATGTAGTGTTAATTTTTGGCAACCCTTGAATGTAGCCTTTGATTATGGTAACCCTTTAATTTATAGTTTAGTAATCCTTAATGTATCATTCGGTAACCCTCGAATTGGCCATAACTCTCGAATGTAGCATGGGGAAATCTGACAAGTTCAGTGGTAGTGTTTAAAAAAGTTTTGGTGATAGTTACATGTTCCACAGACCATTTTCCAGGTGCCAGACCCATTTAGAGTAGTTACCATTGCTGTTTTATTTGTATTTAATCTGAACATTTTGAACTATTTCTCCCCATTAACTTCCAAACTTTTACTGAAGTTAGGAAGTTCGAAAATTAACCCAGCTTCAGGAAGTTTGCCCATCTGTAATTGTAGAGCACTTAATTACGTACTTGGCATACCAGCCAATGTTCTTGTGAATGGTCCAGGTCAGAGAATATCGTTTGATGATTTCAGGCCAGTGTATCGCCAGATAAATTTTCACGTTGAATTTTGTTTGTAAAAAACATAATAACTCTAGCTGGGTTTTTTGTAAATAGCTGAGTGTAAAAAAAGACACTCATGACTTATTTAATGTACTTAAGTAAGGTATCTCTATAGTGTAGCCCTTTACTGAATAGTTTTATGGAACTTTCTGTCATGCTTAATTTTTGTTAGACTCAGCTAGTTTTCTCAGCTGCTTGTCAAACCTATCTGTTCTGTCTATATCTCTTCTGTATAAACGGTATATGCGCGTCTTCGGTATTACACAGAAGATGTTTGCAAACACAAAGTACTGTAATTGTCAGACTTTTATTGTAACTACTCATTCTATGCTATCCAAGCATAAACTATTTTGGCTCATAAGAATATATATATATATATAATATATACTTATCAACATTTCTTGATAAGATTTTGAAAGCTAAATTCAGAGATGATGCAATAATAACCTACGTTTTTTTTTTTTCTTTCTAAATGTTAGTTACTATTACTGTACATTATGGAATACATTATGTACTGTAATGGAAAAGGGCATGGAACAGAAGCAGAAAGCAGCCGAGGGAAAGAACTATTTCTCCCCATTAACTTCCAAACTTTTACTGAAGTTAGGAAGTTCGAAAATTAACCAAGCTTCAGGAAGTTTGCCATCTGTAATTGTAGAGCACTTAATTACGTACTTGGCATACCAGCCAATGTTCTTGTGAATGGTCCAGGTCAGAAATATCGTTTGATGATTTCAGCCAGTGTATCGCCAGAATAAATTTTCACGTTGAATTTTGTTTGTAAAAATACATAATAACTCTAGCTGGGTTTTTTGTAAATAGCTGAGTGTAAAAAAAGAAACACTTTCATGACTTATTTAATGTACTTAGTAAGGTATCTCTATAGTGTGCCCTTTACTGATAGTTTTATGGAACTTTCTGTCATGCTTAAATTTTTGTTAGACTCAGCTAGTTTTCTCCGCTGCTGTCAAATCCTATCTGTTCACTGTCTATATTTCTTCTGTATAAACGGTATATTGCCGTCTCGGTATTACACAGAAGATGTTTGCAAACAAAAGTACTGTAATTGTCAGACTTTTATTGTAACTACTCATTCTATGTATCCAAGCAATAACTATTTTTGGCTCATAAGAATATATATATATATATATATACTTATCAACATTTCTTTGATGAAGATTTTGAAAGCCTAAATCAGAGATGATGCTATTATATAACCTACGTTTTTTTTTTTTCTTTCTAAATGTTAGTTACTATTACTGTACATTATGGAATACATTATGTACTGTAATGGAAAAGGGCATGGAACAGAAGCAGAAAGCAGCCGAGGGAAGGAGGGCTGGTAAGTATATGTACAAGTTTTGCAGAATGGTTTATGATTTTCTAGGTTTAGGTTTTGGGAATTGTTTTATTAAATCTGAAATTTCTGTTTGTGTGGTGGACATGCCCTTTAGAGAAAACATATGTAATGAGTAGAGATGAAATTCGGTTCTAAGTCAGAACAGGTTCTCTCTCAGAACTGATGGTTCGGAAGTTCCAATGGAACACTCAGGCTTTCAGATTATGGAACTTTTCCCAGATTTTTGATAATTATTAAATATTCTGGAGTTTTTTAAATGGAATATTCAGAGAATATACAGGGTGATTTTTGAGAAATATTGAATTTGTGAGCAATTTGTGAGCCCTCAATTCTGAATACATAAACCCTTGATTCCAAATATGGGAGAAATCGTGAATATGCGAGCCCTCGATTTAGAATATTTAAAAATAATCGAAAATCTTATGCGGAAACTCAAAAATAGCTCACTCTTTAAGAAAGTTAGTTTTTGGTTACATGTTCCTGTTCCCCAGACAATTTCCCACATACCTGAGCCACTAACTTACTATTGCTATTTATACCTTAAATTTAATTGGAGATTTAAGGGTTTTTTTTAACTTCTATTTCTATGACTTCTATGGACCCGTTTTAGAATTTTTAAATTTTTTCAAAAATCCTCCCAAAATTTCAGAACATCTCTAATAATAAGTTTTATACAAAAAACATTTGGATAATGTCTGTGTTACAGTAGCTTTAACATCTAGGGCCTATTAGTTTAGGTGCAAAGTACAGGAGCTAAATAACCCTAAAGCAAGTAACTACGCCACCAATATCACCACCAACCTTCTCTTTTAAAGCAACAAGACTATTTGGTTGCAGAGCAATCCCTTGTAATAGTACAACGCTACATTGCTAAAACATTTCAGGGTTTTAGATTTTTATGGTATTGTGATACAGACATAAATAATTTACCACATCATTAATATATGGGTTTTTTATATCAAAATGTGGTGAAGTTGGAAAAGGCCTCTCCTGATTTAGGAAGAAAAAGGTTGTTTGTACTATAAGCTCCAGGATATTGGACTGTAAGGTCTTGGAACTGAGACATATTACTTGGCATGACATTACAATTTCTGTATGCAACATATGTCTCCTGATACATTATGTTTAATCCCTATTTTCTCCATTAGAAAGTGAATAAATAGCTTATGGTAATGGCATGTAAAATATGAAAGCTCATCCGACTTTAGAGAACGGAATAAGCATTCAGCTTTTATGAACTTTTTTTGTCAAATTGTTTTTAGTAACAGTGATAACGTTTTAAATTATCCTTAGCATTGGTACTTTCGATTGTATTCTATTGTACAGCTTGGGACCAGCTCCTGCACTATTAAAAATGGTAATTTCGATGTGGTGCTCTGCAGTTCTATATTTTTGCTTTGTGAATAAGACTTAGTTATGTTAGTAGGAAAAAATAGGATCCAAAATGCTTGGTCAATAGACTTATTTAAGCCGGTGAGTTCTATTCTGAAAAACTTTTTGGGGAAAAATCTGAAAATGGACCCATAGAAGTTAGTGGGAGTTAAAAAATATGAAAGTTCTGATAAAATTTAAGTTATAAATAGCAATAGACGGTTAGTGTAAATGGCTCAGGGACCTGGGAAATGGTCTAGGGGACACATACAACCAAAAGCTATTTTTAAGTTTCTGCATTACACTTTTTTAAAAATTCAAAATTGAGGGCTAGCGTATTCGCTATTTCTCCCATATTCAGAATCAAGGGCTCATTAATTCTATGTTTAATAAAAATCGGCCTATATATTTTATAATTTCCGAATATTCGAATTCGTCAATTCTCGAAACTCGATAGTTAGCAAAATTTCTTATTGGTTAACACAGAATTAGAAATTCCTATAGGTCTTCAGTTTGTTAGAATGCAGATGGGATAGTAGAATATTCATATTTGAATCGATATTTCCGCTGTGATTGCCCCAAAAAATATTCTTGCAAAAAATCTGAAACATATCACTTTTATCTTGTTTGTATATTTTATTAAAATATAATACACTTTTCTTGGCATTAAGCCTTGCAGAAACCGTAGTGTTTTTTATAAAAAGGCGAAAATCAAATTCTTCGCAAAAATTTGGTCAGTAAATCATTGTCTAAAAATTCCCCATTGTATACGTCCTTAATAACATAACTTGTTTTATTTTTTTAATTGTCCTGTTGTTTTTAAAAAAAAGATTTTTCATAATTTTTTTAAAAAGGTAAAAACGTGCTAGACTCATTATACTGTTTGGCAAGAAATTACCCTTTGGTAATTTCTTGAAAAATTCTTTACTCTACTGCTAGATTTTTTGGAACTGTTAACAACATTTTTAGAAGTGCTTGTAAAGGTTCTCATTCATCCAGGTCATGGTATATCTGTTGTATTCTATTAGATCAACTGAACTTGAAGTTTAGTTTTTGAAGAGGTTTCGCTAGTCATCCGACTTAGCCACTATCCAATCACACCCTTAACACCTGGCTGTGATATGCTAATTGGGATTTTCCAGGGTACATAATTGCCACAGATTCTTGTACAAGTCATTCTGAATTGAGAAAGCCAGTCGGATGACTAGCGAAACGTCTTCAAGAACCAAACTTCAAGTCCAGTTGATCTAATTGAATACAACAGATATAACATTTTTACAAATACAGCAAAAATGCAAAAACTATTTTGCAAATTCTAGTGTTAAAAAACTGCGATTAATAGTAACCTTTTAAAATATGATCCATTAAAAAAAAATACTAGCATCTTTAAAAAACCAAGTACAGTATAATGAAAGACTAAAAAGCAGGTTTGATTTTATTGGGTTTGGAATTTTTTTTAATGTCTTCATACGCCTTTTAACTACTTTAATATAAACAGGTCTAATTTTTAATGTAAATTTACTGAAGTAATAAAACAAAACAATGGCCAGCATTGTTACAAATTTTTAAAAAGGCTTAAAGGATAAGTGCACTGTAAAATCAAGTTATGTTCATTTGGAAGCTGCAGCTTTAAAATACTGTTGCCATATTATTTTTTTTTACCTATGCCCCTCCAGAGCCTAGCTTTGTGCCTTGAAAGTTGCTGACATCTTGTTACTGGTTTGCTGAATGTTAAGCTCCGCCCCCCTGAGATTTCCTCTGCTTTCTCCTGCTTGAGCCTCAAACAGTAATGCTTGTAAGTTCCGTGCACGTGCACGGAACTCACAGGCATTACTGTTTGAGGCTCAAGCAGGAGAGTGCACAGAACTCACAGACATTACTGTTTGAGGCTCAAGCAGGAGAAAGCAGAGGAAATCTCAGAGGGGCGGAGCTTAACATTCAGCAAACCAGTAACCCAGATGTCAGCAACTTTCAAGGCACAAAGCTAGGCTCTGGAGGGCAATAGGTAAAAAAAAAAAATATGGCAACGGTATTTTTAAAGCTGCAGCTTCCAAATGAACATAACTTGATTTTACAGTGCACTTATCCTTTAAGAGTTTATTTTTATTTGTTCATAAATATGCAGAGGTATTTTCTAAAGCCCCATAGCAGTCATTTTGTTCATTCACGTGACGTACTTTTCGGCCATGTTCGCCATTGCCGACCAGTCGGCTGGGCTGAAAAAGCACCATTTGCAACAAAAAGCAACAAAATATCACAGATTTTTTGAAAAAACAAACAATCAGATGCAGCAAGAGGTGCAGTGACCGAAAATGGTGTTAAGAGACACGCTAACTGATTTTATAACAGTTAGCGAGACTTTAACTCCTTCATTGCAGCGGCTGCATGGCTGAAGCCAAAGTTAACCATGCAGCCACTGCAAGCGGTTATATGCCGAAAGCAACATTCTATTGCGGCACTTTAAATGGCAGCCAATAGCTGGCGTTAAAAGTGCCGAAATGGAAAAACGTCTGATAGCGATGATCCGAGAGCCGATATCAGTATATAACATCGCCGGGCTGTTTGCACCGGGTTGCCAATAATGGTTCTTGATGCGTCGCCCTGAAAATTTCTGCTTGTCCATATCTAGCCTAATAGAGTTATTCCAGGTGATATATATGTTTGGTTTGTGTCACTATCCCCTTCTGTTCAGATGTCTTCTGATGCATATCAAATGTAGAACATGGTTCACAGGGAATGCCGAGTCTCCATGGAGGCTCACTCAAAAAATGTAGGTGAAATGATTAGTTTGCCATGAACCAGCACAAATAGAGATAGACACATTAGGTGGTAGTTTATGCATGGGTGGAGGGTGACTTCAGAACAGGAAAGGCTAACGAGGTATCATTGCCGCGCGTAGCGTGATGCAAGATTTTATAGGCCACGCCCCTTTCCACGCCCCAGGTCCCACCCCTTTCCACGCCCCAGGTCCCACCCACTTTGTATTTTACACAACATAAATACATGTATACAAATATATTTTATTGTTAATATATATAGATAGATAGACAGACAGATAGGTAGAGAGAGAGACAGATAGAGAGAGACAGGCAGACATACGAGTGGACAGAAAGACATAAGACAGGTTAGACAGGTGGATAAAATACAGAGACTGAAAGAGAGATAGAGAGATAGATAGATAGATAGATAATAGATATATATGAATAGAGATAGATAGATAGATAGATAGACAGACAGACATAGATAGATAGATAGATAGATAGATAGATAGATAGATAGATAGATAGATAGATAGATAGATAGATATGAATAGAGAGATAGATGATAGATAGATGATTGATAGATAGATAGATAGATAGATAGATAGATAGATAGATGATAGATAGATATGAATAGAGATAGATAGATAGATAGATAGATAGATAGATAGATAGATGAATAGATAGATAGATAGATAGATAGATATGAATAGAGATAGATAGATAGATAGATAGATAGATAGATAGATAGATAGATAGATAGATGATTGATAGATAGATAGATGATAGATAGATGATTGATAGATGATAGATAGATAGATATGAATAGAGATAGATAGATAGATGATAGATAGAAAGATGATAGATAGATAGATGATTGATAGATAGATAGATAGATGATATAGATAGATAGATGATAGATAGATTTCTTTAATCATAATCACCCACTTTCAATCAAAAATCCCGATTTTAATTCTAAATAAAAAAGACCCTCACATTTCAAAGCAACTAACATCTGTACAGCACAAACAATTGTCCGTGCTAACCGGTCCACAGACCATGTCCTTTCTGGAAGACTGCACAGTACTGAGTGTCACTCTCTCCCTAGCCTCCCTTCTCCCCAACCCAGCTGCTGCAGCTTCTCTAATCACTTACAGTGTGTTGGGAATATCTGATTCACCAGCCTTGGCTTTGCCTTTGCTCTTTCCTCATAGCTGCCAGGAGTCCCAGAGACGCTCCTCCCACCAAACGCTGGAAACTAGGTGAGTGGAAGGAAACCTCGGCCCCGGGCTGCTGAGAGGGAAGGGGGAGGAAGGGGAGGAGCTAAAGTCCTGCAGGCTGCAGCTAAACAGTGACAGGGGAGAAAGCTGCACGCTGCTGATAATATTAATCATGGGACCGGTACATTGACAGGAAATCAGGTGCAAAGAGGTAGGAGCATTTTGGCCGGTACAGTACTTTGAAAAACGGTACAATACCGGCCCGGTACAGTTGGAGGGTATGCTTTTTTCTTTTTTTCCCAGCAATTTTTTTCCACCCCCAAGCTTCACTTGGCTAAGCCCTCCTAAGCCTTATGGAAAATCCGCCTATGAGTTTATGTCATAGTGATTCCTGCGTATGACACATCAACAGAACAGGGGAATAACTCATTACTCAACAATAAAAATTATATATGCTAAAAAATGACACAAACAGTCCTCGTAATATTTAAACATGGTGTAAAACGGAATTTTTAATTATTTTTTGGCTACCATACCATTCAGAATTACCCTACTGTATTTGGTTTATTTACTTGTTTTTTATTTTCAATTATTTAAAAAAATATTGACTTGACTTGGGGTTCAAATCACCAAAGCTACATTTTATTGTGACCTATCACAGAAGCAGGAATGGCAATACGCTATATACATCTCAATCAGTATGGATGGGGGTTCCACTGAACCGGGCTATGCTGCAATATTCTGAAGCCCAACAGAGTGCCATAATACATAAACATTCCGGATAGAGACTTATAAACCAGGGTAGACACAGATGTCCTGGCAGTGGTTTTATTGTGTAGCACATGACATGTTTCAACCCGAATGGTTGAGGAAGACCCATTCAGGTTGAAACATGTCGTGAACTGCACAATAAAACCACTGCACTGCAAGATGTCTGTTGTATTCAGTTAGATCAACTGAACTTAAAGTTTAGTTCTTGAACATTTCGCTAGGAATCCGACTGGATCTCTCAATTCAGAATGACTTGTACAAGACTCTGTGTTTATGTACCCTGAAAATCCCTATTACCTATAACGGCAGGTGTTAGGGACCTTCTGAATGCAAGGTGTTGATTGCATTGAGGCTGCCCAGGGTAAGGTGTCAAAACAGCATTGTACATAGCAGACAGTTAGTGTTGACACCCCCCCACCACCTCTTCTCAGGCTTGGTGGGGGGTTTAACACCAACTGTCTGCAATGTACAATGCTGTTTTGTCCCCTTACCCTGGGCCCTTGCGGCACTGACAAGTGCCTTTGTTGAGGGTCATGCAGCTCGAAACAGAACCACATTGGCTCTTAGAAGAACCCTTGGGCGTGGGAAGGGGGTCCCGGTTCGAGCTGCGGGACCCCCCTAAGCCCAAAAGGGCCCTTGACAGGGCCACAAGGGCACTTCTAAGTGCTGCAAGGGCCCTTCTAAGGGACGGAGAGAGGGGGTCCCGGTTCGAGCTGCGGGACCCCCCTAAGCCCAAAGGGCCCTTGTCAGGGCCACAAGGGCACTTCTAAGTGCTGCAAGAGCCCTTCTAAGGGATGGAGAGAGGGGGTCCTGGTTCGAGGCAGGGGGCTGGGAGGGGCTGCTGTGCGGCGGATGGTCTCGGATGCGGGAGGCAAACGTGGGGTGGGCATACACCCCTCCTGCCCCCTCTGGCAGAGGATGCGACCACCCACGGCACAATCCTAACCCAGCAGCCCCTCCCAGCCCCCAGCCCTTTGCCAAATTGCGCTAAGTACATTACCACGGTGAAGAGAGCTCAAATTACCACCGCACATCGCAGCGGTATTGCTTTTCACCGCAATTATAGTCGCCTTTATTAATATGGCGATAATAACGGTATTTCGGCGGTGATGTGCAGTGATAATTTTATGGTGAAAATATTTTTTTTTTATAAATATGCCCCAAGATTTTTAAAGTTTTTAAATTATTTGAGGAATGTTTTCAAAGTTTTTTTGAAACAACATGGGTACCACAGTAAAATAAATAAACACATTTACCAAATAATACATGAGGTAGCATGGCTTTTATATTGAGATGGGAAATAGCCCTCATTATTACATTGCCCCGAATGTCTTTATAAAAATGCATTGTTTGTTTGAATATTAGAGTGTTGCATCAATACAAAAAAATTGTATCTCTTTATGTGAAGGTTTCTGTTTTGGAAAACAATTAAACAAAAAGGGACTGTTAAATGTCTTTGACTTTTGTAATCTGTTTTTCCTTAAAGGGTATGTCCACCCTAATATTAAAAAAAATCCATAATGTAGGGCACCCTACCCTTCTCCCAACCACCAAATTACAGAAATGTACCTGCGCTCCTTCCTTCCCATGGCTGTCTGCTCCCGGCCCTCTGTTTGCCGGATGTTCAAACAGCGCCGTACCAGCTATGCAGGAATGAAGGAGCGTAAGTATGTTTCTGATGCTTTTTTTACAAATCCAACTTGGCGGTTGAGGTGGGCTGGGGTACCCTAGACTACGGAAAAAGCTATTAATGCAAGATGGAAGGGCAGCCATGAAGGGTTTCGGAGAGTGGGAGGGAGGGGGGGAGGTCTCCCCTGCACATGTCAGAAACTTAACCAAAGACAAGAAAGAAACAGCCATCCGAATGACTCACAGACAATTTCTTTTCTTCACTTTCTGGACATTTTAACAAGCACTGCAGGAGAACCATTTGGAGCAGAGGAGTAAGGTAAGAATTTTTAATCACTACACAGTGGGACCAGTAGTGTGTTCAATTTTAGTTTTGGGGGTGGACATGCCCTTTAAAATTTCACAGCTGAGCCACATTAAACTTAACACATTAAAAGATAATGTCTGACATATAACAAACAAGTTTATAATACAAACTGGCTATAAATACCATGGTGCAGTCCACTAAAAGAGTATTGATTTTTTTACTTCCAATAGTTGAAACACATGAACCACATAGAGTTATGATATGTAATATGATTAAGATTTATTATTGTTAAACTGAAGAGAACCTCTAAAAGCTGGATAATTATGAAATAGCTATAAACACACTAGCAGTGATTTTATTTTCTCATTTTTTTTACTTGAAGACTTTAAAAATAAAATTTTAAATAAGGGGGGAGGGGGTTTCTCTTTTATGCTTTCTATTTTATGATGAATATGAAATATGGACTATGGAATCTTTACTCTGTGACTGAGTGACAGGTTATTTGTGAAGTGTCCTTCCCTGTGTTTAGATAACTATCTCCTGTGTAGAGATGTGCTGTCCCCACATCTAAGGGGCATATTTATAAAGGTTTGTTAACGTTTCGCGGCCATTATTCCAAAAATCGATTTTGCGGTGATTTATAAATGGGCGGGAAACAGCTGCAAAAAGTTAACAAGCGTTCTTTTCACGGCTATCAGTTACCACCACTTCTATGTATAATGCGGCGGTAACTGGTACGCACCGCTAATCTCGGCCGTAGATTCCCCCCTGGATCGCGGCGGGTGGTCGCACCCACCCCGGGAGGCACACCCACCTCGCCGTGGGTGGTCGCCGCTGCGAAGGGACGCAGGGGGGCATATGCCCTCCGGCGAACACTTGGAACAGGAGTCGCCCCTTCCCAGCAGCCCCTCCCTACCCCATCCCCGCTCGTGGCAAACACATGGAACAGGAGTCTAGGTGGGGCTGCTGGGAAGGGGGCACAGCAGGTGGTCGCGACCACCCACCGCGCACCCCCTCCCCAGCAGTCCTTCCAAGCCACCTGCCCCGCCGCTGCCCCTCCAAGCCCCCTTCAGCAGGGGCCCTGAGAAGGGCCTTTTGAGGCTTAATGGGTCCAGCAGCTCGAGCCGGGCCCCCCCCTCCCTGGCCCTATCAGGGCCTTTGCGGCTCTAACAAGAGCCCTTTGGGGCTTAGGGGTCCCACAGCCCGAACCGGGACCCCAGTGAGCGGCTCTCAAAAGAGCCTTTGGGCGGCGTCTTCTTTCCTCCAGGCCCGGTGACACCAGTTCCGCTGAGGCCGTGGACCCCCAAGAAGTACCCCTGTGGCCGCCAGGGGTACCCCCAGTGGGCACAGGTGACCTCAACGAGGCCAATGTTGCCGGCGTCTTGATCCATCGTAACGTCTTCGGGCTGGCGACACCAACCCCACTGAGGTCGCCGATGCCAGGCACACTCACCGCGGCCGCCAGTGAGCCCGTTGGCACCGCCGGCCTCAGCGGAGCCGATGTTGCCAGACGCTTCTTTCTTCAGCCATCTACTGCGATGGCATCTGAAGTCTGCGGCGGATTGCACCTCTTTATATAGGTTTGCAGCAAACCCTAATCCATTTCTGATTGGTCAATTTTTTAATGCTTACATGCTTTACATTAACCAATCAGATTTTCCGAAATCGGAGGCGCCGGGAAGGGATTTTAAGTCCCTTTGTGGCGATATTGTTCTTAGCGCATTGCGCTAAGTGCTGTATCGCTGGGTATTTGCCGCCACGGTGTGTGGCAGTATTTTTTGCCCGCTATTTTCGCCCCTTTATAAATATGCCCCTAAAACTAAAACACAGATTGCGATGTGCCACTTGAGAATTATCCATGTTGGGCAGGCACGGATGTCTCGAATGGTAAAAATACAGTGGGTTTTATATACCACAGAATGTTTCTAATTTTTTTCCACATTGCAGAAACAGTCAGATATAAACACGGAACAGGATTAAATATGTTTTTAGTAGTAATTTGACAACTTATATATCAAGCCCCTATAAGTATAAAGTGTACACTCTATACAATATTTATTCATTCAACAGACACACTACCAGTTTTTAAAACCAATCAGTAAATGAATTGATGTTGCTTCACATGTGTCAGGTTCATATGTCCCATTGGAAATTTACACCACATCTTATAAATTTTTCCCCTTATACAAAAAGTTTGGTCTTTGAAAAGCTTGTTGTGTAATACATTTCTGGCAAAGTTTCGTCCCAAAATATCTGCAAGATTTTTAGCTGGACAACCCTAAAGCCCCCCATACATAGGGTCGATATTTTGACCGAATTGGGAAATTCAATCGAACTGCTTAAAATATTCAAAACTATATTCTATTCTTCCGATCAGCAATATCAAGCAGAAAGATGAAGATCTTTGGATTGGATTTCCAATCGTTGCACTGATCGGAAGAACACCTGCCTGTGTGTGGGTAGCTTAACCTTATTAACTAAAAATGTGACCACACCTATCAATCAGACAAAAAATTTATAAGTGGTTAGACAAAGCGCACAAGTGGTGATAAGTAATGAAAGGATTGTCTAAAGAACCGGAATTTTCTGCAAGTTCCTGATTTTATTAAATCTTTTCTGTTTTTTTGTACGTGCAGGTATTTTTTTTTTGTTGTTGCATATTTTATTATTTTGCTGTGTTTGCACTTTTAGTAAGGGGTGAGGGGTTTAGGGTGGGTGAGATTGTATTGATTTCCATATACTTTGAACAGTGTATGTATAATGCAAGTTTTGAGCTGTGACATAGATCCAACAATCTTAGTTTTCTGTGCAAACCAGTTCTAGTTTTTGCAGAACACAGAGAAATTTCAATGTTGAAGCCAAAATTTTGCAACTAAATCGCTAAATTTCAACATGGAAAACATTTTGATTGACCAAGGTTTTCTAGAGAATATTACAGAGTCTATCCTCTACCTACCTACAAAGATATTTTTTCTTTGAGCCCTTGGATTTTCATATTAACATATCTTAAGTACAATTATACTCACCACAGCCTTGATTCCTCTTCTTTTCAGGGTTTTCTAAATATCTGTGTCCTCCCCCCTGGGTTTAGCTTGTATAAACCAACCATCAATACTTACCTTTCTGCGCTTGCCTCACTCTACTTCCTCCTTCATTACCATGGCCTGACCAATAAAAAATGGGCAGCGCAAGAAGTGTGCCTTCCTATTGCCGATTGCATTTATTTTCTTGGAGTATTTATTACTGAATAAAGTAGTGCTGAACTGAGATGAAGTTACTACAACTTTTCAGCACCTACTTATGTCCCTTTGATATCTGTATTTTCCACAAAAATGCATCCAAATAAAATGATAGGGCATGTCAGCTGTTATGCTGTCTGCCTTGATTAACAGCCTTCCAGTATGATCCGGTTAGAGTTGATATTTCTGAAATGAAAAATGAATGATCTAATAATCACTATTGGTATGTGGGAGATGTAACCTATCGGTAAGAAACGACAGGGGTCACATGCCTTGTCACAGCTGCCACACCGTCTGAAGGTTAGACACATCAAATTAGCCATGTGTTTCCATATCGACTTAAATGCAGCCCAAAGGTCGAGTTTATCTTATGGGAAAGTGCAGGTAAAAATAAAGTGAAAATGCCTTTGTGTAATATCTTTATTTGACAACAAATTACAAAGATATCAGTTCACAGCACATATATCAGAAATCGGTAATAGACATATTTACCAGTCACTGCAGTCAATCAATGTGGTCTACAAAGCATTTCAAATTAGTTGTCAAAAATGTTTCCTTCCCCCCCCTTAAACGGCAAACCCTGCAAGAAAAAGGAACATCGCCGGCCAGAATTAGGAAAATCTATGACATATCCCACTATTGATTGAAGGAAGACTTATGACAGAAGCAGACAGAACATTAACTTGTCATTCACTCTATGTGTCTATATCTGCCCTGTCTCTCTCTGTATTAAGTCAGTGACCTTTATCATTGACAGTGATAGGTTAGGGGTCATCGCCCCCTTTGTGTTGATACCAATTCCATTTGATATGTGAGAAATGTCACTTCATAATCCAAACGCCTTCACTCCCCCAGTCATAAATAAGGTGCTTAAAAGAGAAAATGGCTAAGATAGGATAGACTCCGTTTCTCCGTATTTCACTCTTTATGTTTTCATTCTATTGTGGCAATAAAAAAAGAAATAAATATGGTGTCTTACACAAAAAGGTAGCACTCCCAAAAGAGTCATCGTTTGCTTTCAAATGTGTACTAGTCTGTAAAATGCTATTCATTCTTCTCGGCGTTTTAAGCCCCAACAAAGAAATCCATCTTTTCAGTTTAAAGCCATATTTTATGATGGGATTAGATAAGATCTGAGCTGCGTTGTGGAGCAAATGAATGCTGTCTATGTAAAGGCTCAATAATGTGTGCTGTGGAGTTAATATTTACCGCACTGCAACCTTCTCTTCTCAATGCTTAGAGCCTACACATCATTTTCAGTGGCTGTTACAGACTTCTTACTGATTAGCATAATCGTGTTTTCACAAAAGAAGCTAGCCGTGCACATATTTGGATTGCCATTTTAAGGAGTTAGAGTGGCATTTAGGCCATTGGAGTATGTAAAATTTTTCCTGCAGTTTTTAAAGCACCTATAGTCAACAATATCCTTGGCAAATAATTCCAGTTATGTATTTTACAGAAAAGTATGATAATTTCTTGCCAAATAAATGGTTATGGAGATTAATATTGAATTGTTAGCCCCAAAAGATCAAATTTTAGTCTCAAAGTCAGATAAGATTTTTGTCTCAACTACACACTGAAAGTTAAAGGGCATGTCCACCCATAAATCAAAATTTTACATAAAACTGCAGGACTCCCCCCAACCCCTAATTACTGTACGTTTTACTTAACTCTTCCAAAGATGCAGTTAAAGAAACTTACAAGGCACAGTCACTCACCACTCTGCTGCATCTCCCCTCTCTGCTTCCTGGTCGCAACTCACAGTCAAAGGCGCGACGGTGGCGTCACACCCAATAACTGACAGCCGTGACCAGGAAGTGGATCACTGCTGCTGTTCTTGCTTGAAACGAGCTTACCACAGCAGCTGGTACCCAGGTGGCGAGGGGCTGAGGCTTGTAAGTTTCTTTAGTTGCATTATTGGAAGAGGTAAGTAAAACTTTATGGATGGACATGACTTCTAAACTTCTAAATATAATATAGGGGGTAAAGATATAGATTGCATACCTTAATACCATATGGCCTTAACGGGGATTATTACATGTTCTTAATTTTATAATTATGTTTATGTGAATTATTGGAATGATTATTTATAACTAAATATAAATTAAATTCATCCGGAAAATTTAATGCACTAGATATACATTTTTTTATCTGGTACATTAAATTTTCTGGGTGAATTTACTATCTATTGACCTATAGAGGTGGTTTTTATTTATGTTTATACTTCTCTTTGGCTATAACCACCTGGTTATATTGTATTTTGAGGCACTTTAATATAATTATTGGAATCAGGCGGTATGATAGCATTAATAATGTGACAATGATTGGGTAATTGTAATCTGATACCCATAATAAGGCTCTGTAGTTGGTATTATGGAAAATTATATTTGTATCTTTGAAATGCTGTTTGGAGTCTTACTGCTGACCTAAAGTATATATATATATCTCAAAACAAATAGTGTGCACTCTACCATCCAGACTTTTTCCAGTCTTGCCTGGGTGCTTCCAATTATGATCCCATAATGCATAGCAGTACACAAAGTATATTAGAGCACTCACAGGTCTTGTGTAGAGATGGTCGAACTATTTCGAAAGTTTGAAAACGGACCCATTAAAGTCTATGGGAGGCAAATAGTTTGAAAAGTTCGAGTCAAATACAACTAAAATATTAATGGTAACTTAATGTAAATGGCTGTGGGACCTGGGAAATGGTCTGGGGAGCATGTTCCAATATCCAGGACTTAAGTAAAATCGATTTTACTCTCACGCGCACTACTTTCAAGCTTTCGCGTTCGAACGTTCGAGGTAACATGGACATTTTACTCGCAGATTCGATACTCGCGTATAGGCTGTAATGGAGACTTTACTCGCAGATTCGATGTTCGCGCCTAGATACCATGTACATTTTACTCGCGGATTCGATACTCGAACGTTCATCGAACATTCGATAAATCATCGAAAGTCCGGGAAATATCGAAAGTTCGCGTCCGAGATAGTTCGAGAAGTCCGGGTCCGTTCGAACTCGAACAGTTCGGCTCGAACTCGGTTTCGAGTTCGAGTTCTATGCCATCCCTAGATACGCGTAGTGTGGGTGTTGCACTAATTTTGGGCAAAAAGAGCTAGCCCTTAAGTTCTTCCATTTATCTCCATAGACCCTTTTTTAAATGCAGGTGGGACTGATTTCCTATCAGAAATTACATATCCCCCCTATAAAATCCCAAAATATGGAAAATATAATTCAAAATTATTGTCTTTTGAACAAGTTGTCCTACAGTTTCATTAGTTGACCGTGAATCTCATCTGCAAACCCTTGTTGAGAATGATTTTTAATAACACGAACGAGGCTTCCAGCTGTGCATTTCTGCTGACTAGTTTAATTGCTGTAAGGAACTAATATTCTCCAAAGGCTCTCCAAGGGGTGAATTTATCTTTGTCATTGTATAAAGTGACACTACATTTATATGTGCATCTGAATTGAAACGTCTGTGAGTTCATTTCACTGGCACTTTCACAAAATTTCTTTGGCAAAACACATTGAGGTCTTTGGGAGGTGAAATGACAGAATTACCTTGTTTGTGTGTGGTAAATTTAGCTACTATGCGCATGTGCCTTGGTGGTGTGTGTGGATGGGAAAAGGGGGCATAGTCATGGTGAGTTTTATGGGGTCAGAAATGTGCATTTACATGAAAGAAAGTTTACTGAGGATATGCAGTATATAACTCATTCTCCTTTATTGATTGTCCCAATGGGAAAGGAAAAAAAACCCCAACTAACTAATATTTAGCTACTGTTGAGAAGACAAGCTTGGATTACAAATCACTGTCCTACCAGCTGTGACAGCATTGCAACACTACATACATTCCCCAGGGATGCTTTTAGTTACTGTTCTACAACAGCTGAAGGACAGACACATCCTTACCAGCTCATATAATAACAATAGAGAAATTCAGACGTATTTACAAATGCAAAACTATCACATTTTTTCAGTCAAGTAAACTGTAATAAGATCAGTTTATGATATATGATCCAAAAATAAAATTCAATTAGAAAGCAAGATGTAAAATGAAGTTAATCAAGCCCCCTTGTATTTTTG
This sequence comes from Hymenochirus boettgeri, assembly GCA_019447015.1. NCBI lineage: Eukaryota > Metazoa > Chordata > Amphibia > Anura > Pipidae > Hymenochirus > Hymenochirus boettgeri. The sequence continues at coordinate 37,037,281 of CM033470.1, read as the reverse complement.
TGGGATGCTAAAATGATCAAATAAGAGATCAAGGGAATCAGAGCTCAGCTGTAGCTTAGAAATAAATAATCACTGGGATTTGATCCTTATGTGGAAAGCTTATTGTGACCTCAGCTGGTGGGTTAGCGCAGAGCCTTATAAATCATGTGCGTCTTCAGGTATGAGCAATCTTCAAAATAGAAGCATCAGCAGAAGCTTAGAAAGAAAAAAAAATGTAATATGTTTTATCTCATGATATAAAGTCCTTGGGATTCTAATTCGAAAAGTATGATAACTACAGTATTTCAGTGAATGGCTTCTGTGTGTAATGCAAATAACTGTCAGTCTATTTTCCCTTTTATAGCTTCTCTGTCTCCCCAGTGCTTGAACATTATTGACTTAATATATTTAGGCCAATAGGGCTGCCAAAGTAAGGTATTAGAAAGAAAGATATAACTAGCAACTCATTTTTAAGGATTGGATACGTTTTGTTGGGATAGTTGGTTTTACAGTTAAACTTAGCAGGTTGTGGAAGGACTTTTTTAAGCTATTAAAAGAATAGTTCACTCAAAAAGTGAACTATTCCTTTAACGTATTGATTGAGGACCAGGGGGTTAAGCAGCTATGTCTTACTTCCCGTTCTTCAATCAATTCCCAAGGAGCAATGGGCAAAGAAATAAGAAACTTACTTTACTGGCAATCCACCGCAGCAGCAATGACAGGTACCGACCGCTTCCTGGCTCAGATTAACTATAGCGCGCATGCCAGATAATGCACGATAATGTTACCCTGAAGAGGCAACTGCTGCAGAGGAGGATCACGTGTAAGGTAAGTTTCTTCGTTCTTTGTCTGTTGCTCCTGGGGAATTGATTGAAGAACAGGAGGTAAGACAAAGCTCCTTAATCTCCTGGTATTCAATCAATATGTTAAAGGAAATCGAATCTTCTTATAATTGAAACTTCTTATGGAAATTTGAATTGAGCTGGTTTGATAATTTGATTCTTATTTGGAAATTTGCATCTAATGAGGCAGATGCTTTTTAAAATTTTGTAATTATAATGACAAGACCCATGTGGGTGATGAAAATATATTGGATATTGTATGCAGTAATATAGGGTCTATGGTTTCTAGCAGTTTGTACAGAAAGTCCATTACTAGAAATATCTTTTGCTTTCATTTCCCGAACAGAAGCTATGCTATGTATGTATGTATGTATGTATATGTTTATTTATAAAGCGCCACTTGGGGACAAGGGGGATAAATACATAGATATTTCAGTACATAAATATATAACATATATAAATAGATGTGCTAGGGCTTTGCCACAAGAGGTAATGAGGTCCCTGCCCCGTAGAGCTTACATTCTAGTTAGGGTATAAGTGCTGGAGTGAGACGTATACAGTGCAAATAAAACAATCATATACTGTGCTGGTTACCAGATAGGTAGGATGTAAGGCTAGATTTAAACCTGCTAATTGAGGTTTCTTGACGTAGAGAGAGGGGAATAGAATTCCAGAGGATGGGAGCTACAAGAGAGAAAGGTTTAAGGTGAGACGAAGCAGTCCAAGTGGGGGGTCTGTACAGGAGTTGGTTCTGCGATGAGCGGAAGGTACGGGCAGGAACATATGGGGAGACTAGAGAGGAAATATAAGGAGGAGCAGCAGAGCGAAGGGATTTAAATGTTAGGAGAAGGATTTTGTATACAATGCGCTGTTTAACAGGGAGCCAGGTTGTTGTCCAGTACAGAGGAGATTTGGGATCCAGTTTATTAGAGAGCGAAACAATATGTGTGGCAGAGTTAAGTATAGACTGAAGGGGAGAGAGGTGGGAAGCAGGAAGACCAGAAAGTAGTCCAATGCTATCATTGGACAGGTTTATGGCTATGGCTAGTTTTATGGCTTTAAAGACGTTATGGCTATACCTCATAATTAAAAAACCTATAAGAACTTTGCTTGTTGTGAGAAATCTAAGGTTATATTTGTAATTTACCAGAATGGCTATACCTGTCATTAATGGAAAATCTTTTTCCAAAAACACCTTCTATTTATCGGAGACAACTGTTTTCCTAGCAGCTTAGTAAATATAACATCCTGGTAGGGGATCTAGTACAGATGGAGGTTTACAGTGTGATTGACTGATAGACACATGGGCATATTTATAAACAATCTTTTTTTTGCTATCGCAGGACATCGCAATGACATAGAGCCTATTTATAAAAATGCTCATTTTGGCTGAAATGTATCACTGTGGCGATGTGTGACGTTTGTATCAGCAATGTGCACTGACAACTTTGTGTTAAGTCTGGTATCTCAGCGAAAAAAGAAAAAAGCTTTTTATAAAGAGGTGAAATTTTACCTTTTTGCCCCTTTTCTTCCTTTTGTTGGATTTTTTGCAGTTTTACCAGAATTTTCACCAAACATTACTTACTAGAATATTCCATATTAATATAACTGGATTGATAATTAGCTGCAGTTTGCTGAAAATAAGCAATGCTAAAAAAAATATTCCTATTAATAAAATAGAGAAAATTTGCCTGGGTGAGCTTTACACTATTTATTATATCTTTTACTGAAAAATACACCACATGTGTTAGGTTATTTTTAAATAACAAAGATAGGTGTTCAGTGTGTATTAACCAATTTGACACTTCTTTGAAAATCCACCAGGGGGTATTACCTATTTACCATCATATGCAAACATAGAAAAGATAATCAATGCACATTCCTAGGCCCCATACAATACAATATCATATTACACACTGGCATACTTTATAAACAAAGGGGTTTTAGTATACATTACTGTGATCACATGAATGAAAAGCCTTCCAACCACGTCAAGGTAACCCCAGTCTGGAAGGTTCTAACGTCTAACCTTTTCAATTTCTTTTACTTCAATTACGATTAGCAAACTTTTTCATTTCTCATTCTTACGCACTGGATCCATATAACAGTCTCTCTCACTTCCCCCCCAGCCCTTTGGCTTTTTAAAATGAGGGAAGAGGCCATCCAGTGCTTTATATTGAAGGCATAGGACCTCCCATAAAAGGGGCGTGTTGGGGGTGCTATTACCACATGGAGGCTTGACCAGGCCTCCCAATGAATACATACAATACAAGGATTGTGGAAGCATTTCAATTAGGCTAATTTACAACTACATTTAGCGGAAGTGCTACTGATCTGGTCAAACATTTATACAAACATAGAAAAGACAATCAATGCGCATTCCTAGGCCCCATACAATATCATATTATCTGCACACTGGCATACTTTATAAACACAGGGGTTTTAGTATACATTACTGTGATCACATGAATGAAAAGCCTTCCAACCACGTCAAGGTAACCCCAGTCTGGAAGGTCCTAATGTCTAACCTTCTTTTACTTCAATTACGATTAGCAAACTTTTGCATTTCTCATTCTTACACACTGGATCCATATAACAGGCTCTCTCCCTTCCCCCCAGCCCTTTGGCTTTTTAAAATGAGGGAAGAGGCCATCCAGTGCTTTATATTAAAGGCATAGGACCTTCCGCAATCCTTGTATAGTATGTATTTATTGGGAGGCTTGGTCAAGCCTCCATGTGGTAATAGCACCCCCAACACGCCCCTTTTAATGGGAGGTCCTCTGCCTTTAATATAAAGCACTGGATGGCCTCTTCCCTCATTTTAAAAAGCCAAAGGGCTGGGGGGGGGGAGGGAGAGAGCATGTTATATGGCGCGGATTCGATGCTCACGTATAGGCTTTAATGGACACTTTACTCGCGGATTCGATATTCGCGCCTAGATACATGTACATTTTACTCGCGGATTCAATGCTCACGTATAGGCTTTAATGGACACTTTACTCGCAGATTCGATGTTCGCGTCTAGATACCATGGACATTTTACTCGCGGATTCGATGCTCGCGTATAGGTTTTAACGGACACTATACTCGCGGATTCGATGTTCGCGCCTAGATACCATGGACATTTTACTCGCGGATTCGATGCTCGCGTATAGGTTTTAATGGACACTATACTCGCGGATTCGATGTTCGCGCCTAGATACCATGTACATTTTACTCGCGGATTCGATTTCGACATTCGATTATAATCCCTTCTTCCCATTGACTTCTATATGCAATCCAGGATCTAAAATCGAGCCTGGAAAGTGGGTGTAGTCATTCCACCATTACTTTCCCCAACAGAAAGCATGGCCACATGCAGTTTGACAATATTATTGTGGAGCCAGGCAGGCTTGGCCCCACTGGACATACCCCTCACCCCATTGGCTTCTCTCCCTCAGAGTATGCTTCGTGCAAGGGAAAGCGGGGAAGGAGATAGGGATTGTGGGAACAGCACCATTGAGTAGCAGTAGATTCTCTTCAGTTTGACAACATTATTGCGGAGCCAGGCAGGCTTGGCCCCTCCGGACAGACCCCATTGGCTTCTCTCCCTCAGAGTATGCTTCGTGCAAGGGAAAGCGGGGAAGGAGATAGGGTTTGTAGGAACAGCACCATTGAGTAACAGTAGACCCACTGCAATTGGAGAACATTATTGGGGAGCCAGGCAGGCTTGGCCCCTCCGGACAGACCCCATACCCCATTGGCTTCTCTCCCTCAGTGTATGCTTCATGCAAGGGAAAGTGGGGAAGGGGATAGGGTTTGTAGGAGCAGCACCATTGAGTAGCAGTAGATTCACTTCAGTTTGACAATATTATTGTGGAGCCAGGCAGGCTTGGCCCCTCCGGACAGACCCCATACCCCATTGGCTTCTCTCCCTCAGTGTATGCTTCGTGCAAGGGAAAGCGGAGAAGGGGATACGGTTTGTAGGAACAGCACCAATGAGTAGCAGTAGATTCACTTCAGTTTGACAACATTATTGCGGAGCCAGGCAGGCTTGGCCTCTCCGGACAGACCCCATACCCCATTGGCTTCTCTCCCTCAGAGTATGCTTCAGGGAAAGCTGGGAAGGAGATAGGGTTTGTAGGAACAGCACCATTGAGTAACTTAATGTAAATGGCTGTGGGACCTGGGAAATGGTCTGGGGAACATGTTCCAATATCCAGGACTTTCGTAAAATCGATTTTTTTCGAACATTCGGGGTAACATGGACACTTTACTCGTAGATTCGATGTTCGCGTCTAGATACCATGGACATTTTACTTGCGGATTCCAACATTACTTTCCCCACCAGAAAGCATGGCCACATGCAGTTTGACAACATTATTGCGGAGCCAGGCAGGCTTGGCCTCTCCGGACAGACCCCATACCCCATTGGCTTCTCTCCCTCAGTGTATGCTTCGTGCAAGGGAAAGCGGGGAAGGAGATAGGGTTTGTAGGAACAGCTCCATTGAGTAGCAGTAGATTCACTTCAGTTTGACAACATTATTGCGGAGCCAGGCAGGCTTGGCCCAACCGGACAGACCCTATACCCCATTGGCTTCTCTCCCTCAGTGTATGCTTTGTGCAAGGGAAAGCGGGGAAGGAGATAGGACTGTTGGGTCTCAAGATGTGTGAATACAGGGGTGGTTAACTACAACCACCATGCTGAAATCCACACACAGAAAGCTCAGAAAACTCTCTCCAACTCCTACACTGTCAGGTCTCCACTAAATACACTCCAACACACTGACTTAATGGCACTGGTCGCATTGCCTTTTATACCCAGGGGGCTGGCAATGCTCAAATTAGCTGCCATTTGGTGATTTTGGACATGTGGGCACTTTTTTTTTTAAATTCGATGATTTTCGAATGTTCGAACATTCGATAAATCATCGAAAGTCCAGGAAATATCGAAAGTCCGCCTCCGGGATAGTTCGAGAAGTCCAGGTCCGTCCGGAACTCGAAAGTTCGGCTCGAAACTCGGGTTCGAGTTCGAGTTCTATGCCATCCCTAGTCTTGTGAAAATCCATCAGTTTATTAATCCATACACACAGCAAGTGTATATATATATATATATATACACAAAGACTTAACATCAAAAACTAGTGCAATCAGAAAATATTGATGTTCTGGTTCACTACAGAGTCCCTGAAGATAAATGTCAACATGTTTCATAACTCTGAAAGAAAAATAGTTCAATTGCATCAGTATATAATGTTCTCTCCAGAAGTACGATTTTCAGTAGATAGACATGCATTTTTAAAGACAAAAAAAAAAAGCCATCACTCTTGAAAGCCCCTTTAAGAACTGTGGTGCTTTATCAATGACTGTTCACAACTTGCTGACAACTTGAAACAAATAAATTAAAAATAATAATTCTAAATTAAAATAATAATAAATACGAAAACTAGGAGCCATAGTGTAATTCACTACGATTTGTTTAATCTTAAAGGGTAACTGTTGTCTCCATACAAGTGCTCTCTGTAACAAGGCTATTTCATACCTTTCATACAAACCTAGGATGATGTCTCTAGCTTCTCTAGATCTTGGTTTATAGGCTTGTAAATTTACAGTTCCTAGTCTGTCCTGTCTGCCTGAGTCTCTGTGACAGTCACATGAAATTGATTATTTCTGAAGTTACAGACATGCAACCATTCTCTTTCATGATCATGGGATCATTTTATAGATAAGGATGAGCTCTTTTTAACAAAGGACACTTGTATGGAGACCACAGTTCCCCTTTAAACCATAGAATAGCAATCAGCATGTTTGTATTTCATATCAGTCAAGTAGTGAATTGTATTACTTTTTATATTTAGATTAATTTAGACTCCCAACAATTAAATCACAAAGAGGCTGTAAAGTCCTTCCAATGAGCTAATTTTCTCTTCTAATTAAAATAAGTTCTTTGTTTCCCTAAACATTTCTTATTCAATGTATTGGTCTGTAAGTTATCATCCTTTTTATGCAGTTGCTGTATTACTAGACTAGGAATGCCTTGACCACTTTCAACAATAGTTTGCATGATTATTACTGTCTGTGGATGCTGGACATTCTATATAATATTGAAATATTCTGTGCAGTTTAAACAGATGAAATGTGAACTGAAGGAACACGTTAATTAACATATTTAAAAGTGTAGTTATTTAACAAATAAAGATACAGTCAGTTATCTTAGCAAATGTGATAAGGGGGATTTTGTATTTTCAAAGTTTGTTTTGTTAACATTCACTACCTTTCATTGCTGGTTTTCCGAATAAACTACACTGATTTGTGATTTGGCTCCGCTGTATTTTTCATATTTGGAGGTGGCAGTATGATTTCAAGGAGAAGTATACTGGTGCGGTTACAGACTTCTTTCTGACATTGGAGAATATATGTTAATAAAGGAGGGGAGGAGCTTGAAAACTGTTAGTTGCTGATAGAGTATAATTCTCCTTTTAAGTTGGCTTGAGTCTTTAACACAAATACTATTGGAACAAAATATATTGTATTACTTTCTATAGTGAGTGATCGAAAAATGCTAAATAATGGAATGATTCTGTGACATGCAGTATAAAGCCGAGAACAGGCTGTGGTGTTGACTTATGTTGTCCAATCTCCTGGGTGGAGAGTAGAGCGATGTGTGTATGTCAACTAAATACTACCAAGAGAGAAAAACGAGGGATAATATGATGAGGATCAAAATGCGTTAAACAACTAGTAGCAACTAGTAAAATGTGAGCCTACTGTATCTAATAAAGTTTATTTCTCACATGGCTGGTTGACTGCTTCACTTTCTCTGCAACAGTTGTTAATGGTAAAACGTTAGGTATGTCTTACTTTATTACACAGGATTCATTTTATTTATATCTAAATATAAATTGAAAAAGGTATATGTAAAGAAGTTGCATAAAACATGAGATTATAAAAAAAAATACCTTTAAGGAAAAAAGGAGAAACAGTTTTAAAAAAGTATTAGGGCTGCTAACAGGCCTTTCTTAGAATTTCTTTATTATAATATAAGGAAAAGTGCAACGTGTAGCAACATTTTGGCCCATGTGTATTGGATTTTATAAGGGTCAAAATATTGCTACTTGTTGCATTTTGCACTACAGTGTATGTTATAATAAAGAAATTCTAAGAAAGACGAAAGAGAGAGAGAGAGAGAAAGAGCTCAATGAACTTGAGCATGTGCAGAGGAGGTAGCAGGGCAAGAACAGTCAATCATTGGCTGTGATGTCAGCAGTCCCAGCCTTGATTGACTGCATGGAGGGAGGAACCAGCTTACTTTGCCAAAATGGAGGCAGAGTTAATAATACATCTAACAATGTGCTCAATATAATGGTTGAAACTGGGGGTAGGTCACTGACAAGTGATATTTTAGTTTTTTTTAAGGCTGGACATGTCCTTAAATATTGCGATAAATACATTCTCAATACATAAGTAGTTTGCAAATAATTTGTTGATTATTTGAGCAAAATACTGTTGGATCATTATCATAGTGTTAATGACACAACTGTCCTTGACTCTTTTGAAATGAATTATTAATTTCAAGGCTAGAAGACATAACATTTGGGATGTGCAAATTACATAATGAATGGAAAGTTAGATCTATATTTCTGGGATTATATCCTTGCAGTTTCCAACCATTTAAGCCACAGCGCTGTCTCTATATCCTTTTCAAGGTAATTGTCCAAGTAGGTGGTTCTATTAATGGTAATTGCAAATGCAAAACTAAGTATCCCACTATTTACACAAAATCAATATAATCATTTAACTTATCAGAACTTCCTGAGATTCACGACTCTTTGTTTAATATGGAAGCTGGCAAAGTAAAGTCAGCTGAGCAGTAAAGTAATTGAAGCAATTAAAATTGAGCATCTTATATAAGTTATCCAGCAGACCCATTCATGTGTGGATTTATGTAATTATATGGCAATTACAAAGTAACTTCCAACCAGAGCAAAATGAAGCAACGAACCAGGAAACATTAGTGTAACCTCCTAAATCGGAATTTGTGCGGTAAAGTGATAGAAGCTAAAGGTTTATGACTGAGTACACATAGGCAGATTTTTCAGCTCAATCGACTGATACTTGTATCGGGCAAAAAATCAGAGGAAATTTCTCTTGTGGCCGCAACCGATGTTGGTCCCCCATTCACCCAAATCAGTTGAACGGACATGCTGGTAAATCATGTGGTTCCCTATGATACCCCACGATCGATCACCTAAACTGTCAGCTGCGTCCACTACTACCATGTAAATTGTTTAACCATATTTATAATTTATTTATCTTCAAAGGAGAACAAATGGAGAACATAAGCAGCATAGCAGAGGATAAGGCAGCAATCTAACTCGATTGATTACTCCCTCATTCCTAACTTATAGGCCGATGTAGTACTAAAAATGTTACGTCTTACCTGACAAGGTTCCTACGATGCTTTAAAGTTTCTTGCCAGACTTACTGCATCACGGGATCCCGGTCAGGTAAAACATAACTTTTTTAGGTACTACACCGGCTCCCGTACACCACAGTAGTAATGGTGTTAAGATTAGTGCAGAATTATTGGGCTAATCTTAACTAACCCATTACTAAGTATAATAGTAATATATGCCACGCTGTTTCCATTTTTTTTTTTATTAGCACAGTCAGCAAGAAATTACCGCAACCTAATACGGGTAGAGATGGTCGAACTATTGAAAGTTCGGTCCGTTTTCGAACTTTCGAACTATTGTAAAAGTTCAAAAGTTCGAAAACGGACCCATTAAAGTCTATGGGAGGCAAATAGTTCAAAAAGTTCAAGTCAAATACTTGAAAAACTAAAATATTAATGGTAACTTAATGTAAATGGCTGTGGGACCTGGGAAATGGTCTGGGGAGCATGTTCCAATATCCAGGACTTAAGTAAAATCGATTTTACTCTCACGCGCCCTACTTTCAAGCTTTCGCGTTCGAACGTTCGAGGTAACATGGACACTTTTACTCTCGCAGATTCGATACTCGCGTTATGCTGTAATGGAACTTTACTCGCAGATTCGATGTTCGCGCCTAGATACCATGTACATTTTACTCGCGGATTCGATACTCGAACGTTCATCGAACATTCGATAAATCATCGAAAGTCCGGGAAATCAAAGTTCGCGTCCGAGATAGTTCGAGAAGTCCGGGTCCGTTCGAACTCGAACAGTTCGGCTCGAACTCGGTTTCGAGTTCGAGTCTATGCCATCCCTAGATACGCGTAGTGTGGGTTTGCACTAATTTTGGGCAAAAAGAGCTAGCCCTTAAGTTCTTCCATTTATCTCCATAGACCCTTTTTTAAATGCGGTGGACTGATTTCCTATCAGAAATACATATCCCCCCTATAAAATCCAAAATATGGAAAATATAATTCAAAATTTTGTCTTTTGAACAAGTTGTCCTACAGTTTCATTAGTTGACCGTGAATCTCATCTGCAAACCCTGTTGAGAATGATTTTTAATAACACGAACGAGGCTTCCAGCTGTGCATTTCTGCTGACTAGTTTAATTGCTGTAAGGAACAATATTCTCCAAAGGCTCTCCAAGGGTGAATTTATCTTTGTCATTGTATAAAGAGTGACACTACATTTATATGTCATCTGAATTGAAACGTCTGTGAGTTCATTTCACTGGCACTTTCCACAAATTTCTTTGGCAAAACACATTGAGGTCTTTGGGAGGTGAAATGACAGAATTACTTGTTTGTGTGTGGTAAATTTAGCTACTATGCGCATGTGCCTTGGTGGTGTGTGTGGATGGGAAAAGGGGGCATAGTCATGGTGAGTTTTATGGGGTCAGAAATGTGCATTTACATGAAAGAAAGTTTACTGAGGATATGCAGTATATAACTCATTCTCCTTTATGATTGTCCAATGGAAAGGAAAAAAAACCCCAACTAACAATATTTAGCTACTGTTGAGAAGACAACTGTGATTACAAATCACTGTCCTACCAGCTGTGACAGCATTGCAACACTACATACATTCCCCAGGGATGCTTTTAGTTACTGTTCTACAACAGCGAAGGACAGACACATCCTTACCAGCTCATATAATAACAATAGAGAATTCAGACGTATTACAAATGCAAACTTCACATTTTTTCAGTCAAGTAAACTGTAATAAGATCAGTTTATGATATATGATCCAAAAATAAAATTCAATTAGAAAGCAAGATGTAAAATGAAGTTAATCAAGCCCCCTTGTATTTTTGTGGATGCTAAAATGATCAAATAAGAGATCAAGGGAATCAGAGCTCAGCTGTAGCTTAGAAATAAATAATCACTGGGATTTGATCCTTATGTGGAAAGCTTATTTGACCTCACTGGTGGGTTAGCGCAGAGCCTTATAAATCATGTGCGTCTTCAGGTATGAGCAATCTTCAAAATAGAAGCATCACAGAAGCTTAGAAGAAAAAAAAAATGTAATATGTTTTATCTCATGATATAAAGTCCTTGGGATTCTAATTCGAAAAGTATGATAACTACAGTATTTCAGTGATGGCTTCGTGTGTAATGCAAATAACTGTCAGTCTATTTTCCCTTTTATAGCTTCTCTGTCTCCCCAGTGCTTGAACATTATTGACTTAATATATTTAGGCCAATAGGGCTGCAAAGTAAGGTATTAGAAAGAAAGATATAACTACAACTCATTTTTAAGGATTGGATACGTTTTGTTGGGATAGTTGGTTTTACAGTTAAACTTAGCAGGTTGTGGAAGGACTTTTTTAAGCTATTAAAAATAGTTCACTCAAAAGTGAACTATTCCTTTAACGTATGATGAGGACCAGGGGGTTAAGCAGCTATGTCTTACTTCCCGTTCTTCAATCAATTCCCAAGGAGCAATGGGCAAAGAAATAAGAAACTTACTTTACTGGCAATCCACCGCAGCAGCAATGACAGGTACCGACCGCTTCCTGGCTCAGATTAACTATAGCGCGCATGCCAGATAATGCACGATAATTTACCCTGAAGAGCAACTGCTGCAGAGGAGGATCACGTGTAAGGTAAGTTTCTTCGTTCTTTGTCTGTTGCTCCTGGGGATTGATTGAAGAACAGGAGGTAAGAAAGCTCCTTAATCCCTGGTATTCAATCATATGTTAAAGAAATCGAATCTTCTTATAATGAAACTTCTTATGGAAATTTGAATTGAGCTGGTTTGATAATTTGATTCTATTTGAAATTTGCATCTAATGAGGCAGATGCTTTTTAAAATTTGTAATTATAATGACAAGACCCATGTGGTGATGAAAATATATTGGATATTGTATGCAGTAATATAGGGTCTATGGGTTTCTAGCAGTTTGTACAGAAAGTCCATTACTAGAAATATCTTTTGCTTTCATTTCCCGAACAGAAGCTATGCTATGTATGTATGTATGTATGTATTGTTTATTTATAAAGCGCCACTTGGGGACAAGGGGGATAAATACATAGATATTTCAGTACATAAATATATAACATATATAAATAGATGTGCTAGGGCTTTGCCACAAGAGGTAATGAGGTCCCTGCCCCGTAGAGCTTACATTCTAGTTAGGGTATAAGTGCTGGAGTGAGACGTATACAGTGCAAATAACAATCATATACTGTGCTGGTTACCAATAGGTAGGATGTAAGGCTAGATTTAAACCTGCTAATTGAGGTTTCTTGACGTAGAGAGAGGGGAATAATTCCAGAGGATGGGAGCTACAAGAGAGAAGGTTTAAGGTGAGACGAAGCAGTCCAAGTGGGGGGTCTGTACAGAGTTGGTTCTGCGATGAGCGGAAGGTACGGGCAGGAACATATGGGGAGACTAGAGAGGAAATTAAGGAGGAGCAGCAGGCGAAGGATTTAAATGTTAGGAGAAGGATTTTGTATACAATGCGCTTTTAACAGGGAGCCAGGTTGTTGTCCAGTACAGAGGAGATTTGGGATCCAGTTTATTAGAGAGCGAAACAATTGTGTGGCAGAGTTAAGTGTAGACTAAGGGAGAGAGGTGGGAAGCAGGAAGACCAGAAAGTAGTCCAATGCTATCATTGGACAGGTTTATGGCTATGCTAGTTTTATGGCTTTAAAGACGTTATGGCTATACTCATAATTAAAAAACCTATAGAACTTTGCTTGTTGTGAGAAATCTAAGGTTATTTGTAATTTACCAGAATGGCTATACCTGTCTTATAATGGAAAATCTTTTTCCAAAACACCTTCTATTTCTCGGAGACAACTGTTTTCCTAGCAGCTTAGTAAATATAACATCCTGGTAGGGGATCTAGTACAGATGGAGGTTTACAGTTTGATTGACTGATAGACACATGGGCATATTTATAAACATCTTTTTTTTGCTATCGCAGGACATCGCAATGACATAGAGCCTATTTATAAAAATGCTCATTTGGCTGAAATGTATCACTGTGGCGATGTGTGACGTTTGTATCAGCAATGTGCACTGACAACTTTGTGTTAAGTCTGGTTATCTCATCAGCGAAAAAAGAAAAAAGCTTTTTATAAAGAGGTGAAATTTTACCTTTTTGCCCCTTTTCTTCTTCCTTTTGTTGGATTTTTTGCAGTTTTACCAGAATTTTCACCAAACATTACTTACTAGAATATTCCATATTAATATAACTGGATTGATAATTGCTGCAGTTTGCTGAAAATAAGCAATGCTAAAAAAAATTTCCTATTAATAAAATAGAGAAAATTTGCCTGGGTGAGCTTTACACTATTTATTATATCTTTTACTGAAAAATACACCACATGTGTTAGGTTATTTTAAATAACAAAGATAGGTGTTCAGTGTGTATTAACCAATTTGACACTTCTTTGAAAATCCACCAGGGGGTATTACCTATTTACCATCATATGCAAACATAGAAAGATAATCAATGCACATTCCTAGGCCCCATACAATACAATTCATATTACACACTGGCATACTTTATAAACAAAGGGGTTTTAGTATACATTACTGTGATCACTGATGAAAAGCCTTCCAACCACGTCAAGGTAACCCCAGTCTGGAAGGTTCTAACGTCTAACCTTTTCAATTTCTTTACTTCAATTACGATTAGCAAACTTTTTCATTTCTCATTCTTACGCACTGGATCCATTAAACAGTCTCTCTCACTTCCCCCCCAGCCCTTTGGCTTTTTAAATGAGGAAGAGGCCATCCAGTGCTTTATATTGAAGGCATAGGACCTCCCATAAAAGGGGCGTGTTGGGTGCTATTACCACATGGAGGCTTGACCAGGCCTCCCAATGAATACATACAATACAAGGATTGTGGAAGCATTTCATTAGGCTAATTTACAACTACATTTAGCGGAAGTGCTACTGATCTGGTCAAACATTTATACAAACATAGAAAGACAATCAATGCGCATTCCTAGGCCCCATACAATATCATATTATCTGCACACTGGCATACTTTAAACACAGGGGTTTTAGTATACATTACTGTGATCACTGAATGAAAGCCTTCCAACCACGTCAAGGTAACCCCAGTCTGGAAGGTCCTAATGTCTAACCTTCTTTACTTCAATTACGATTAGCAAACTTTTGCATTTCTCATTCTTACACACTGGATCCATATAACAGGCTCTCTCCTCTCCTCCCCCAGCCCTTTGGCTTTTTAAATGAGGGAAGAGGCATCCAGTGCTTTATATTAGGCATAGGACCTTCCGCAATCCTTGTATAGTATGTATTTATTGGGAGGCTTGGTCAAGCCTCCATGTGGTAATAGCACCCCCAACACGCCCCTTTTAATGGGAGGTCCTCTGCCTTTAATATAAAGCACTGGATGGCCTCTTCCCTCATTTTAAAAAGCCAAAGGGCTGGGGGGGGGGAGGGAGAGAGCATGTTATATGGATCCAGTGTGTAAGAATGAGAAATGCAAAGGTTTGCTAATCGTAATTGAAGTAAAAGAAAAAGAAATTGAAAAGGTTAGAAGTTAGGACCTTCCAGACTGGGGTTACCATGACGATGTTGGAAGGCTTTTCATTCATGTGATCAGAGTAATGTTTACTAAATCCCCTTTGTTTATAAAGTATGCCAGTGTGCAGATAATATGATATTATATGGGGCCTAGGAATGTGCATTGATTATCTTTTCTATGTTTGTATAAATGTTTGACCAGATCAGTAGCACTTCCGCTAAATATAGTTGTAATTTAGCCTAATTGGAGTGCTTCCACAATTCTTGTATTGTATGTATTTACCATCATATGGGTTGAACTTTACTTTTTGCTACATTTTCAGCATTATTAGTGCTACTTTTTACTATGTAATTTTGATTTTAAAAATTTGCCTTTTTAATAACTTTATAAGAAAAGTTGAAAGTTTAAAAAATTGTGGTCTGCTGGCAAAAAAAGCTAAAATAATGCCCCTTTATAAATATGTCCCTTAGACCCCCATTTGATTTTATTGGTAAATACAGAAAATCGGAACCTTAAAAAAGCAATCATAGGAAAATTGGAAATCTGAGATTATATAACAGTAAATGCTGGGAAATAGTCTAACACCCCCTGGGTACTTATTAGTATTGAGAAACACTCCACAATGTACTAACACCTCTATGGACCCATTGGCAGGATAAATAAATGGCCATTTTTGCGTTTTCGCCACCTCAGACTTGGTGAATTTGATTGACTGAACTTAACACAATAAAACACTTTTTACCCTTTTATGAATATGCTCGAGCGGCGAAAAGCGAAATAGCGAAAAGTAGCGGTGATGACTTTTCTCCACTGGCTTTATAAATTGCTAAAAGTCCAAATTTGGCGAAAACGCAGCGATAACAGGGGTGAAAAATTTAATGAACCTTTATAAATATGTCCCATAGTATTAAAAGAGCTATTTTTTTACATTAATAAATATGCAATAAGAGCTGAAGTGTGATTGGCCAGAAAGCTAAAGATGCAGCCTACACTGCAAATATCTCAGTAACAAGATCACATAGCAAGGTGAGAGACAACTCATTTTATTAACTCTTTATGATCTAGCAATAGGATTAAAGTTGTTATTTTAAGGGTGAACATTTACTTTAACAAATTTTAATTATATATTTTTTGTTTTAGTACAGTATATACTATAGCATTAAATTATTTTAGATACAAAATCTGGCCAGCTTTCTCTTTTAAGCCTGTACTCAAAACTAGAGATAGATAATCCTCAAAAATACGATCGGAGGCTACTTTCGAGTTTCCGATCCTATTTTTTAGTATTGAACGTTCAAGGCTATTTTCTATAATCCGCGAAAGTTCGATAGTTATAGAAAATAGGCTCCAAAGTCCCGAAATCCGGACGATCCGTCTGGATTCAGACGGATCATTCGGATTTTCAGGAGTTCTGTGTCGGATTCGGTTCCAAGTCAGATGCATCCCATCTCTACTCATAACATGTTTATCTGCAAAACCCAACATGGTGAATCAAAATTTTAAATATATTGCCAATTGCATCTTATTGATAATAATTTTAACACCTTGTGGCTTCTCAATAAGAAGTCAAATAGATGAAGTTGCAACAAATGCAAATGTTGCAGATTTAAGAATGTGATTTAGCTGTAATATTTCCATTAAGAAAGGTGCTTAACGGACCAGGGCTTAAACCTACACAAAGAGGTTAGTGCAATTGAGAATATTAAGACATGTGTAGATAAAATAATATAATAATCCTACATATGTCAAACAGAGCATCTCTGTCAGTCACGCAGGAAATATCTATAGTGTATTATAGTGCATATCATTGGAAGATGACTGTCCTTGGCTATAAAACTTGATACTCATATTCTCCCTTTGAAAATGTTCAGTGGCCACTGTTGGCTCCTTATAATAAAAGTTTTTAATTTTTTTGTCAATAGCAGTAGTTCATTGGCCACTGGATTGGCCCTTTTCAAACCTCACTGGCTGGTTGCATCTGGTGGTTGGGATTGGCCTTTTATGGATACTGTGTGTACCCAGTTTTGGTTGTTGCAACACCCAACTCTGTCCACTGCAAGATGGATGCAATCTGGCATCTTCCACAGCCATTGTCACTTACCACTCTCCAATCTCTAACATTGAATGAGAAATGTTAATGAATTAGGGGGAGGAGCTTTAAAACTGCATGAGTATAAATCTGCTGTAACGACATTGTCAGCCCAGCTAATGTTTAATTACCCAATAACTCAAGAGAAAATTAACAGACATTTCACACCATTAAAGGAGATTTACTGCATATTGTGATTTCTATTGAACACATGGAGGTAGGAATAAGATATCCCTCCTCCTTGTGAATTATAGGTCCAACTGGCAGATACTCAAAATCTTCACTTCAGTGCTCCTTTCAATGTGGTGTATAGGTCATGTGGCTGAACAATTTTTCAGTATTTGTTAAAAAAAAGGTTACATTGCAGTGTGCATTTTTATCCCTGGTAGTTGATAGTTAACTTGATGAATGCCTTTTAGCAATATCTGTGATTAAGCAACTGTTTGGAACATTTAGGGCTAATGATGTGTGTAGAATGTTGTAGTGTTATTGTTGTTATTTTATGTCATTTTAGCTCCATCTAGTGATTAAACAGTGTTTTATAGAGATTTAGGCTGATGCTGCATCCCTAATTTTACCAAGTGACCCATGAGAAAGGTAGGAACCACTCATTTGCCTATACACAGTAGATTTTGGAGTTGGCCTTTGAAGTGCTTTGTGCTAAGATTTATAGTACATTTCCTACCAGTATGAATTATTTCACCTATTAAAATACAAGGTTATTTGTGAAATTATAAAATATCACAAAGTTCAAAGGAATTTCATTAATTATGTACATAATTAAAGCCATTGACAGTTATTGTAGCAACCTATACCAAAATACACAGAACACAGTATGTAAGGTCCAATGCAGCCAATCAGATAGTATATTACTGCCATAACCCAGTAAAAAAACTGATATGATTGGTTGTAGGCAAGCATTGGTAGCCCAAGAGTTAGAGCAGCAGTTATTGCCTACCGCAAAATGTGTGAGTCTTTATTGTGGATACAATTTGAGCCAAACACCTGTGGCACTTCTAGAGCAGTTCAAATGGACTATAGAAAATCACAACAATAATTCTATTAAGTCCCCACGCACATTTTGTCTTCATAAGTTCTGAATTGTTTTGCATCGCAAGATGTCTTGTCCTGACCAAAAGTGCCACCCAGCCCTTCCATTGCAAAAAAGAATATCCAAGCTTTGTATTACAAAAAGATCTTCAGTGAGAAAAGCCTACCAGTCACTTCCAAAAAATAAAGCTACTGTACATTAAAAAATGCTTAGTCTTCCTAGCATAGTAGTTCACTTCCTATAAATGAAAACGAGACCAAAATGTGCTGCTGCAATTAGTACTTAAGTAAGAAAAGAAAGTAAGACTGTTCTCTATTAACTCCCATTTATCTGTACAACCTAATAAAGCAATATTACTTCTTAGCAGGGTTATTCAATAAAAGTTCTTATCGTTAAACATGGTGCTAATTTTGCCCCAGCCAATCAAATGTTAGGTTTCAAATGTTAAATAAGATCTGATTGGTTGGGGCAAAATTAGCACCTATTTAAACGATAAGAACTTTTATTGAATCTTTCCGATAGCCTTCAAAATAAACCGGTTACACCTCATTGTTTCGTGTTTGGGGTGCAACACATAATACGCCATGTTGTTTCCCCATATCTTTATCACACACTAGAAGGTAACCAAGTTCATATTTAACTGTCAATGTAGAGCTGGTAAGAGACATACTGTAATTAGACAAGAGGGGTAATCCAGAGTTTACATCCAGTGTAATTTTACAGCTGTTCCCATATCACACATTTGCATCAAAAATTTATGTTCCAAACAAATTACTTTTCTCCCAGGAATCGTATTGTAGCATCTAATGTGTTGTGGAACATTAGTTTACCAAACACAATCATGATACTTGTACCTTGACTAATGACTGCTTACAGTATGTGTCAGTAAACACATTCTTTCATTTCTGATCTCTGTATTCAACATTGGCTAATTCACTAATTGTTCATTGTCTCAGGCATGCGTTGTATATAAATGTATCTAGGAATGGTCAGCTTATTGAATTCTATGTCATTTACAAATGGTGATATAAAAATTGTAAAAAGGTTCTTAAAAGATACTGGGACAGAGAGGTATTTTTGTTAAGGAGCTACAGTACTAACAGTTTTCATTTGCCAGATTAGTCCTGTACTAATCCTTTATTATTGATAGTGCTGAAGCCAGAAGGAAGTCTGGCAGAATCGGGGCTGGTCCTCCTCACAGAATTCTTTGTTATTCTAAAGAGGAATCCATCCCTCTCCTGAAATGATCCAATGGTCCTGCCACTAAGGACTTGTAAATCCGCAATGTGCTGAGGAGTGTTCCTTTTTTTTAATTAAGATTCTATATTTTTTTTATGTACATCCATAGCCCTAATCTTCAGTTTGTATCCTAGAAAAATAAATTGTCTCTCAGTCAAGGAGAGTTGTAGAGCAAACATAACTTTGCAGTGAGGGCTTAGAAAGCACTTAGACAAAGTTCTCAATGACATAAAATTGAGACAAAATACTCTAGAGATCCATCAGGTACAAATCAGTCTATCACTGATAGCACTTTTAACTTACGCACATACTGTTTTATTGGCTGCCATTTCAATGAAAGCTGCTGATTTTTTAGTATCACGGTGAAAACTCGATTTAGGAATCCTCACAGTGATGTTTCGAACCAGAATCTAATGACACGTGAACCTCCAAGGCCACATTATAGAGCCCATTTACATAATACATAATGCATCAGATACAAACACATTGACTTAACAAGGCCTCTGATTGAACCTTCCGCAAAACACCATATTCAAAACCAAATTAAACTTACATTTTCCCTACTTTTAAGTAAAATATATTTGTAAAAAGCATGTTGATTCTAAATAATATATGAATAAGTGGATAGAAATGTAATTATTTATTGGAGCTAATGGCTTTAATCTGTACTCCCAAATTAACTTATTACTAGATTCTTTTCCATTAGACTCCCTGTACAGGAAATACCTAAACAATCCCAATGGTTGAGAATTTGCTGGACTTTCTGTGGATAATCTGCAGTATAATAAACAAAGTGAAGAGGCTGTGGCGTTAAACAGGCGTTACTACAGGGTATGGACTCTTTACGGATATATCTACAGAGTATGGACACTTTACAGATCTATCTACAGAATATGGACACTGTACAGATCTATCTACAGAGTATGGACACTGTACAGATCTATCGCGGATTCGATGCTCACGTATAGGCTTTAATGGACACTTTACTCGCGGATTCGATATTCGCGCCTAGATACATGTACATTTTACTCGCGGATTCAATGCTCACGTATAGGCTTTAATGGACACTTTACTCGCAGATTCGATGTTCGCGTCTAGATACCATGGACATTTTACTCGCGGATTCGATGCTCGCGTATAGGTTTTAACGGACACTATACTCGCGGATTCGATGTTCGCGCCTAGATACCATGGACATTTTACTCGCGGATTCGATGCTCGCGTATAGGTTTTAATGGACACTATACTCGCGGATTCGATGTTCGCGCCTAGATACCATGTACATTTTACTCGCGGATTCGATTTCGACATTCGATTATAATCCCTTCTTCCCATTGACTTCTATATGCAATCCAGGATCTAAAATCGAGCCTGGAAAGTGGGTGTAGTCATTCCACCATTACTTTCCCCAACAGAAAGCATGGCCACATGCAGTTTGACAATATTATTGTGGAGCCAGGCAGGCTTGGCCCCACTGGACATACCCCTCACCCCATTGGCTTCTCTCCCTCAGAGTATGCTTCGTGCAAGGGAAAGCGGGGAAGGAGATAGGGATTGTGGGAACAGCACCATTGAGTAGCAGTAGATTCTCTTCAGTTTGACAACATTATTGCGGAGCCAGGCAGGCTTGGCCCCTCCGGACAGACCCCATTGGCTTCTCTCCCTCAGAGTATGCTTCGTGCAAGGGAAAGCGGGGAAGGAGATAGGGTTTGTAGGAACAGCACCATTGAGTAACAGTAGACCCACTGCAATTGGAGAACATTATTGGGGAGCCAGGCAGGCTTGGCCCCTCCGGACAGACCCCATACCCCATTGGCTTCTCTCCCTCAGTGTATGCTTCATGCAAGGGAAAGTGGGGAAGGGGATAGGGTTTGTAGGAGCAGCACCATTGAGTAGCAGTAGATTCACTTCAGTTTGACAATATTATTGTGGAGCCAGGCAGGCTTGGCCCCTCCGGACAGACCCCATACCCCATTGGCTTCTCTCCCTCAGTGTATGCTTCGTGCAAGGGAAAGCGGAGAAGGGGATACGGTTTGTAGGAACAGCACCAATGAGTAGCAGTAGATTCACTTCAGTTTGACAACATTATTGCGGAGCCAGGCAGGCTTGGCCTCTCCGGACAGACCCCATACCCCATTGGCTTCTCTCCCTCAGAGTATGCTTCAGGGAAAGCTGGGAAGGAGATAGGGTTTGTAGGAACAGCACCATTGAGTAACTTAATGTAAATGGCTGTGGGACCTGGGAAATGGTCTGGGGAACATGTTCCAATATCCAGGACTTTCGTAAAATCGATTTTTTTCGAACATTCGGGGTAACATGGACACTTTACTCGTAGATTCGATGTTCGCGTCTAGATACCATGGACATTTTACTTGCGGATTCCAACATTACTTTCCCCACCAGAAAGCATGGCCACATGCAGTTTGACAACATTATTGCGGAGCCAGGCAGGCTTGGCCTCTCCGGACAGACCCCATACCCCATTGGCTTCTCTCCCTCAGTGTATGCTTCGTGCAAGGGAAAGCGGGGAAGGAGATAGGGTTTGTAGGAACAGCTCCATTGAGTAGCAGTAGATTCACTTCAGTTTGACAACATTATTGCGGAGCCAGGCAGGCTTGGCCCAACCGGACAGACCCTATACCCCATTGGCTTCTCTCCCTCAGTGTATGCTTTGTGCAAGGGAAAGCGGGGAAGGAGATAGGACTGTTGGGTCTCAAGATGTGTGAATACAGGGGTGGTTAACTACAACCACCATGCTGAAATCCACACACAGAAAGCTCAGAAAACTCTCTCCAACTCCTACACTGTCAGGTCTCCACTAAATACACTCCAACACACTGACTTAATGGCACTGGTCGCATTGCCTTTTATACCCAGGGGGCTGGCAATGCTCAAATTAGCTGCCATTTGGTGATTTTGGACATGTGGGCACTTTTTTTTTTAAATTCGATGATTTTCGAATGTTCGAACATTCGATAAATCATCGAAAGTCCAGGAAATATCGAAAGTCCGCCTCCGGGATAGTTCGAGAAGTCCAGGTCCGTCCGGAACTCGAAAGTTCGGCTCGAAACTCGGGTTCGAGTTCGAGTTCTATGCCATCCCTAGTCTTGTGAAAATCCATCAGTTTATTAATCCATACACACAGCAAGTGTATATATATATATATATATACACAAAGACTTAACATCAAAAACTAGTGCAATCAGAAAATATTGATGTTCTGGTTCACTACAGAGTCCCTGAAGATAAATGTCAACATGTTTCATAACTCTGAAAGAAAAATAGTTCAATTGCATCAGTATATAATGTTCTCTCCAGAAGTACGATTTTCAGTAGATAGACATGCATTTTTAAAGACAAAAAAAAAAAGCCATCACTCTTGAAAGCCCCTTTAAGAACTGTGGTGCTTTATCAATGACTGTTCACAACTTGCTGACAACTTGAAACAAATAAATTAAAAATAATAATTCTAAATTAAAATAATAATAAATACGAAAACTAGGAGCCATAGTGTAATTCACTACGATTTGTTTAATCTTAAAGGGTAACTGTTGTCTCCATACAAGTGCTCTCTGTAACAAGGCTATTTCATACCTTTCATACAAACCTAGGATGATGTCTCTAGCTTCTCTAGATCTTGGTTTATAGGCTTGTAAATTTACAGTTCCTAGTCTGTCCTGTCTGCCTGAGTCTCTGTGACAGTCACATGAAATTGATTATTTCTGAAGTTACAGACATGCAACCATTCTCTTTCATGATCATGGGATCATTTTATAGATAAGGATGAGCTCTTTTTAACAAAGGACACTTGTATGGAGACCACAGTTCCCCTTTAAACCATAGAATAGCAATCAGCATGTTTGTATTTCATATCAGTCAAGTAGTGAATTGTATTACTTTTTATATTTAGATTAATTTAGACTCCCAACAATTAAATCACAAAGAGGCTGTAAAGTCCTTCCAATGAGCTAATTTTCTCTTCTAATTAAAATAAGTTCTTTGTTTCCCTAAACATTTCTTATTCAATGTATTGGTCTGTAAGTTATCATCCTTTTTATGCAGTTGCTGTATTACTAGACTAGGAATGCCTTGACCACTTTCAACAATAGTTTGCATGATTATTACTGTCTGTGGATGCTGGACATTCTATATAATATTGAAATATTCTGTGCAGTTTAAACAGATGAAATGTGAACTGAAGGAACACGTTAATTAACATATTTAAAAGTGTAGTTATTTAACAAATAAAGATACAGTCAGTTATCTTAGCAAATGTGATAAGGGGGATTTTGTATTTTCAAAGTTTGTTTTGTTAACATTCACTACCTTTCATTGCTGGTTTTCCGAATAAACTACACTGATTTGTGATTTGGCTCCGCTGTATTTTTCATATTTGGAGGTGGCAGTATGATTTCAAGGAGAAGTATACTGGTGCGGTTACAGACTTCTTTCTGACATTGGAGAATATATGTTAATAAAGGAGGGGAGGAGCTTGAAAACTGTTAGTTGCTGATAGAGTATAATTCTCCTTTTAAGTTGGCTTGAGTCTTTAACACAAATACTATTGGAACAAAATATATTGTATTACTTTCTATAGTGAGTGATCGAAAAATGCTAAATAATGGAATGATTCTGTGACATGCAGTATAAAGCCGAGAACAGGCTGTGGTGTTGACTTATGTTGTCCAATCTCCTGGGTGGAGAGTAGAGCGATGTGTGTATGTCAACTAAATACTACCAAGAGAGAAAAACGAGGGATAATATGATGAGGATCAAAATGCGTTAAACAACTAGTAGCAACTAGTAAAATGTGAGCCTACTGTATCTAATAAAGTTTATTTCTCACATGGCTGGTTGACTGCTTCACTTTCTCTGCAACAGTTGTTAATGGTAAAACGTTAGGTATGTCTTACTTTATTACACAGGATTCATTTTATTTATATCTAAATATAAATTGAAAAAGGTATATGTAAAGAAGTTGCATAAAACATGAGATTATAAAAAAAAATACCTTTAAGGAAAAAAGGAGAAACAGTTTTAAAAAAGTATTAGGGCTGCTAACAGGCCTTTCTTAGAATTTCTTTATTATAATATAAGGAAAAGTGCAACGTGTAGCAACATTTTGGCCCATGTGTATTGGATTTTATAAGGGTCAAAATATTGCTACTTGTTGCATTTTGCACTACAGTGTATGTTATAATAAAGAAATTCTAAGAAAGACGAAAGAGAGAGAGAGAGAGAAAGAGCTCAATGAACTTGAGCATGTGCAGAGGAGGTAGCAGGGCAAGAACAGTCAATCATTGGCTGTGATGTCAGCAGTCCCAGCCTTGATTGACTGCATGGAGGGAGGAACCAGCTTACTTTGCCAAAATGGAGGCAGAGTTAATAATACATCTAACAATGTGCTCAATATAATGGTTGAAACTGGGGGTAGGTCACTGACAAGTGATATTTTAGTTTTTTTTAAGGCTGGACATGTCCTTAAATATTGCGATAAATACATTCTCAATACATAAGTAGTTTGCAAATAATTTGTTGATTATTTGAGCAAAATACTGTTGGATCATTATCATAGTGTTAATGACACAACTGTCCTTGACTCTTTTGAAATGAATTATTAATTTCAAGGCTAGAAGACATAACATTTGGGATGTGCAAATTACATAATGAATGGAAAGTTAGATCTATATTTCTGGGATTATATCCTTGCAGTTTCCAACCATTTAAGCCACAGCGCTGTCTCTATATCCTTTTCAAGGTAATTGTCCAAGTAGGTGGTTCTATTAATGGTAATTGCAAATGCAAAACTAAGTATCCCACTATTTACACAAAATCAATATAATCATTTAACTTATCAGAACTTCCTGAGATTCACGACTCTTTGTTTAATATGGAAGCTGGCAAAGTAAAGTCAGCTGAGCAGTAAAGTAATTGAAGCAATTAAAATTGAGCATCTTATATAAGTTATCCAGCAGACCCATTCATGTGTGGATTTATGTAATTATATGGCAATTACAAAGTAACTTCCAACCAGAGCAAAATGAAGCAACGAACCAGGAAACATTAGTGTAACCTCCTAAATCGGAATTTGTGCGGTAAAGTGATAGAAGCTAAAGGTTTATGACTGAGTACACATAGGCAGATTTTTCAGCTCAATCGACTGATACTTGTATCGGGCAAAAAATCAGAGGAAATTTCTCTTGTGGCCGCAACCGATGTTGGTCCCCCATTCACCCAAATCAGTTGAACGGACATGCTGGTAAATCATGTGGTTCCCTATGATACCCCACGATCGATCACCTAAACTGTCAGCTGCGTCCACTACTACCATGTAAATTGTTTAACCATATTTATAATTTATTTATCTTCAAAGGAGAACAAATGGAGAACATAAGCAGCATAGCAGAGGATAAGGCAGCAATCTAACTCGATTGATTACTCCCTCATTCCTAACTTATAGGCCGATGTAGTACTAAAAATGTTACGTCTTACCTGACAAGGTTCCTACGATGCTTTAAAGTTTCTTGCCAGACTTACTGCATCACGGGATCCCGGTCAGGTAAAACATAACTTTTTTAGGTACTACACCGGCTCCCGTACACCACAGTAGTAATGGTGTTAAGATTAGTGCAGAATTATTGGGCTAATCTTAACTAACCCATTACTAAGTATAATAGTAATATATGCCACGCTGTTTCCATTTTTTTTTTTATTAGCACAGTCAGCAAGAAATTACCGCAACCTAATACGGGTAGAGATGGTCGAACTATTGAAAGTTCGGTCCGTTTTCGAACTTTCGAACTATTGTAAAAGTTCAAAAGTTCGAAAACGGACCCATTAAAGTCTATGGGAGGCAAATAGTTCGGATCCATTTATTAGAGAGCGAAACAATATGTGGCAGAGTTAAGTATAGACTGAAGGGGAGAGAGGTGGACAAGGAACCAGAAAGTAGTCCAGCTATCATTGGACGAGTTATGGCTATGCTAGTTTTATGGCTTTAAAGACGTTATGGCTATACCTCATAATTAAAAAACCTATAAGAACTTTGCTTGTTGTGAGAAATCTAAGGTTATATTGTTAATTACCAGAATGGCTATACCTGTCATTAATGGAAATTCTTTTTCCAAACACCTTCTATTTATCGGAGACAACGTTTTTTCCATCAGCTTAGTAATATAACATCCTGGTAGGGGATCTAGTACAGATGGAGTTTTACAGTGTGATTGACTGATAGACCATGGGCATTTTATAAACAATCTTTTTTTTGCTATCGCAGGACATCGCAATGACATAGAGCCTATTTATAAAAATGCTCATTTGGCTGAAATGTATCACTGTGGCGATGTGTGACGTTTGTATCAGCAATGTGCACTGCCAACTTTGTGTTAAGTCTGTTATCTCACGCAAAAAAGAAAAAAGCTTTTTATAAAGAGGTGAAATTTTACCTTTTGCCCCTTTTCTTCTCTTCTTTGTTGGATTTTTTGCAGTTTTCCCAGAATTTTCACCAAACATTACTTACTAGAATATTCCAATTAATATAACTGGATTGATAATTAGCTGCAGTTTGCTGAAATAAGCAATGCTAAAAAAAAATATCCTATTAATAAAATAGAGAAAATTTGCCGGGGTGAGCTTTACACTATTTATTATATCTTTTACTGAAAAATACACCACATGTGTTAGGTTTATTTTAAATAACAAGATAGGTGTTCAGTGTGTATTAACCAATTTGACCTTCTTTAAAATCCACCAGGGGGTATTACCTATTTACCATCATATGCAAACATAGAAGATAATCAATGCACATTCCTAGGCCCCATACATACAATATCATATTACACACGGCATACTTTATAAACAAAGGGGTTTTATGTAACATTACTGTGATCACAGAATGAAAAAGCCTTCCAACCACGTCAAGGACCCCCAGTCTGGAAGGTTCTAACGTCTAACCTTTTCAATTTCTTTTACTTCAATTACGATTAGCAAACTTTTTCATTTCTCATTCTTACGCACTGGATCCATATAACAGTCTCTCTCACTTCCCCCCCAGCCCTTTGGCTTTTTAAAATGAGGAAGAGGCCATCCAGTGCTTTATATTGAAGGCATAACCCCATAAAAGGGGCGTGTTGGGGTGCTATTACCACATGGAGGCTTGACCAGCCTCCCAATGATACATACAATACAAGGATTGTGGAAGCATTTCAATTAGGCTAATTTACAACTACATTTCGGAAGTGCTACTGATCTGGTCAAACATTTATACAACATAGAAAAGACAATCAATGCGCATTCCTAGCCCCCATCTATCATATTATCTGCACACTGGCATACTTTATAAACACAGGGGTTTTAGTATACTTACTGTGATCACATGAATGAAAAGCCATTCCACACCACGTCAAGGTAACCCCAGTCTGGAAGGTCCTAATGTCTAACCTTCTTTTACTTCAATTACGATTAGCAAACTTTTGCATTTCTCATTCTTACACACTGGATCCATATACAGGTCTCTCCCTTCCCCCCAGCCCTTGGCTTTTTAAAATGAGGGAAGAGGCCATCCAGTGCTTTATATTAAAGGCATAGGACCTTCCGCAATCCTTGTATAGTAGTATTTATTGGGAGGCTGGTCAAGCCTCCATGTGGTAATAGCACCCCCAACACGCCCCTTTTAATGGAGGTCCTCTGCCTTTAATATAAGCACTGGATGGCCTCTTCCCTCATTTTAAAAAGCCAAAGGGCTGGGGGGGGGGAGGGAGAGAGCATGTTATATGGATCCAGTGTGTAAGAATGAGAAATGCAAAGGTTTGCTAATCGTAATTGAAGTAAAAGAAAAGAAATTGAAAAGGTTAGAAGTTAGGACCTTCCAACTGGGGTTACCATGACGATGTTGGAAGGCTTTTCATTCATGTGATCAAGTAATGTTTACTAAATCCCCTTTGTTATAAAGTATGCCAGTGTGCAGATATATGATATTATATGGGGCCTAGGAATGTGCATTGATTATCTTTTCTATGTTTGTATAAATGTTTGACCGAGATCAGTAGCACTTCCGCTAAATATAGTTGGTAATTTAGCCTAATTGGAGTGCTTCCACAATTCTTGTATTGTATGTATTTACCATCATATGGGTTGAACTTTACTTTTTGCTACATTTTCAGCATTATTAGTGCTACTTTTTACTATGTAATTTTGATTTTAAAATTGCCTTTTTAATACTTTATAAGAAAAGTTGAAAGTTTAAAAAAATTGTGGTCTGCTGGCAAAAAAACTAAAAATAATGCCCCTTTATAATATGTTCCCTTAGACCCCCATTTGATTTTATGGTAAATACAGAAAATCGGAACCTTAAAAAAGCAATCATAGAAAATTGGAAATCTGAGATTTATAACAGTAAATGCTGGGAAATAGTCTAAACCCCCCTGGGTACTTATTAGTATTGAGAAACACTCCACAATGTACTAACACCTCTATGGACCCATTGGCAGGATAAATAAATGGCCATTTTTGCGTTTTCGCCACCTCGAACTTGGTGAATTTGATTGACTGAACTTAACACAATAAAACACTTTTTACCCTTTTATGAATATGGCTCAGCGGGCGAAAAGCGAAATAGCGAAAAGTAGCGGTGATGACTTTTCTCCCTGGCTTTATAAATTGCTAAAGTCCAAATTTGGCGAAAACGCAGCGATAACAGGGGTGAAAAATTTAATGAACCTTTAATAATATGTCCCATAGTATTAAAAGCTATTTTTTTACATTATAAATATGCAATAAGAGCTGAATGTGTGATTGGCCAGAAAGCTAAAGATGCAGCCACACTGCAAATATCTCAGTAACAAGATCACATAGCAAGGTGAGAGACAACTCATTTTTATAACTCTTTATATCTAGCAATAGGATTAAAGTTGTTATTTTAAGGGTGAACATTTCTTTAACAAATTTTAATTATTATTTTTTGTTTTAGTACAGTATATACTATAGCATTAAATTATTTAATACAAAATCTGGCCAGCTTTCTCTTTTAACCCTGTACTCAAAACTAGAGATAGATAATCCCAAAATACGATCGGAGGCTACTTTCGAGTTTCCGATCCTATTTTTAGTATTGAACGTTCAAGGCTATTTTCTATAATCCGCGAAAGTTCGATAGTTATAGAAAATAGGCTCCAAAGTCCCGAAATCCGGACGATCCGTCTGGATTCAGACGGATCATTCGGATTTTCAGGAGTTCTGTGTCGGATTCGGTTCCAAGTCAGTAATGCATCCCATCTCTACTCATAAACATGTTTATCTCCAAACCCAACATGGTGAACAAAATTTTAAATATATTGCCAATTGCATCTTATTGATAATTTTAAACACCTTGTGGCTTCTCAATAAGAAGTCAATAGATGAAGTTGCAAACAAATGCAAATGTTGCAGATTAAGAATGTGATTTAGCTGTAATATTTCCATTAAGAAAGGTGCTTAACGGACCAGGGCTTAAACCTACACAAAGAGGTTAGTGCAATTGAGAATATTAAGACATGTGTAGATAAATAATATAATAATCCTACATATGTCAAACAGAGCATCTCTGTCGTCACGCAGGAAATCTCTATAGTGTATTATAGTGCATATCATTGGAAGTGACTTCCTTGGCTATAAAACTTGATACTCATATTCTCCCTTTGAAAATGTCAGTGGCCACTGTTGGCTCCTTATAATAAAAGTTTTTAATTTTTTTGTCAATAGCAGTAGTTCATTGGCCACTGGATTGGCCCTTTTCAAACCTCACGGCTGGTTGCATCTGGTGGTTGGGATTGGCCTTTTATGGATACTGTGTGTACCCAGTTTTGGTTGTTGCAACACCCAACTCTGTCCACTGCAAGATGGATGCAATCTGGCATCTTCACAGCCATTGTCACTTACCACTCTCCCATCTCTAACATTGAATGAGAAATGTTAATGAATTAGGGGAGGAGCTTTAAAACTGCATGAGTATAAATCTGCTGTAACGACATTGTCAGCCCAGCTAATGTTTAATTACCCAATAACTCAAGAGAAAATTAACAACATTTCACACCATTAAAGGAGATTTACTGCATATTGTGATTTCTATTGAACACATGAGGTAGGAATAAGATATCCTCCTCCTTGTGAATTATAGGTCCAACTGGCAGATACTCAAAACTTCACTTCAGTGCTCTCTTCAATGTGGTGTATAGGTCATGTGGCGAACAATTTTTCAGTATTTGTTAAAAAAAAAGGTTACATTGCAGTGTGCATTTTTATCCCTGGTAGTTGATAGTTAACTTGATGAATGCCTTTTAGCAATATCTGTGATTAAGCAACTGTTTGGAACATTTAGGGCTAATGATGTGTGTAGAATGTTGTAGTGTTATTGTTGTTATTTTATGTCATTTTAGCTCCATCTAGTGATTACAGTGTTTTTTAGAGATTTAGGCTGATGCTGCATCCCTAATTTTACCAAGTGACCCATGAGAAAGGTAGGAACCACTCATTTGCCTATACACAGTAGATTTTGGAGTTGGCCTTTGAAGTGCTTTGTGCTAAGATTTATAGTACATTTCCTACCAGATGAAATTATTCACCTATTAAAATACAAGGTTATTTGTGAAATATAAAATATCACAAAGTTCAAAGGAATTTCATTAATATGTACATAATTAAAGCCATTGACAGTTATTGTAGCAACCTATACCAAAAATACACAGAACACAGTATGTAAGGTCCAATGCAGCCAATCAGATAGTATATTACTGCCATAACCCAGTAAAAAAAACTGATATGATTGGTTGTAGGCAAGCATTGGTAGCCCAAGAGTTAGAGCAGCAGATTATTGCCTACCGCAAAATGTGTGAGTCTTTATTGTGGATACAATTTGAGCCAAACACCTGTGGCACTTCTAGACAGTTCAAATGGACTATAGAAAATCACAACAATAATTCTATTAAGTCCCCACGCACATTTTGTCTTCATAAGTTCTGAATTGTTTGCATCGCAAGATGTCTTGTCCTGACCAAAAGTGCCACCCAGCCCTTCCATTGCAAAAAGAATATCCAAGCTTTGTATTCAAAAATCTTCAGTGGAAAAAGCCTACCAGTCACTTCCAAAAAATAAAGCACTGTACATTAAAAAATGCTTAGTCTTCCTAGCATAGTAGTTCACTTCCTATAAATGAAAACGAGACCAAAATGTGCTGCTGCAATTAGTACTTAAGTAAGAAAAGAAAGTAAGACTGTTCTCTATTAACTCCCTTTATCTGTACACCCTAATAAAGCAATATTACTTCTAGCAGGGTTATTCAATAAAAGTTCTTATCGTTAAACATGGTGCTAATTTTGCCCCAGCCATCAAATGTTAGGTTTCAAATGTTAAATAAGATCTGATTGGTTGGGGCAAAATTAGCACCTATTTAAACGATAAGAACTTTATATGAATCTTTCCGATAGCCTTCAAAATAAACCGGTTACACCTCATTGTTTCGTGTTTGGGGTGCAACACATAATACGCCATGTTGTTTCCCCATTCTTTATCCACACTAGAAGTAACCAAGTTCATATTTAACTGTCAATGTAGAGCTGGTAAGAGACAATCTGTAATTAGACAAGAGGGGTAATCCAGAGTTTACATCCAGTGTAATTTTACAGCTGTTCCCATATCACACATTTGCAATCAAAATTTATGTTCAAACAAATTACTTTTCTCCCAGGAATCGTATGTAGCATCTAATGTGTTGTGGAACATTAGTTTACCAAACACAATCATGATACTTGTACCTTGACTAATGACTGCTTACATATGTGTCAGTAAACACATTCTTTCATTCTGATCTCTGTATTCAACATTGGCTAATTCACTAATTGTTCATTGTCTCAGGCATGCGTTTGTATATAAATGTATCTAGGAATGGTCAGCTTATGAATTCTATGTCTTTACAAATGGTGATATAAAAATTGTAAAAAGGTTCTAAAGATACTGGGACGAGAGGTATTTTTGTTAAGGAGCTACAGTACTAACAGTTTTCATTTGCCAGATTAGTCCGTACTAATCCTTTATATTGATAGTGCTGAAGCCAGAAGGAAGTCTGGCGAATCGGGGCTGGTCCTCCTCACAGAATTCTTTGTTATTCAAGAGGAATCCATCCCTCTCCTGAAATGATCCAATGGTCCTCCACTAAGGACTTGTAAATCCGCAATGTGCTGAGGAGTGTTCCTTTTTTTTAATTAAGATTCTATATTTTTTTTATGTACATCCATAGCCCTAATCTTCAGTTTGTATCCTAGAAAAATAAATTGTCTCTCAGTCAGGAGAGTTGTAGAGCAAACATAACTTTGCAGTGAGGGCTTAGAAAGCACTTAGACAAAGTCTCAATGACATAAAATTGAGACAAAATACTCTAGAGATCCATCAGTACAAATCAGTCTATCACTGATAGCACTTTTAACTTACGCACATACTGTTTTATTGGCTGCCATTTCAATGAAGCTGCTGATTTTTTAGTATCACGGTGAAAACTCGATTTAGGAATCCTCACAGTGATGTTTCGAAC
Organism: Hymenochirus boettgeri; assembly: GCA_019447015.1. NCBI lineage: Eukaryota > Metazoa > Chordata > Amphibia > Anura > Pipidae > Hymenochirus > Hymenochirus boettgeri. The sequence continues at coordinate 37,004,595 of CM033470.1, read as the reverse complement.
CAGAATCTAATGACACGTGAACCTCCAGGCCACATTATAGAGCCCATTTACATAATACATAATGCATCAGATACAAACACATTGACTTAACAAGGCCTCTGATTGAACCTTCCGCAAAACACATTTCACCAATTCAAAACAAATTAAACTTACATTTTCCCTACTTTTAAGTAAAATATTTGTAAAAAGCATGTTGATTCTAAATAATATATGAATAAGTGGATAGAAATGTAATTATTTATTGGAGCTAATGGCTTTAATCTGTACTCCCAATTAACTTATTACTAGATTCTTTTCCATTAGACTCCCTGTACAGGAAATACCTAAACAATCCCAAGGTTGAGAATTGCTGGACTTTCTGTGGATAATCTGCAGTATAATAAACAAAGGAAGAGGGCTGTGGCGTTAAAAAGGCGTTACTACAGGTTGGACTCTTTACGGATATACTACAGAGTATGGACACTTTACAATCTATCTACAGAATTGGACACTGTACAGATCTATCTACAGAGTATGGACACTGTACAGATCTATCTACAGAGTATGTACACTGTACAGATCTATCTACAGAGTATGTACACTGTACAGATCTATCTACAGAGTATGTACACTGTCATATTATCTACAAGTATGACACTGTACAGATCTATCTACAGTATGTACACGGTACAGATCTATCTACAGAGTATGTAACATGTACAGATCTATCTACAGAGTATGTACACTGTACAGATCTACTATCTACAGAGTATGGACACTGTACAGATCTATCTACAGAGTATGTACACTGTACAATCTCTACAGATATGTACACTGTACAATCTATCTACAGAGTATGTACACTGTACAGATCTATCTACAGAGTATGACACTGTACAGATCTATCTACAGATTGTTCACGTACAGATCTATCTACGAGTATGTACACTGTACAGTTTACTACAGAGTATGCACACTGTACAGATCTATCTACAGAGTATGTCACTGTACAGATCTATCTACAGAGTATGTACACTGTACAGATCTATCTACAGGTATGGACACTGTACAGATCTCTCTACAGAGTATAAACACTGTACAAATATATTTACAGAGTATGGAGACTGTACAGATCCTATTCAGAGTATGGCACTGTACAGATCTATCTACAGAGTATGGACACTGTACAGATCTATCTACAGAGTATGGACACTGTACAGATCTATCTACAGAGTATGGACACTGTACAGATCTATCTACAGAGTATGGACACTGTACAGATCTATCTACAGAGTATGGACACTTACAGATCTATCTACAAGTATGGACACTGAAAGATCTATCTACAGTATGGACCTGTACAGATATATCTACAGAGTATGGACCTGTAAGATATATCTAAGAGTATGGACACTGTACAGATCCATCTACAGAGTATGGACACTGTCAGTCTATCTACATTACGTATGGACACTGGACGAAACTATCTACAGAGCCGAACTATTTGAATTTGGACTTCTCAAACTATCCCGGACCCAGTTTTCGATTTTTTGGGACTTTCGATAAATATCGAATGTTGACCGTTCAAACGTGCGAGTAAAATGCCTATTAAAACCTATACGTAAGCTTCGAATCCGCGAGTAAAGGGTCCATTAAAACCTATACACAGCATCGAATCCGCGAGTAAAATGTCTATGGATCTAGGCGCAAACGCGAGCATCGAATCCGCGAGTAAAGTGTCCATTAAAACCTATACGCGAGCATCGAATCCGCAAGTAAATGTCCATGGTATCTAGGCGCGAACATCGAATCTACGAGTAAAGTGTCCATTAAGCCTATACGCGAGCATCAAATCCGCGAGTAAAATGTCCATGGTATCTAGGCGCAAAATCGATCTACGAGTAAAGTGTCCATTAAAGCCTATATGCGACACATGAATCCGCAGTAAAATACATGGTATCTAGGCGCGAACATCGAATCTACGAGTAAAGTGTCCATTAAAGCCTATATGCGAGCATCGAATCCGCAAGTAAAATGTACATGTATCTAGGCGCGAACATCGAATCTACGAGTAAAGTGTCCATTAAACCTATACGTGAGCATCAAATCCGCGAGTAAAATGCCCATGGTATCTAGGCGCGAACAGTGAATGGACACTTTACTCGTAGATTCAATGTTCGCGCCTAGATACCATGGGCATTTTACTCGCGGATTTGATGCTCACGTATAGGTTTTAATGGACACTTTACTCGTAGATTCGATGTTCGCGCCTAGATACCATACATGTACATTTCTTGCGGATTCGATGCTCGCATATAGGCTTTAATGGACACTTTACCGTGATTCGATGTTTCGCCTAGATACCATGGACATTTTACTCGCGGATTTGATGCTCGCGTATAGGCTTTAATGGACACTTTACTCGTAGATTCGATGTTCGCGCCTAGATACCATGGACATTTTACTTGCGGATTCGATGCTCGCGTATAGGCTTTAATGGACACTTTACTCGCGGATTCGATGCCGCGTTTGCGCCTAGATACCATAGACATTTTACTCGCGGATCGATGCTCGTTATAGGTTTTAATGCCCTTTACTCGCGGATTCGATGCTTACGTATAGGTTTTAATAGGCATTTTCCTCGCACGTTTGAACGGTCGACATCGATATTTATCGAAAGTCCAAAAATATCGAAAATCTGGGTCCGGGATAGTTTGAGAAGTCCAAATTCAAATAGTTCGCTCTGTAGATAGTTCTCCAGTGTCCATACTCTGTAATGTTAGATAGACCTGTACAGTGTCCATACTCTGTAGATGGATCTGTACAGTGTCCATACTCTGTAGATATATCTGTACAGTGTCCATACTCTGTAATATATCTGTCAGTGTCCATACTCTGTAGATATATCTTTACAGTGTCCATACTCTGTAGATAGATCTGTACAGTGTCCATACTCTGTAGATAGATCTGTACAGTGTCCATACTCTGTAGATAGATCTGTACAGTTGTCCATACTCTGTAGATAGATCTGTACAGTGTCCATATCTGTAGATAGATCGTACAGTGTCCATACTCTGTAGATAGATCTGTACAGTGCCCATACTCTGAATATGGATCTGTACAGTCTCCATACTCTGTAAATATATTTTTACAGTTTTATACTCTGTAGAGAGATCTGTACAGTGTCCATACTCTGTAGATATATCTGTACAGTGTACATACTCTGTAGATAGATCTGATACAGAACATACTCTGTAGATAGATCTGTACAGTGTGCATACTCTGTAGGTAAATCTGTACAGTGTACATACTCTGTAGATAGATCTGTACAGTGACATACTCTGTAGATAGATCTGTACAGTGTGCATACTCTGTAGATAGATCTGTACAGTGTACATACTCTGTAGATAGATCTGTACGTGTACTACTCTGTAGATAGATCTGTACAGTGTACATACTCTGTAGATAGATCTGTACAGTGTCCATACTCTGTAGATAGATCTGTACAGTGTACATACTCTGTAGATAGATCTGTACAGTGTACATACTCTGTAGATAGATCTGTACAGTGTACATACTCTGTAGATAGATCTGTACAGTGTCCATACTCTGTAGATAGATCTGTACAGTGTACATACTCTGTAGATAGATCTGTACGTGTACATACTCGTAGAAGATCTGTACAGTGTACATCTCTGTAGATAGATCTGTACAGTGTCCATACTCTGTAGATAGATCTGACAGTGTCCATATTCTGTAGATAGATCTGTAAAGTGTCCATACTCTGTAGATATATCCGTAAGAGTCCATACCCGGTAGTAACGCCTGTTTAACGCCACAGCCTCTTCACTTTGTTTATTATACTGCAGATTATCCACGAAAGTCCAGCAAATCTCAACCATTGGGATTGTTTAGGTATTTCCTGTACAGGGAGTCTAATGGAAAGAATCTAGTAATAAGTTAATTTGGGAGTACAGATTAAAGCCTTAGCTCCAATAAATAATTACTTTCATCCACTTATTCATATATTATTAGAATCAACATGCTTTTTACAAATATATTTTACTTAAAAGTAGGGAAATGTAAGTTTAATTTGGTTTTGAAATGGTGTTTTGCGGAAGGTTCAATCAGAGGCCTTGTTAAGTCAATGTGTTTTGTATCTGATGCATTATGTATTATGTAAATGGGCTCTATAATGTGGCCTTGGAGGTTCACGTGTCATTAGATTCTGGTTCAAACATCACTGTGAGGATTCCTAAATCGAGTTTTCACCGTGATACTAAAAAATCACAGCTTTCATTGAAATGGCACCAATAAAACAGTATGTGCGTAAGTTAAAGTGCTATCATTGATAGACTGATTTGTACCTGATGGATCTCTAGAGTATTTTGTCTCATTTTTATGTCATTGAGAACTTTGTCTAAGTGCTTTCTAAGCCCTCACTGCAAAGTTATGTTTGCTCTACAACTCTCCTTGACTGAGAACATTTATTTTTCTAGATACAAACGAAGATTAGGGCTATGGATTACATAAAAAAATAGAATCTTAATTAAAAAAAAGGAACACTCCTCAGCACATTGCGGATTTACAAGTCCTTAGTGGCAGGACCATTGATCATTTCAGGAGAGGGATGGATTCCTCTTTAGAATAACAAAGAATTCTGTGAGGAGGACCAGCCCCGATTCTGCCAGACTTCCTTCTGGCTTCACACTATCAATAATAAAGGATTAGTACAGGACTATCTGGCAAATGAAAACTGTTAGTACTGTAGCTCCTTAACAAAAATACCTCTCTGTCCCAGTATCTTTTAAGAACCTTTTTACAATTTTTATATCACCATTTGTAAATGACATAGAATTCAATAAGCTGACCATTCCAGATACATTTATATACAACGCATGCCTGAGACAATGAACAATTAGTGAATTAGCCAATTTTGAATACAGAGATCAGAAATGAAAGAATGTGTTTACTGACACATACTTAAGCAGTCATTAGTCAAGGTACAAGTTCATGATTGTGTTTGGTAAACTAATGTTCCACAACACATTAGATGCTACAATACGATTCCTGGGAGAAAAGTAATTTGTTGGAACATAAATTTTTGATGCAAATGTGTGATATGGGACAGCTGTAAAATTACACTGGATGTAAACTCTGGATTACCCCTCTTGTCTAATTACAGTATGTCTCTTACCAGCTCTACATTGACAGTTAAATATGACTTGGTTACCTTCTAGTGTGTGATAAAGATATGGGGAAACAACATGGCGTATTATGTGTTGCACCCAACACGAAACAATGAGGTGTAACCGGTTTATTTTGAAGGCTATCGGAAAATTCAATAAAAGTTCTTATCGTTAAAAATAGGTGCTAATTTTGCCCCAACCAATCAGATCTTATTTAACATTGAAACCTAACATTTGATTGGCTGGGGCAAAATTAGCACCATGTTTAACGATAAGAACTTTTATTGAATAACCCTGCTAAGAGTAATATTGCTTTATTAGGTTGTACAGATAAATGGGAGTAAATAGAGAACAGTCTTACTTTCTTTTCTTACTTAAGTACTAATTGCAGCAGCACATTTTGGTCTCGTTTTCATTTATAGAAGTGAACTACTATGCTAGGAAGACTAAGCATTTTTTAATGTACAGTAGCTTTATATTTCTGTCACCGTGTCCATACTCTGTAGTTGCTTGTCAGTGTCCATACTCTGTGTAGATCTGTACAGTGTCCATACTCTGTAGATAGATCATGTTACCAGTGTCCATACTCTGTAGATAGATCTGTACAGTGTCCATACTCTGTAGATAGATCTGTACAGTGTCCATACTCTGTAGATAGAGCTGTACAGTGTCCATACTCTGTAGATAGATCTGTACAGTGCCCATACTCTGAATAGGATCTGTACAGTCTCCATACTCTGTAATATATTTGTACAGTGTTTAACTCTGTAGAGAGATCTGTACAGTGTCCATACTCTGAGAATATCTGTACAGTGTACATACTCTGTAGATAGATCTGTACAGTGAACATACTCTGTAGATAATCTGTACAGTGTGCATACTCTGTAGGTAAATCTGTACAGTGTACATACTCTGTAGATAGATCTGTACAGTGAACATACTCTGTAGATAGATCTGACAGTGATACTATGTAATAGATCTGTACAGTGTACAATCTGTAGATAGATCTGTACAGTGTACATACTCTGTAGATGATCTGTACAGTGTACATACTCTGTAGATAGATCTGTACAGTGTACATACTCTGTAGATAGATCTGTACAGTGTACATACTCTGTAGATAGATCTGTACAGTGTACATACTCTGTAGATAGATCTGTACAGTGTACAGAATCTGTAGATAGATCTGTACAGTGTCCATACTCTGTAGATAGATCTGTACAGTGTACATACTCTGTAGATAGATCTGTACAGTGTACATAACTCTGTAGATAGAATCTGTACAGGGTACATACTCGTAGCTACAGAGTATGCACACTGTACAGATCTATCTACAGAGTATGTTCACTGTACAGATCTATCTACAGAGTATGTACACTGTACAGATTTAAGAGGCCATATTTTATGATGGATTAGATGATCTGAGTCTCGTTTGTGGACAAATGCATGCTGTCTATGTAAGGCTCAATAATGTGTGCTGTGGAGTTAATATTTACCGCACTGCAACTCTCCTTCTCAATGCTTAGAGCCACAATCCATTTTCAAGTGGCTGTTACAGCCTTCTTACTGATTACAATCGTGTTTTCACAAGAAGCTAGCCGTGCACATATTGGATTGCCATTTAAGGAGTTAAGTGGCATTTAGGCCATTTAGTAGAAAATTTTCCTGCAGTTTTTAAAGCACCTAGTCACAATATCCTTGGCAATATTCCAGTTATGGTAGATACAGAAAAGTATGATATTTCTTGCCAACTAATGGTTATGGATTAATATTGAATTGTTGCCCCCAAGATCAATTTTAGTCTCAGTCAGATCAGATTTTGTCCAACTACCACATGAAGTAAGGGCATGTCCACCATAAATCAAATTTTACATAAACTGCAGGACTCCCCCCACCCCTAATTACGTACGTTTTCCTTAACTCTTCCAAGATGCAGTTAAGAACTTACAATGCACAGTCCTCACCACTCTGCTCATCTCCCCTCTCTGCTTCCTGGTCCGCAACTCACAGTCAAGGCGCACGTGGCGTCACACCCCAAACTCCCGTGCCCCAGGAAGTGGATCACTGCTGCTGTTCTGCTTGAAAAGCGCTTCCCACAGCCTGGTACCCAGGGTGCCGGGCTGATGGCTTGTATTTCTTTAGTTGCATTATTGAAGAGGTGTAAAACTTATGTGATGGACATGACTTATAAACTTCTAAATATAACTATAGGGGGTAGATTAGATTGCATACCAATACCATATGGACCTTAAACGGGATTATTACATGTCTTAATATAATTGTTTATGTGAATTTTTGATTATTTATAACTAAATATAAATTAATCATCCGGAAAATTTAATGCACTAGATATACTTTTTTTATCTGTAACATTAACTTTTCTGGGTGAATTTATATCTTGACCTATAGAGGTGGTTTTTATTTATGTTATACTCTCTTTGGCTATCACCACCTGGTTATTTGTATTTTGAGGCACTTTAATAAATTATGGAATCAGCGTTATGATAGCATTAATAGTGACAATATTGGGTAATTGGTAATCTTTACCCATATAAGCTCTTTATTTGTATTATGAAAATTATATTTGTATCTTTGAAATGCTGTTTGGAGTCTTACTGCTGACCTAAAGTATATATATATATCCTCAAAACAAATAGTTGTGCACTCTACCATCCAGACTTTTTCCAGCTTGCCTGGTTGCTTCAATTATGATCCCATAATGGCATAGCATTACACAAAGTATATTAGAGCACTCACAGTCTTGTTTAAGATGGTCGAACTATTTCGAAAGTTTGAAAACGGACCCATTAAAGTCATGGGAGTCAAATAGTTTGAAAAGTTGAGTCAAATACATAAAATATTAATGTAACTTAATGTAATGGCTGTGGGACCTGGGAATGGTCTGGGGAACATGTTCCAATATCCAGACTTCGTAACATCGATTTTTACTCTCAGGCGCGCTACTTCTCACTCTCGTGTTCGAAACGTTCGAGGTAACATGGACATTTACTACCTGCGATTCGATACTCGCATATAGGTTTCAATGGACACTTTACTCGTAGATTCGATGTTCGCGCCTAATACCATGTACATTTTACTCGCGATTCGATCTCCGTATGGCTTATGGACACTTTACTCCGTGATTCGATATTCGCGCCTAGATACATGTACTTTTTACTCGCGGGATTAATGCTCACGTATAGGTTTAATGGACACTTTACTCGCAGATTCGATGTTCGCGTCTAGATACCATGGACATTTTACTACTCCGGATTCGATGCTCGCGTATAGGTTTTAACGGACACTATACTCGCGGATTCGATTGTTCGCACCTAGATACCATGGACATTTTACTCGCGGATTCGATGCTCGCGTATAGGTTTTAATGGACACTATACTCGCGGTTTCGATTTGCGCCTAGATACCTGTACATTTTACTCGCGGATTCGATTTGCACATCGATTATAATCCTTCTTCCCATTGACTTCTATATGCATTCCAGGATCTAAAATCGAGCCTGGAAAGTGGGTGTAGTCATTCCACCATTACTTTCCCCAACAGAAAGCATGGCCACATGCAGTTTGACAATATTATTGTGGAGCCAGGCAGGCTTGGCCCCACTGACTACCCCTCACCCCATTGGCTTCTCTCCCTCAGAGTAGGCTCGTGCAAGGGAAGCGGGGAAGAGATAGGGATTGTGGGACAGCACCATTGAGTAGCAGTAGATTCCTTCAGTTTGACAACATATTGCGGAGCCAGGCAGGCTTGGCCCCTCCGGACAGACCCCATTGGCTTCTCTCCCTCAGAGTATGCTTCGTGCAGGGAAAGCGGGGAAGGAGATAGGGTTTGTAGGAACAGCACCATTGAGTAACAGTAGACCCACTGCAATTGGAGAACATTATTGGGGAGCCAGCAGCTTGCCTTGGCCCCTCCGGACGACCCCATACCCCCTTGCTTCTCTCCTCCCTCAGTGTATGCTTTCAGCAAGGGAAGTGGGAAGGGATGGGTTTGTAGGAGCAGCACCATTAGTAGCAGTAGATTCACTTCAGTTTGACAATATTATTGTGGAGCAGGCAGGCTTGGCCCCTCCGGACAGACCCCCATACCCCATTGGCTTCTCTCCTCTCAGTGTAGCTTCGTGCAAGGGAAAGCGGAGAAGGGGATACGGTTTGTAGGAACAGCACAATGAGTAGCGTAATTCACTTCAGTTTGACAACATTATTGCGGAGCCAGGCAGGCTTGGCCTCTCCGGACAGACCCCATACCCCATTGGCTTCTCTCCCTCAGAGTATGCTCAATAGGGAAAGCGGGAAGGAGATAGGGTTTGTAGGAACAGCACCATTGAGTTAACTTAATGTAATGGCTGGGACCTGGGAAATGTCTGGGGAAACTGTTCCAATATCCAGGACTTTCGTAAAATCGATTTTTTTCGAACATTCGGTACAGGACACTTTACTCGAGATTCGTGTTTCGCGTCTAGATACCATGGACATTTTACTTCTGCGATTCCACATTACTTTCCCCACCAGAAGCATGGCCACATGCAGTTGACAACATATTGCGGAGCCAGGCAGGCTTGGCCTCTCCGGACAGACCCCATACCCCATTGGCTCTCTCCCTCAGTGTATGCTTCGTGCAAGGGAAAGCGGGAAGGAGATAGGGTTTGTAGGAACAGCCCATTGAGTAGCAGTAGATTCACTTCAGTTTGACAACATTATTGCGGAGCCAGGCAGGCTTGGCCCAACCGGACAGACCCTATACCCCATTGGCTTCTCTCCCTCAGTGTATGCTTTGTGCAAGGGAAAGCGGGGAGGAGATATGACTGTTGGGTCTCAAGATGTGTGAATACAGGGGTGGTTAACTACAACCACCATGCTGAAATCCCACACACGAAAGCTCAGAAAACTCTCTCCAACTCCTACACTGTCAGGTCCTCCACTAAATACACTCCAACACACTGACTTAATGGCACTGGTCGCATTGCCTTTATACCCAGGGGGCTGGCAATGCTCAATTAGCTCCATTTGGTGATTTTGGACATGTGGCACTTTTTTTTTAAATTCGATGATTTTCGAATGTTCGAACATTCGATAAATCATCGAAAGTCAGGAATATCGAAAGTCCGCCTCCGGGATAGTTCGAGAAGTCCAGGTCCGTCCGGAACTCGAAAGTTCGGCTCGAAACTCGGGTTTCGAGTTCGAGTTCTATGCCATCCCTAGTCTTTGAAATCCATCAGTTTATTAATCCATACACACAGCAAGTGTATTATATATATATATATACACAAAGACTTAACATCAAAACTAGTGCAATCAGAAAATATTGATGTTCTGTTCACTACAGAGTCCCTGAAGATAAATGTCAACATGTTTCATACTCTGAAAGAAAATAGTTCATTGCATCAGTTATAATGTTCTCTCCAGAAGTACGATTTCAGTAGATAGCATGCATTTTTAAAGACAAAAAAAAAAGCCATCACTCTTGAAAGCCCCTTTAAGAACTGTGGTGCTTTATCAATGACTGTTCACAACTTGCTGACAACTTGAAACAAATAAATTAAAAATAATAATTCTAAATTAAAATAATAATAAATACGAAAACTAGGAGCCATAGTGTAATTCACTACGATTTTGTAATCTTAAAGGGTAACTGTTGTCTCCATACAAGTGCTCTCTGTAACAAGGCTATTTCATACCTTTCATACAAACCTAGGATGATGTCTCTAGCTTCTCTAGATCTGGTTTATAGGCTTGTAAATTACAGTTCCAGTCTGTCCTGTCTGCCTGAGTCTCTGTGACAGTCACATGAAATTGATTATTTCTGAAGTTACAGACATGCAACCATTCTCTTTCATGATCATGGGATCATTTTATAGATAAGGATGAGCTCTTTTTAACAAAGGACACTTGTATGGAGAACCACAGTTCCCCTTTAAACCATAGAATAGCAATCAGCATGTTTGTATTTCATATCAGTCAAGTAGTGAATTGTATTACTTTTTATATTTAGATTAATTTAGACTCCCACAATTAAATCACAAAGAGGCTGTAAAGTCCTTCCAATGAGCTAATTTTCTCTTCTAATTAAAATAAGTTCTTTGTTTCCCTAAACATTTTCTTATTCAATGTATTGGTCTGTAAGTTATCATCCTTTTTATGCAGTTGCTTATAGAAACTAGGAATGCCTTGACCACTTTCAACAATAGTTTGCATGATTATTACTGTCTGTGATGCTGGACATTCTATATAATTTGAAATATTCTGGGCAGTTTAAAAACAGATGAAATGTGAACTGAAGGAACACGTTAATTAACATATTTAAAAGTGTAGTTATTTAACAAATAAGAATACAGTCAGTTATCTTAGCAAATGTGATAAGGGGATTTTGTATTTTCAAAGTTTGTTTTGTTAACATTCACTACTCTTCATTGCTGTTTTCCGAATAAACTACACTGATTTGTTTTGGCTCCGCTGTATTTTTCATATTTGGAGGTGGCAGTATGATTTCAAGGAGAAGTATACTGGTGCGGTTACAGACTTCTTTCTGACATTGGAGAATATATGTTAATAAAGGAGGGAGGAGCTTGAAAACTGTTAGTTGCTGATAGAGTAATATATCTCCTTTTAAGTTGGCTTGAGTCTTTAACACAAATACTATTGGAACAAAATATATTGTATTACTTTCTATAGTAGTGATCGAAAAATGCTAAATAATGGAATGATTCTGTGACATGCAGTATAAAGCCGAGAACAGGCTGTGGTGTTGACTTATTTGTCCATCTCCTGGGTGGAGAGTAGAGCGATGTGTGTATGTCAAACTAATACTACCAAGAGAGAAAACGAGGGATAATATGATGAGGATCAAAAGGCGTTAAACACACTAGTAGCAACTAGTAAAATGTGAGCCTACTGTATCTAATAAGTTTATTTCTCACATGGCTGGTTGACTGCTTCACTTTCTCTGCAACAGTTGTTAATGGTAAAACGTTAGGTATGTCTTACTTTATTACACAGGATTCATTTTATTATATCTAAATATAAATTGAAAAAGGTATATGTAAGAAGTTGCATAAAACATGAATTATAAAAAAAATACCTTTAAGGAAAAAAGAGAACAGTTTTAAAAAAGTATTAGGGCGCTAACAGGCCTTTCTTAAATTTCTTTATTAATATAAGGAAAAGTGCAACGTGTAGCAACATTTTGGCCCATGTGTATGGATTTTATAAGGGTCAAATATTTGCTACTTGTTGCATTTTCACTACAGTGTATGTTATAATAAAGAAATTCTAAGAAAGACGAAAGAGAGAGAGAGAGAGAAAGGCTCAATGAACTTGAGCATGTGCAGAGGAGGTAGCAGGGCAAGAACAGTCAATCATTGGCTGTGATGTCAGCAGTCCCAGCCTTGATTGACTGCATGGAGGAGGAACCAGCTTACTTTCCAAATGGAGGCAGAGTTAATAATACATCTAACAATGTGCTCAATATATGGTTGAAACTGGGGTAGGTCCTGACAAGTGATATTTTAGTTTTTTTTAGGCTGGACATGTCCTTAAATATTGCGATAAATACTTCTCAATACATAGTAGTTTGCAATAATTTTTGATTTTGAGCAAAATACTGTTGGATCATTAATCATAGTGTTAATGACACAACTGTCCTTGACTCTTTTGAAATGAATTATTAATTTCAAGGCTAGAAGACATAACATTTGGGATGTGCAAATTACATAATGAATGGAAAGTTAGATCTATATTTCTGGGATTATATCCTTGCAGTTTCAACCATTTAAGCCACAGCGCTGTCTCTATATCCTTTTCAAGGTATTGTCCAAGTAGGTGGTTCTATTAATGGTAATTGCAAATGCAAAACTAAGTATCCACTTTTACACAAAATCAATATAATCATTTAACTTATCAGAACTTCCTGAGATTCACGACTCTTTGTTTAATATGGAAGCTGGCAAAGTAAGTCACTGAGCAGTAAGTAATTGAAGCAATAAAAATTGAGCATCTTTATAAGTTATCCAGCAACCCATTCATGTGTGGATTTATGTAATTATATGGCAATTACAAAGTAACTTCCAACCAGAGCAAAATGAAGCAACGAACAGGAAACATTAGTGTACCTCCTAAATCGGAATTTGTGCGGTAAAGTGATAGAAGCTAAAGGTTTATGACTGAGTACACATAGGCAGATTTTTCAGCTCAATCGACTGATACTTGTATCGGGCAAAAATTCAGAGGAATTTCTCTTGTGGCCGCAACCGATGTTGGTCCCCCATTCACCCAAATCAGTTGAACGGACATGCTGGTAAATCATGTGGTTCCCTATGATACCCCACGATCGATCACCTAAACTGTCAGCTGCGTCCACTACTACCATGTAAATTGTTTAACCATTTATAATTTATTATCTTCAAAGGAGAACAAATGGAGAACATAAGCAGCATAGCAGAGGATAAGGCAGCATCTAACTCGATTGATTACTCCCTCATTCCTAACTTATAGGCCCGATGTAGTACTCTAAAATGTACGTCTTACCTGACAAGGTTCCTACGATGCTTTAAAGTTTCTTGCCAGACTTACTGCATCACGGATCCCGGTCAGGTAAAACATAACTTTTTAGGTACTACACCGGCTCCCGTACACCACAGTAGTAATGGTGTTAAGATTAGTGCAGAATTTGGGCTAATCTTAACTAACCCATTACTAAGTATAATAGTAATATATGCCACGCTGTTTCCATTTTTTTTTTTATTAGCACAGTCAGCAAGAAATTACCGCAACCTAATCGGGTAGAGATGGTCGAACTATGAAAGTTCGGTCCGTTTTCGAACTTTTCGAACTATTGTAAAAGTTCAAAAGTTCGAAAACGGACCCATTAAAGTCTATGGAGGCAATAGTTCAAAAAGTTCAAGTCAAATACTTGAAAACTAAAATATTAATGGTAACTTAATGTAAATGGCTGTGGGACCTGGGAAATGGTCTGGGGAGCATGTTCCAATATCCAGGACTTAAGTAAAATCGATTTTACTCTCACGCGCCTACTTTCAAGCTTTCGCGTTCGAACGTTCGAGGTAACATGGACTTTTACTCTCGCAGATTCGATACTCGCGTTATGCTGTAATGGACTTTACTCGCAGATTCGTGTTCGCGCCTAGATACCATGTACTTTTACTCGCGGATTCGATACTCGAACGTTCATCGAACATTCGATAAATCATCGAAAGTCCGGGAAATTCAAAGTTCGCGTCCGAGATAGTTCGAGAAGTCCGCGGTCCGTTCGAACTCGAACAGTTCGGCTCGAACTCGGTTTCGAGTTCGAGTTCTATGCCATCCCTAGATACGCGTAGTGTGGGTTGTTGCACTAATTTTGGGCAAAAAGAGCTAGCCCTTAAGTTCTTCCATTTATCTCCATAGACCCTTTTTTAAAATGCGAGGTGGCTGATTTCCTATCAGAAATTACATATCCCCCCTATAAAATCCAAAATATGGAAAATATAATTCAAAATTTTGTCTTTTGAACAAGTTGTCCTACAGTTTCATTAGTTGACCGTGAATCTCATCTGCAAACCCTGTTGAGAATGATTTTTAATAACACGAGACGAGGCTTCCAGCTGTGCATTTCTGCTGACTAGTTTAATTGCTGTAAGGAACAATATTCTCCAAAGGCTCTCCAAGGGTGAATTTATCTTTGTCATTGTATAAAAGTGACACTACATTTATATGTCATCTGAATGAAACGTCTGTGAGTTCATTTCACTGGCACTTTCACAAATTTCTTTGGCAAAACACATTGAGGTTTTGGGGGGTGAAATGACAGAATTACTTGTTTGTGTGTGGTAAATTTAGCTACTAGCGCATGTGCCTTGGTGGTGTGTGTGGATGGGAAAAGGGGCATAGTCATGTGAGTTTTATGGGGTCAGAAATGTGCATTTACATGAAAGAAAGTTTACTGAGGATATGCAGTATATAACTCATTCTCCTTTATTGATTGTCCATGGAAAGGAAAAAAAACCCCAACTAACAATATTTAGCTACTGTTGAGAAGACAACGTGATTACAAATCACTGTCCTACCAGCTGTGACAGCATTGCAACACTACATACATTCCCCAGGGATGCTTTTAGTTACTGTTCTACAACAGCGAAGGACAGACACATCCTTACCAGCTCATATAATAACAATAGAGAATTCAGACGTATTACAAATGCAAACTTCACATTTTTTCAGTCAAGTAAACTGTAATAAGATCAGTTTATGATAATGATCCAAAATAAAATTCAATTAGAAAGCAAGATGTAAAATGAAGTTAATCAAGCCCCCTTGTATTTTTGTGGATGCTAAAATGATCAAATAAAGATCAAGGGAATCAGAGCTCAGCTGTACTTAGAAATAAATAATCACTGGGATTTGATCCTTTGTGGAAAGCTTATTGGACCTCACTGGTGGGTTAGCGCAGAGCCTTATAAATCATTTGCGTCTTCAGGTATGAGCAATCTTCAAAATAGAAGCATCACAGAAGCTTAGAAGAAAAAAAATGTAATATGTTTTATCTCATGATATAAAGTCCTTGGGATTCTAATTCGAAAAGTATGATAACTACAGTATTTCAGTGAATGGCTTCGTGTGTAATGCAAATAACTGTCAGTCTATTTTCCCTTTTATAGCTTCTCTGTCTCCCCAGTGCTTGAACTTATTGACTTAATATATTTAGGCCAATAGGGCTGCCAAAGTAAGGTATTAGAAAGAAAGATATAACTACAACTCATTTTTAGGATTGGATACGTTTTGTTGGGATAGTTGGTTTTACAGTTAAACTTAGCAGGTTGTGGAGGACTTTTTTAAGCTATTAAAAATAGTTCACTCAAAAGTGAACTATTCCTTTAACGTATTGATGAGGACCAGGGGGTTAAGCAGCTATGTCTTACTTCCCGTTCTTCAATCAATTCCCAAGGAGCAATGGGCAAAGAAATAAGAAACTTACTTTACTGGCAATCCACCGCAGCAGCAATGACAGGTACCGACCGCTTCCTGGCTCAATTAACTATAGCGCGCATGCCAGATAATGCACGATAATTTTACCCTGAAGAGCAACTGCTGCAGAGGAGGATCACGTGTAAGGTAAGTTTCTTCGTTCTTTGTCTGTTGCTCCTGGGGATTGATTGAAGAACAGGAGGTAAGAAAAGCTCCTTAATCCCTGGTATTCAATCATATGTTAAAGGAAATCGAATCTTCTTATAATGAAACTTCTTATGAAATTTGAATTGAGCTGGTTTGATATTTGATTCTATTTGGAAATTTGCATCAAATGAGGCAGATGCTTTTAAAATTTTGTAATTATAATGACAAGACCCATGTGGTGATGAAAATATATTGGATATTGTATGCAGTAATATAGGGTCTAGGGTTTCTAGCAGTTTGTACAGAAAGTCCATACTAGAAATATCTTTTGCTTTCATTTCCCGAACAGAAGCTATGCTATGTATGTATGTATGTATGTATTGTTTATTTATAAAGCGCCACTTGGGGACAAGGGGGATAAATACATAGATATTTCAGTACATAAATATATAACATATATAAATAGATGTGCTAGGGCTTTGCCACAAGAGGTAATGAGGTCCCTGCCCCGTAGAGCTTACATTCTAGTTAGGGTATAAGTGCTGGAGTGAGACGTAACAGTGCAAATAACAATCATATACTGTGCTGGTACCAATAGGTAGGATGTAAGGCTAGATTTAAACCTGCTAATTGAGGTTTCTTGACGTAGAGAGAGGGGAATAATTCCAGAGGATGGGAGCTACAAGAGAAAGGTTAAGGTGAGACAACAGTCCAAGTGGGGGGTCTGTACGAGTTGGTTCTGCGATGAGCGGAAGGTACGGGCAGGAACATATGGGGAGACTAGAGAGGAAATTAAGGAGGAGCAGCAGCGCGAAGGATTTAAATGTTAGGAGAAGGATTTTGTATACAATGCCTTTTTAACAGGGAGCCAGGTTGTTTGTCCAGTACAGAGGAGATTTGGGATCCAGTTTATTAAGAGCGAAACAATATGTGTGGCAGAGTTAATGTAGACTAAGGGGAGAGAGGTGGGAAGCAGGAAGACCA
Source organism: Hymenochirus boettgeri (assembly GCA_019447015.1). NCBI lineage: Eukaryota > Metazoa > Chordata > Amphibia > Anura > Pipidae > Hymenochirus > Hymenochirus boettgeri. The sequence continues at coordinate 36,987,320 of CM033470.1, read as the reverse complement.
GAAAGTAGTCCATGCTATCATTGGACAGGTTTATGGCTATGCTAGTTTTATGGCTTTAAAACGTTATGGCTATACTCATAATTAAAAAACCTATAAACTTTGCTTGTTGTGAGAAATCTAAGGTTATTTTGTAATTTACCAGAATGGCTATACCTGTCATAATGGAAAATCTTTTTCCAAAACACCTTCTATTTATCGGAGACAACTGTTTTCCTAGCAGCTTAGTAAATATAACATCCTGGTAGGGGTCTAGTACAGATGGAGGTTTACAGTGTGATTGACTGATAGACACATGGGCATATTTATAAACATCTTTTTTTTGCTATCGCAGGACATCGCAATGACATAGAGCCTATTTATAAAAATGCTCATTTGGCTGAAATGTATCACTGTGGCGATGTGTGACGTTTTTATCAGCAATGTGCACTGACAACTTTGTGTTAAGTCTGTTATCTCACAGCGAAAAAAGAAAAAAGCTTTTTATAAAGAGGTGAAATTTTACCTTTTTGCCCCTTTTCTTCTTCCTTTTGTTGGATTTTTTGCAGTTTTACCAGAATTTTCACCAAACATTACTTACTAGAATATTCCATATTAATATAACTGGATTGATAATTAGCTGCAGTTTGCTGAAAATAAGCAATGCTAAAAAAAATTTCCTATTAATAAAATAGAGAAAATTTGCCTGGGTGAGCTTTACACTATTTATTATATCTTTTACTGAAAAATACACACACATGTGTTAGGTTATTAAATAACAAAGATAGGTGTTCAGTGTGTATTAACCAATTTGACACTTCTTTGAAAATCCACCAGGGGGTATTACCTATTTACCATCATATGCAAACATAGAAAGATAATCAATGCACATTCCTAGGCCCCATACAATACAATATCATATTACACACTGGCATACTTTATAAACAAAGGGGTTTTAGTATACATTACTGTGATCACTATGAAAAGCCTTCCAACCACGTCAAGGTAACCCCAGTCTGGAAGGTTCTAACGTCTAACCTTTTCAATTTCTTTACTTCAATTACGATTAGCAAACTTTTTCATTTCTCATTCTTACGCACTGGATCCATTAAACAGTCTCTCTCACTTCCCCCCCAGCCCTTTGGCTTTTTAAAAAGGAAGAGGCCATCCAGTGCTTTATATTGAAGGCATAGGACCTCCCATAAAAGGGGCGTGTTGGGTGCTATTACCACATGGAGGCTTGACCAGGCCTCCCAATGAATACATACAATACAAGGATTGTGGAAGCATTTCAATTAGGCTAATTTACAACTACTTTAGCGGAAGTGCTACTGATCTGTCAAACATTTATACAAACATAGAAAGACAATCAATGCGCATTCCTAGGCCCCATACAATATCATATTTCTGCACACTGGCATACTTTATAACACAGGGGTTTTAGTATACATTACTGTGATCACATGAATGAAAGCCTTCCAACCACGTCAAGGTAACCCCAGTCTGGAAGGTCCTAATGTCAAACCTTCTTTACTTCTTACGATTAGCAACTTTTGCATTTCTCATTCTTACACACTGGATCATATAACAGGCTCTCTCCTCTCCTTCCCCCAGCCCTTTGGCTTTTTAAAATGAGGGAAGAGGCATCCAGTGCTTTATATTAGGCTAGGACCTTCCGCAATCCTTGTATAGTATGTATTTATGGGAGGCTTGGTCAAGCCTCCATGTGTAATAGCACCCCCAACACGCCCCTTTTATGGGAGGTCCCTGCCTTTAATATAAAGCACGGATGGCCCTTCCCTCATTTTAAAAAGCCAAAGGGCTGGGGGGGGGGAGGAGAGAGCATGTTTATATGGATCCAGTGTGTAAGAATGAGAAATGCAAAGGTTTGCTTCGTAATTGAAGTAAAAGAAAAAGAATTGAAAAGGTTAAAGTTAGGACCTTCCAGACGGGGTTACCATGACGATGTTGGAAGGCTTTTCATTCATGTGATCAGAGTAATGTTTACTAAATCCCCTTTGTTATAAAGTATGCCAGTGTGCAGATAATGATATTATATGGGGCCTAGGAATGTGCATTGATTACTTTTCTATTTTTTGTATAATGTTTGACCAGATCATACACTTCCGCTAAATATAGTTGAATTTAGCCTAATTGGAGTGCTTCCACACATCTTGATTGTATGTATTTACCATCATATGGGTTGAACTTTACTTTTTGCTACATTTTCAGCATTATTAGTGCTACTTTTTACTATGTATTTGATTTTAAAATTTGCCTTTTAATAACTTTATAAGAAAGTTGAAAGTTTAAAAAAATTGTGGTCTGCTGGCAAAAAAGCTAAAATAATGCCCCTTTATAAATATGTTCCCTTAGACCCCCATTTGATTTTTATGGTAAATACAGAAAATCGGAACCTAAAAAAGCAATCATAGGAAAATTGGAAATCTGAGATTATATAACAGTAAATGCTGGGAAAAAGTCTACAAACCCCCCTGGGTACTTATTAGTATTGAGAAACACTCTCACATGTACTAACACCTCTATGGACCCATTGGCAGGATAAATAAATGGCCATTTTTGCGTTTTTCGCCACCTCAGACTTGGTGAATTTGATTGACTGAACTTAACACAATAAAACACTTTTTACCCTTTTATGAATATGCTCGAGCGGCGAAAAGCGAAATAGCGAAAAGTAGCGGTGAGGACTTTTCTCCACGGGCTTATATAAATTGCTAAAAGTCCAAATTTGGCGAAAACGCAGCGATAACAGGGGTGAAAAATTTAATGAACCTTTATAAATATGTCCCATAGTATTAAAAGAGCTATTTTTTTCATTATAAAATATGCAATAAGAGCTGAAGTGTGATTGGCCAGAAAGCTAAAGATGCAGCCTACACTGCAAATATCTCAGTAACAAGATCACATAGCAAGGTGAGAGACAACTCATTTTATTAACTCTTTATGATCTAGCAATAGGATAAGTTGTTATTAAGGGTGAACATTTACTTTAACAAATTTTAATTATATATTTTTGTTTTAGTACAGTATATACTATAGCATTAAATTATTTTAGATACAAAATCTGGCCAGCTTTCTCTTTAAGCCTGTACTCAAAACTAGAGATAGATAATCCTCAAAAATACGATCGGAGGCTACTTTCGAGTTTCCGATCCTATTTTTTAGTATTGAACGTTCAAGGCTATTTTTCATAATCCGCGAAAGTTCGATAGTTATAGAAAATAGGCTCCAAAGTCCCGAAATCCGGACGATCCGTCTGGATTCAGACGGATCATTCGGATTTTCAGGAGTTCTGTGTCGGATTCGGTTCCAAGTCAGATGCATCCCATCTCTACTCATAACATGTTTATCTGCAAAACCCAACATGGTGAATCAAAATTTTAAATATATTGCCAATTGCATCTTATTGATAATAATTTTAACACCTTGTGGCTTCTCATAAAGAAGTCAAATAGATGAAGTTGCAACAAATGCAAATGTTGCAGATTTAAGAATGTGATTTAGCTGTAATATTTCCATTAAGAAAGGTGCTTAACGGACCAGGGCTTAACCTACACAAAGAGGTTAGTGCAATTGAGAATATTAAGACATGTGTAGATAAATAATTAATATCCTACATATGTCAACAGAGCATCTCTGTCGTCACCGCAGGAAATCTCTATTGTATTATAGTGCATATCATTGGAAGATGACTGTCCTTGGCTATAAAACTTGATACTCATATTCTCCCTTTGAAAATGTTCAGTGGCCACTGTGGCTCCTTATATAAAAGTTTTTAATTTTTTTGTCAATAGCAGTAGTTCATTGGCCACTGGATTGGCCCTTTTCAAACCTCACTGGCTGGTTGCATCTGTGGTTGGGATTGGCCTTTTATGGTACTGTGTGTACCCAGTTTTGGTTGTTGCAAACACCAACTCTGTCCACTGCAAGAGATGCAATCTGGCATCTTCCACAGCCATTGTCACTTACCACTCTCCAATCTCTAACATTGATGAGAATGTTAATGAATTAGGGGGAGGAGCTTTAAAACTGCATGAGTATAAATCTGCTGTAACGACATGTCAGCCCAGCTAATGTTTAATTACCCAATAACTCAAGAGAATTAACAGACATTTCACACCATTAAAGGAGATTTACTGCATATTGTGATTTCTATTGAACACATGGAGGTAGGAATAAGATATCCCTCCTCCTTGTGAATTATAGGTCCAACTGGCAGATACTCAAAATCTTCACTTCAGTGCTCCTTTCAATGTGGTGTATAGGTCATGTGGCTGAACATTTTTCAGTATTTGTTAAAAAAGGTTACATTGCAGTGTGCATTTTTATCCCTGGTAGTTGAGTTAACTTGATGAATGCCTTTTAGCAATATCTGTGATTAAGCAACTGTTTGGAACATTTAGGGCTAATGATGTGTGATAATGTTGTAGTGTTTATTGTTGTTATTTTATGTCATTTTAGCTCCATAGTGATTAAACAGTGTTTTATAGAGATTTAGGCTGATGCTGCATCCCTAATTTTACCAAGTGACCCTGAGAAAGGTAGGAACCACTCATTTGCCTATACACAGTAGATTTTGGAGTTGGCCTTTGAATGCTTTGTGCTAAGATTTATAGTACATTTCCTACCAGTATGAATTATTTCACCTATTAAAATACAAGGTTATTTGTGAAATTATAAAATATCACAAAGTTCAAAGGAATTTCATTAATTATGTACATAATTAAAGCCATTGACGTTATTGTAGCAACCTATACCAAAATACACAGAACACAGTATGTAAGGTCCAATGCAGCCAATCAGATAGTATATTACTGCCATAACCCAGTAAAAAAACTGATATGATTGGTTGTAGGCAAGCATTGTAGCCCAAGAGTTAGCAGCAGTTATTGCCTACCGCAAAATGTGTGAGTCTTATTGTGGATACAATTTGAGCACAAACACCTGTGGCACTCTAGAGCAGTTCAAATGGACTATAGAAAATCACAACAATATTCTATTAAGTCCCCACGCACATTTGTCTTCATAAGTTCTGAATTGTTTTGCATCGCAAGATGTTCTTGTCCTGACCAAAAGTGCCACCCAGCCCTTCCATTGCAAAAAAGAATATCCAAGCTTTGTATTACAAAAAGATCTTCAGTGAGAAAAGCACAGTACCATCACTTCCAAAAAATAAAGCTACTGTACATTAAAAAATGCTTAGTCTTCCTAGCATAGTAGTTCACTTCCTATAAATGAAAACGAGACCAAAATGTGCTGCTGCAATTAGTACTTAATAAGAAAAGAAGTAAGACTGTTCTCTATTAACTCCCATTTATCTGTACAACCTAATAAAGCAATATTACTTCTTAGCAGGGTTATTCAATAAAAGTTCTTATCGTTAAACATGGTGCTAATTTTGCCCCAGCCAATCAAATGTTAGGTTTCAATGTTAATAAGATCTGATTGGTTGGGGCAAATTAGCACCTATTTAACGATAAGAACTTTTATTGAATCTTTCCGATAGCCTTCAAATAAACCGGTTACACCTCATTTTTCGTGTTTGGGTGCAACACATAATACGCCATGTTGTTTCCCCATATCTTTATCACACACTAGAAGGTAACCAAGTTCTATTTAACTGTCAATGTAGAGCTGGTAAGAGACATACTGTAATTAGACAAAGGGGTAATCCAGAGTTTACATCCTGTAATTTTACAGCTGTTCCCATATCACACATTTGCATCAAATTTATGTTCCAAACAAATTACTTTTCTCCCAGGAATCGTATTGTAGCATCTAATGTGTTGTGGAACATTAGTTTACCAAACACAATCATGATACTTGTACCTTGACTAATGACTCTTCCAGTATGTGTCAGTAAACACATTCTTTCTTTCTGATCTCTGTATTCAACATTGGCTAATTCACTAATTGTTCATTGTCTCAGGCATGCGTTGTATATAAATGTATCAGGAATGGTCAGCTTATTGAATTCTATGTCATTTACAAATGGTGATATAAAAATTGTAAAAAGGTTCTTAAAAGAACTGGGACAGAGAGGTTTTTTTTGTTAAGGAGCTACAGTACTAACAGTTTTCATTTGCCAGATTAGTCCTGTACTAATCCTTTATTTTGATAGTGCTGAAGCCAGAAGGAAGTCTGGCAGAATCGGGGCTGGTCCTCCTCACAGAATTCTTTGTTATTCTAAAGAGGAATCCATCCCCCTCCTGAAATGATCCAATGGTCCTGCCACTAAGGACTTGTAAATCCGCAATGTGCTGAGGAGTGTTCCTTTTTTTTAATTAGATTCTATATTTTTTTTATGTACATCCATAGCCCTAATCTTCAGTTTGTATCCTAGAAAAAAAATTGTCTCTCAGTCAAGGAGAGTTGTAGAGCAAACATAACTTTGCAGTGAGGGCTTAGAAAGCACTTAGACAAAGTTCTCAATGACATAAAATTGAGACAAAATACTCTAGGATCCATCAGGTACAATCAGTCTATCACTGATAGCACTTTTAACTTACGCACATACTGTTTTATTGGCTCCATTTCAAGAAGCTGCTGATTTTTTAGTCACGGTGAAAACTCGATTTAGGAATCCTCACAGTGAGTGTTTCGAACCAGAATCTAATGACAGTGAGACCTCCAAGGCCACATTATGAGCCCATTTACATAATACAACTAATGCATCAGATAACAACACATTGACTTAACAAGGCCTCTGATTGAACCTTCCGCAAAACACCATATTCAAAACCAAATTAAACTTACATTTTCCCTACTTTTAAGTAAAATATTTTGTAAAAAGCATGTTGATTCTAAATATATATGATAAGTGGATAGAAATGTAATTATTTATTGGAGCTAATGGCTTTAATCTGTACTCCCAAATTAACTTATTACTAGATTCTTTTCCATTAGACTCCCTGTACAGGAAATACCTAAACAATCCCAAGGTTGAGAATTTGCTGGACTTTCTGTGGATAATCTGCAGTATAAAAAACAAAGTGAAGAGGCTGTGGCGTTAAACAGGCGTTACTACAGGGTATACTCTTTACGGATATATCTACAGAGTATGGACACTTTCAAGATCTATCTACAGAAATGGACACTGTACAGATCTATCTCAGAGTATGGACCTGTACAGATCTATCTACAGAGTATGTACACTGTACAGATCTACTACAGAGTATGTACACTGTACAGATCTATCTACAGAAGTAATACATACACACTGTACAGATCTATCTACAGAGTATGGACACTGTACAGATCTATCTACAGAGTATGTACACTGTACAGATCTATCTACAGAGTATGTACACTGTACAATCTATCACAGAGTATGTACACTGTACAGATCTATCTACAGAGTATGACACTGTACAGATCTATCTACAGAGTATGTACACTGTACAATCTATCTACAGAGTATGTACACTGAACAGATCTATCTACAGAGTATGTACACCTGTACAGATCTATCTACAGAGTATGCACCTGTACAGATCTATCTACAGAGTATGTTCACTGTACAGATCTATCTACAGAGTAGGTACACTGTACAGATTTACCTACAGAGTATGCACACTGTTACAATCTACTCTACAGAGT